>CM022944.1:94704761-95357983 GCA_012931725.1 Litsea cubeba | reverse complement strand
GCGAGCGCCAGTGCTCAGAAAGAAATGAACCATAATTTCTCGGATCTGAATCTAAAGATGACGAGTTTTTTTTTTTTAAAAGTCAATATCGGGTTCATCAAAGAGAGCAAAAGGCACTCCAATCTGAACACGGGCTCAGCGATTCCGCGAGCCCAGTGCTCAGAAGGAGAAGACCAAGATTTCTCCAATCTAAACCCAAAATGACGGTAGTTTTTTTTTGAAGATTTTTTTTTTTTAATCTTTTTTTTTATTTTTTTTATTTTTTTATTTTTTTTATTTTTTATTTTTATTTTTAAGATTTTTTTTTAAAAATTTTTTTATTTTTTTATTTTTTTTATTTTTATTTAAAATTTTATTTTTTAAAAAAAATTATTTTTTTTCATTTAATTTATTTAAAGACGAGAGAGTACACATAGGCCTCCTAACCCGGTCTTATGAAATCTTGATTGATAGATTGCCCCCAGGTAAGGGTAGGATTACTTAATGAACCCGTTTGGAGGACCCTTGCCTAGAACAGTCAAGCTGTCTCCACACTCTGGACAAGCCTTTCTTTGAATCAACCATGATCAAAGAAACAGTTGGTTTAACCTTAGTGGTCTATGTCTTTTTTTTTTATTTTTTTTTATTTTTTATTATTTTTTTAAATGAACTCATCGAAGAACGATGGCCCAAAACCTTAGTCGAACAGGCTCAACATTTTCTGCAAGCGCGATGAACGATAGGAACGGATCAAGGTTTCTCAATTTTGAATCCAAATTGAGAATCTAAAATTTTTTTTTTTTATAATTATTTTTTTTTAGATCTTTAATGAACTCATCGAAGAGAACAATGGCCCAACCCCCGATCCGAACACGGTCTCAGCATTTCCGTGAGCGCCAGTGCCCAGAAGGGAGAGGATCAAAGTTTCTCAATTTTGAATCCAAATGAAAAATCTGATCTTTTTTTTGTTTTTTTATTTTAAAAAATTTTTTTGAAAAGAGAAAGAGTGGAAATAAATTCAAGAATTAGAAATCTCCAAACACAAAATCTCATCTCATTTTTTTTTAGATGCGGATTCAACTAGGCCACCAATTAAAAGTAGCCAAGGAATCGAGAAAAGATAAAGCATAGAGCAAATATATGATATGCAAATATTTCATTTCTAGCATCGTGTTCTCAAATAAACGGGTCCCCACCGGTGGAGCCAGCTTGATGGACCGCGCTCCAATGCTCGGTTCCTGTTAGGAGTTTTGTGTATTGCAATTTGATGGATGCATATCATTTTAATCATCATTTGATTTCTCACACTTGCATTATTTTAGAAAACATTGAAATCTTATTTTATCCATGCATTGTTTTTAAATATGGTAAAACTCATGTTTTATGCATGAATTGGTTTTAATTTTGGATGCAATTGATTTTGTAAAAGGAATTTCAAAATTCAAGCTTAGCCTAAGTTTTAAAGTTTCAAATGATTTGTGGCTTTTTATGATTCATGATTTTAAAAATACTTAGATTGATTTAAATCATGTTTCAAGCTTGATTTAATGGCCCCAACAAGTCCCACATCAAAAATCTTTGAAAATTGCAAAAGTATGCAAAATGGGAAAAGTGACCCAGGGCCCAGTGTACTCGGTCGACCGGGTACACATCTCGGTCGACCGCGTACACTGCGGGTCGACTGGGCAGAGAGCCGTTTGGCTCTCCAACGGTCATTTTTCTGACCGTTAAGGGTCGGTCGACCGAGCCAAGCTGGGGGTCGACCGGGGACACGCAGAAACTCTGTTTTCTGTGTATAAAAAGGCTTCATTCCCTTTGGAAAAATGTTGGAACTTTTGAGCAAACTTGGAGCCTTCTTGGAGGTGTTTGAAGAGAAGATAAAGGGGATGAACCAAGGGGATTAAGAAGGTCATTAAGGAAGCTAAAGCTTGGATCATGAAGTTAAATCTCCAAGTAAGCTTTGCTTAATTTAATCATATGTTTCATGCTTGGTTTTAAATCTTTGGTAAATGTTTTTAGCATGATAACTATGATGAAATGAATTCATTACTTCCATTCAATCTTTGATATTAAGTTGTAATGAATTCTTTTCTTTGATTCAAACTTAGTTTAGTTTTAAACTTTGTTAAACATGTTATGTTTAAAACTTTGATTTCTTTATAACATGTTTCATTAACTTGTTTGAATCATCTTTGTTGTTTTCATTCATTTGAATCTTAAGTCAAACCTTTGTTTTTGAAAACAACATAGCATAGCACATGCATCACTTGATTAGGCTTAAACTTTCAACTTGTGATCTTTTGATTTTCACATCATTAACAAGTTTGTAGTTGTTCAAGTGATTTGCATATAACTTCAATCAATCTTTGTATGCCTTAACTTTCAAATGCTTCTAGCATTACATTGATTAAGCCTTCTTTTTTAAACTTGATTGAAGTTTTCCACACACACATATCACAGCATTCATCTTTGCATTTCATTGTGTTGTGTGAGTTAGATTTTCATTTTCTTATCCGCCTACTTAGAGGCAATTTTTTATTGAGCTTTAATTGTAATCTCATAAGAGTGTTTGTGAAGACACTTTCTTTGAGAGAAATATTTACTTGTAAGGTTATTGCTTAGCCATTTAAAAGCATTGTGTAAAGGTTGTTGTTAGCCTAGAAAAACACATTGTAAGGTTATTGCTTAGCCTAGAAAAGCATAATTGTAGAGGTTATTGCTTAGCCTTTTGAAAAGCATAATAGTGGAAATCCGGTGGGGTGTGAGGAACACAAGCCGGTAGTGGATGTAGGCACGTTGGCCGAACCACTATAAATATTGTGTTGTGGTGCATGCTCTTGTGGTGATTGTATGTATTTAGCTTCCGCATTGTGCTTGTTATCATCACTAGTGACTAGTTAGTTTATAGAAATTAAAATTGGTCATAGTTAGTCACTATTAGTAGCTCACCCTATTCACCCCCCCTCTAGGGTTAGGATCCTCAAGGACTTTCAATTGGTATCAGAGCCTCGTGCTCTAATATTAGGATCAAGTGTTTGGAACTCTTGATTAGGTGTAAAAACCTAGAGTCAAAACCCTAGTGTTTGTGCTTACATGAAAATCATAAAAATGGATTCCACTAGTTTAGACTTTGTAGATTCTTCTAGATCCCTTCTTCCATCTATTGGAGATTCAAACATCAAAATTAAAGAATCTCAACTTAAATTGAAAGAAGAAGAAATTAAAGAAAATGAAGATGATATTCAACAAGCTTATGAAGAATTATATGCTATCCTTGAAGCTTGCCAAGAGTAATAAAAAATTAAGAGAAGAATCTAAAAGACTAAACAAAGAATTAGTCTCTTCTAAAGATGAACTTAGAGAAAAAGAGGAAGCTTTAAATTGTGTAGACTCTAAGTTCATGATCTCTTTGCATAACCTATCTAATATCCAAGATGAACTAAATGAAATCAAAATAGGTTATGACAATCTCAATAAGGAAAATTCTAAACTAAGAGATCAATTACAAAGGCAAGACAAAGACTTTAACAATCTTGAATCTAAGTCAAGTATCTCTATGGAAAACTTGTCAAATGCTCAAAATAATTTAAACACCTTAGAACTTGGATCTAATGTTGTTAATGAAATTAAATTTGAATTAAAACTTGCCAATGAAGAGCTAATCAAATTTAAGGGAATTGAACAAGAACTAACTAAAGTTAAAAATGAGAATTCAACCCTTAAAACCAAGTCACTCAACTTGAAACATACAAACAAAAGTATGAGTGCAAATTTACCCAAAGTGAAGAAAGATTGGAAAAGTTATTTAAATTGGGTAAATCAAAAGGAGATAGGACGGTTCTTGGATTTGATAGGAATACCTCATATGACCCTAAATTCACCACACTTTTGTGAAAGGTGAGTCCTCATTCTCTAGCACTCACACTTCTTTGCCCATGTCTAAATGTAATTATTGTGGCATTGAAGGACATTTTAGGTTTGAGTGCAAACAAAGAAGAAGCAATGTGTCTAAATCCATATTTGAACCAAAGAAAGGTAAATTCAAATTCTATGATGGATAAGACACCAAAAACCAAGGAGAACTCCATGAAGCTTAAACAAGTAAAATCAATTAAGAAGGAGTCTCCTAAAATAGATTCTAAAAGGTTAAACAAGTTAATATCAAGTTTAAAAAAATCTATAAATAAAAAGGGTTTCAACCTACCTCCCTTAACTCAACAACTGAAAGAACTTTTGAAGAAAGTTGCAAAGATAAATTTGAAATTCAAAAGTCAATAAAGGGAGGAGATAAGAAGAACGAAAATGGTTCAAAACCCCAAAGAAGCAAACTCACCAAAAGACTAATCACCAATCTAAGCTAAACTTAGTTAAATCTATATCTCATGGTGATAAGTCTAAGTTATAATTTATCAAGTTAATCTCCTAGAGTTGGTGAGAAGTTTAAGTTAGACCTCAAAGTTCATCCATCCCAAGACCTTAGGTGGATTCCTAAAGTTAGACAAATAGACAAACCTTAGGGCCTTTGAACCTCATTGACCAACCTACCCTTAATAGTTAAATCTTTTTGTTTGGTCATGAGTGCATTTGCATTTTATGTTCTTTCTTAGTTACATTTTTTAAAAATGCATTTGTTTCTTTATGATCATTTGATTTTTGTCTCATGTACTTCCCTAAGTCACATATCATGGTTTTCAAAATCATTTGATTGTATTTCTCACATGTGATTTGCTTTTGCTCTCATATAGTTATATCTTTTGTAATGCATTTCTACATGATCAATTGATTATGAAATCCAAAAGCTTTCATAGCTAGATCTCTCATATCAATTGATGTTGCAAATTCATTTTGTTTGTATGTCATAGTAAGATTATCTTGAAAAACAAAATGATTTAAAACAATTTTGTTTTTCCATAAATTTATGAGTTATATCTTTGATATGGAAATATGTTTTCTTCAATTTCATACTCATTTTGTCATTGTTGGATTTGTTTATGATTTGAAGATTGTTTGAATGGAATGCTTTAAAACTTCAGTAGTTATATTCTTCAAAGCATGTTCCATGTTGTCATTTCCTTTTGTATTGATTATGCCATTTCAAATGGAATGAATGTTGTTTAAGCTATTTGCATCTTTGCTCTTTTAGTTACATTCTTTATGCAACTGTTCTATTTGTTCCATGTATGGTTGTGTTCTTTAATTATTTTTTTTTGTAACCATACTAGAACCCAAATCCATCCTTTTATGCTCTCTAGTCATTTTTGTGAAATGTATGGTTATGATGTTTGATTCATGTGTATTTGTCATACTTATACATGTTTCAACCTCATAGTAGTGATTGATCATATGAACCTCTTTGAAATTCATTTCTTGAATTACATAGTTATATCTCTTGAATGATGGATTTCTTAGATGTTGTATTCATATGGTTGACACTTTGGAAATTGCATATTCTTATAAGTCATATATTTTCAAATGCAATTTCTCATGTTCATCACTATGCTCAATAGTTATATCATTAAAGTGATGAATATTCATTTTATGTTGCTTGTGGGAATTTTTGTGTTTGTCACAGTGCTTGCTCTTAAACATGTTCCATATTCAATTGGTAATCAAATGATATCATTTTCAATTAGTATAACTTCCAATTGGTTATATATTTGTGATAAACCTTGTGCACATTGGATTAAACTTGATAGTAATATGTCTTTGTTCCATGTCACATTCATTAGCTTCATAAATGGTCATGTTTGCCACCTCTCTTGCTTATTGGTTAAATCTCGTGACCACCATGTTTATGTGTTAATAATCTTGGTTGGTTAATGATTGAGGTAGGCATCATGGTTTGAATTTCATTTCACTCATCTTACACTTGATAGTCATATTTTATGATGAGTGAAATGATTTCAAAATTTACATAGCATATGATTTTCATAGTTATATTATTTGATGCTATGTTTAGTAAACCCCTTATCATCATGGATAGCTCTAACTTGGATTAATCCTTCTAGTTACATTCCTTAAGTCCATTTTAGAGTGATTGAGCTAATAAGTCATACTCTTAAATCTCAATTGATATGGTTCTTATTTCAATTGGTATCCATGATAGATTAACCTTTTGACCTTGCTCTTCAACTTTCCTTAAGCTTATAGGTCAATTGGTTTCTCTTCAATTTGTAATTTGATCATTGAGCCTTATAGTTAATCATTATCAATTGGTATCTAATCCTTCCCTTGAAGTTATCCCTCAATTGGTTAAACCATCTTCTTCTTGCATCTAATAGTTATATTCTTGTCAAAAGTATGACAAAAGAAGATTATGGATTGAGGGGAGTAAACCTTCTAAGGAAGCATTAGAGATGATCAAATTCACCATTGCTATTCCCTTATAACTTACTCACATGCATAATAGCCTGTTAAGTATTTCATTTTCGATTTCATTTGTTAACAGTGCTACTAAAGGTATTTTCCTTGTTTCATGTGTGTAGGTACCTTTCTTCAATTGCTACCTTTGCAATTTAATGGCAAAGGGGGAGAAAGGATTAAGGGGGAGAAAATGCTCTAGCTACCCAAAAAAGGGAGAAAGATCAAAGGGGGAGAGAGCATTCAATGGCAAAGGGAGAGAAGACCAAGGAGAGAGAGTGCTTGGTCTAAGGGGGAGAGAAGATAAAAGAAAGAAAGCTTGGAGCTAAGGACAGAAGAATGAAGATCAAATAGCTAAAGCCCAAGCTAAGTGAAGGAGCATCCGAAGATTTCAAGCCGTGTCAAGCCAAGGAGCTGAAGACTTAGTGTGAGGTTTAGTGTTAAGTTAAGGTTTGCCATCAAATTTCAAAGGGGGAGATTGTTAGGAGTTTGTGTATTGCAATTTGATGGATGCATATCATTTTAATCATCATTTGATTTCTCACACTTGCATTATTTTAGAAAACATTGAAATCTTATTTTATCCATGCATTGTTTTTTAAATATGGTAAAACTCATGTTTATGCATGAATTGGTTTTAATTTTGGATGCAATTGATTTTGTAAAAGGAATTTCAAAATTCAAGCTTAGCCTAAGTTTTAAAGTTTCAAATGATTTGTGGCTTTTTATGATTCATGATTTTAAAAATACTTAGATTGATTTAAATCATGTTTCAAGCTTGATTTAATGGCCCCAACAAGTCCCACATCAAAAATATTTCAAAATTGCCAAAAGTCTGCAAAATGGAAAAGTGACCCAGGCCCAGTGTACTCGGTCGACCGGGTACACATCTCGGTCGACCGCGTACACTGCGGGTCGACTGGGCAGAGAGCCGTTTGGCTCTCCAACGGTCATTTTTCTGACCGTTTAAGGGTCGGTCGACCGAGCCAAGCTGGGGGTCGACTCGGGGACACGCAGAAACTCTGTTTTCTGTGTATAAAAAGGCTTCATTCCCTTTGGAAAAATGTTGGAACTTTTGAGCAAACTTGGAGCCTTCTTGGAGGTGTTTGAAGAGAAGATAAAGGGGATGAACCAAGGGGATTAAGAAGGTCATTAAGGAAGCTAAAGCTTGGATCATGAAGTTAAATCTCCAAGTAAGCTTTGCTTAATTTAATCATATGTTTCATGCTTGGTTTTAAATCTTTGGTAAATGCTTTTAGCATGATAACTATGATGAAATGAATTCATTACTTCCATTCAATCTTTGATATTAAGTTGTAATGAATTCTTTTCTTTGATTCAAACTTAGTTTAGTTTTAAACTTTGTTAAACATGTTATGTTTAAAACTTTGATTTCTTTATAACATGTTTCATTAACTTGTTTGAATCATCTTTGTTGTTTCATTCATTTGAATCTTAAGTCAAACCTTTGTTTTTGAAAACAAACATAGCATAGCACATGCATCACTTGATTAGGCTTAAACTTTCAACTTGTGATCTTTTGATTTTCACATCATTAACAAGTTTGTAGTTGTTCAAGTGATTTGCATATAACTTCAATCAAATCTTTGTATGCCTTAACTTTCAAATGCTTCTAGCATACATTGATTAAGCCTTCTTTTTAAACTTGATTGAAGTTTTCCACACACACATATCACAAGCATTCATCTTTGCATTTCATTGTGTTGTGTGAGTTAGATTTTCATTTTCTTATCCGCCTACTTAGAGGCAATTTTTATTTTTGTAATTGTGCTTTAATTGTAATCTCTTAGAGTGTTCTTTGGAAGACACTTTCTTTGAGAAATCATTTCTTTGTAAGGTTATTGCTTAGCCATATAAAAGCATTGTGTAAGGGTTGTTGTTTAGCCTAGAAAAACATCATTGTAAGGTTATTGCTTATCCTTGGAAAGCATATTGTAGAGGTTATTGCTTAGCCTTTTGAAAAGCATAATAGTGGAAATCCGGTGGGGTGTGAGGAACACAAGCCGGTAGTGGATGTAGGCATTGAGGCCGAACCACTATAAATCTTGTGTTGTGGTGATTGCTTTTGTGGTGATTATTTTGTTTAGCTTCCGCATTATGTATGTTAATCATCACATGTGACTAGTTAATTGTAAAGAAATTAAAATTGGTCACAATTAGTCATTAAGTGTAGCTCACCCTATTCACCCCCCCTCTAGGGTTAGGATCCCAAGGACTTTCAGTTCCTACCGAGGTCGGCGGACGTGGGAGTCTGTTTGGTTCCGACCCTTTCGTAACCGGGGGGCAGGGGCGTGCATCAACATTTCTTTTTTTGTGTGGGTGTGCCAGATTTTCTATTTTTACTTGGAATTGCAAGTGGTGATCCGGAGATCAACCTTCGCAAGTAAAAAGGAAATCAACTTCTTTCAAGTTTTCCATTGCACATATATTTAAGAAAAGAGACATTTTTCTTGGTTTGCCGTGAAAGGCGATTTTTTTTTGGCATTTATAGCCGATTTTGGCGTTTATAGCCGATTTTTGGCGTTTATAGCCGATTTTGGCATTTATAGCCGATTTACAATCCTTATCAATAATGAAAGACAAGAGTTGTGATTTTTGTCTCTTTTAAAAAAATACAAACTACAATGAAAAGCAAGAAAAGGAGGATCTAACTTCTCAGGAGATTGTGGGGGACTCGTTTAGATTGACGGTCGCAAGCCATATGTGGGCTTCGCCATCATCCATGCAGATGAGAACAGAGGATGCTATTGATTCGCTTGGCTTGGCTATAACCTCAGGTTTTAAGAGGACAAAGACCAAAAGAAGGTCCTATGTCCAATGAAAAGCCAAGTAGACGGGCTGAAAAGCCACATCTAAGCCATTGGCGGTAGAAGGAGAAGGCAAGGACCTTGGGGGGGGGGGGGGGGGTACCCCCCAAGGGACTTTTGTCACCTTGTAGCGGTGGCCGGTGTAGAACTTCCGCAGAGTTTTCTCTTTTTTCCTCCTCTGAATTTCTGTGCTTCTGTCTATGATTTTCGTTGTCTGTCCTTTTCTTCTTGGAGAGCTCTCCTATTTATAGGCTTTTTAGGTGGCCATTTAGGAGGGTTTATGAGCTTTGATTGTCATAAAGCTACATAAAGGGAGGAGTTACAGAATTGAATTCTTTATTTTGTAACTCCTTTTTCTTGGCTTCTGATTGGCCGGAGGAGATTGAGGGCATTTAATCGCCATGATGGGAGGAGTTTCATGGGTTAAATGCCATGAATCTCTTGACTTGTAACTCCCGAATGCTTGCTTCTGATTGGGCCGTCCAAAGAAATGGATTAATGACTGTAATAAAGCTAGTCAATTAATCGCATTAAGTGGTCGCCGAGCAGCTGAAGAGTCGCGGGCCGTGCCACATCTTTTGGGATTCTTCTGTCGATGATCATCGATGGATCTTCATGTAGATCGACATCAGATGACCATGTAATTTCAGGTGTTTGTTGCCAACAGCGGGTCGGTGCCATCTGTCCTGTCGATTTCTCGATCGGTCGGGTAGAAAGCACACTTTTTTTGGTTGACCCGGTGGCGATCAATATTGTTTTCGATACTCTTGATGATTGACCCGTGTTTTGGACGGATGTCAGAGGACTTGGTGTCTCAAAAGCATGAATTTTGGAAAGTACCAGAGGCTGGGCTCTTCGAATCGCGAAAAAACGGCGAAAACCGGGGTTTTCGGGGCCTTCCCGGCGACCCCGGGCTCCAAGGTCGCCGGCGACCCTGGGGGGTTTTCCCCCCTTTGTGTCCCGTTTTGTGTCCGGTTTTGCTGTTTTTCGATTCTTTTTCCTTCTGTATTTTTCCTTGACATTTTGACCATTTATTGGCCTGATTTCTTTGTAGGAAACCTGATGAGAATCCTTACATTTTATTTTGCAAAGTTTCCAATTTCCTGAGAAAGCCGAAGACTTTGTCGCGCAGAGCTGCCGATTTTCCGTCAGAAGCTGAAACTGGGTCAAACGATGTCGGAATGACCTGAAATTTGGTGTGAAGCCTCCTGAGCAATAAATAAGACCAACCATAGGCTTTTGTTTGAGTTTTGAAGCCGTTTGGGGTCCTATCACCAGTAGACTTGCTTTTCGTCGCGATGAAGATGTCGCGGTTTGATGTGCGGTCAACCGGTGTCCGATTGCTTGAAATTTGACAGGGAACCTATTGGAGTCATTTTAAGATGATCCATAGGCTCTGTCTTGGAAACCATGGTCCCGGAGAGCTTTACCGCCGAGAGGCCTGATTTGGCTTCCGAGCGTCAAACTATGGTCAAATTTTGTGGAAATGACCTGAAATTTGACGTGTAGCCCTTTATAAGCATTTTGAAGCCGTCCATGTGCTCTATCTGATGAGTAATGGCCTCGGTGGTTCTCGCCGCGAGAGGCTTGATTTAGCTGTTCGAGGGTTGATGTAGGGTCAAACGTTGTCGGTTTGACTCGAAACTTGACGTGGAGCCTTTTGGAAGTATTTTGAGACCATCGATCGGCCTTGATCGAAGATTTGGTGTCTCCGATGCTTTTTCCGCCGAGAGCTCCTTTTCGGCTGTCGGAGAAGCGAAGTTAGGCCAAATGATTTTGAAATGGCCCGAAACTTCTTATGTACTCCTCTTTTGGCTGTCTGGAAGAATCTTGCAGTTTTTGTTTGATTCTGACAAGATTTGATTTTTGGAAGCAGCATTGCCTATTTATGGCAGGTTGCGACTTCATGTAGCTCTTTTGGATCTTGAAGAGGCAAAGTGACATTTTTGGTGTCAACAATGGGTACATCCCGATCTCCTGGAAGATGAAAATTGGGAGATCGTGAAAACAAAGCCTACAGCTCAACAGCGAAGGTAGGCTAGGAAATATCTCCTCAAGCTTAAACGGCAAGAGAAGACCCAGCCAAAACAAGAAGTCAAAGAAAAGGCAGAGGCTTCCTCTACCGCTTCACTGGAGGCAACAAAAACATCCATTTCAGAGACTTCAAAGGGGGTAAGAAAATTGACTCTCAGTGATTGTCAGACCCCGACCCAGGTTTGAATGTTTAATTATGTTTTAACCGTGATTAGTGGTTAAGTGGGATTAGGGGACGATTAGCTTATTTTATTAAGCTAGATTAGAAGGTTTGATTAGCTTGAGATCCGTTGTTAGCCTTTAACTTGAGTTTGACGCGGGCCGGGGCGCCCGTGGATCGTGTATGAGATTGTTGAGTTTGTTCTTGATACTTGTAAAATCCTCATTTATGTGTGTTTTGACTTATTTCATCTAGATCATCAACTTGCATGTTTTGGCCAACTTGATTTTGTGATCAGAAATCGCGTTTTTTGAGAAAAAGGGCAAAACAGACATTTCACACAAAACCTGTACCCAAATTTCGAAAATTCCAGAATTTGCCAAAAATATACTTTTTGGAAAGTAGAAATTTCGCCGATCATTTTTGTCTTCTTCGTCGTTTCCGTTCGGGGCCCGCAAGTACCATTTTTATGCTTGTGAAGTTCGGGGCCCACATTGGCTTGTCTCTTAAAGAAGAGAGCTTTTCTCTCTTCTTCTTCATTTTCATTCCAGCAAGTCTTTGGCTAGGGTTCCTTTCTCTTCTCCCTTCTCACTCTCTCTCATCTGGAACTCTCACTTGGTGAGGCACCCTTGGAGGATTAATCTCCTCAATCTCTTCCTCCCTCTTCAAGCTTCCTAGGGATACCATTCTTGAGGAGTTTGAGCTAGGAGAAGCCCTCCATTCAAGCTTTTCTTCTTTGTTAGGGTTCCTCAAGGTGAGCAATAGTATTCTAAACCCAAGATCTTTGCTTTCCTCTCCATTTGGAGCATTTTAATCCCTTTTGCTAAGGTTTTCTTTGAGGATTTACAAGTGTTGATATTTTAGGGTTTCTTGGGAAATTTTTGGGGCTTTTGTAGATTTGGAGTTTGAAGCTCTAAGGATTTGTCTTAGGAGTGATTTTGAGCTTATCTTGGCTAAGGCAAGTATTTTCCAACACTAATGTGATGTTTTTCCTCATTTGATTCTACTTCTTGATTTCTTTCTTTTTATGTTAATCTTCTTTAGTTATGGTTGCTTTGATTTAATGGACCACCTTAATAGCTATCTTAATGTGTGTTATTGCTCTACTTTGCATTGGAAATTTATTCTCACTTTGGTTTCTTGGAAAGTTTATTTCATTTGTTCAAATGGGTTCTCAAAGAAATGGAAAAGAAGTTGATTTCTTTAAAAAGTGTGAAGTTTATGTTAATCATATGATTATGGATGATGGTTTGAGGATTTGTGGAGGTTGAGAAGAGGCCCAATATGTTGTAGGAGTGTGTATGGAAGAAGGGAATGGAAGGGAATTGAAATGAGCAAGAAAGAAGGAGAAAAACAAGAAAAAAATGGAAGTTCTGCACTCTCGGGCTGGACTGGGCAGGCCCAGTCCGCTCGAGCGACCCAGTGGGTCGCTCGAGCGGACCAGGTTCTGTCTGGGTCCGCTCGAGCGACCCACTGGGTCGCTCGAGCGACCCAGCTACTGTCTGGGTCCGCTCGAGCGGGCCTGGGTCCGCTCGAGCGAGCCCAGCTCAGTCTGGGCTCGGGTTTTGGGCCTGATTAAAGGATTTTTTTTGGATTGTTGATGGCCCAATTGAAGACCTGATGAGCCCAATTTCTAGGGGTCTGTTGGGCCTGTTTTAAGGCCAATTCTTGGGCTGCCTTTGGGTCTTATTGTTGGGCTGTGTATGTCATGAATTGTGGGCTCTGTTAGGGACTGTTTGGGCTTGTTTCCCATGAACTGTTGGGCTTGAATAAGGCCAGCTGTGGGCCTGATTACAAGGGGATTTAAACCCACTTCTAATGAAGACTGATTCTATATAATTTCAAGCCCACCTCGGGTCTATATCCAAGCTCAATTCAGCATTAAACTTTCCCCTATAAGTGAAGCCCATTCACCCCTTTCAAGCCTAAAATTCATAATGAGATGAGTCTTGGACTATGGCAATACCACTTAGGAAAACCCGTGAGTCTAAGTGTACATTTAATCCCTTGTGATTGTCAACGATCTTCAGTGGCACCAAATAACTTTCTTTAATGACAATAGGGGGATCAAATGTATGTTGAGACTACCCGCTTAGTCGACCGACCATCATACATTCTTTGGTATAAACGACTTTTGTTTTGGTTCTTTCTCAATTCTTTTATTGTTTTTGAAGTGGGTTACCCCATGTTTTGGAAATGATGAAACTACTCATCTATTTTGCTTGGCTTTGCCCATATGCATTTGTTTGGAGTAGTTCTCTATCAACTTTGAAAATGTACCTTATAAATGGATTTGCATTTCTTCGAGGTTTCGGATTTTCGCTAAAATGGCACCACTAGGCTTAGGTCACCTTGTTGGACTGATCATCCGGCTTGGGGTCTTTATTTTGTTTGCCAGCTGCAGTTTGGATTCCGTTTGTACCGACCATGGCAACGGTAATTATCCGTTCCCACGTTTAGTGGCTACGGTTCTGTCTGATAACGACTATGTCGTTCCGTCCCACGTTTAGTGGCTTCGGTTTGTTTGCTCCGGTTACTTCGGTAACAGGAGAATATAGCCTTATGTGGGTTGCCATTGTTTTTATGCATTAATATTCATCTCATGGCATTGTTTTTATGTTATTCATCATGACATTCGATTTGTAAACCATCGAGATGTTTCTTCTATCTTACTTCGACATTGTTATTAATCGCGATTTCATCGTAGCTCTTACTTATTATGTTTTGTTTTACTTTCATCCTATTATTGTTGTAATTGCTTGCCAGACCGTCGTGTCTGACTCTCTTTTGTTTGGTGTCAGATGTCGAGCCCCTCGCGGTTGAGGCGCACTTCGAGGCGGAACCTATAGTTCCAGTGGAGGGCGAGTGGCAGCCCGATAATGTCATTTAGACGTCGGGTTACCTTGGAGCTGCGATCACATTTTGGGGATTTGATGATATTCATTTTGGGTTTTTGTTATGGCCATTGTTGGCTTATATTCTTTTGGGGGAAAAGTTTGTAATTAATGCTTAACTTTACTTTTGTATCAACTCTAACTAACTTTGGCCCACAGTAAATGTTTCTCTTTTGATGCTAGTCTCGTGCGTTCTCAATTTATACCTGTTTGTGAGACTTTTATGTTTGCTACAAAGCTTCCGCGAAATTCATTTGTATGAAAGTGATCCTTATACATCACTATTTGATCGGATTCCGTGAATCCTTACCGCGGAGACCTGTGGGAAACTAGCGGGTGCGGGCGGAATTTTCCGGCCCGCCTCGCCGCGTCCCCGGATTAAGGCCTCGTTTAGCGGGACCTCGGTCCGGGGGCGTGACAGGCTTGGTATCAGAGCGAGAAATATTTGAGGCAATTAAAATTGGATTAGAAACATAAGGACGTGGCAAGGATTCGTTAGCATTACCGTTAGTTAGCATCGATTTGGGATTGGGAACGCTTGATTATTATATCTTATTGTACTAACAAGTTGTTTTGCAGCAATATGCCTCCACGTCGACCTCCGGCAGGTGCGAACGCATCAGGTAGCAATCATGACAGCGAGATCGAAAACCCGGTAACGGGTCAATTCCAACAACTCATGCAAATGTTAGTGGAACAACAGCAGCGAGCCAATGATAATCAAGCTCGATTTCAAGAACAAATGGCCAAGAAGGATGAGGAATTAACTCAAGTGCAAAGGCAACTGCTTGAAGTATTGGGTAGAAGGCCAGAACCAGTAGCTAATGTGGAACCAGTGCAGCATAGGGACAGAGACCCTAATATCCTGTTTGAGAAGTTTAGAAAAAGGGGTCCTAAAGAGTTTACGGGTCAGGAAGAACCTTTGGCAGCGGATGATTGGTTGGCTCATACCGAGAACATCTTCGATATTTTTGTATGTACAGGCAGACAGCGGGTTCACTTGGCAGCATCTATGTTTACTGGGTTGGCAGACATTTGGTGGAAGACTGTCAAGGAAGGCTATCAGAATATCGCAGATGGGATTGCGTGGGCCACTTTCAAGCAGCAGTTTAGTGAGAAATATGTCCCAGCACATATTAAGAAGCAGAAGGCAGCAGAGTTCCAGTTGCTTAAACAAGAAGATATGACTGTCCTTGAGTACCTTACGAAGTTTGATAAGTTATCTCGCTATGCTCCAGAGTTGGTGGACACCGAGGAGAAAAAGATTACTAAGTTTATGGATGGACTCAACCCCATTATTCTGAGAGACGCTTTGGGTGTAGTACCACCGACCACCTTTCAAGAGGCTATCAAGAGGGCCTACAGGTTTGAAGATATAAACAATCAGATTATCAAGGACAATCAGAGGAAGAGGCAGCAGTTTCAGAGTGGGCAGAAGTCTTACCAAGGAAAGAAGCAAAAGAAACCTCAGAATGCTCCAACTCAGGGCGGGTGTGAGCATTGTGGCAAGAATCATTCTTCGCAGCAGTGTTATCGCCTTTCAGGGGCGTGTTTCAAGTGTGGTAGCTCAGACCACCAAGTGAAGGATTGCCCGAACAATAGGAACCAGGGCAACAGGGCACCTCAGCAGCCGCCTAGGCAAGCCCCTCAGCAAAATCAGCAAGTAGTTCAGAACCCACCAAGGCAGCAGCAGAACCAGCAGCCCCGTCAACAGCCTCAGAACCAGAATGCCCGTCCACAGCAGCAGAATAGGAATATGCAGCTCGGGAGACCAAATCAGAATCAGAACAGACCGCGTCAGCAAGGCCGTCTCAATCATATCAATCAAGTGGATGCAGAAGCGGCAGGTGATGTTGTGGAAGGTAAACTTCTAATCTGTGATGTAGAAGCTAAAGTGTTGTTTGACCCGGGATCTACCCATTCTTTCTTATCCCTTGTGTTTGCTAAGAAGATTAGTGTTCCTGTTAGAGAGTTAGAGTTTGTTTTGACTGTTACTACTCCGGTAGGGAAGCAAGTGGTATGTAGTACTTTTTACCCTGGCTGTCCAGTGAAGATAGGAGAAGTCGTTTTCCCTGCAGACCTTATCACTTTAGTGATGCATGACTTCGATGTTATTCTAGGCATGGATTGGCTAGCGGGTCATCATGCCTCCATGGATTGCTATAGTAAGACCATCATGTTTAGGTTGGATGGGTCGTCCTCCGGAGTGAAGTTTCAGGGAGAGAAAAGGATTTCTCCAGTTAGGTTTATTTCAGCTCTTTCTACAGCTAAGTTGTTAAGGTCAGGTTGTGAGGGATTTATTGCTTTCGTTTCCAAGGACGAACAATCCCTAGGGGTGGAGAATATTCCGATAGTGTGTGAGTTTCCCGATGTTTTTCCAGAAGAGATTCCAGGGTTACCACCTGTCAGAGAAGTTGAGTTTACAATAGAGTTGGTGCCAGGAACTGCTCCGATCTCCATTGCTCCTTATAGGATGGCTCCAGCGGAGTTAGGTGAATTGAAGTTACAATTGCAAGAGTTGCTAGATAAGGGCTTTGTTAGGCCAAGTGTTTCCCCATGGGGAGCTCCAGTGCTTTTTGTCAAGAAGAAAGATGGAAGCTTGAGGATGTGTATAGACTACAGGAAGTTGAACCAAGTGACCATCAAGAATAAGTACCCTTTGCCTAGGATAGACGAGTTGTTTGATCAGTTGCAAGGTGCAAAGTTTTTCTCGAAGATAGATTTGAGGTCCGGATACCATCAGTTGAGGGTTAGAGAATCAGACATCCCGAAGACAGCTTTTCGAACGAGATACGGGCACTACGAGTTTTTGGTGATGCCCTTTGGACTGACTAATGCACCAGCGGTATTCATGGCTCTCATGAACAAGATTTTTGCACCCTACCTAGATCAGTTCACCGTCGTTTTCATTGATGATATTCTAGTGTATTCCAAGTCAAGGGAAGATCATGAGCAGCATTTGAGGACTTCTTTGCAGTTGTTGAGAGATAACCAGTTGTATGCGAAGCTTGGGAAGTGTGAGTTTTGGCTAGAGCAAGTCTCTTTTCTGGGTCACATTATTTCTGAAGAAGGGCTAGCAGTTGACCCATCAAAGATTGAAGCAGTTATCAATTGGGAGAGACCGAAAAATGTGACAGAGATTAGGAGTTTTCTGGGTTTGGCAGGTTATTATAGGAGATTTGTTCAAGGCTTTTCAGTCTATTGCAGCACCGTTGACTAAGTTAACTCGGAAGAATGTGCCGTTTGTATGGTCAGAGAAGTGTGAAGCTAGTTTTGAAGAGTTGAAGAAGAGGTTAACTTCAGCGCCTGTTCTCACCTTACCTTCGGGGAGTGGTGGTTTCGTCATCTTTACGGATGCTTCAGGAGTTGGACTCGGTTGTGTGTTGATGCAAAATGGAAATGTGATTGCATATGGCTCGAGGCAATTGAAGGAACATGAAAAGAAGTATGCAACGCACGATTTGGAGTTAGCAGCCATAGTGTTCGCGTTGAAGATGTGGAGACACTACTTGTACGGAGAAAAATTTGAAGTTCATTCGGATCACCGTAGTCTTCAGTACTTATTCTCTCAGAAAGAATTGAATATGAGGCAGAGAAGGTGGATGGAGTACATCAAGGACTACGATTTTCCGATTATCTATCATCCGGGGAAGGTTAATGTAGTGGCAGATGCGTTGAGCAGGAAATCAGTTTGTTTGGCCAGTTTGCATGGATTTTACAATTTTCAGCAATTTGAGGATTTGGGAGTAGAGTTCGAACCCTTGAGAGAAGGAGTTGTGTTGGCGAATATGACAGTGTCCGAGCCAGTCTTCATTCAGAAAATTAAGGACAATCAGATGCAAGATCCAGACTTGGTTAAAATTGTGGAGCATATCTCAGAAAGGCCAGATTTTCAGATGTTGGATGGAGTTTTGTACTTCCGTGGCAGACTTTGTGTTCCTAAAGTAGACAATTTGAAGGATGACATTATGGTAGAGGCTCATAATACGAAGTATTCAGTGCATCCAGGGAGTACGAAGATGTACCAAAATTTGAAGAGTCGTTTTTGGTGGAACAATATGAAAAGAGAGATAGCAGCCTTTGTATCTAGATGCATGACTTGTCAATTTGTGAAGGCAGAACATCAGAAACCACCTGGTCTTTTGCAACCGTTAGAAATCCCAGAGTGGAAATGGGAGCACCTGACAATGGATTTTGTCTCAGGCTTACCGAATACAAGCAAGGGGAACAATGCCATTTGGATCATAGTGGATCGGTTAACGAAGTCAGCGCACTTTATTCCTTTGAAGACCGGTAAGAAGATGCACATGTTGGCGTTAGCGCAGGCTTTTGTGAAAGAGATTGTTAGTCGTCATGGTCAGCCGGTTTCCATCACTTCAGATTGGGATAGTAGATTTGTTTCGAGGTTTTGGAAGACTTTGCATGAATCGATGGGGACGAAGCTTCAATTCAGTACAGCGTACCACCCGCAGACGGATGGTCAGTCGGAGAGGACCATTCAGACCCTCGAGGACATGCTTAGGGCTTGTGTCCTTGATTTCAAGAATCAGTGGGACGAGAATCTACCGCTTTGCGAATTTGCCTATAACAATAGTTACCATTCCAGCATAGGAATGGCCCCTTTTGAAGCACTTTATGGTAGAAAGTGTAGAACCCCCGTATGTTGGGAAGAAGTCGGAGAACGCAGTTTTCATGGTCCATCTTTAGTTGAAGAAACAAGTGATAAAGTCAGAATTATTCATGAAAGATTGAAGATTGCGAGGAGCCGACAGAAGAGCTATGCTGATGTTCGAAGAAAGGATCTCCAATTCCAAGTTGGAGACAAGGTATTCTTGAAGGTATCTCCGGTCAGAGGAACATTGAGATTTGGGCAGAAAGGCAAATTGTCTAAGAGATTTATTGGACCGTATGAGATCTTGAGTCGGATCGGGGAAGTGGCGTACCGATTAGCTTTGCCTCCAGAACTGTCGGGTGTGCATAACGTGTTTCACGTGTCAATGCTAAGGAAGTATGTTTCAGACCCTTCACACGTGCTACAACATGAGCCGTTGGATGTCAGAGAGGATGCCACATACATTGAAAAACCGGCAGAGATTATTGACACCAAAGAGCAAGAACTGAGGAATAGGACAATTCAGTGGGTAAAAATCCGTTGGGAGAACCATGGACCAGAAGAAGCTACTTGGGAGCTTCGTGAGCAAGTTCAAAAGAAGTATCCTCAGCTATTCCCAAAGGTTAGTGATCATTTGGAGGACCAAATGTGATTCTTAGGGGTGGAGGATGTCAGACCCCGACCCAGGTTTGAATGTTTAATTATGTTTTAACCGTGATTAGTGGTTAAGTGGGATTAGGGGATGATTAGCTTATTTTATTAAGCTAGATTAGAAGGTTTGATTAGCTTGAGATCCGTTGTTAGCCTTTAACTTGAGTTTGACGCGGGCCGGGGCGCCCGTGGATCGTGTATGAGATTGTTGAGTTTGTTCTTGATACTTGTAAAATCCTCATTTATGTGTGTTTTGACTTATTTCATCTAGATCATCAACTTGCATGTTTTGGCCAACTTGATTTTGTGATCAGAAATCGCGTTTTTTGAGAAAAAGGGCAAAACAGACATTTCACACAAAACCTGTACCCAAATTTCAAAAATTCCAGAATTTGCCAAAAATATACTTTTTGGAAAGTAGAAATTTCGCCGATCATTTTTGTCTTCTTCGTCGTTTCCGTTCGGGGCCCGCAAGTACCATTTTTATGCTTGTGAAGTTCGGGGCCCACATTGGCTTGTCTCTTAAGAAGAGAGCTTTTCTCTCTTCTTCTTCATTTTCATTCCAGCAAGTCTTTGGCTAGGGTTCCTTTCTCTTCTCCCTTCTCACTCTCTCTCATCTGGAACTCTCACTTGGTGAGGCACCCTTGGAGGATTGATCTCCTCAATCTCTTCCTCCCTCTTCAAGCTTCCTAGGGATACCATTCTTGAGGAGTTTGAGCTAGGAGAAGCCCTCCATTCAAGCTTTTCTTCTTTGTTAGGGTTCCTCAAGGTGAGCAATAGTATTCTAAACCCAAGATCTTTGCTTTCCTCTCCATTTGGAGCATTTTAATCCCTTTTGCTAAGGTTTTCTTTGAGGATTTACAAGTGTTGATATTTTAGGGTTTCTTGGGAAATTTTTGGGGCTTTTGTAGATTTGGAGTTTGAAGCTCTAAGGATTTGTCTTAGGAGTGATTTTGAGCTTATCTTGGCTAAGGCAAGTATTTTCCAACACTAATGTGATGTTTTTCCTCATTTGATTCTACTTCTTGATTTCTTTCTTTTTATGTTAATCTTCTTTAGTTATGGTTGCTTTGATTTAATGGACCACCTTAATAGCTATCTTAATGTGTGTTATTGCTCTACTTTGCATTGGAAATTTATTCTCACTTTGGTTTCTTGGAAAGTTTATTTCATTTGTTCAAATGGGTTCTCAAAGAAATGGAAAAGAAGTTGATTTCTTTAAAAAGTGTGAAGTTTATGTTAATCATATGATTATGGATGATGGTTTGAGGATTTGTGGAGGTTGAGAAGAGGCCCAATATGTTGTAGGAGTGTGTATGGAAGAAGGGAATGGAAGGGAATTGAAATGAGCAAGAAAGAAGGAGAAAAACAAGAAAAAAATGGAAGTTCTGCACTCTCGGGCTGGACTGGGCAGGCCCAGTTCGCTCGAGCGACCCAGTGGGTCGCTCGAGCGGACCAGGTTCTGTCTGGGTCCGCTCGAGCGACCCACTGGGTCGCTCGAGCGACCCAGCTACTGTCTGGGTCCGCTCGAGCGGGCCTGGGTCCGCTCGAGCGAGCCCAGCTCAGTCTGGGCTCGGGTTTTGGGCCTGATTAAAGGATTTTTTTTGGATTGTTGATGGCCCAATTGAAGACCTGATGAGCCCAATTTCTAGGGGTCTGTTGGGCCTGTTTTAAGGCCAATTCTTGGGCTGCCTTTGGGTCTTATTGTTGGGCTGTGTATGTCATGAATTGTGGGCTCTGTTAGGGACTGTTTGGGCTTGTTTCCCATGGACTGTTGGGCTTGAATAAGGCCAGCTGTGGGCCTGATTACAAGGGGATTTAAACCCACTTCTAATGAAGACTGATTCTATATAATTTCAAGCCCACCTCGGGTCTATATCCAAGCTCAATTCAGCATTAAACTTTCCCCTATAAGTGAAGCCCATTCACCCCTTTCAAGCCTAAAATTCATAATGAGATGAGTCTTGGACTATGGCAATACCACTTAGGAAAACCCGTGAGTCTAAGTGTACATTTAATCCCTTGTGATTGTCAACGATCTTCAGTGGCACCAAATAACTTTCTTTAATGACAATAGGGGGATCAAATGTATGTTGAGACTACCCGCTTAGTCGACCGACCATCATACATTCTTTGGTATAAACGACTTTTGTTTTGGTTCTTTCTCAATTCTTTTATTGTTTTTGAAGTGGGTTACCCCATGTTTTGGAAATGATGAAACTACTCATCTATTTTGCTTGGCTTTGCCCATATGCATTTGTTTGGAGTAGTTCTCTATCAACTTTGAAAATGTACCTTATAAATGGATTTGCATTTCTTCGAGGTTTCGGATTTTCGCTAAAATGGCACCACTAGGCTTAGGTCACCTTGTTGGACTGATCATCCGGCTTGGGGTCTTTATTTTGTTTGCCAGCTGCAGTTTGGATTCCGTTTGTACCGACCATGGCAACGGTAATTATCCGTTCCCACGTTTAGTGGCTACGGTTCTGTCTGATAACGACTATGTCGTTCCGTCCCACGTTTAGTGGCTTCGGTTTGTTTGCTCCGGTTACTTCGGTAACAGGAGAATATAGCTTTATGTGGGTTGCCATTGTTTTTATGCATTAATATTCATCTCATGGCATTGTTTTTATGTTATTCATCATGACATTCGATTTGTAAACCATCGAGATGTTTCTTCTATCTTACTTCGACATTGTTATTAATCGCGATTTCATCGTAGCTCTTACTTATTATGTTTTGTTTTACTTTCATCCTATTATTGTTGTAATTGCTTGCCAGACCGTCGTGTCTGACTCTCTTTTGTTTGGTGTCAGATGTCGAGCCCCTCGCGGTTGAGGCGCACTTCGAGGCGGAACCTATAGTTCCAGTGGAGGGCGAGTGGCAGCCCGATAATGTCATTTAGACGTCGGGTTACCTTGGAGCTGCGATCACATTTTGGGGATTTGATGATATTCATTTTGGGTTTTTGTTATGGCCATTGTTGGCTTATATTCTTTTGGGGGAAAAGTTTGTAATTAATGCTTAACTTTACTTTTGTATCAACTCTAACTAACTTTGGCCCACAGTAAATGTTTCTCTTTTGATGCTAGTCTCGTGCGTTCTCAATTTATACCTGTTTGTGAGACTTTTATGTTTGCTACAAAGCTTCCGCGAAATTCATTTGTATGAAAGTGATCCTTATACATCACTATTTGATCGGATTCCGTGAATCCTTACCGCGGAAACCTGTGGGAAACTAGCGGGTGCGGGCGGAATTTTCCGGCCCGCCTCGCCGCGTCCCCGGATTAAGGCCTCGTTTAGCGGGACCTCGGTCCGGGGGCGTGACAGTGATTTCATGCCACCTCAATTCAAAGAAGCCACGCAGGAGGCATCATACTCTTGCAATTCGGTAGTTGGATTCTCCATTGATGGATACGAGTCCAGCGACACCGATGATGGATTCAAATCCAACTACACAGATGAGTGGGAGGAGTCCCTTGAAATAGGAGAATATCTCTCCGATGAAGAATGGGTTCCTGAGAATCATCTTATGCCAGTAATCTGGTATAACCCCCCTACAGCCACAAGGATCCTGGTCTGATGATGAAGAAGACCAAGAGGCTGTACAAGAAAATGTTGTTGAACCAGCACCCCTCATTGCTCTAGTGGAAATCAACAATGTTGAGCCACAAAGAGTTGATGAAGAAGAAGATTTGGATCCCATGCCTCATCTTGAAGAATATGCGAGGATCTTGCAGCATCTCGCTCTAGAACAAGAGTAAGACCGCGTCAACGAGCCTCCTCGCAATCCAGAGCCTGAAGTCCCTGAAGACCATCCGATACATCCTCCTTTAACTCCTGAAAATGGAGAAAATTGCTGGATAGACGATCCTTTTACATCCGAGGATGAATCTGACTCCGGTCAGGCAACGTCTCCTGTCAGAGCTTCCTGTAATGTGATAATTCGGGATTATAGCTCTTCCGAAGCATCGTCTGATGAGAGCACTTACACTCCGGCGATGCCTAGCAATGTATCTTCTGGAGCCACCTCATCTCACGGGACTTTCACTGAGATGACACGCTCTCAGGTTTCTTCTCCTGAGATTGTGACTTCAAAGTTCACACCCTTCCTGACTGAAGAATTCCAATCTATTGATGCTTGGGACGATGAATTGGTCAACGAAGAAGAAAGGTTGCTGGTTGCAGTTCAGGACTTGTTCCCGGAAAATGCTCCATGCAACACAATCACTGAGGATGGCAACTCTGTTGTTGATACATCCTCAGCAAATGAAAAACGACAGCCTCTTGATCCTGAAGACAATCTTCCAAATGAAGACCCTTCTCAAGAAGCTCTCGAAGTTGGTAGAGGCACCCGCTCTGGCCGGGACTACCACAAAAATTACAACCAATGTTCCTTTACATATGTAAATCCTTCGGGAAAAGATGTTGTAAGTGCCCCTAGTGGCAACAATGATGAACATGCAGGCCCTAAGGAGGCTTTAAAGTATGACTTGATTGAACACTTCAAGCACATACCTGCACGTCTGGACATCCTAGATTTGTTGCGAATGTCTCCGCACACTCGTGATAATCTCATTTCAAAATTACAAAAGCTGAATGAGGATGTCGACAAACATGCCCCGTAAGTCCTCCAAATTGAAATGGATTACCAGGTCAAAAACTCAGAAGCTTCCTCAAAGGGAGAAAAGAAGAAAACTGAGGGATCATGCATTGAATGCCTCTCGGTTAAAAAAGCAGCCAGTGCAACCATCGCCTTCACAAAGGACGACCTCCTACTTGGCGAAACCAGGCACAACCGACCCCTGTACTTCACAGGGTACATCAAGGAAATGCCTATGCACAGAGTTCAGATCGACCCAGGTTCTGCACTCAACCTCATCTCCACATCGGCTCTCGGAGAGTTGGGCATCCCACCCAGCAAACTGAGCCACACATCTGTATCTATCTTTGGATACGATGGGAGTACTCAAAGGCCTATCGGCAAAATCAGGTTCAAGTTGCAGATCGGTGATCTTATCTCTGAGGTCACTGTGTATGCAACAAAAACCGCTTCATGCTACAACATCCTTCTCGGACACCCTTGGATCCACGAGAATGGCGTTGTCCCTTCAACTCTACATCAATGCATCAAGCTTGTCGGCGACGACTGCATGATATATCGAGTCTTTGCAGATAGAAAACCCTTCAAAGGTAAAGAAGTCCACTTTGCAGACTCACAGATGCATGAAGGTGAAAAAGAAGAAGAGGAGAAGCAAACAGCACCCTTTGCCGAAAATCACCAGAAAGATAAAGGCAAGGCTCCTCAACAATCACCGGAAGAAAACAAACCATCTGGTAAATCCGAAGAGAGCATTCAAACTCCCTTCATCATCTCCCTCAAACCTTCAAAGCCTTTGGTCATCACAACTAAGGTGAAGAAGGCAAAGCAAAAGTCTGGGGGCAAATTTGTGTCTCTTTCGTGTCTATCATGCAAGACACGGATTCGGATTCCGAGCCAGAAGACGACACATCGTCAAGCCAAGCTGACACTCAGCAAGTTCAGCCTTCTCTTACTCTAATGGAGACAACTTCTGACATAGAAGATCCTACGTCAGCTTCCTTCGTTGTTCCAGCAACTTCAGCAAAGGAAAAGCCGATCTTCTTCCATAGATCGGATGCTTCTTCATCAAACTCCATGCCTGAAACTTTCCAAAATGAAGGTATACCTCAGCTATCCTTATATAGTTCTGTGGCACAAGCTATTATGAAGAAAATGGGTTATGACGCTCAAAATCCAGTCGGTTTGGGAGAAGGACGCGGTATTCTCACGTCACACGGGTTAGGGTATGATCCCGACACTCCCTTGAGACAGTTGACACAAAGGCTTAAAAGTCAATTTACTGACCAAGCCTCAACATCTCGTATTTATGAAGACATCGATCTCCCTGGATATCTCTTCGATGAGTCACCTGACAAAGATCCAGGAAGCTCATCCAATTGGCACGATTTCTCTGAGAATGAAGAGGAGTTGTCTGATGGTACACACATGTGCTCTTCTGACCCAGAAGAATCCTCGTCTCCAAAAGAAGTAGCCTTCTTCGACCCGGTTTCAACAGGCGATTGGGATCATCTCATAGCAAGCGTTGGGAAAATTACCGATCAAGAAAACCCATGGAAAGGAACAAAACCTTGGTCTGGAAATGCCCTTGAAACCCTATAAGGTTTCGTTGAGTTGGAAGCCTCCGAAAATATTGTGGAGGAACCACCTTCGAACCTTCGAACAGAAGATCCTGCATCCTACAGCGATTTCATGGCCTTTCGAAGCCTAGGGTATGGACATCATAGGTCCTATTTCTCCCCCTTCGAGCAAAGGTCATCGCTTCATCTTCGCCGCTACGGATTATTTCTCCAAGTGGTCAGAAGCATTTGCGTTCAACGAAATGAAGACCTCATCAGTCCTTCAGTTCCTGCGCACCAACATCATTTGTCGTTTTGGCATACCCAAAAGATTCGTCCATGATAACGGACCACAATTCTGGGATCATCGATTCTACAGGTTCTGTGATAAATATAAAATCCAAAGCTGTCCTTCGACTCCATACAATCTGGCAGCAAACGGGTTAGCAGAAGCTTTCAATAAGACACTCTGCAAAATCCACAAAAAAATGGTCTCTAGTCACAAAAGAGACTGGAGCGACAAAATGTCTGAAGCTTTGTGGGCCTATCGAACCACCGTTCGAGGACCAACCCATAGCACACTATTCTCCTTGGTCTATGGATGCGAAGCTGTCGTGCCCTTGGAAGTACAAATTCTTTCCTTGAGGGTATCCTTGCAAAATGACATGACTCAAGAAATCAATGTCAAATTGCGACTCCATGAGCTGGACAATCTCGATGAGAGACAGCTCGAAGCTCAACAAAGCATTGAACTTTACCAAGCACGCATGGCAGGAATCTTTCGACAAAAAGGTCAGGCAGTGCGCCTACAAAAAGGGTGACTTGGTTCTTGCGGTAAAAAGACCAATGGTCTTCGCTCATAAGTCCAAAGGCAAATTTGAGCCAAAATGGGAGGGACCCTACGTCATCGACAAGGTTTTCTCCAACGGCGCATAAGCACTCCTAAACATGGAAGGTGACAGATGTATGCTGCCAATCAACGGCAAGTTCTTAAAGCGGTACTACCTTTGAAGACTTTCCCAACTGGGTAAGAGCAATGCCTGTACGGCCAAAATCGGTTTCCAGGTACACGCTCGCTATACCCGCTCTTTTTTAGAATTTTCATGACAAATGTTGAAATTTCTAGAAATTTAAACAATGCTTACTTTCATCGTTTCATTGTTCAAAAAATCCAAGTTTAGGAGCTTTTCCCTAACTTGACCAAAATTTTCAACCCTTGAACCCAAAATTCATCGTTTGAAAGAAAATTCGGATTCAGGGATTTCCACCCTAGTCCACCCTACCTTTTACCGCCTTAATGGTTTTTCAAAAAGCCGCGGGGAAGCGACGTTTAGTCGATATTCTCACAAATCGGAAGCATGCGAACCACGTTCGACACTTCCAAAATCGCAGGGAAGCGACATTTAGTCGATACTTGCAAAATCCAAAACCGTGGAGATGCAACATTTCGGTTGACATCCACAACCCAAATTTCAAAGGTTCGAAAAAACCAAGAAATGTGGAGATGCAACATTTCAGTTGATATCCATAACCCAAATTTAAAAGGTTCGAAAAAACCTAAAAAACCATGGAGACGCAACATTTCAGTTGATATCCATAACCCAAAGGTTCGAGAAAACCACAAATTTCAAAAATCGTGGGGAAACGACATCAAGTCAGTACCCGCAAAACCAAAATTTTTGAAAAGCAAGGATGCGACATTCCATCGATACTTGCACCCAAATCCGCGAGGATACGACATTCCATCGATACTCACAACCGAATGAGCAAGGATGCGACATTCCATTGATACTTGCAAGACCATTCAGCAGGGAGGCGACTTTTAGTCGATTCTTGCATTTTTGAAAACCAAACCGGCTATAAATGCCACAAAACGGCTATAGATGCCACCAAAATAGGATATAAATGCCACAAACTGGCTCTCAATGCCACAAAACAAAACCGGCTATCAATGCCACAAAACAAAAAAAAATGACTTTCAAAAAACCCGGCTATTAATGCCACAAACCGGCTATAAATGCCACCAAAACCGGCTATCAATACCACAAATCGGCTATTAATGCCACACAAAAAAAGCTGCCTCTCATGCCAAAAATTGGCTTCCATGCCACAAACAAAAATCTGGCTTCCATGCCAAAATAATCATTTGACAAAAGATTTCTACAAAATGACAAGCTTTTGATCAAATCCCATTTAGCAATTACTTTTATCACAAAAAGATTTAAGTGAGCGTAGGGAAAACAAAAAAAAGGGGGGCATCCCATTTAGCAATTACTTTCATCACAAAAAGATTTAAGTGAGCGTAGGGAAAACAAAAAAAAAAGTAACAAAAAAATACATGTGGTACCAAAAAAAAAGTGTTCACAAGCACTACAAAAAAAGAGTACAAAAAAAAATACAAGTGGTACCAAAAAAAAGAGAAGGATAGTTTCTGTTACAAAAAAAAAAAAAAAAAAAAAAACAGGAGCTCAAAAATGGTCTCCAACCAAGATTTCAGCTCCTCAAGCAAACTTTTGGCCTCAGCCGTCAAGGATTCCAGGGCACGCTTCTTCAGGAACTTGCCATGAAATGCTGGAGAATGCTGCAATCCTTCTTTCACACCGGGAAGCTTATCCCGAGCAGTTCGCCATTGTTTACTCTCTTGAGACCTCCTTTCAAGAACTCGATCAGCATCGGCAACCAGGCGAATCAGAGCACTCTCCCTATCGCGAGCCTCTGTTATTGCAGCCCACTTGGTAGCGACTTGTGCCTGCAGATGCTCAAGACGTTTCCTGGCCTCATCGACCTCCCTATCAAGGATGTTAAGGTCATGTGTCAGCCCAATGATGGCTAGCTCTTCTAAGTTCTTCTCTCGGACTATCTGCTTCCTGCTTTGTGTAGCCTCATCCAGGTTAGACTGAGCCTTATCCGCAGGGTCCAGGAACATCTCCTTGAAGAACTGGTCGTCAGGAAAACCCATGGTGTCAAACCATTTGTCACCCAGCTCAATGATCCTATCAACAATCGCCCTGGCACCTGTGACATCCAGACCAGCCTCTTCGGCATCACCGAGAATCTCACGCACATGCTGGATCATGCCAAATCCGGCATCCAAGTGTCCAGCAAGGAGAGTCTCAATCCAAGAGCTCAGAACCTGCACTACCACCTTCTTCACAAAAAGAAGAGATGGCCCAGCTGAAGATTCGCCCCGCTCCGTCGGTCGGCTGCCCATGTCATGCCCCGTTGGAAGAGGAACAAAAGAACTCTTTCCAGTTGGAGCTGCTGGAGAAAGAATTTCAGCACGAGGTATCTCCTCAACAGTGTCAGAACTGATCCCATGAGTCTCTACCTCTAGATCGACCTCTGGCATCCCTTGCTCTGGTTCTGAAGGAAGCGACGGACTCTCCTCTGTCACCTCAAAACCTGCCAAAGAAACACAAAAAGGTATGAATATGATCCTGTTTGAAAATCATTATCAGGGTTATTACTACAAAATACCTTCTTCGACGACTGGCGGAACACTCATCGGAAGCATCATCAACATTTACGTCCATCGATGGTTCAAAGTCATCGGAATCCTGTGGTAAGTCAGCTGACAAGAAAAATGTCAGCAAACCAAGTCACAGACACGAAAAAAAAATCAAAAGAAGTTATACCAATTGGAGATTCTGGATTCACTCCAGAGTCCCTCGGTTCTTTTTCAGGTGCCCCAACAGGATCTGTCACCACCTCATCGGTTGGAACCTCAGGCATCGCCAAATCTTCCTCTGCTAAAAAAAAAAAAGAGGAGCAGCAGGGAGAGAAAACAAATCAAGACATGGAAAAATCTCATGAAAAGAAATGGAAGGAGAAAAAGGAAAAATCATACCTTCACCGACGGTCTCTTCTTCTCGGCTTCTCTTCTCTGGAGGCTCGTCAGCATTCCCCGGCGCCTCCTCATTGATAGTAAGAGGTACTTCCAAGTTAGGAGAGTCCTCATGCTGCCCCTTGCTGTGATGATGTCTCCTCCTCCTCTTACTCCTGCGGGCCTGCTTCTTAGAGGAACCTGCCCCACTGTCAGAGTCAGGTTTCCCACTTGATTCCTCACTGGATGGTCTACTCCTGCCAGTAGACTCCACGGAAGCTTGCCTTTGCGCCGCTTGCATCCAAGCATCAAGTTCGGCTTCCTCCTGTTCTAGCTGCTCTAAAGCCTCATCAGGTATTTCTCGAACAGCTTCAGAACCAATGACGCCCTGGTCACCGAGAAAGCCTATCTTGTGCTTCTCTCCAGAAAGGAAGGCCCAAATTTCCTCTCGCCGGACGCCATCCGACTTTCCAAGGCCTTTTCCAGATGCCAGCTTCACATCAAGCTCCTTCTTGGAAAGCCCCCGATATGCCAAAAAGCTCTCCGTGAACCACTTCGCAAAGCCGGCAGTCTGGGAAGTTAACAACACAGGATAAGAGACCATGGCTGTAGTGTCTTCAGCACTATAGAAAGCCCATGCATTTCTCCCATCCTGTAAACCTCCAAAGCGCTTCATCATGCTTGAAGGAGCTCCATCAACGCCTTGAGAAAAACCCAACTGCAAAGCAAAACGGGAGGGTACATACGGCTGGATGTTGACAAAAAGATGTCTGCGGTACACCATCGTGCCGACACGTATGCTGAAAAGCCACTCCTTCTCTGCGTTCGTCAAGGAGTAATGCTTTCCCGACCCCGCCCTGGTAGAGTCTCGGGAGGAACCAAAATCAAAAGCATTCTTCCACAACTCCGGAGAAAGCTTCACTGAAGACTTCCCCATCTCGACGTCCCTGAACCGTCGGATCCTCATGCGGGCAAACAAAAGTGATTCGGACACGGCTTTGCCCCTAGCCAGCCGAATCATCAGAGGATCATCATCCTGTGCGGCACCCAGCCGGTGGAAGCCAGGACAGTGGTACACGTACCACGAATAAAAGATGTGGGCTGAAAATACCCTATTCATGGGAAGCCCAAGCCGAACCAAAAAAGCAGCAGCCTGCAATTCGGTACACAGGTAGGAGTAAAGAGCTGGCACCAAAGCAAGCTGCTCTCCAAACGCCATCCGACAAGCCGAAAAAATACAATGCGGCCTGATGTGCGTTCCATCTCCTCCAGCAAAAATATCCTCACCAAGCCAATAAGTGAGGTAAACAGCGAGATCTCTCCGCAGTGCAATATCAGGACATATGGCATTTGTACTCGCACATAAATCTCTCAACTCTTCTTGCATAGCCAAGATCTTCTTCGAACTTGGATCCTGAGCCCTGGCTTCATGGGTCGCACTATCAGAAGACTCCCTGCTATCAAAAAAGTTGGGGAAAGAAGAGCTAGAACTCTTCCAACTGCTGGATCTAACTTTCAAACCCTTCTTCTCCTTCAAAAAATCATAGAAGGCGATGAGTTGAAAGTACAGAAGCCTGAACTCCTCAGACTGCTCCTCAAGGACACTGTCGATCGGTATAAACTCCTCATAGAGTTTGCCAATGATGAGTAATCTAGTAATAGCGCTCTGCTCCTTCAAAGAAAAACCAATCTCACCATTTGTCACATCGAAGGTATTGGTTTGTGGGAGGAATGACTCCAGCATAGCCATGAAGGCCTCGTAGGAAAAGATCAAGGTCTCCTTAAAGGCGCGGACTGCATCAAAAATCCCGGCTTCCTTCAAAACGGCGCCACCAATCAGCAGGACGCGATCAGTCCACGACTTCCACTCAGAGTCAGCAAAGGATGGAAAAAAAAAAGATCAAACATCAAAATGACAGAATCTCGCTAAAAGAAATCTGGCGAAATTTTGACATGATGCCGGGGCAATTCCGAAGAAAAGGAACTATCCCGAAAGAAATAGAAAGCTTGAAGATCAGCTCAACATTGCTGCGAGCTCCGAAACTCCAAACTTTCGAAACCTCAAAGTCTCCGCAAAATCAGAAAGGACTCAACATCGCTGAGAGCTCCAAAATCCCAAAATTGCGAAAACTTTCAGGCATGCTATCACATCATGCTACAATTCAATTTTCAAAAAAAATATACATGCATGAACATCTTGGTTTAAAAAAAAATGCATTATCATCATGACCAAAAAAAAAAGAAATAAGCTTTCTCAAAAAAAAAGGGGAGAAAGAAAAGAACAAAAAAAATAAAATAGAAAACTTTCTAAAAAAAATAAGAGAGAGAAAGAAAAAAAAAAGGGGAGCTGGCCCACAGGCCGTACGGCCAAATTCGTACGGATCTATCCGTACGGCCCACAAAAGAAAAAAAAACATGCAAAAAAAAAGAAAGAAAAAAGCATAAGAAAAGAGATAAGAAAAAAAACGTGTAAAAAAAAAAGAGCAAACACATGAAAAAAAAAAGAAGAAAGAAACAAAAAAAGAAAGAAAGAACTCTTTTCCTACAATGGGGTTTTCTTGAAAAAGGGAACTTACTTGAAGCCATTGATGGAGAAGAAGAAAAATCTTGAAGATCTTGAAGAAGAAGAACTCTTGGTCTTGAAGCCCTCTTGGAATTGTTGCAAAAGAAAGTAATAAGAGCAAGAGATTCAACATCTTCCATGCTTTTATAGAAGAGAGCAAACCAAAGAAGGAAAAAAGAAATAGTAAGAGTTACTAATCAGAAACCTTACCAAAAGAAAAAAATTAGAAAGATTCTTTCCCAAAAGAAAGATATTTTGAGGGATTCTCTCTCAAAAAGAAATCAATGAGAGATTTTCTCCCAAAAGATAGGATCAATGAAAGATTCTTTCCCAAAGGAAGATATCTTGAGATATTCTCTCCCAAAATAAAGGGAACATGAGAGATTCTCTCCAAGTAAAGATATTTTTAGATATTCTCTATTCAAAGGAGATATTTTTAGATATTCTTTACAAAAATGACACCATATGAGATCTAAGCCATTCCAAAAAGCTTAAGGTCCCATGGGTTAGCCCATATGAGCCAAGTTTGACCACCTAGGCACACAAAAAAAAAAAATTTTGGGTTTTTAGTCAAAGAGAAATCCCTCTTACCCAGAGCATAAAAAAATGGTTCCATGACTCTTTTGAGTTGACTCGACTATACAAAAGAGAATTCCAAGCCCCATGAGCTTCCAAAAATCAAACCATCCAGCCTCATCTACCAAATTGAGCCAAAATCTTGAAATTGACATTCTGCAAAAATCCAAACCAAAATCTGGTCCCCTAACTTGCCACATACAGCTATTAGGTCACAAGACCGAAATCAAAAACCAAAACCAGATCCCCTAACTTGCCACATACAGCCTGTTAGGTCACAAGATCAAAACCAAAAATGATCCCCCAACATTCCACATACAGCTTGTTGGGTCACACGGTCAAAACCAAACCCGACCCCCTAACCTGCCACATACAGCTTGTTAGGTCACAATGTCAAAACCCAAAACCACATCCCTGATGTCATCTTCAAAAATTTACCTCGAGATGGTACGTGATCCCTTTCACTACCATAAAACTCCCTTGGAAGCTCAAAAAGCTACAAATACCAAAAGAAAGACTGCTCAAAGACTCTTGGTCAAGTCATAGGCCCTCCTTCACAAATCTCTTCGAGGCACATCGACTACAAAAGTTAAGCAACTCATCGCTGCACCTCGAAGGGGCATTTGTTGACACCAAAAATGTCACTTTGCCTCTTCAAGATCTAAAGAGCTACATGAAGTCGCAACCTGCCATAAATAGGTAATGCTACTTCCAAAAAATCAAATCTTGTTAGAATCAAACAAAAACTGCAAGATCCTTAAAGACAGCCAAAAGAGGAGTACACAAGAAGTTTCGGGCCATTTCAAAATCATTTAGTCTAACTTCGCTTCTCCGGCAGCTGAAAAGGAGCTCCCGGCGGCGAAAGCATCGGAGACACCAAATCTTCGATTAGAGCCGATGGATGGTCTAAATATACAACCAAAAGGCTCCACGTCAAGTTCCGAGTCAAACTGAGATTGTTTGACCCTACATCAACCCTCGAACAGCTAAATCAAGCCTTTCAGCGGTGAAGCTCCCTGGGACCATGGTTTCCAAGACAGAGCCTATAGATCACACCAAATTTCAGGTCATTCCGACATCGTTTGACCCAGTTTCTGCTTCTGACGGAAAATCGGCAGCTCTGCGCGACAAAGTCTTCGGCTTTCACAGGAAATTGGAAACTTTTCAAAATAAAATGCAAGGATTCTCATCAGGTTTTCTACAGGGAAATCAGGCCAATAAATGATCAAAATGTCAAGGAAAAATACAGAAGAAAAAAGAATAGAAAAAACAGCAAAAACGGACACAAACGGGACAAAAGGGAGGAAAACCCCCCCAAGGGTCGCCGGCGACCCTGGGACCCGGGATCGCCGGGAGGGCCCCGGAAACCCCGTTTTCACCATTTTTTCGCGATTCAAAGCGTCCGGCCTCTGGTATTTTTCAATATTCATACTTTTGAGACACCAAATCCTCCGACATCCATCAAAAACACGGGTCAATCATCAAGAGTATCGAAATCAACATTGATCACCAACCGGTCAACCAAAAAAAGTGTGCTTTCTACCCGACCAATCGAGAAATCGACAGGACAGATGGCACCGACCCGCTGTTGGCAACCAACACCTGAAGTTACATGGTCATCCGATGTCGATCTACATGAAGATCCATCGATGATCATCGCCAGAAGAATCCCAAAAGACGCGGCACGGCCCGCGACTCTTCAACTGCTCGGCGACCACTTAATGCGATTAATTGACTAGCTTTATTACAGTCATTAATCCATTTCTTTAAACGGCCCAATCAGAAGCAAGCACCCGGGAGTTACAAGTCAAGAGATTCATGCCATTTAAACCATGAAACTCCTCCCATCATGGCGATTAAAGGCGATTAAATGCCCTCAATCTCCTCCGGCCAATCAGAAGCCAAGAAAAAGGAGTTACAAAATAAAGGAATTAAATCCTGTAACTCCTCCCATTATGTGGCTTAATGACAATAAAAGCCTATAAACCCTCCTAAATGGCTACCAAAAAGCCTATAAATAGGAGAGCACTCCAAGAAGGAAGGACAGCACAGAAAACGCACAACAGACTATAGAAAATCCGGAAACTCAGACAGAAAAAGGCATCAGAAATCTAAGAGAAAAAACTCTACGGAAGTTCTACACCGACCACCGCTACAAGATGACAAAAGTCCCATGGGGGGTACCCCCCTCCCAAGGTCATTGCCTTCTCCTTCTGCCTCCAATGGTTTAGACGTGGCTTTTCAGCCCGTCTACTTTATTTTTTATTGGACATAGGACCTCCTTTTGGTCTTTGTCCCCTAAAAACCTGAGGTTATAGCCAAGCAAAGCAAATCAATAGCATCCTCTGTTCTCATCTACATGGATGATGGCGAAGTCCACATATGGCTTGCGACCGTCAATCTGAACGGGTCCTCCACAATCTCCTGAGAAGTTAGATCCTCCTTTTCTTGCTTTTCATTGTAGTTTGTATTTTTTTAAAGAAGACAAAAATCACAACTCTTGTCTTTCATTATTGATAAGGATTGTAAATCGGCTATAAACGCCAAAATCGGCTATAAATGCCAAAAAAATCGCCTTTCACGGCAAATCAAGAAAATGTCTCTTTTCTTAAATATATGTGCAATGGAAAACTTGAAAGAAGTTGATTTCTTTTTTACTTGCAAAGGCTGATCTCCGGATCACCATTTGCAATTCCAAGTAAAAAATAGAAAATCTGGCACACCCACACAAAAGAAATGTTGATGCACGCCTCTGCTCCCCCCCCCCTCCGGTTATGAAAGGGTCGGACCCAAACGGACTCCCACGTCCGCTGACCCGGTAGAACCGAGCGGAAGCGCTGGTCCATCATCTATTCTCAGTAACAAAGGCATGTGCATTATCTGTCCCTGCAGTTTTCCTTCTTGTTTCTTCATTTAACAAGCTGCTAGTAACCTGACTCATTGATAACACACCATCTGGAGTAGAGTTGCTCACGGAAAAAACTAATGTCTCCCATGTATCTGGTAAAGAACTTAGAAGAAATAAAGCTTGCATCTCATCATCAAGGACCATCTTCATTGTAGCCAGCTCATTCACAATGCATTGAAAATCATTTATGTGATCTTCAATTTTACCACCCTCCTTGAATTTCATATTCACATGCTTTCTAATCAGAAAAGTTTTGTTTACGGCGGTTTTCTTCTCATATCTTTCTTCTAACTTCATCCAAAGGGTTCTCGCATTGGTTTCATTAGACACGTGATGAAATATGCTGTTATCCACCCACTGTCTGATGTGACCAATGGTCTTTCTATGCATCTTTTTCCAATCTGGATCAGACATTTATTTTGGTCGGGCACCATCCCCCTCAATGGGATCATAGAGGTCTTTGCAATAGAGTATATCCTCCATCTTAGGTTTCCAAATCAACCAATTGGTATGGTTGAGTTTGATCATGGTAGTATTCACAGTTTTATTCTCCATCTTAATTAAATAATCAAGAAATACAAACTACTGTCACTAACCTTGAATTCTGCAATCTGTAGATCTCGTCACCACGAGTACGCTGGAAGAAACAGATCTGAAATCCGACTCTGGATGGCTCCGATATCGCAAAAATAGTTTTCTGCGCTCCGATTAGTCAAACTTTCTTGTTGACCGTCAAACTGCCAATCTTCTTCCACAGTTACGTAGGTCTGCTCGTAACGAGTCTGTAGGCGCAAACGGATCTCCGATCTGACCTCAGATGATCAAGATTTCGACGAAACAAGTTTCTGCCGTCGATATGGTCAAACCCTTGTTGACCGTACTGTTCACTGACGTGGCGATGAAGTCAGCAGCTGCTGGAACGAGCTTCCTGCTTCATGGGTCAGGCGGAACTGACCCAGAACCGAACCTGACCTGGTCCTGTGTGTGGGCTTACAGCGCTGGGCTTTCTGCAAACGGGTCAGGTCAACCCGACCCGAACCCAACCTTGGCCTTCTTCTTCTCCCGAAACGTTTTTCTTCTTTTGGGTTTTGTAACCAGAACAGAATGAAGAACCAGCGATGTTGCCTTCCTTCTTCCTTTCCGGCGATGGCGCAGCGGCACGGCACGGCAATGGGGACCGGCGAAGAGCGGGCGACGCACGGCGCACGGACGGCGTCAGTTCTGCTGCTAAAATCAAGATCTGATGATAACAAAACCAGTGCAGACTAGAGGTGACGGTGATCAGCAAACTCTGCACGGCGGTGGCTGGGGACCTTCTCCAGCGAAAAAAGCGGCCAGACCAGTTCCTCTAGTCCAATTCCGGCAGCGGCAAATATCTACCCTCTGTTTCTGCAAGTAGAAACTGTTCTCTGTTTTGAATTAGGAATTCGATCCGTGTGATCCGTGTGACCCAGAATAGATCGGAAACGATCTCTCTTTCCTGCGATGAAGAACCACGCGCAGAAAATCCGGATACCCTTGATCCGATCCGTTGATCACGAGCACGGCACAAACCAACCCTAGTAAACCCTAGGATCTGATACCACTTGTTGTGCGCGTGTATGCGGAAACGTGAGTCAATGCGATCGAACGGACAATAAACCACACAAGACAAACAATCACACACAAGAGAATTACGTGGTTCGGCAATCTTGCCTACGTCCACGGGAAAGAAAATTCGACTCTCCTTTAGGTTCACTCAACTGTATGTCTGTCTGTATCTCATGATGTAAACATTACATCATATATATAATGTTCTCTTTTTATTCCCCAAGAAACCCTATCTTAGTCAATAAGAAAGTCCCGGTACAATTACCAAAATACCCATGACCATGAACCTACTTGGTCTAGAACTACTAAGCCCAACAATATGGACACCGTTGGTTAGCTTTCTATTAATATTTTTGAAAGAAATCCAGTATATGATATTTAAAAAGCATTTGAAGATTTTATAGGTGTAGGTGCAGAAAATAATGACCCACAATAACTGGGGAGCCTTAAAGGACTTATCCAATGATGATGATGACTGGGTGCCGTCCGAAAGCCTGAAAGGGAAGAACACACGGTCAGAGGACCCTGGCCTGGGCGGCGCAAGGCTCTCCGATGCCAAAGTCAGTGAATGAACTGGAACAATGGAAGGAGAGGAAGAAGAGAGGCAGAGTAACAACTCTATGGATTGTATTGTGCGTACCTTGCATGTGGAAATGTAATCCTTTTATAGACGATTTGGAAGATATCTTGGACAATATCTTGGCATGGGTCTCATGATTCGACTGGGAAGTCATGATCAGCCCACGTTGTAATTAATGCGGTCCAATCCAGCCCACTCTGCATTAAATGCGCGTCGGATCAGCCCACGTCGCATTTAATGCGCGTCTTGTTGGGCCAGATCGTGTTGGACGCCTTTGGCGGTAGGGTATCATCAGATCTGCCCTCGGGCCTTGCCCTGATGTGGCCTCAGCCGCTGGATGCCGCCCTGTTAGGATCTGGCGAAGATTGTGAGCGGCTGGATGTCGTGTCTGTCCCTCTAGCTCGTGCCCCTATCCCCCCACGTGCCTGGTGACGTGGGGGATGAGGGGCGTGAGTGGAGACTCTTTCTGGCTTCGGCTTCCATCCCGGCTTCTTCAGCCGAGGTGGAGCTCCCTGCTGAGATGGCACCCGGGGGTGGACCAGTTCGGCGCTAGCGGCCCGGAGCTGCCTGACTTCGGCCGGACCCCCTGTCCTGGTAGCCGGGGTGAGCTTGGTGCCACGTGGATGGCACGCGGATGGCACGTGAGAGTGCTTAGCCTCATCTGATGGCCGTGATTAGCGTAATCCTGTGGTTCTCGAAATCTCCCCACACAATTGCCCCCTAGCTTTTGACCTCTTGAGCGCCTTGGCCTTTAGGGGTTGAAAGCTAGAAGACTCGCCTGGGGATGCGACGGTCATTGCCTGGTGTCGCTTCAGCTGTCCTGGAGCAATGAATGCTCTTTCTTGCCTGTACTGGGAAGCGAGTCGACGGTTACACGCGTCGCCTCTTCGCTGGTTGCGCTGTCTTATTGATGGAATGGGCGCGGATCGCGAAATCCGCCCTTTCGAATTTCGAAAGCAGCGCGCGCCGAGAGTTTCTTCTCCATAAATAAGGTCGTCTTCTTCTCTTCTCGTTTCTGATTTCTTTTCGCCTTTGCCCTCATCTCCGATTTCTGCTCTGCTGCTCAAGATCTTTCTAGCGAGGACGACCGTAGGGCGTGTCTGGATCTATACTCGAGTTGCCTCTTTTCGTCTCTGTAAGTTGCTTCACGCCTCTGTGTAGCCTTTTCCTAGGGTTCAGCAGCCTTTAGGGTTTTTTCTTTTGCTGTATCCTTCTTTCTAGACATGGGCACCCCTAGGTTCAGTTTAGACACCGAAGAGGGCATAGCCAGATTTAGGGCTGCCTTCGATATTCCGGAGCGAGTCCTGCTCAAGCCGGCATACTCCGTCGACTATGCCACGATGCGCTGGTCCGGCGGCTGGATGCCGTTCCCTCTGATCTCTGTGATCGAGGGCGGGGTCAGATTCCCCCTGCACCCTCTACTTAGAGCTTGCCTCAGTACCTGGTCTCTTACCCCGTGCCAGCTGATGCCCAATGGCTATAAGGTCATCATGGGCACGGCGAAGCTGAATGAGATTCTGGGGACCGACATAGGTGTTCATGACATCGAGGACACCTACGATATCTGCAAGGCCGGGGAAGGGAAATATTATCTCCGGGTGAAGCCGCAGCGAAGAGGCTTTGTCCTGGCCTTGGAAGATTCAAGTAAGAATGCCGAAGAAGCCTTCTTCTGTGTTTCGGGGGACTGGGAGTTCGCCGCTGGCGAAAGTAGGAGGCTAGCGGTCCCGCGCCGCCTTGGGACAGTCCCAAGTAAACATCGCTCCTTTTCATTCATTTTCTTTGCCTGATTTTGAAGATGCCGAGCTGACTCCTCTATCTATTGTTTGTTATGCAGAGGCAGGTGCGAGACGACGCCGAGCTGCGAGTGAGGGCTGGAGGAGGAACCCCGACGACATCAACAAGGTCGAGAGGTACAAGGGGCACGAGACTAGGTTGGCCTGGAAGCTGCTCGAATACACGCCGAGATACCGCGGCCACTACCAGAGGACCGGGGTATCCGAGGTGGACGAGGTGCATCCTGACCGTCCAACCGTCTCCCTTGCTGTACCTTCCGGGATCCCCTTGAGCGATCCTGCCGCTAGCCGAGCTGCATCTGGGTCTGAGGCGTCCACTTCAAGTTCGGAACCGTCGACCCTGAGGCAGATAGTGGACGCTTATTCTTCTGATCAGGGAGAGGATATGGCGGGAAGGTCGAGGGAGCCTGCCGTCAAGGACCTAGCGGCCAAGTTCAGGCGGGGGTCCTCTTCCTCTGCGACGCCATCTCCTGCCAGCACCCGAGCAGCTTCGAGCTCGGGAGGTGCTGGCGACACTTCCGCTCCTGCTCCTGCTCCTGCTCCTGCTCCTGCTTCTGTTCCCGCTCCTGCTCCTGCTCCTGCTTCGAGTGAGGGGGTTCGGCGACGTTCGCCGGAGCGCCCGAGGGAGGGGTCCCCGCCCAGGAAGAAGTCCAAGGCGGGTGAGAAGGGCCTGGGGGCCGAACAGCCTCCGAAGGGCAAAACCACTGCGCGGGCCCCCGGAGCCAAGGCTCCAGCTGAAAAGAGCGCACCGGCTGAGAAGAGCGTGCCGGCGGGACGACCCGCGAGCACAGCACCTCGGCGGGGCAGGGATCCGGGTCGTCCTCCGGACCCCGAACTGCCCCACCGCCATGGAGGCCGAGGATGGAAACGCAGCCCGGCAAGCCTCTGAACGTCGAGGGTCGGCTGCTGGGGAACGCCGACGTTATCGGGGCTCTTGCCAAGGCCTGCGCTCTGCCGCGAGATATGGAGACGCATGAGAGGTTCGACAATGAGAGCCTGATGGTCTCGGCGATCCAGGCGAACCTTCTGGTAAGTGTTTTTAGCACTTTTCCTCGAATAACTTTAGCTCGACTGTCCCAGTCTGACCCACTTTCTCCATTTGCAGAACGTGTAAAGGCTCCTAACGTGGTGGGAAGGAGCGACAGGAACGCGACGAGGGTCACTCAGCTGGAGTCCGAGAGGGACAAGCTGAAGAAGGAACTGGAGGAGCTGCAGGCGGGAATGGAGCGGATGAAGAAGGCCAGCGCTGATGAGGCTGCTCGGCTGGCATCGGCTCTGGCTGATGTCGCCGAACTTACATCGAAGGCCAATCATCTGAAGGGCGAGGTCTGGGCGAGGAACAAGAAGACCGCCGAGCTGGAGTCGGAGCTGGCTAGGTTAAAGGCTGAATCGACGGCCGAGGGGACGAGGCTGCGCGGGGAAGTGCTGGCTGGGCGAGCCGAAACGGCGAGGCTGAAGACGGCGAATGCCGAGCTGGAGAAGGAGAAGGCCTCTCCTCTAGTCGAGGCCCAGTCCGCCTTCCAGGATGGGGTGGATCATGCCTCCGAGCTATATGAGAAGCAGGTGGAGGAGATCACCGCCATCCTGTTCGAGGAAGGATGCCTGGCCGCACTGAGACGTGCGGGGGTCCCCGAAGATCATCCTGTCTATCGGGACCTGCCGAAGTATTCGGACTCTGCTCCTGAGCCGAACTCCGCTCCTGCAGCCGAAAGTGCCCCAGTTGAAGCTCCTGCAGTTGCTCCTGCTGCTGACGACGCTCCAGCTGCCCCGGTCTTGAGCGATGCCCCAGTCGCCAGCGATGCTTCGGCCGTGCCTCAGGGTGAGACCTCTTCTGCTCCTGGTTCGGGTGAGGTACCGGTCAAAGCTTCCTCTGCCAGCGACGCTCCAAGCAAGGTCGCGGTTTCGGCCGAGTCCACTGGTCCACCAGATACGGTGATCGACCTAGTGGAGTCGCCGAAACCATAATAGTCGGGCTCCTCTATATTTCTGTCTTCTTGCATGTAATATTTTTGCTTTTCAGCTTTGTAACACTCTGTTATTCAATGAAAGTCGGGCTTCTTTACTTGTGCATTTTTCTCTACATTTGTTTCTCCTTCATTTCTGGGTGTGCATTGAATGGTGCTTGAATGCCTTTAATATAACGCGTGACTCTTGAGGTAGAAGGAGTCAAACGGTCCTCATAGCTGTCTGTGCCGATTCTCCGTATTCTGGAGATCATAAATAGCAGTAAACATGGTGGCACGGCCTATGAGGGAAACGGACGGATGTCTCCACTTGGCGTCATAGGGATCGCTGGTCAACAGTCGTGCGTCCCGAGCAACGCGTGGGAGACTTCGCCCCCGTAACTTCCTTCGGAGGCTGAGCCCTTCTTCCTCCTATAAGTAGGGGCGACGGGCTTGCCATGGGCGATGAAAAGAACAGAACGTGTAGGATAGCTTAAATCACATAGACATAGGAACCATGGCTGGTAGACATTCTGCAACCTTCGATCCAGGGGGGACCCTTGCGTCTGTGGACGGCTTTCTCCGAGGGGGGAAGCCCATCGTAGTCTGCGCGCTCTCTGAAGGAACTCCCCGTGGACTACGCGCTCTCTGAACGCGGGTTCATGGCCGACCGCCCCTGGTCAGGTTTCGTTGATGGAGAGAAGAAGAGGAAGAGGGGCGGTGGCGCATTCTCGTCCGACACGGTCTCGCGAGACCGTCGGACGGAAGGTGGGATTGAGGCCCCGCTGGACCTGGGGGTTCTTCAAACCTTGGCTGGTCTTACTGGCCGGAGGGTGTTCAAGAGCTAAGCGAGGTCCAGGGCCTCCGCACTGGAGGGGCTTCTGCAGCCGCTTTGGTCTGACCAACCATAGCGTGTTGTAGAGCTCACTGAAATTCAGGATCACTCAGAACCTCCAGGCAACGATCCGGCGTCTTGGAGTATGCAGCCCGAATAGTGAGTGAAGATCAGAGTCTCCCAGCTTTTCTTTATTTTCTGTTTTTAGAGGACTGTGATCCTCCTTTCTGTACTTTGCTTTCTGTTCTGTAATTCTTGTAATAAAGCAGTTTACAATGAATAAAAAGGAGGAATTCTGTGATCACCCAAACTGTGTACAATGCTTTTGAGTTCTTTTTCTCTTTCTTTGCACTGTTCTGGAATGCTTGCATTTTTGTGTGTTTGAGTGCTGGCACAGCTCTCTTCCTCTGGAAAGCTGCCCTTGGCCGAAATGGCTCGCTTTGGCCGAGACGAGCTGCCTTGTGCCGAAGTGGAGTCATCATTCCGCTGGTCTCGGCTGTGGAAGCGTGAGCTCGGCGATGATCTTTGAGGGGTGTAAAAACCCTGATTTTAGGAATCCGGCCGAGTGTCCGAACTCGAGGCCTTCTCCAGGGTCCAGGACCCGGAGCTTTAGGAAACGACCGAGTCTGGACTCGAGGCCTTTTCCAGGGAGGTAGACCCGTGGGTTCAAAACCCGAGGACTTTAGGAATTCGGCCGAGTGTAAGAACTCTAGGCTGTATCCAGGGCGTAGACCCATTGCTGTCCGGCCGAGTGTCCGAGCTCGAGGCCTTCTCCAGGGTCCAGGACCCGGAGCTTTAGGAAACGACCGAGTCTGGACTCGAGGCCTTTTCCAGGGCGGTAGACCCGTGGGTTCAAAACCCGAGGACTTTAGGAATTCGGCCGAGTGTAAGAACTCCAGGCTGTATCCAGGGCGTAGACCCATTGCTGTCCGGCCGAGTGTCCGAACTCGAGGCCTTCTCCAGGGTCCAGGACCCGGAGCTTTAGGAAACGACCGAGTCTGGACTCGAGGCCTTTTCCAGGGCGGTAGACCCGTGGGTTCAAAACCCGAGGACTTTAGGAATTCGGCCAAGTGTAAGAACTCCAGGCTGTATCCAGGGCGTAGACCCATGTGGATGGGTAAAAACCCTGAGTTCAGGAATTGGCCGAGTGTCCGAACTCGAGGCCTTTTCCAGGGCTGTTAACCCTTGTAGATGGGTGAAGACCCTGAGTTTAGGAATTGGCCGAGTGTCCGAACTCGAGGCCTTTTCCAGGGCTGTTAACCCTTGTAGATGGGTGAAGACCCTGAGTTTAGGAATTGGCCGAGTGTCCGAACTCGAGGCCTTTTCCAGGGCTGTTAACCCTTGTAGATGGGTGAAGACCCTGAGTTTAGGAATTGGCCGAGTGTCCGAGCTCGAGGCCTTTTCCAGGGCTGTTAACCCTTGTAGATGGGTGAAGACCCTGAGTTTAGGAATTGGCCGAGTGTCCGAACTCGAGGCCTTTTCCAGGGCTGTTAACCCTTGTAGATGGGTGAAGACCCTGAGTTTAGGAATTGGCCGAGTGTCCGAACTCGAGGCCTTTTCCAGGGCTGTTAACCCTTGTAAATGGGTGAAAACCCTGAGTTTAGGAATTGGCCGAGTGTCCGAACTCGAGGCCTTTTCCAGGGCTGTTAACCCTTGTAGCCGAAGTCGATCAAAGAGAGATGACAGATTGATGACGGTGCGAAAGCTATTTCCATTGATTCAGAGATTCATTACATCTTTTAGAAATCGAAAATTGAATTTCTTGGGATACGCTCCACGGTCTCGGCAGCGGCTTGTAGGCTGATTTTCCTGCCGGTGAGACTGCTCTGAACGGGCCATGCCAGTTCGAGGCCAACTTTCCCTCGTTTGGCTCTGTCAGCGGGCTTTCTTGGACGCTAGCGCGAGTTCGGCCTTCACCACCTCCTTCCCGCGTGATGCCCGCCTGGCATCGGCGCGGGCCTGGGAGCTGCCCCGGGACGAGGAAGCGGGAGCTGAGGGCGCCAGCTGGATCACGTAATGATCTTCTCCGAATCCTCACTGTCTGGAACCTGGGCTGTGCTCTGGTGAACTCGGCCCTCGCTGCCGCCAGCATCTCCTGCCTCAACGAACTCTGGAATGTGGCCTTCTTCGGCCAACTTCTCCAGATACCACTGCAAAGAGTTGCAGTCCTCGGTCTTGTGCCCGCTACCTTTGTGGTAAGAGCAGTAGAGCTTGCTCCGGCTGCCGGAGGTGGGCTCATTCCTCAAGGGCGGAGGCCACTTGAAGAATGGCTTGGTCTTTATCTTCGTCAGGATACGGTAGATCGGCTCCTTGAAGACGACGTTGACACTCTGACTGGCGCTGGTGGGAGGTCCGGGCTGCCAGGTGCCCCTAGATCTGGACGACGCAGGCTTCGCCGAACTGGAGACCCAGGCCTGCTTGGGCTCCTGCTTCTGGAAGGGCCTCCCGCCTCCCTGCCGAGGCTGGCTACTCTTCTGCTCGGGCTCCGGATGCCCGTCCTGATCCCGGGCTCGGATCTCATCTTCCTCCTGGGCGATGTAGCGCTTTACCCGGGACATCAACTCTGGCATGGATTCTGGGGGGTTCCCGGCTAAGTCCTTCCGCAGGTCGTGGCCGGGGATCAGGGCATGCTGGAAGGCGTAGATTGCTATCTCTTCCCTGGTGCCCTCAATCTGGCTATAGACCGCCCAGAATCGTTGGGCGAAGTTGGCGAGGGTCTCACCCTGCTTCATTCTCAGGGCGAGGAGGTCCCCTTCCTTCTTGGGGACGACGCTGTAGGCCTGGAACTTCTTCAGGAAGGAGAGCTGGAGCTCCTTCCAACTCGAGATGGACTTCACTGGGAGAGAACAGAACCACTTCAGGGGGAGGTCACCCAAACTGGAGGAGAAGATTTTGCAGTTCAGGTGACCCTCGTTCCCACAGATGGACATCTTCTGGGAGAAGTGTCGGAGGTGAGCGGATGGGTCCGACAGTCCGTCGTAGGGGACGAACCGCGGGACAGAGAATTTCTTGGGCAAGGGGGTGCGCTCGATGTCTTTTGTGAAGGGTGAGCCCCCCAGATCGGTGTGACCACAGATCTGCTTCTGGTCCCGCGCGTCCAGGTTATGCTGAAGAGCAAGCCTGACGCGCTTGTCGAACCGCTTTTGCTCATCGTCCTTCTCTGGGGTCTGGGCTCTGGGCTTTCGCTTGGAGTGGTTCGGGGTTCGACGGCTATGAGCTCGGCCATCGCGGCTATGATGACTTCGGCTGTTGCTCGAGCCTTCGTCATGAATCTGGCTCCGTTTATGGTCCAGATGATTTCCGACGTCCTCGCGGGGAGGCTGGGCTGCCCTGCTGGGGGCGTCCCTCTTTTTCCCTTGAGGCTCGGAGACCTGCCTTAAGGAGGCAGTTTGCGCTGCCCTCAGCTGCTGCTGGAGCTCGCGAATCAGCTGCTCCTGCCTCTGGAGGAGAGCAGTTTGGGCTTCAAGAACCCCTCCAGTGGCAGGGGGTTGAACGTGGCGTGTCTCTCCTACGGCCACGACTTTGTCCTTCCGAGGACGCTCATGCCGACGCTCATCGCGCCTGGGTGGATGACTTCTTCTGCTGAGATCGAGGCCTCGAGTCCCTCTTGGAGTGGGAACTCGACAAAGAGCTGAGAGCCTAAGCGGCCCTCGCCTGCAGACGTGCCATGCACCGTGCGGGAGCGCCCTTGAGGAGGGACGTCCGTCGACGGTGGTGGCAGCTCGAGCGCTGCTCTCGAGGACTCTACGCCCTTCCTAGCTTTCGGAGGCATGGCTTCTGAAAGATTGAGGTTAAGAAGGTTGGGAAGGTTGGGAAGGATGGGATATTACTTCCCACAGACGGCGCCAATTGTAGGTGCAGAAAATAATGACCCACAATAACTGGGGAGCCTTAAAGGACTTATCCAATGATGATGATGACTGGGTGCCGTCCGAAAGCCTGAAAGGGAAGAACACACGGTCAGAGGACCCTGGCCTGGGCGGCGCAAGGCTCTCCGATGCCAAAGTCAGTGAATGAACTGGAACAATGGAAGGAGAGGAAGAAGAGAGGCAGAGTAACAGCTCTATGGATTGTATTGTGCGTACCTTGCATGTGGAAATGCAATCCTTTTATAGACGATTTGGAAGATATCTTGGACGATATCTTGGTATGGGTCTCATGATTCGACTGGGAAGTCATGATCAGCCCACGTTGCAATTAATGCGGTCCAATCCAGCCCACTCTGCATTAAATGCGCGTCGGATCAGCCCACGTCGCATTTAATGCGCGTCTTGTTGGGCCAGATCGTGTTGGACGCCTTTGGCGGTAGGGTATCATCAGATCTGCCCTCGGGCCTTGCCCTGATGTGGCCTCAGCCGCTGGATGCCGCCCTGTTAGGATCTGGCGAAGATTGTGAGCGGCTGGATGTTGTGTCTGTCCCTCTAGCTCGTGCCCCTATCCCCCCACGTGCCTGGTGACGTGGGGGATGAGGGGCGTGAGTGGAGACTCTTTCTGGCTTCGGCTTCCATCCCGGCTTCTTCAGCCGAGGTGGAGCTCCCTGCCGAGATGGCACCCGGGGGTGGACCAGTTCGGCGCTAGCGGCCCGGAGCTGCCTGACTTCGGCCGGACCCCCTGTCCTGGTAGCCGGGGTGAGCTTGGTGCCACGTGGATGGCACGCGGATGGCACGTGAGAGTGCTTGGCCTCATCTGATGGCTATGATTAGCGTAATCCTGTGGTTCTGGAAATCTCCCCACACAATAGGAACATGAAAAGTGGAGTTGGCACGTTTCTAATTTCAAGTGTACAGTACTAAGCATATATAATATATTTTTTTAGAAGGAAAACTGGCTATTCAAATCCCGGGCTTCACTAAACATCTCAACATGAAATTTATTTTTAAAAAAAATGAACTGATTTTCCTCGATAGAGAATCTCGATTTCTATGGGAGGAGTAGTGGTAGAAGTAAAATCTGGAGAGCATTGAATTCTCTCTGCACTAATAAATTCTTAAAAGAGAAGAACCAAAGGACGTACAGGTATTCAAAGCCACACGTAGTCATTGTGTAACACATACAAATCCATAAAACTCTCAATCATTCTCTACGTACTCAAATATTAGGAATCAATAATACGCAACCATCCATTGATTCCAACATCAGCATAAACTAGAAGATAACAAAGACCACAACATCATCCAGAGGAAACACACAAATCCTAAAGAGAAATCCATGAATAGCTCGGAACATGGAAGAACTAAGCCTTATTAGCGCTAAATGACCAGCCAAATCTAAACATATGCATCTGGATTTGCAAGGAGGTAGCCTTCTACTGCCTTAAACATCCCAATCATGCCACCTATCATCTCCTTGGTTTCCTCTTCAGTTGGTAGGCGATCTTCAATTGTCTCGTATTTTCCACTCAACTTGCACACACTACCTCCATCAGTCGCTGCACCGAACTTGAGCTCAAAAGAAGTGGATTTCACCTTTTTTCCGATGTGACCACCCTCAATCACAGAGTATTTGAAGATGTGCTTTTGATCATCGACTGCATCTACACGATCCTTCCAGTAGCTAAACTCCTTGATGGCTGCAGTTTTAACAAAAATGAAGAATTAAATAACAATGCATTAGGTGAGCATAAAATGGGCCTGGCCCAGCCCACTAGGTGAGCACTAATAGTATTTCAGAGTTTGTTGGCCGAACTGGGTTCGCTTGGGTTGGGTTTGAACTCACTTCAATACAAGTGGTATTCGCCCAGTCCAATTATAACCGTTTAGGTCCAATTTATATATGGCCTACACCCAGACAGTGGTTTTACAATGTCTCTCTGATCAGAGATGTCCTCACCTTTGACGCAACCATTATAATGTGTATAGATTTTGAGTTTAGTTAACCGGGTCTGGTGGGCCCAACCTGAACTCAAAACAGTAATGTGACTATTTAAATACTTCACCTGGACTAAAGTTGGACTGTCTGATGGTTCCAACTCCACCATCTCCTTGGAGGATGACTATGCTTGATATGATGTCAGGAAGAAGCTTGGGCATGAGGTTGTGGGAGTCCTTCACAATAGCATTCCAGAGCCTCCCTGGGGCAATGGGAGACTTGATCTCATTGCTGACTGAACCTGCAACCATCTTGTTAGGAAATATTTACTCTATTAGACAGACAAATCAAATGTAGGTGATGTGTGTTTGGAAAGATATGTGATTTGTGCAAGTATTTATACATGTTTGGTAAGATATGTAGATGGTGAAATGGGTCCCTTGTTCTTGGGGTTTGTGATGCCTTTCCTTGTCTTCTACTGAGAGTTGGACGAGGTGACTTCAATCTTTTCTCCTGGAGTGGGACAGTGATGAATCAAGGCATCTAGAGTTCATGATCCGTACGTAAGAGGGGGACTATAAAAACAGAGTATGGATCCTCTGATGTAACATGAATTATCTGTTGCCATCAATTTAACTGTAAAATAGAAATCTTTCAAAGTCATGATCACCCTTTGATTGTCAATGGGCTAAAAATCCAAACAGTGCCAAATGGTCTGAACCATTCCATGCAATCAAGTTGGCAAATGGCGAAGACTGCAGGACACTTGTGAGGACCCGGGTCAGCTGCGAGCAAGGCAGGGACTCCGTCCCACATCGCCTATGAGGCCGCCCGAAGCCAGGCTTATAAGTGCGAGCCCCCTCTTCATTGGTATAACGCGTTTTGGGTTAGATGCCTGCGGGCTCTGTCTAGAAATAAATTCGTGAGGCCCAAAGGGCCAAAGCGGACAATATTATTCCAGTGGGCCTGGGCCGTTACAAATTGGTATCAGAGCCGGGGGCGGCTCTCCTCTAAGTGGTGGGGAGTGTAAGGACCCGAGTCAGCTGCGAGCAAGGCAGGGACTCCGTCCCACATCGCCTATGAGGCCGGCCGAAGCCAGGCTTATAAGTGCGAGCCCCCTCTTCATTGGTATAACGCATTTTGGGCTAGATGCCTGCAGGCTCTGTGGTGGGGAGTGTGAGGACCCGGGACAGCTGTGAGCAAGGTAGGGACTCCGTCCCACATCGCCTATGAGGCCGTCCAAAGCCAGGCTTATAAGTGCGAGCCCCCTCTTCATTGGTATAACGTGTTTTGGGTTAGATGCCTGCGGGCTCTGTCCAGAAACAAATCCGTGAGGCCCAAAGGGCCAAAGCGGACAATATTATACCAGTGGGTCTGGGTCGTTACAAATTGGTATCAGAGCCGGGGGCAGCTCTCCTCTAAGTGGTGGGGAGTGTGAGGACCCGGGTCAACTGGGAGCAAGGCAGGGACTCCATCCCACATCGCCTATGAGGCCAACCGAAGTCAGGTTTATAAGTGCGAGCCCCCTCTTCATTGGTATAATGCGTTTTGGGTCTCAAAGGGGCTCGAGAACAAATCCGTGAGGGTGTTTGGCTGCGAGCTAGGCCCAAAGTAGATAATATTATACCAGTGGGTCTGGGTCGTTACAGTGGGCAAAGTGGCCACTTCCACCATATGGTAGGTCATCACGATCAACACTTGTCAATGCTGTTGGGCTTAGTATGTCCAGACCAATTGGGTTCATGGACATGGGTATTATGGTAATTGTACCGGGACTTTCTTATTGACTAAGATAGGGTTTCTTAGGGAATAAGAAAGAGAACATTATATATATGATGTAATGTGTAACCCATGAGAGACAGACAGACAGAGAGAAGAGTGAACCTAAAGGAGAGCCGAGTTTTCTTTCCCGTGGACGTAGGTAAGATTGCCGAACCACGTAATTCTCTTGTGTGTGATTATTTGTCTCGTGTGGTTCATTGTTCGTTCGATCACTGATTCACGTTTCCGCATACACGCGCACAACAAGTGGTATCAGAGCCTAGGGTTTACTAGGGTTGGATTGTGCCGCGTTGCGATCGACGGATTGGATCAAGGGTATCCGGAGTTTCTGCGCGTGGTTCTTCGTCGCAGAAAAGTGAGATCGTTTTCGATCTCTGCTGGGCCACACGGATCGAATTTTCTAATTCGAAATAAAGAAGGTTCGACGATCAGAGATTGGGTTTTGGTTGATTTTTTTTTTCATCGCTGGGCCACACGATCGCCTGTGATCGGAGTCCGCGCACATCAATCACTACTGCCGCCCTCATCGATCTGGCCGGAGAAGAAGGAACGCCATCTTGCTGCTGATCAACGGTTTCGCCGCTGCCCTTTGCTGGATAAAGAAAAAAAAAAGACCAGCCGCCCCGTCGCACAACAAGTGGTATCAGAGCCAGGTTATGGAATCCAGAGAAGAGAAACATTATCAGAAGTAGGGATGTGGTGTTTCATGAAGACCAATTCTTTGGAGATATTGAAAAGACTGAAAAGTCTAATGAAGTTGTTGATAGAGTGGTTGGTCTCACACCGACTCCTTCTCCAGTGCAGACTACAGGTGGAGAAGGTGGACAAAACGATTTAGATCGTGAAGAGGCGCAGGGGTTGCCAGATGAACAGGGTGTTGAGCAGGGGGAGCAGTCTCCTCAGTCAGAAACCACGGAACCTCAGGTTAGGAGGTCTATTCGAGAGCGTCAACCATCAACAAGATATCCTGCATCAGATTATATTTTGCTTACTGATGAGGGGGAGCCAGAGAGCTACCCAGAAGCAAAAACTCATGAAGATAAAGATGAGTGGATGAAGGCTATGCAGGATGAGATGAGTTCTTTGAAAAAGAACAATACTTATGAGCTGGTGGAACTCCCAAAAGGCAAGAAGGTTCTGAAGAACAAATGGGTGTTCAAGGTGAAGAGAGATGACAGTGGAAAACTGATAAAGCACAAAGCACGGCTAGTAGTTAAAGGCTTTGCGCAGACGAAGGGTCTTGACTTCGATGAAATATTCTCTCCAATTGTGAAGATGACTTCTATCAGAGTTATCTTGGGTCAGTTGCCAGCATGGACCTTGAACTTGAACAGATGGATGTGAAGACTGCTTTTCTTCACGGTGATCTGAAAGAAGAGATCTACATGACTCAGCCGGAGGGGTTTGAGGTAGAAGGAAAAGAACAGCTGGTTTGCAGGTTGAAAAAGAGTCTCTACGGGCTGAAACAAGCACCGAGACAATGGTACAGGAAGTTTGATTCATTCATGGTGAGTCATGGGTACCGGAGGACAGCTGCAGATCACTGCGTTTATGTTCGTAAATTTGGTAATGGCAAATTTATCATCCTTCTTTTATATGTAGATGATATGTTGATAGTTGGACAGGATAGTGAGATGATTGGCAGATTGAAAAGGGATATGTCAAAGACTTTTGACATGAAAGACTTGGGTCCCGCACGACAGATTTTTGGGAATGCAAATACGTCGTGACAGGAATGACAAGAAGCTGTGGTTGTCATAGGAAAAATATGTTGAACGGGTGCTAGCGAGATTCAACATGATAGATGCTAAGCCAGTTAGCATGCCTTTAGCCAGTCACTTTAAGCTCAGTAAAAGATCATGTCCTACTACAGATGCAGAAAAGGAACGGATGATGTCTGTTCCATACTCCTCAGCAGTTGGGAGTCTTATGTATGCCATGGTGTGTACACGGCCAGACATTGCTCATGCAGTGGGTGTAGTGAGTAGATTTCTTTCTAACCCTGGGAAAGAGCATTGGGAAGCAGTGAAGTGGATCTTCAGATATTTGAGAGGTACATCAGATTTTTGCTTGTGTTTCGGAGGCTTAAAACCAGTACTTGAAGGCTTTACAGATGCTGATTTTGCAGGCGATCTTGATCGTCGGTTGTCTACTTCTGGGTACTTATTTACTTTTGCAGGGGGAGCTATTTCCTGGCAGTCTAAGTTGCAGAAGTGTACAGCATTGTCTACAACCGAAGCAGAATACATAGCTGCTAATGAAGCAGGGAAGGAGATGATTTGGTTGAGGAATTTCTTTAAAGAACTGGATCTGAAGCAAGGAGAGTATGTAGTCTACTGTGATAGTCAGAGTGCTATGGATCTTAGCAAGAATGCTACATACCATGCCCGCACAAAGCACGTTGATGTGAGATATCATTGGATTTGTGAGGTCATCGAGAAGAATCTCATGAAGCTGGAAAAGATTCACACTGACAAGAATCCCTCTGACATGATGACTAAGGTCGTGTCTAAGGGAAAGCTGGAGCTGTGTTCAGAGTTGGCAGGACTGGACTCCTCGTAAGGGGTTCAGAGACGTCTTCCTCATGGTCTGGAGGGGGAGATTATTGGGCTTAGTAGGTCCAGACCAATTGGGTTCATGGACATGGGTATTATGGTAATTATACCGGGACTTTCTTATTGACTAAGATAGGGTTTCTTAGGGAATAAGAAAGAGAACATTATATATATGATGTAATGTGTAACCCATGAGAGACAGACAGACAGAGAGAAGAGTGAACCTAAAGGAGAGTCGAGTTTTCTTTCCCGTGGACGTAGGCAAGATTGCCGAACCAAGTAATTCTCTTGTGTGTGATTGTTTGTCTCGTGTGGTTCATTGTTCTAACAAGTGGTATCAGAGCCCAAGCCCAGACTTAACCCGGAGAATCCTCAGATTGCCAAACAAAAGGTGGTGGGCCCAGTGATGCGCAGGAAAAGCGCAGTACTCACGATTGGTGGATCCGTGGTGAAGCTCTCGAGTTGGCTCTTCTCAATGGAGCGGACGGATGGATGATCGTTTGAGGGGAGGCCCGGTAAAAATATCCAAAGAGATATGGTCCTTTGTTTGAGGGGAGGATTGTTGGGGATGTGCAACCAAAGTCCTACATCGACTAGAATTGGAAAAGATCATGGGCATATAAGTTGGACTAAGTACTCCATTGGTTTGAGGCCTTTTGGATAGAACCCAAGAACAAATCCATGAGGGCTTAGGCCCAAAGTGGACAATATCATATCAATGTGGAGTTTGTGGTGGTCCATTGTACTAACAAATGCAATATAGGCCACACTGCCGAATGCACAAATAATGTAAATAAGATATTTAGTAGGAGTGTTTCATGCAACAAGTAACCCCTACACATAAACCAAAAAAAAAAAAAAAACAACTATGATAATGTTGTCGCTAGAGTCAAAGGGTTTATTATTTTTTTTGGATGTGTACCAGCACTTGACCCTGCAACCTCATGGTTGCAACAGAAGCACCTCCCAACCGCGCATTGCATCATTTGGGGCTTGGTATACATGAAGTTCATGGTATCAAACTTCACCATTCATCTGTTACATCAATAGTGGCTAGTCTGTGACCTAAGATTCTTCCCAGTTGGAGAATCCTAACCCTTCAATTGCTGAGCGGCATCTAGCAGCTAAAAAGAAATAGAGCATTACTACTCATATAATGACATCCAAATATTGGAAATCAAAGGCCAAGTAATAAAAAACTTCATCCCAAGGGCACTCTGAAATTCCTCAAGTTAAGAATCTTTTTCAATTTTTTTTACTTTTATATTTTGTTTCATGCCTGGTGAACAGAATCTTCCTACAAAACACATACATCCATGCAAAATCCAAAATCCATGTCCTTTGCTCAGCAAATATGCATGTCTGCATGCACAAAGTCAAGACACTAACCAAAAGATATAGCTCATTATAGTCTGTTAATAAAAAATTTACTGCAGTATGCATGTGATTGATGTAAATTACTGAATGTCGTCAGAGTGATGAATGTTCAATCAATTTATCATCAAATAATAGCATTTATTTCATATAATCTCAGAGGATGAAAATATATACATACTGTGACGTTTTGATATATTTTTATATATATTATATTATATATTTTATTATTATTATGTAATGGATTGTATTTTAGTTAAATACACGATTAGTATAAGTGGGGACCGCGCTAGACTTATGTTTGGTGAGTTAGGCTTGTCTTGACCCATAGTTAACCTGGGCCCAGTTTAGTGGGTATAATTCTTTTCTAATCCAAACTCTTATCTTTTTAGAAAACAAACTCTATTATTTTTAAACTTTAAGTCAGATTACAATTCCTATTCCTATTTCCTATCTATACACCACACTCTTTTATTTTCACACACAATTCTCTCTCTTCCAATTTTTCTCTGGGATAGCACATTGGGCTTTGGCAATTGAGATTCTAGACCGTCTCCATCAACTGCTAATCTCAGGCAAGTACCTAACCATAATTTATAAATTTAATGCTTGTGTTTCTCGTTGATTCAAGTGTGGATGCATGTAAAAACCCCTTTTATGCCCTTTTAAGGTCTGATTTTCTCTATTTTTGTGATGAGACCTTGCATATATGTGAAAGAAACTGCGATTCAGATCTGAACATCACTAGCGGAAGACATTCATGGCTAATTTGTAACATGACAGAATTTAAAAAATCTGATTTGGGCAGCATAAATCAGTTATAGTGATCGCAAAAGAACTCCATGAATTCATGACCAACAAGTGTATAATTTAAGGAGAAACAAGAAGACTATTACCTTGAAGATTTGTAGACTTCAAATCTCTGAAATAATAGATCCAAAGGGCCGAACTCAGACTTGCAATTAGCAAACAAATTGCTGGAATTTTCTGCAGTAGTATTGCCTTTGATCTTCTTCTCTATCTCACTTCCAAATCTGATTGGCTAAGATGGTGGGATCTTAATCTAGGTTTCTGAGAACTATTTTCTATGGAAAAATCTCAGACCTTAGACTTTCTTCAATGAAGAAGAAAGCACCCAAGGGCTGGACGTGTGGGACTCCTTGTGGCTCTCTTAGTGTTGGACGTCCAAGGGGGTGCAAGGTTCCTTTTATAGAAACTTTGTGGATTGCTTTCCTAAAAGGTTATCTCTTCTAATTCTCATAGATGTCCTAAAAGGAAAGTATAATCTAAAGATTTATTTCCTTTTAGAAACACTCCAATTAGAAAATGAAACTAAGGAACTTCCCACAAACTTTGGCAATTAGTAATCCTAGTTGTGCAACACTTACTAATTTAAGTTTCTAATCCAAAAAGGAAACTTTCTTATAGGAAAACTAATCCAAAGAGGAGTCCAATCTTCCAAGTAGAGAGACCTACTCAAAATTGGAAACCTTACCTATGGAAATCCCATTATGGACATCCCACATGATAATGCACACCATGGCCCACAATTAATTTATCTAGAATTAAATTCATGTATGCCATCAAAGGCCTATTTGAATTTAAACTCAAAATTATTTTTCCACTAAAATAATTCATCCAAATGTCATCTAAACAACTTAGGAAACCATGCCAATCTTGGAAAGTGACTAGAGAAGGGACCAAAAGACATATTTGCCCTTGGTTCCCAAAATGACCAAAATGTCCATGCTAAAACCATAGCAACATAAAGACCATTTTAACCTTAACTCATTCCACTAAAGAGTTATGGTTGAACTCCAGGGACAAATATATAATGTAGTAAGCTCGTCATAAAATGATAGTTGTCTTCGACCTACTAAGTGTAATGACCTGAATGCCCCTCTATGTAACATCCATAATCAAGTCAAGTTATCGAATGTACTATCAACCTTCTCAATTACATCTAAACCTTAGAACTTCATATCCTTAACATAATCATCATCCGGATATCATTCTCTTGGTCCAGGGAGCGACCCACAAGTTCAATATCCATATGGAACATCCATATGCTAAGATCTTAGATTTTTATGATTAATCGGATAATTCTAAGGGGACGATTATTCCATCATTAGATGGCATAGATTCTTTATTGCATCTGCACGTCCCAACTGATCAAGTCCGAGTACCCAAAACACAGAGCTGTTGACCCATGAAAAAAATCTCACCCATAGTGAATTAAAGCACAAGAACTTGACTTCATCAGTTCATCCACAAATGCTCAAGATTAAAAGCACTAGTCACTCAGTAGCATGAGGTGACTTGATCTCTCTCAGTGATAGTACTATTTTAGATATCACACCTACCATGATCCTGTTCAATGCATTGCATATGCACTAATGAGATAAATCCGGGAAAGCCCTCCCATGACTTAGGTAAGTCACCCTGAATGCAGGAGAGTCTCTCACTATAACTTATACCAAGATGAAGCGCCCAACTCCATCTTTCAGTTATGAACAAATATGTTGTTTCCAGTGTCCATGAATTAGACCTATCTGTGTGTAGACACTACACACCTAATTCATTTACTATAAACAATGGGCCTTACATAACCATACATATATACATGTTTAAGCAGAAAAGAGTCATTCCATTAAATAACCAGTAAGTATCCTGTAACAAAAGATGAGAGTGCAACTAGTGGGCTTTAGGGCATACACCAATCCCAACAATATGGCCACCATCTATTGATTCTAAATTTTGGAGCGTGAGTCACCTTGAAGATATTTGATGGACCGCGCTCCAATGCTCGAGTTCCTACCGAGGTCGGCGGACGTGGGAGTCCGTCGGGTCCGACCCTTTCGTAACCGGGGGGCAGGGGCGTGCATCAACATTTCTTTTTTTTGTGTGGGTGTGCCAGATTTTCTATTTTTACTTGGAATTGCAAGTGGTGATCCGGAGATCAACCTTCGCAAGTAAAAAGGAAATCAACTTCTTTCAAGTTTTACATTGCACATATATTTAAGAAAAGAGACATTTTTCTTGGTTTGCCGTGAAAGGCGATTTTTTTGGCATTTATAGCCGATTTTGGCGTTTATAGCCGATTTTGGCATTTATAGCCGATTTTTGGCGTTTATAGCCGATTTTGGCGTTTATAGCCGATTTACAATCCTTATCAATAATGAAAGACAAGAATTGTGATTTTTGTCTCTTTTGAAAAAATACAAACTACAATGAAAAGCAAGAAAAGGAGGATCTAACTTCTCAGGAGATTGTGGGGGACCCGTTTAGATTGACGGTCGCAAGCCATATGTGGGCTTCGCCATCATCCATGCAGATGAGAACAGAGGATGCTATTGATTCGCTTGGCTTGGCTATAACCTCGGGTTTTTAGAGGACAAAGACCAAAAGGAGGTCCTATGTCCAATAAAAAGCCGAGTAGACGGGCTGAAAAGCCACATCTAAGCCATTGGAGGCAGGAGGAGAAGGCAAGGACCTTGGGGGGGTACCCCCCAAGGGACTTTTGTCACCTTGTTACGGTGGCCGGTGTAGAACTTCCGCAGAGTTTTCTCTCTTTTTCCTTTCTCTGGATTTCTGTGCTTCTGTCTGTCTGTGTGTTTGTGCTTTTTTCTGATGCTCTGTCACTATATTTTCTTCTTGGAGAGCTCTCCTATTTATAGGCTTTTTGGTAGCCATTTAGGTGGGTTTATGGGCTTTTATTGTCATTAAGCCGCATAATGGGAGGAGTTACAAAATTGAATTGTTTATTTTGTAACTCCTTTTTCTTGGCTTCTGATTGGCTGGAGGAGATTGAGGGCATTTAATCGCCTTTAATCGCCATGGTGGGAGGAGTTTCATGGGTTAAATGCGATGAATCTCTTGACTTGTAACTCCCGAATGCTTGCTTCTGATTGGGCCGTCCAAAGAAATGGATTAATGACTGTAATAAAGTTAGTCAATTAATCGCATTAAGTGGTCGCCGAGCAGCTGAAGAGTCGCGGGCCGTGCCACGTCTTTTGGGATTCTTCTGTCGATGATCATCGATGGATCTTCATGTAGATCGACATCAGATGACCATGTAATTTCAGGTGTTTGTTGCCAACAGCGGGTCGGTGCCATCTGTCCTGTCGATTTCTCGATCGGTCGGGTAGAAAGCACACTTTTTTTGGTTGACCGGGTGGCGATCAATATTGTTTTCGATACTCTTGATGATTGACCCGTGTTTTGGACGGATGTCAGAGGACTTGGTGTCTCAAAAGCATGAGTTTTGGAAAGTACCAGAGGCTGGGCTCTTCGAATCGCGAAAAAACGGCGAAAACAGGGGTTTCCGGGGCCTTCCCGGCGACCCCGGGTTCCAAGGTCGCCGGCGACCCTGGCCCAGGGTCGCAGGGGGCTGCGACCCTGGGGGGGTTTTCCCCCTTTTGTGTCCCGTTTTGTGTCCGTTTTTGCTGTTTTTCGATTCTTTTTTCTCCTGTACTTTTCCTTGACATTCTGACCATTTATTGGCCTAATTTCTTTGTAGGAAACCTGATGAGAATCCTTGCAATTTATTTTGCAAAGTTTCCAATTTCCTGAGAAAGCCGAAGACTTTGTCGCGCAGAGCTGCCGATTTTCTGTCAGAAGCTGAAACTGGGCCGAACGATGTCGGAATGACCTGAAATTTGGTGTGCAGCCTCCTGAGCAATAAATAAGACCAACCATAGGCTTTTGTTTGAGTTTTGAAGCCGTTTGGGGTCCTATCACCAGTAGACTTGCTTTTTGTCGCGATGAAGATGTCGCGGTTTGATGTGCGGTCAACCGATGTCCGATTGACTTAAAATTTGACAGGGAACCTATTGGAGTCATTTTAAGATGATCCATAGGCTCTGTCTTGGAAACCATGGTCCCGGAGAGCTTTGCCGCCGAGAGCTCCTTTTCAGCTGTCGGAGAAGCGAAGTTAGGCCAAACGATTTTGAAATGGCCCGAAACCTCTTGTGTACTCCTCTTTTGGCTGTCTGGAAGAATCTTGCAGTTTTTGTTTGATTCTGACAAGATTTGATTTTGGAAGCAGCATTGCCTATTTATGGCAGGTTGCGACTTCATGTAGCTCTTTGGATCTTGAAGAGGCAAAGTGACATTTTTGGTGTCAACAAATGCCCCCTCGAGGTACAGCGACGAGTTGCTTAACTTTTGTAGTCGATGTGCCTCGAAGAGATTTTCGAAGGAGAGCTTGTGACTTGACCAAGAGTCTTTGAGCGGTCTTTCTTTTTGGTATTTGTAGCCTTTTGAGCTTCCAGGGGAATTTTTTGGTAGTGAAAGGGATCACGTACCATCTCGAGGCAAAGTTTTGAAGATGACATCAGGGATGTGGATTTGGGTTTTGACCTTGTGACCTAACAGGCTATATGTAGCAGGCTAGGGGGTCGGGTTTGGTTTTGATCGTGTGACCCAACAAGCTGTATGTGGAATGTTGGGGGATCAATTTTGGTTTTGATCTTGTGACCTAACAGGCTGTATGTGGCAAGTTAGGGGATCAGGTTTTGGTTTTTGGTTTTGGTCTTGTGACCTAACAGGCTGTATGTGGCAAGTTAGGGGACCAGGATTTGGTTTGATTTTTGTGGAATGTCAATTTCAAGATTTTGGCTCAATTTGGTAGATGAGGCTGGATGGTTTGATTTTTGGAAGCTCATGGGGCTTGGAATTTTCTTTGTATGGTCCAATCAACTCAAAAGAGGCATGGAACCATTTTTTTATGCTCTTGGTAAGAGGGATTTCTCTTTGACTAAAAGCCCAAAATAATTAATTAATTTTTTTTTTGTGTGCCTAGGTGGTCAAACCTGGCTCATATGGGCTAACCCATGGGACCTTAAGCTTTTTGAAATGGCTTAGATCTCATATGGTGTCATTTTTGTAAAGAATATCCAAAATATCTCATTTGGATAGAGAATATCTAAGAATATCTTTACTTGGAGAGAATCTCTCATGATCCCTTTATTTTGGGATAGGATATCTCAAGATATCTTTCTTTTGGGAAAGAATCCGTCATCGATTTCTTTTTGGGAGAAAATCCTTCAAGATATCTTTCTTTTGGGAAAGAATCTTTCTAATCTCTTTCTTTTGGTAAGGTTACTAATTAGTAACACTTACCTCTTTCTTCTTTCCTTCTTTGGTTTGCTCTCCTCTATAAAAGCAAGGAGAAGGTTGGATCTCTTGCTCTTATTACTTTCTTTTGCAATAATCTCAAGAGGGCTTCAAGACCAAGAGTTCTTCTTCTTCAAGATCTTCAAGACTTTTCTTTTTCTTCTCCATCAATGGCTTCAAGTAAGTTCTCTCTTTTTTTTCAAGAAAACTCCATTGTAGGAAAAATAAAGTTCTTTCTCTTTTTTTTTTTGTTTCTTTCTTTTCTTTTCTTCCTTTTTTTTTTCTTTTTCACGTGTTTGCCCCCGTTTTTTTTTTTTGGCAAACCTAGATGTTCACGCATGCCTTTAATTTGTAAATTAAATTTGTAGCATGATGTGATAGCATACCTGAAAGTTTTCGCAAATTTGGGAATTTGGAGCTCGCAGTGATGTTGAGCCCTTCCTGATTTTGCGGAGACTTTGAGGTTTCGAAAGTTTGGAGTTTCGGAGCTCGCAGCGATGTTGAGCCCATCTTCAAGCTTTCTATTTCTTTCGGGATAGTTCCTTTTCTTCGGAATTGCCTCGTCATCATGTCAAAATTTCGCCAGATTTTTTTAGCGAGATTCTGTCATTTTGATGTTTGATCTTTTTCTTTTCCATCCTTTTCAGGTGGTTCCTCCAGAGCGAACAAGGGTAAAGAGCCTGCTACAAGCGTACCTCGTCGATCTTCTAGATCTTCTAATCCGGCCGTTCAGCAGGCTTTTGAGAAGGTCCAGTATGTTGAGAGAAATCTGGAAGAGTGCGACTCCCTCAACAGAGATGAGATGAGGCAGCGACTGATCGCTCTCAAGGGAGAGGAGTTCTATAAGATGATGGTAAGCAGTCGTCCATGGGTGATGGAAGATCAGAGCATTTTGCCCAAGCCTACCTTCTTCTTTGGTGATGCAGTCCCTGATGACATGACATACCAGAGGAGATGTTTTCAGTTTTCTTTCACAGCAGATGGTGAGAAGAAGACTGTTGCTACCCGGTCGACGTTTGATCGCACCGTCTCGATTCTGAGCCTTGCCCCCACGTGCCCTAAGAGGGAAAATCCTCCAAGCTGGGTGAGAAGGACAAATGTAATCAAGACCGGGGTTTTTGTTGGCGGTTCTCCTGGATATACGGAGAGGTCGCCTATTGACATGGACCTGTTGATGCCATCCAGCGGCTACCAGGGCTCTGATTATCCGTCGGTCGATTTGAGACCGGTGGGCCTTGGTATTTTCAGTGGTGACGGCAGCAATTGGATCAAGCCTTTCTGACTTCGTGGCCGCTACAATGCTGACTCCGAGTGGAAGTCGTGGACTGATCGCGTCCTGCTGATTGGTGGCGCCGTTTTGAAGGAAGCCGGGATTTTTGATGCGGTCCGCGCCTTTAGGGAGACCGTGATCTTTTCCGACGAGGCCTTCATGGCTATGCTGGAGTCATTCCTCCCACAAACCAATACCTTCGTTGTGACGAATGGTGGGATTGGTTTTTCTTTGAAGGAGCTGAGCGCCATTACTGGATTGCCCATCCTCGGCAAACTCTATGAGAAGTTTATGCCGATTGACAGCGTCCTCGAGGGGCAGTCTGAGGAGTTCAGGCTTCTGTACTTTCAGCTCGTCGCCTTCTATGATTTTTTGAAGGAGAAGGAGGGTTTGAAAGTTAGATCCAGCAGTTGGAAGAGTTTTAGCTCTTCATTCCCCAACTTTTTTTATAACAGGGAGTCTTCTGATAGCGTGACCCAAGAAGCCGGAGCTCAGGATCCAAGTTCAAAGAAGATCTTGGCCATGCAAGAAGAGTTGAGAGATTTATGTGCAAGTACAAACGCCATATGTCCTGACATTGCACTGCGGAGAGATCTCGCTGTTTACCTCACTTATTGGCTTGGTGAGGCTATTTTTGCTGGAGGAGATGGAACGCACATCAGGCCGCATTGTATTTTTCCGGCTTGTCAGATGGCGTTTGGAGAGCAGCTTGCTTTGGTGCCAGCTCTTTACTCCTACTTGTGTACCGAACTGCAGGCTGCTGCTTTTTTTGTTCGGCTTGGGCTTCCCATGAATAGGGTATTTTCAGCCCATATCTTTTATTCGTGGTATGTATACCACTGTCCTGGCTTCCATCGGCTGGGTGCTGCACAGGATGACGATCCTCTGATGATTCGACTGGTTAAGGGCAAAGCCGTGTCCGAATCACTTTTGTTTGCCCGCATGAGGATCCGACGGTTCAGGGACGTCGAGATGGGGCAATCTTCAGTGAAGCTTTCTCCGGAGTTGCGGAAGAAGGCTTTTGATTTTGGTGCCTCCCGAGACTCTACCAGGGTGGGGTCGGGAAGGCATTATTCCTTGACAAATGCAGAGAGAGTATGGCTTTTCAGCATACGTGTCGGCACGATGGTGTACCGCAGACATCTTTTCGTCGATATCCAGCCGTATGTACCCTCTCGCTTTGCTTTGCAGCTGGGCTTTTCTCAAGGCGTTGTTGGAGCGCCTTCAAGCATGGTGAAGCGCTTTGGGGGTTTACAGGACGGGAGAAATGCATGGGCTTTCTATAGTGCTGAAGACACTACAGCCATGATTTCTTATCCTGTGTTGCTGACTTCCCGGACTGCCGGCTTTGCGAAGTGGTTCGCGGAGAGCTTTTCGGCATATCAGGGGCCTTCCAAGAAGGAGCTTGATGTGAAGCTGGCATCTGGAAAGGGCCTTGGAAAGTCGGATGGCGTCCGGCGAGAGGAAGTTTGGGCCTTCCTTTCTGGAGAGAAGCACAAGATAGGCTTTCTCGGTGACCAGGGCGTCATTGGTTCTGAAGCTGTTCGAGAAATACCTGATGAGGCTTTGGAGCAGCTAGAACAGGAGGAAGCCGAACTTGGCGCTTGGATGCAAGCGGCACAGAGGCAAGCTTCCGTGGAGTCTACTGGCAAGAGTAGACCATCCAGTGAGGAGTCAAGTGGGAAACCTGACTCTGACAGTGGGGCAGGTTCCTCTAAGAAGCGAGCCCGCCGGGGTAAGAGGGGGAGGAGTCATAATCATAGCAAGGGGCAGCATGAGGACTCTCCTAACTTGGAAGTTCCTCTTACTATCGATGAGGATGTGTCAGTGGATGCTGACGAGCCTCCAGAGAAGAGAAGCCGAGAAGAAGAGACCGTTGGTGAAGGTATGATTCTTCCTTTTTCTCTTTCCATTTCTTTTCATGGGATTTTTTCCATGTTCTGATTTGCTTCTTGTTTTCTGCTTTTCTTCTTTTTTTTTTTTTAGCAGAGGAAGACTTGGTGATGCCTGAGGTCCCAACCGATGAGGTGGTGATGGATCCTGTTGAGGCACCTGAAGAAGAACCGAGGGACTCTGGAGTAAATCCAGAATCTCCAATTGGTACGACTTCTTTTGCTCTTTTTTTTTTGTGTTTGTGACTCGGTTTGCTAACACACATTTTTTTTTGTCAGCTGACTTGCCACAGGGTTCTGGTGACTTTGAACCATCGATGGACGCAAATGTTGATGATGCTTCCGATGAGTTCATGGAGGAAGAAAGTGTTCCGCCAGTCGTCGAAGAAGGTATTTTGTAGTTATAACCCTGATAATGATTTTCAAACAGGATTATATTCATACCTTTTTGTGTTTCTTTTGGCAGGTTTTGAAGTGACAGAGGAGGGTCCGTCGCTTCCAGAGCAAGGGATGCCAGAGGTTAATCCAGAGGTAGAGACTCCTGGGACCAGTTCTGACAATGTTGAGGAGATTCCTCGCGCTGAGATTCCTTCCCGAGCAGGAGCAGCTTCAACTGGAAAGAGTTCTTTTGTTACTCTTTCAACAGATGATGACATGAGCAGCCGACCAACGGAGTTGGGCGAATCTTCAGCCGGGCCATCTCTTCTTTTTGCGAAGAAGGTGGTGGTGCGAGTTCTGAGCTCTTGGATTGAGACTCTCTTTTCTGGGCACTTGGAAGCCGGATTTAGCATGATCCAGCATGTGCGTGAGATTCTCGGTGATGCTGAAGAAGCTGGTCTGGATGTCACATATGCCAGGGCGATCGTTAATAGGATCATTGAGCTGGGTGACAAGTGGTTTGAGACCATGGGTTTTCCTGACGATCAGTTCTTCAAAAGGAGATGTTCTTGGACCCTGCGGATAAGGCTCAATCTGACCTGGATGAGGCTACAGAAAGCAAGAAGCAGGCAGTCCGAGAGAGGAACTTAGAAGAGATAACCATCATTAGGCTGACACATGAACTTAACATCCTTGATAGGGAGGTCGATGAGGCCAGGAAACGTCTTGAGCATCTGCAGGCACAAGTCGCTGCCAAGTGGACTGAAATAACAGAGGCTCGTGAAAGGGAGACTGCTCTGATTCATCGAGTTGCAGATGCCAATCGAGTTCTCAAAAGGAAGTCTGATGAGAACAAACAATGGAAAACCGCTCGAGGGAAGCTTCCCAGTGCAGAAGAAGGGTTACAGCCCACCCCAGCATCTCATGGCAGGTTCCTGAAGAAGCGTGCCTTGGAATCCTTGACGGATGAGGCCAAAAGCTTGCTTAAGGAGCTGAACTCTTGGCTGGAGATCATTTTTGATTGAGCTCCTGTATACAGAAACCATCCTTCTTTCTTTTTTTTTGGTACCACTTGTATTTTTTTGGTACTTTTTTTTTTTTTTAGTGCTTGTGAACACTTTCTTTTTTTTTTGGTACCACATGTATTTTTTGGTACTCTTTTTTTTTTTGTTATCCCTACGCTCACTTGAATCTTTTTGTGATAAAAGTAATTGCTAAATGGGATGCTCTTTTTTTTTTTTGTTATCCCTACGCTCACTTGAATCTTTTTGTGATAAAAGTAATTGCTAAATGGGATTTGATCAAAAGGTTGTCATTTTGTGAAAATCTTTTGTCAAGTAATTGTTTTGGCATGAAAGCCAGGTTTTTGTTTGTGTCATGGAAGCCAATTTTGGCATGAGAGCCAGCTTTTCTTGTGGCATTGATAGCCGAGTTTTTTTTGTGGCATCTATAGCCAGTTTTGGTGGCATTGATAGCCGGTTTGTTTTGTTGGCATCTATAGCCGGTTTTTGGTGGCATTGATAGCCTGTTTTGTTTTGGTGGCATTGATAGCCGTTTTTTTTTTGGTGGCATTGATAGCCGTTTTTTTTTTTTTTTTGAAATCCAAGTTTTTTTTTTGTGGCATTGATAGCCGGTTTTGTTTTGGTGGCATTGATAGCCGGTTTGTGGCATTTATAGCCTGTTTTGATGGCATTTATAGCCGGTTTGTGGCATTTATAGCCTGTTTTGATGGCATTTATAGCCGGTTTGGTTTTCAAAAAATGCAAGTATCGACTAAAAGTCGCCTCCCTGCTGAATGTTCTTGCAAGTATCGATGGAATGTCGTATCCTTGCTCATTCGGTTGCGAGTATCGATGGAATGTCGCATCCTCGCGGATTTGGGTGCAAGTATCGATGGGATGTCGCATCCTTGCTTTTCAAAAATTTTGGTTTTGCGGGTACTGACTTGATGTCGTTTCCCCACGATTTTTGAAATTTGTGGTTTTCTTGAACCTTTGAGTTATGGATATCAACTAAAATGTTGCGTCTCCATGGTTTTTTAGGTTTTTTCGAACCTTTGAAATTTGGGTTGTGGATATCAACTGAAATGTTGCGTCTCCACAGTTTTTTAGGTTTTTTCGAACCTTTGAGATTTGGGTTGTGGATATCAACTGAAATGTTGCGTCTCCACAGTTTTTTAGGTTTTTTCAAACCTTTGAAATTTGGGTTGTGGATATCAACTGAAATGTTGCGTCTCCACAGTTTTGGATTTTGCAAGTACCGACGAAATGTCGCTTCCCTGCGATTTTGGAAGTGTCGAACGTGGTTCGCTTGCTTCCGATTTGTGCGAGTATCGACTAAGCGTCGCTTCCTCGCGGTTTTTTGAAAAACAATTTTTTTTGTTTAAAGACACGAGGGTCATAAATTTTGACCTAAAACCATTTTGGCGGTAAAAGGCAGGGTGGACTAGGGTGGAAATCCCTGAATCCGGATTTTGTTTCAAACCATGAATTTTGGGTTCAAAGGTTGAAAATTTTGGTCAAGTTAGGGAAAGGTTCCTAAACTTGGATATATAAATTTTTTTTTGAACAATGAAACGATGAAAGTAAGCATTGTTTTAGATTTCTAGAAATTTCAACATTTGATATGAAAATTCTAAAAAAAAGGGTGGGTTTAGCGAGCGTGTACCTGGAAACCGGTTTTGGCCGTACAGGCATTGCTCTTACCCAGTTGGGTAAGTCTTCAAGGGTAGTACCGCTTTAAGAACTTGCCGTTGATGGGCAGCATACATCTGTCACCTTCCATGTTTAGGAGTGCGTATGCACCATTAGAGAAAACCTTGTCGATGACGTAGGGTCCCTCCCATTTTGGCTCAAATTTGCCTTTGGACTTGTGAGCGAAGACCATTGGTCTTTTTACTGCAAGAACCAAGTCACTCTTTTTGTAGGCGCGTTGCCTGACCTTTTTATCGAAAGATCCTGCCATACGTGCTTGGTAAAGTTCAATGCTTTGTTGAGCTTCGACCGTTTCTCATCGAGATTGTCCAGCTCATGGAGTCGCAATTTGACATTGCTTTCTTGAGTCATGTCATTTTGCAAGGATACCCTCAAGGAAGGAATTTGTACTTCCAAGGGCACGACAGCTTCGCATCCATAGACCAAGGAGAATGGTGTGCTATGGGTTGGTCCTCGAACGGTGGTTCGATAGGCCCACAAAGCTTCAGACATTTTGTCGCTCCAATCTCTTTTGTGAATAGAGACCATTTTTTTAGGATTTTGCAGAGTGTCTTGTTGAAAGCTTCTGCTAACCCGTTTGCTGCCGGATTGTATGGAGTCGAAGGACAGCTTTGGATTTTGTATTTGTCGCAGAACCTGTAGAATCGATGATCCCGGAACTGTGGTCCGTTATCATGGACGAATCTTTTGGGTATGCCGAAACGACAAATGATGTTGGTGTGCAGGAACTGAAGGACTGATGAGGTCTTCATTTCGTTAAACGCAAATGCTTCTGACCACTTGGAGAAGTAATCCGTAGCGGCGAAGATGAAGCGATGACCTTTGCTTGAAGGGGGAGAAATAGGACCTATGATGTCCATACCCCAGGCTTCGAAAGGCCATGAGATCGCTGTAGGATGCAGCCATTCTGGAGGCATGTGAATGTAATCTCCATGAACTTGGCATTGTTGGCAGCGCTTAGCAAATTGCATTGCGTCAGCTACCATGGTAGGCCAGTAATATCCTAACATTTTTATCTGATCATAGAGCTTAGGTCCAGCCTGATGAGCTCCACAAAGACCAGCATGAACTTCTTTGAGTGTTTCTTCAGCCTCTTGTTGTGACAAGCAGCATAGAAGTACTCCGTTGAAGGATTTCCTGTAAAGGATTTTTGAAGGAATATCCAAATGGAAGCTTGGGGTTCGCCTTTGGATGCTTACCCATTCTTTTGGATCTTCAGGTAGGATTCCGAACATAATGTAATCAATGAACGGACCCCTCCAGTCGCCGATTGTAGTTTGAAGGATTGAAATCCGACTTCCGACCACTTGGTGGCATTCAGCAACTGCTTGGTGTGTGTTAAGAGGAGGAAGGATTCTCCTTTCGCACACTGTGATTTGCATGTTTTCCCCTTCCTGGATTGCCATGGATGCGGCAAGTCCGGCTAGGGCATCTGCACATATGTTTTCACCTCTACGAATGTGGGTGATGTGACAGATGTCAAACTTTTGCAGAAGTGATTGTGCCTTGTTGTAGTAGGGCAACAAATCTGGCTTCCTGACTTCAAATTTCTGATTCATCTGGTTGACGATCAGTTGAGAGTCTCCAAAGACTTCCAGCATGGTGATACCGGATTCGATGGCGAGTTCTAATCCTAAGATCAGAGCTTGATATTCAGCTGCATTGTTTGTGCATGGTTCCAGTAGCGAGAAAGCGTGTGGAATCATGTATTTGTCGGGGCTAACAAAGAGGATGCCAACTCCCGAGATCAGCTGTCTTTTTTCATTTGTCCTGGTTGCACCGTCAAAGTACATATCCCAGGAGGCACTTTGTGAGAAAGTCTCCACATTGTAGACTGGTTCGTCTAGGAGATCATCTCTGAGTGGAGAATCTTTAGGCAATGGATGCTCTGTGAGGAAGTCCGCTAGAGCTTGCCCTTTGATTGCTTTTTGTGGTACATACCTAATATCAAATTGTGACAGAAGGATGGACCACTTTGCCAGTCGAGCATTGAGAGAACCTGCCTTTGTGACAAGGACCTTCAAGAGGTTGACCCTCGAGACCAGGTAGACTGTGTTGGAAAGCAAGTAGTGACGCAGCTTTTGTACGGCGAACATCACTGCAAGACATTCTTTTTCGACTGGAGAGTAGCGATGCTCTGCACCTACTAGCATGCGGCTGAGGTAATATAGAGCAGCTTCTTTTCTCTGATCATTTTCTTGCGCAAGCAGAGCTCCCAAAGAGTGATCAAGGGCTCTTGTGTACAAGATGAATGGTTTTCCAGTGGTAGGAGCAGCTAACACTGGAGGTTTTGTCAGGTATGACTTGATGTCTTGGAAAGCAGCTTCACAGTCAGCATCCCAGACAAAGTTTACACCTTTTTTCATCAACCGGGAGAATGGACGGCATTTCCCCGAAAGATTGGAGATGAACCGTCTGATGTAGGCCAATCTCCCTTGAAGCCCTTTGAGTTCTCTCAAGGTTCTTGGAGAGGGCATTTCTAGAATGGCTTTCACTTTTATGGGGTCAAGCTCTATTCCAGCTTTCCGAACTAAGAATCCGAGGAACTTACCCGACGAGACGCCGAAGAAGCATTTCAATGGATTCATTCGCAGTTTGTGTTTGCGAAGCCGGAGGAAGACTTCTCGGAGGTTTTCGAGATGATCTTCTTTTCTTCTGCTTTTGACGGCGAGGTCATCAACGTAACATTCAACCGTCTTGTGCTGCATATCTTGGAATATTTTCATCATAGCCCTCTGATATGTGGCACCAGCATTCTTCAGACCAAATGGCATGACAGTGTAACAATACACGCCAAATGGGGTTCGAAAGGATGTATGTTTTTCATCCTCAGGATGCATCTTTATCTGATTGTAGCCAGAGAAACCATCCATGAATGTCATTCGCTCGAATCCACAGGTATTATCAATCATTACCTCTGGTATGGGGAGCGGAAATTCATCTTTTGGGCATGCGCCATTCAGGTCTCTATAATCAATACAGACCCTGATCTGCCCATTTTTCTTTGTCACGGGGACAATGTTGGCCAACCATTCAGGATGTTGTTCCTCACGGATGAAGCCGACGCTTTTGAGTTTTTGAACTTCTTGTTCAATTTTATCCATCACATCTGGACGGAATCTTCTTTGGCCTTGCTTGACAGGCTTGATGTCTTCTTGAAGATTGAGTTTGTGAACTGCTATTTTGGGGTCTAAGCCTGGCATTTCAGCGTAAGACCATGCAAAGCAATCAACGAACTCACGAAGAAAGGCGATATACTCGGGTAACTCATCATCCTTTATATTCTTGCTTATGAATACAGGACGTGGGTTATCTGGTGTTCCCAAGTCTATCTTTTGAACAGGATCTTCTGTTGGAAGGTTCGAAGGTGGTTCCTCCACAATATTTTCGGAGGCTTCCAGCTCAACGAAACCTTCTGGGGTTTCAAGGGCATTTCCAGACCAAGGTTTTGTTCCTTTCCACGGGTCTTCTTGATCGGTAATTTTCCCAAGGCTTGCTATGAGATGATCCCAATTGCCTGTTGAAACCGAGTCGAAGTAGGCTACTTCTTTTGGAGATGAGGGTTCTTCTGGGTCAGAAGTCCACACGTCTGTGCCATCGGACAACTCCTCTTCATTTTCGGAGAAATCGTGCCAATTGGATGAGCTTCCTGGATCTTTGTCAGGTGACTCATCAAAGAGATATCCAGGGAGATCGATGTCTTCATGGACTTGAGATGTTGAAGCTTGGTCAGTATATTGACTTTTAAGCCTTTGTGTCAACTGTCTCAAGGGAGTGTTAGGATCATACCCTAACCCGTGTGAAGACTTTTCTACATAGCCGTAGAGTCTCCAATCTTCCAGCTGGCTTTTGGTCAAGACGGGCCCCATTGGTGTGAGAATACCGCGTCCTTCTCCCAAACCGACTGGGTTTTGAGCGTCATAGCCCATTTTCTTCATAATAGCTTGTGCCACAGAACTGTATAAGGATAGTTGAGGCGTACCTTTATTTTGGAAAGGTTCAAGCATGGAGTTTGATGAAGAAGCATCCGATCTATGGAAGAAGATCGACTTTTCCTTTGTTGAAGTTGCTGGAACAACGAAGGAAGCTGACGCAGGATCTTCTATGTCAGAAGTTGTCTCCATTGGAGTAAGAGCAGGCTGAACTTGCTGAGTGTCAGCTTGGCTTGACGATGTGTCGTCTTCTGGCTCTAAATCCGAGTCCGTGTCTTGCATGATAGACACGAAAGAGACAACAAATTTGCCCCCAGGCTTTTGTTTTGCCTTCTTCACTTTAGTTGTGATGACCAAAGGCTTTGAAGATTTGAGGGAGATGATGAAGGGAGTTTGCATGCTCTCTTCAGATTTACCGGATGGTTTATTTTCTTCCGGTGATTGTTGAGGAGCTTTGCCTTTATCTTTCTGGAGAGTTTCGGCAAAGGATGCTGTATGCTTCTCCTCTTCTTCTTTTTCACCTTCATACATCTGTGAGTCTGCGAAGTGGACTTCTTTACCTTTGAAGGGTTTTCTGTCCGCAAAGACTCGATGTATCATGCCGTCGTCGCCAACAAACTTGATGCATTGATGTAGAGTTGAAGGGACAACACCATTCTCATGGATCCAAGGGCGTCCGAGAAGGATGTTGTAGCATGAAGGGGTCTTTATTGCATACACTGTGACCTCAGAGATAAGATCACCGATCTGCAACTTGAATCTGATTTTGCCTATAGGCCTTTGAGTACTCCCATCGTATCCAAAGATAGATACATTTGTGTGGCTCAGCTTGCTGGGTGGGATGCCCAACTCTTCAAGAGCCGATGTGGAGATGAGGTTGAGTGCAGAACCTGGGTCGATCTGAACTCTATGCATAGGCATTTCCTTGATATACCCTGTGAAGTATAGGGGTCGGTTATGCCTGGTTTCGCCAAGTAGGAGGTCATCCTTTGTGAAGGCGATGGTTGCACTGGCTGCTTTTTTAACCGAGAGGCATTCAATGCATGATCCCTCAGTTTTCTTCTTTTCTCCCTTTGAGGAGGCTTCTGAGTTTTTGACCCGGTAATCCATTTCAATTTAGAGGACTTGCGGGGCATGTTTGTCGACATCCTCATTCAGCTTTTGTAATTCCGAAATGAGATTATCACGAGTGTGCGGAGACATTCGCAACAAATCTAGGATGTGTAGACGTGCAGGTATGTGCTTGAAATGTTCAATCAAGTCATACTTGAAAGCCTCCTTAGGGCCTGCATATTCATCATTGTTGCCACTAGGGGCGCTTACAACATCTTTTCCCGAAGGATTTACATATGTAAAGGAAGATTGGTTGTAATTTTTGTGGTAGTCCCGGCCAGAGCGGGTGCTTGTGGAGGTGGATTGCGGGGTGGTGGCTCAGAATTTGTAGCCAAGACATTCATCCTTCGTGATTCGAACGAAGAAACTGTCCTGGTGACTGAGCTGGGGCTCATTCTTTTTGAAGAGGAGCTTGAGGAAGGATTACTCTGCTGTCCTTTGCTTGAAGGAGCAGGGGATTCTTCTGAATGTCTTCTTGTCCTGGAGACGCTGCGGGTCATCGGACGTCGGACATGGATTTTTGTTGCTGATTTTTGGCGCCTTCTGGTTTTTCCAACCATATGGACGGCAGCAACTTGGTTGGGTCTTTCTTTTTCGACCCATTTAGGAGAGACTTGAAGTGTGGGAGGCTGGGTCCTTTGCTTCTCTAGTCTCTTTTGTCGGTACGACGCGCGGCGGCGTATACGACGAGCAATTTGAGCTTCGGTCAGCTCTGACTGGGCTTTGACGATGAAGGATGTGCTCCCTCGGGCGCAGCAGCCGAGCCTGTCTTCTTTGTAGCTGGGCAAGGACAGGATGCGAACCCTATCCTTCGCCAGTTGCAGCGAAGCTTTGAATTTTTGAAGTTCGGCCCCTGTAGAGATGAAGGGTCGAACTGCAGGTTTGTAGGCCTTAGCAGGTGCTTGTAGAGGCCTTGTGATGCATGACTTGATTTTGGGCTTGTAGGAACAAGCCGGCTCATGCTGGGATGACTTAAGAGTCAGGTTGGAGATGGGTCTCTCCCCTTTCATGTAAGCAAGAGGGTAGAACTGGTTCTCCTTGAGTGGGGCCAGGAATGCTGGCTTAGTGGATGTCTGGGACCTTCTCTGTTTTGGTGAAGGTCTTGGGGACCAAGTCTTGGGGTAGACCTGGTTGTTTGCAGGTTGAGGCTTCGTGGGGCTGCCACGGGCTTCAGGCCTTCTGGTGCTCGCCTTTGGTGTCACGGTAGTGACACGTTGAGAGGCGAGTTTCTGCTTCTTGGAGGGAGCAGTTTGTTCCTCAGGAAGTGGGAATGGTCCCAGCGTCCCAAAGACGATAGTCCGGGGAGTCGAGGTCGACCCGGAGTTCAGAGAGTTGCCGAGGGAGTTGACACTTTGGCAGCTGATGGGGCGCTTGTAGGTGCGCGTGGTTTGCTTCTGTTGAAGCATGAGTTGGTGCTTGTTTTCATCGAAAGTAATGGTTAGTGAAGCTGCCATTGTTAGTTTTCGAAAATTTCTGAAACAAGACCACATCCATTAGTAATCACAAGAATATAATGATCATAAATGGGAAGTTCTATGGTTTCGTCTTTTCAAATTGCTCGAGGTAGATGACCCAAGCAATATGAGGAAGGCAAAATGCCATAGAAGGTACAATTGTTCTGATCGCAGGTATGGTAAGCCCGGAATGGGCATCCCAGTGACTGCTAGAAGCAATTGTGAACTTAAATTCGACTTATCGAGAAGCAGAGCTTGCTCGAGGTAAGAAGAATATAAAGTTGGAGTTACAGACGTGCCGGTCGCAATACAGTAGACCCTGAAAGGGCGTACTAGTACCGCTAGACACAAATGTTTTGAGACCGCATCCATGAGATGAGATTCTCTGTTTTGAAAGGTCAAGATTGGATTCATCAAAGAGAGCAGATGGTATTCCGATCTGAACACGGGCTCAGCGATTTCCGCGAGCGCCAGTGCTCAGAAAGAAATGAACCATAATTTCTCAGATCAGAATCTAAAGATGACGAGTTTTTTTTTTTGAAAAGTCAATATCGGGTTCATCAAAGAGAGCAAAAGGCATTCCAATCTGAACACGGTCTCAGCGATTTCCGTGAGCGCCAGTGCCCAGAAAGGAGAAGACCAAGATTTCTCCAATCTAAACCCAAAATGACGGAAGTTTTTTTTTTTTTGAAGATTTTTTTTTTTAAATCTTTTTTTTTTATTTTGTTTTATTTTATTTTTTATTTTTTATTTTTTATTTTTTATTTTAAGATTTTTTTTTTGAAAAAAAATTTATTTTTTATTTTTTATTTGAAAATTTTTATTTTTTTTTTTTAAAAAATTTATTTTTTTTTTAATTTGTTTAAAAGACGAGAGAGTACACATAGGCCTCCTAACCCGGTCTTATGAAATCTTGATTGATAGAATTGCCCCCAGGTAAGGGTAGGATTACTTAATGAACCCGTTTGGAGGACCCTTGCCTAGAACAGTCAAGCTGTCTCCACACTCTGACAAGGCTTTTCTTTGAATCAACCATGATCAAAGAACACAGTTGGTTTAACCTTAGCGGTCTATGTCTTTTTTTTATATATTTTTTTTATTTTTTTTTATATGAACTCATCGAAGAGAAACAATGGCCCAACCCCCGATCCGAACACGGTCTCAGCGATTTCCGTGAGCGCCAGTGCCCAGAAGGGAGAGGATCAAAGTTTCTCAATTTTGAATCCAAATTGAGAAAAAAAAAATTTATAATTTCATATATATATATATATATATTTTTAGATCTTTAATGAACTCATCGAAGAGAAACAATGGCCCAACCCCCGATCCGAACACGGTCTCAGCGATTTCCGTGAGCGCCAGTGCCCAGAAGGGAGAGGATCAAAGTTTCTCAATTTTGAATCCAAATGAAAAATCTGATTTTTTTTTTGTTTTTTTGTTTTTTGAAAAGAGAAAGAGTGGAAATAAATTCAAAGAATTAGAAATTTCCAAACAAAAAATCTCATCTCAATTTTTTTAGATGCGGAATTCAACATAGGCCACCCATTATAAAGTAGCCAAGGAATCGAGAAAAGAAATATAAGCATAGAGCAAAATATATGATATGCAAATATTTCATTTCTAGCATCGTGTTCTCAAATAAACGGGTCCCACCGGGTGGAGCCAGCTTGATGGACCGCGCTCCAATGCTCGAGTTCCTACCGAGGTCGGCGGACGTGGGAGTCCGTCGGGTCCGACCCTTTCGTAACCGGGGGGCAGGGGCGTGCATCAACATTTCTTTTTTTTGTGTGGGTGTGCCAGATTTTCTATTTTTACTTGGAATTGCAAGTGGTGATCCGGAGATCAACCTTCGCAAGTAAAAAGGAAATCAACTTCTTTCAAGTTTTACATTGCACATATATTTAAGAAAAGAGACATTTTTCTTGGTTTGCCGTGAAAGGCGATTTTTTTGGCATTTATAGCCAATTTTGGCGTTTATAGCCGATTTTTGGCGTTTATAGCCGATTTTTGGCGTTTATAGCCGATTTTGGCGTTTATAGCCGATTTACAATCCTTATCAATAATGAAAGACAAGAATTGTGATTTTTGTCTCTTTTGAAAAAATACAAACTACAATGAAAAGCAAGAAAAGGAGGATCTAACTTCTCAGGAGATTGTGGGGGACCCGTTTAGATTGACGGTCGCAAGCCATATGTGGGCTTCGCCATCATCCATGCAGATGAGAACAGAGGATGCTATTAATTCGCTTGGCTTGGCTATAACCTCGGGTTTTTAGAGGACAAAGACCAAAAGGAGGTCCTATGTCCAATAAAAAGCCGAGTAGACGGGCTGAAAAGCCACATCTAAGCCATTGGAGGCAGGAGGAGAAGGCAAGGACCTTGGGGGGGGAGGTACCCCCCAAGGGACTTTTGTCACCTTGTTGCGGTGGCCGGTGTAGAACTTCCGCAGAGTTTTCTCTCTTTTTCCTCTCTCTAGATTTCTGTGCTTCTGTCTGTCTGTGTGTTTGTGCTTTTTTCTGATGCTCTGTCACTATATTTTCTTCTTGGAGAGCTCTCCTATTTATAGGCTTTTTGGTAGCCATTTAGGTGGGTTTATGGGCTTTTATTGTCATTAAGCCGCATAATGGGAGGAGTTACAAAATTGAATTGTTTATTTTGTAACTCCTTTTTCTTGGCTTCTGATTGGCCGGAGGAGATTGAGGGCATTTAATCGCCTTTAATCGCCATGATGTGAGGAGTTTCATGGGTTAAATGCCATGAATCTCTTGACTTGTAACTCCCGAATGCTTGCTTCTGATTGGGCCGTCCAAAGAAATGGATTAATGACTGTAATAAAGTTAGTCAATTAATCGCATTAAGTGGTCGCCGAGCAGCTGAAGAGTCGCGGGCCGTGCCACGTCTTTTGGGATTCTTCTGTCGATGATCATCGATGGATCTTCATGTAGATCGACATCAGATGACCATGTAATTTCAGGTGTTTGTTGCCAACAGCGGGTCGGTGCCATCTGTCCTGTCGATTTCTCGATCGGTCGGGTAGAAAGCACACTTTTTTTGGTTGACCGGGTGGCGATCAATATTGTTTTCGATACTCTTGATGATTGACCCGTGTTTTGGACGGATGTCAGAGGACTTGGTGTCTCAAAAGCATGAATTTTGGAAAGTACCAGAGGCTGGGCTCTTCGAATTGCGAAAAAAACGGCGAAAACCGGGGTTTCCGGGGCCTTCCCGGCGACCCCGGGTTCCAAGGTCGCCGGCGACCCTGGCCCAGGGTCGCAGGGGTCTGCGACCCTGGGGGGGTTTTCCCCCTTTTGTGTCCCGGTTTGTGTCCGTTTTTGCTGTTTTTCGATTCTTTTTTCTCCTGTACTTTTCCTTGACATTCTGACCATTTATTGGCCTAATTTCTTTGTAGGAAACCTGATGAGAATCCTTGCATTTTATTTTGCAAAGTTTCCAATTTCCTGAGAAAGCCGAAGACTTTGTCGCGCAGAGCTGCCGATTTTCTGTCAGAAGCTGAAACTGGGTCAAACGATGTCAGAATGACCTGAAATTTGGTGTGAAGCCTCCTGAGCAATAAATAAGACCAACCATAGGCTTTTGTTTGAGTTTTGAAGCCGTTTGGGGTCCTATCACCAGTAGACTTGCTTTTTGTCGCGATGAAGATGTTGCGGTTTGATGTGCGGTCAACCGATGTCCGATTGACTTGAAATTTGACAGGGAACCTATTGGAGTCATTTTAAGATGATCCATAGGCTCTGTCTTGGAAACCATGGTCCCGGAGAGCTTTGCCGCCGAGAGCTCCTTTTCAGCTGTCGGAGAAGCGAAGTTAGGCCAAATGATTTTGAAATGGCCCGAAACTTCTTGTGTACTCCTCTTTTGGCTGTCTGGAAGAATCTTGCAGTTTTTGTTTGATTCTGACAAGATTTGATTTTTGGAAGCAGCATTGCCTATTTATGGCAGGTTGCGACTTCATGTAGCTCTTTGGATCTTGAAGAGGCAAAGTGACATTTTTGGTGTCAACAATATTTTAATTACATTTAATCTTGAGGCCCTTTATCCCGACACCCTAGCCGTGCCAGCGTGAAGCCCAATTTGGGAACGGGTTCTGTGAGGGGTTTGGACGGATTCCCTGAAGCCCCTCTTGTTACAGAATGTGAACAACTTGTGAGGTGTTTCTTTTTATTTATTATTTATATGGTGAGACCCATTGTTTGATCCGATCAGAGATAAGGTCCATTCTTGTGGCTGTACTTGTCTGGGCGACACTACTGATGTAGTTGATCTAAGGGTAGGGCCCACTATCCTAGCATCATGCTACATGAGGCGTGAGGCAATGTTTAAAAAAAAGGGTAAATTAGCCACAAGTCCCTTAGTACGGTCTTTTAAAGCATCAAGGATAACAACTTTTTCTCTAATGTCTCTAGGGGTGTAAAAAAAACCGAGAAACCGTCTAACCGAACCAAACCGAACCGAACCGCGGTTAATAACCGTATTTCACGGTTCGGTTACGGTTAATGAAATCCAAAAACCGCACGGTTCGGTTCGGTTACGGTTTTCCATAAATACTCAAGGTGGTTAACCGAACCGAACCGTAAAATACGGTTCGGTTAACCGCACACGGTTAACCGTACCGTTATACAAATAAAGGAAAAAAAATAAGGGATTGAATGAAAATCTTCTTATACATAAGTAACATTGTAACAAAACCCTAGCCCTTTCTCTCTCGCCTCTTCCTCTCAAGTCTCAACTCCCAGCCGCAACCTGCCCCTTTCTTGGTTACTAGGAATACAATGTTGGCTGGGTGTTTTGCTTATTGGGGTATTGATAGTGCATAGAGGATGCTCAATGAAATGCCTGAGAGAAACGTGGCTTCTTGGAATGCAGCCATTAGTGGCTTTGTTTGGTTAGGCTCATATGGAAATGTATATTAAAACCAATTGAAGAAGTGCGTCTTTTCCTTCTCTGTCCCATGTAGTATTAGTAACTCTGTTGGATGGCAATGATATTCTAAAAAAAAAAAAAAACACTAAGAAATTAATACTATGGCATTGTGATGAATATCTGGTTGAAACATGCTGCAGGGCTCAATTAAGCATGATCAGATTTTTTTCACGGTTATTAACCGTAACCGAACCGTCTTATACAGTTAACCGCGGTTCGGTTTTCTACGGTTTTTGTCTTCACGGTTACGGTTACGGTTTTCAAATACAGAAAACCGCGGTTACGGTTCGGTTAACGGTTTTCCCAAAAAAACCGGTTAACCGAACCGTTACACCCCTAAATGTCTCTAGTCCATACAGCTGGATATATTTTGGTGAGAGGTCCCTAATATGCCACATCATATATTTTTTATAACTAATTTGCCCCTTTCAACAGTTTCAGTATAATACCTTCCGTCTTCTTCTCTATTGTCCTGGAGATCCCCATCCGTCTTCTTCTCTAGAAACGAGGGATTTCACCAGTGAGCTCTGCAAATCGAAGTTGGCCGTCTCAGACTACCCAAGACACGATGGCGACGGCCAGGCGATGGAAACGCAACCAGTCCGGGCCTTTTCTGGCGACGGATTCTGTATAACACAAAAACCCGATGCTGTCTTTGCCTTTTCTTTTCTTTTTCCGTTTCATATAAGTCTATCTCTTTAGTAGTACGGACCCCAGTAGGTACACAGGTCCGTTGTCACCAATATTTTCCGAATACCCGAGTTAAGGTTGGGAATTTTATATTACCTGCCAATTTGATTATTTTATCAATAAAGGACTTTGATGTCATACTGGGTATGGACTGGTTAGCAACCTATAGGGCCGTGATGGGTTGTTTCAATAAAACCATTAAGTTGACGTTGTAGTTGGATACAGTCGAATTTGTGGGATAGAGGAAATCGATTCAGACTTGCCATATCTCCGCATTGAAAGTGGAAAGATTGTTGAAATCTGGTTGTGAAGGATATTTGGTGTTTATCACAGAGGATAAACAGTCTAAAGGGGTGGAGGGGATCCCAATGGTCAGTGAGTTCCCAGATGTTTTCCCGGATGAAATTCCAGGCCAACCACCAGTGAGAGAGATAGATTTCTAGATTGAATTGGCCCCAGGGACAGCCCCAATTTCGAAAGCTCCATATAGAATGGCTCCAGCAGAGCTCAGAGAGTTAAAGACGCAATTGGAAGATTTGTTAAACAAAGGGTTCGTGAGACTGAGTGTATCACCTTGGGGTGCGCCGGTGCTATTTGTTAAAAAGAAATATGGCTCAATGAGAATGTGTATAGATTATAGACAGCTCAATCAGGTCACGATCAAGAATAAGTACCCTCTTCCCAGGATTGACGAGTTGTTTGATCAATTTCGGGGAGCTGAGTTTTTCTTCAAGATAGATCTGAGATCAGGGTATCATCAGCTTAGAGTAAAAGACCAAGACATTCAGAAGACAGCATTTAGGACCAGATATGGCCACTATGAATTTTTGGTGATGCCGTTTGGGTTAACCAATGCCACGGGAGTATTTATGGCTTTAATGAACAAGATATTTGCACCTTTCCTCGACCATTTTATTGTTGTTTTTATAGATGATGTACTAGTATATTCTCGGTCTCGAGAGGATCACGAGCAACATTTGAGGTTGGCGTTACAAACTTTGAGGGATCAGAAGTTGTATGCCAAGTTAAGCAAGTGTGAATTTTGGTTAGATCAAGTGGTTTTCTTAGGCCATATCATCACCAAAGAAGGTTTGGCTATAGGTTCAGCAAAGATAGAAGCAGTGGTTAAGTGGCAGAGACCCATGTCAGTGACAGAGGTCCATAGTTTCTTGGGTTTGGCTGGCTCCTACAGGAGATTCGTGAAAGGATTTTCATCTATTGCAGCTCCATTAACCTGGTTAACAAGGAAGGATACACCATTTGTGTGGACTGATGAGTGTGAAAAAAGTTTTCAGGAGTTGAAAAACAAATTGACTACAGCTCCAGTACTCACTTTGCCTAAGGAGAACGGCAGATTTGTGATTTATACAGATGCCTCGAGAGTTGGTTTGGGATGTGTACTTATGCAGGATGGAAAGGTTGTGGCTTATGGTTCCAGACAGTTGAAAGAACATGAGAAGAAATATGCCACTCATGATTTGGAACTTGCAGCAGTGGTTATGGCTTTGAAAATGTGGCGACATTACCTTTATGGTGAGAAATTCGAGATTCATTCAGACCACAAAAGCCTTCAATACTTGTTTACTCAACATGAATTGAACATGAGACAGACCCGGTGGATGGAGTACAGAAAGGATTTTGACTTCCCAATCAAATACCATCCCGGAAAAGCTAATGTAGTAGCGGATGCACTAAGTCGAAGAGCGATAACTAATGCATGCTTAAGGACAGAATGGTCATGGGCAGAGACTTTTCTCGATATGGGAGTAGCTTTGGAGTCAATCAGTGACAAAGTCGTATTAGCTAGCATGTTTGTCTGAAAACTAGAGATTTTAGGCTAGATTAAAAGCAGACAGTCAGAAGATCCAGAGTTAGTCAAGGTGATTGAGCAGATCAACAGCAGACCAGATTTCAGGATATTGGAGGGTGTGCTGTATTTTCAAGATCGGTTGTGTGTGCCAAATATAGAAGAATTGAAGAATGAGATATGACTGAAGCACATCATTCAAGAAACACCATACATCCAGGCAGTACGAAGATGCATATGAATCTACGTAACCATTATTGGTGGAATAATATGAAGAAAGAAGTGGCAGGATTTGTGGCAAGATGTCTTACATGCCAACAAGTTAAAGCAAAATGAAAGCAACCGCCAGGTCTTTTAAAGCAGTTCGAAGTACCCGAATGAAAATGGGAGCACATAACGATGGATTTCATTTCAGGATTACCATAATGTATAACAAGGATAGTATCTGGGTGATAGTCGACAGGTTAACAAAAGTTGCGTATTTCTTACCAATGAACATGAGGACACCTAGAGATGAGTTAGCAAGAATGTATATGGAGAAGGTTGTCGTGATTCACGGCGTTCCCAAATCGATCTTATCAGACAGAGATCCTGGATTTTTGGGAAAATTATGGACTACACTTTAGGAAGTGTTAGGCACGACATTGAATTTTAGTACGGCGTACCATCCTCAGACCGACGGACAAACAGAAAGAACTAATCAGACACTGGAAGCTATGTCGCGAGCTTGCGTATTAGATTTCGGTAAGGACTGGCAGAAAAGTTTACCGTTATGCGAGTTTGCATATAACAACAGCTACTACTCGAGTATCGGCATGGCACCATTTGAAGCGTTGTATGAACGTTGCAGAACTCCAATCTGCTGGGAAGAAATAGGTGTCAAGAGTTTCCATGGAGCATCTATCGTTAGCGACACTAGTGAGAAAGTCAAGCAGATCCATGATCGATTAAAGATTGCAAGAAGCCGACAAAAAAACTATGCAGATCAGAAGCGGAGAGATCTTCAGTTTGAAGTGGGTGACCTTGTGTTCCTAAAGGTTTCACCAACCCGCGGAACATAAAGATTTGGGCAGAAAGGGAAGTTATCGAGAAGGTACATTGGACCGTTTGAGATCTTGGAGAGAATCGGAGAAGTTGCTTATAGATTGGCACTTCCAATGAAATTGTCAGGGGTACACAATGTCTTTCACATTTCAATGTTAAAGAAATATATCTTAGACCCATTGCATGTTCTTCAGTATGAGCCGTTAGAGTTGCAGTCAGATGTTACATATGTCAAACGGCCTAAGCAGATTATCGACACTAAGGAACAAGTTTTACGAACCCGAACGATTCATTGGGTGAAAGTGCAGTGGGAACATCATAGTCCTCAAGAAGCTACTTGGGAACTCAGGGATCAAGTGAAGAAGTTATACCCGCATCTCCTTCCAAAGGTATACTAGTCATTTGGAGGATCAAATGTTCTAAGGGGGAGAGAATGTGACGTTTTGATATATTTTGATATATTTTTTATTATTATTATGTAATGGATTGTATTTTAGTTAAATACAAGATTAGTATAAGTGGGGACCACGCTAGACTTATGTTTGGTGAGTTAGGCTTGTCTTGACCCATAGTTAACCCGGGCCCAGTTTAGTGGGTATAATTCTTTTCTAATCCAAACTCTTATCTTTTTAGAAAACAAACTCTATTATTTTTAGACTTTAAGTCAGATTACAATTCATATTCCTATTCCTTATTTATACACCACACTTTTTTATTTTCACACACAATTCTCTCTCTTCCAATTTTTCTCTGGGATAGCACATTAGGCTTTGGCAATTGAGAGACAGTCTCCATCAATCGCTAATCTCAGGCAAGTACCTAACCATAATTTATAGATTTAATGCTTGCGTTTCTCGTTGATTCAAGTGTGGATGCATGTAGAAACCCCTTTTATGCCCTTTTAAGGTTTGATTTTCTCTATTTTTGTGATGAGACCTTGCATATATGGCCACCATCTATTGATTCTAAATTTTGGAGCGTGAGTCACCTTGAAGATATTTTAATTGCATTTAATCTTGAGGCCCACTATCCCGACACCCTAGCCGTGCCAGCGTGAAGTCCCTATTTGGGAACGGGTTCTGTGAGGGGTTTGGACGGATTCCCTGAAGCCCCTCTTGTTACAGAATGTGAACAACTTGTGAGGTGTTTCTTTTTATTTATTATTTATATGGTGAGACCTATTGTTTGATCCAATCAGAGATCAGGTCCATTCTTGTGGCTGTACTTGTCTGGGCGACACTATTGATGTAGTTGATCTAAGGGTAGGGCCCACTATCCTAGCATCATGCTACGTGAGGCGTGAGGCAATGTTTAAAAAAAAAGGGTTATGTGTGGATGTGGTTTTCAAGTTAGATATGAATTAGAAATAGTATTGTGTGTGGGTGTTTGACTGGCCACTGTTTTGAAAAAGTGGGAAGGCCCTTGTGACATCACATAGTGTCATGTGGGGTTAGTATTAAGACCATGCTTTTCTAAAAAATTAGGAAAAGAGCCCTGCTTCTTTCATAAACTTAAATTAGACCTTTGGCTTAATTTGAATTTGGAAAATGTTACAGGCTGAATTCTCAGGTTTTCTAAAATTATAAACTAAGATTTTTATTTCTTATTATTATTTCTAAATTAAATATTAAATAATTTATTTGGTTTTAATGGGTCAAAACTATATATTTATATACTTTATTAATTAGATCTTTGGACTGAGTAAATACCGTCCGGGCAAACGGTATCTTTCTAACGTGGGGTTTAGTGCCTCGTATGACATCGGGGAAATCCTAGTGGATTCGAGCTCAACCCATCTTTATTGGAAAACCCTTAATTGGGTCCATGCACCATTGATTGAGAAGGGATGTATTGATCTTTTATCTATTTAGAGATTCCTGTGGTTGTTGGGCATGAGACCTTATGTTTGACCTTAGGATTGGTTTGTGATTATCCTTTGACCTTCGGGTTTGCATACAGGATTGAGATTGATGTTAGTGTATTAGTTGCATACCCTATGTTGATTGGATGCGGACCGTGATGTGGCGTGGCAATTGATTGAGATATTGTGGAGGTTTATTCGAATGATTTGATCGGTATTCAATTGTGGATTGTTGTGTAGCCAGCCCTTCACTTTGACCTAGGTTTATGTGTCAGAGCTTTACAAATCACTGGGTTTATTTTATTATGACATATATACATATATGTTCAGCGATTAGGTCATAATTGAACGACTGCAGTTGTAATTGGACGGCTGATCACCGATGTGTGCAGAAACTGTAATATCCGAATTGATTGATTGACCGGTATTCCGGATTATTGATCGGTCTATGACCACCGACGTGATTGAGATAGTTAGGGCTGACCACCCAAAGAAGTGGCATTGCTTCTGTGTGATTATTATATTGCTCTATTGTGTAAATTGGATTTAGGTTATACATTATTTTCGTCATTATCATATTGTTATTCTCTTATAATCATTACCTGTCATTACTCACATTGTTCTTGTGTTTTATATATAAATTATGCTTTCGTGCTTGCCGTTTACTTTGTTTATTGGTGCATAGGTACCGAACCCTACCCTGCCGAGGAGACGTAGGAGGGTCAATCATTTCAAGCATTTGAGCCAGTTAACGAACCTGAGTGGAGTGCCGATGATGGCTACGAAGCCGTCTGAGACCGCACGGGAGTGACTTGTTAGGATTTCGTATTGCAATTTGATGGATGCATTATCATTTTAGCATCTCATGAATTTTAACACATGCATTGAGTAAAATATCTTGAAATCTGGTTTTCTACATGCATTGTTTTAAAATATTGTAAATCATATGTTTCATGCATGTTTTGGATTTAAATCTTGGATGCATTTGTTTTTTAAAAGAATTTTTACAAATCAAGCTAGCCTATGTTTCAAAGTTTCAAATTATATTTGGCTTTTTATGTTTCATGATTTTAAAAGCATTTGTTGATTTTAAATCATGTTTCCAAGCTTGGTTTAATGGTCCAAAAATCCCCACAAAGAATCACTTTAAAAAATGCAAAAGTTGGGATTTTTTGTCTCAGACTGTCGATCAACCGACGTCAAGCTGTCGGTCAACCTACAGTGGAACCGAGGCCAACCGAGACCTCTGTCGGTCCCATTTCCAGAGAGCTACAAATTTTAGATTTTCTCTGTCGGTTCAAGTGTCGGTTCATGTCGGTTCAGGTGTCGGTTCGCTTGTCAGTTCATGTCGGCTGACCCACACCTATACAACGGTAAATTTCTTAACCGTTGGAAACTGACCGTTGAGGTGTCGGTCAACCTGTCGGTCGACCTACAGGTACCCGTTTGACCACTTTTTCTATAAAAGTGAGTTCATTCCTTGGCCATTGTTGATGATTTTTAAAAGGCCTTCTTGAGGCATTTTGAAGCAAAAGAAAGGGGATCAAGCTAAGGAAGGCTAATGGTCATTAAGGAAAGCTAAAGCTTGGATTAATGAAGTTAAACCACCAAGTAAGCTTTGCCTTTATTAATCATATATTTTTTTGCTTTGTCTAAATTATTGGTAAATGATTTTAAGCGTATTAACTATGATGTGTTGAATCCTCTTCTTCCTTAATTTATGATTTAAGTCATAGGGTTCTTCACCTTGATTTCAAAACAAGTTTGTTTCATAAACTTTGTTAATCATGCATTGCCAAAATCTTTGATTTCTTTTATGTCATGATTCATTAACTTGTTTTGAATCTTTCCTTGTTGTTTTCATTCATTTAAACCTTTGTTGAATTAGTTTGGTTTTGAAAACAACATTGCACATGCATCACATGTTTAGACTAAATTAATTTCATACAACTTGTGAACCCTTGATTTTCATATCTTCTACAAGTTTGTATTTGGTACATGTGATTTGCATATCACTTCAATCAAATATTTTTATGAGCATATAACTTTTAAATTTCTTTAAGCATAAAATAGATTGAGCTTTAATTTTAATCTTGATTGAAGTTTTCACACACACACCTCATAAGCATTCATCTTTGTAATCCTTAGTATTTGTGTGAGTTTGTTATTCACTTTCATATCCGCCTATCTTAGAGGCGAGTTTATTAAGCTAAATTGTAATCTCTTAGAGTGTTTTGTGAAGACACTTTCTTTGAGAAAAATCATTTACTTGTAGGGTTATTGCTTAGCCATTGAAAAGCATCTTGTATAGGTTGTTGTTAAGCCTTGAAAAACAACATTGTAAGGTTACTGCTTATCCTTGAAAAGCATATTGTAGAGGTTATTGCTTAGCCTTTTGAAAAGCATAAAAGTGAAAATCTGGTGGGTTGTTGGATACACAAGCCGGTAGTGGATGTAGGCATTGAGGCCGAACCACTATAAATCTTTGTGTAGTGGTGATTGCTTTTGTGGTGATTGTTTTGTTTAGCTTCCGCATTATGTATGTGAATCATCACATGTGACTAGTTTAATTTAATTAAGTTAAAATTGGTCATAATTAGTCATTAAGTGTAGATGACCCTATTCACCCCCCTCTAGGGTTAGGATCCCTCGGACTTTCATGACTTACATCATAGAGACTATTTTAGTAGCAAACTATTCATAATGAACCTAATTTTATTTTGTTTAAATTATTTTGGAAACTTTGACCTTAAATATTCAGCTAGTTATGTGTTGGTTTGGTTTTAAATATTGATACCAATTGATTTAACGCTTCCGCAAATATTTTATTATGACTCAACGTGTTTCGAAATTTTGTGAGTCCATATTTGGGAGCTTGTGTTGCATTAAACACGGGAAATTAAATATTTATTCTTATTTTTCACGTTATCCCTTGGTTGTATTTTGGGGACGTGACACATACCCCCAGCTTACAATTGCTCTGGCAGTATTCTCTGGCTCCATTGGGTCAGGTGGTGCTGGGTTTCTACTGATTTTCACTGCACAAAACCTACAGCCTCGGGTGCAAGTATCACCAAGGAGCATGATTGTTGCAGTTGCAATACCATCTGCTTCTCCACCTCCACTCCAGCCATATAGTTACCTAATTCGCAATTCGCTGGATTCGCATTCGAGTTCGTAGTTTGTAGTTCGATGCTTGCTTCGATTTGAAATTTTGATGGGGTAGGTTCATTTAGTTCGCTTTTCGATTCGCTCGATTCGCAATTCGAATTCGACGAATTCGATATAAGAATTCGAATATACAAGAATAAATGGGTAAAATCATAATTTTATTATTTAATCAAATCTAATACAAACTCAGATTTGTGTGAAATGGCCCACCATCAAATAACTTGGGAACAATAATTTTTATACATGTTTGGATTTTATAAATGGTCCCCAATGATGGATGGATAGAAATTATTGTATCTATTTTAATATTTAATATAGTAAGAGATATTGATGTTTGGCTTCCACAAGAATTTCAAAGATTCACATAAAAGCAAGAAGAGGAGGGAGTGAAGGAAATTAAAAAAAAAAATGAAATATAGAAAAATTGAGAGAGATAAGACTCCATCAAAACTCACGAGGCTCTAAATTTGGGGCCCTCTTTTGAAATCTAACTAGGTCAGTATATTTACTACTTAATAAGTATTCTTGAAATATGGTTTAATAATTAAATTGACTGGTTTATCACATAAATTTTAATGTAGAATTCTATTCACAAGTTTATGATTGATTAATCTTACTGTGGGCCCAACTCTTTTTTAGATTAGATTCAGCTAAATCCTATATGTATATTTAAAAGAAGTCTCATCTTCATTAGTTTTGATTTCTAATCGGGTGGGCCACACAATGACTCTTGCAGATTTTTGATGAATTAAAATATAGCAATTTCTCGTGAATTTGAATGTAGACCACATGGACATGACCCTTTTTTTTCTTAGCACATGGCGAGACCCAAGAGAAATGTAGAGGGAAGGAGCCGGAGCTGATGTAGTGTACCCTACTCTTCAGTAACTTTGTGATGGGAAGACATTTGATAGGTGGAAAGACATTTGACAAGAGATGATCATGAAAAGACACTTGACAAGAGAGAGGCTCCCCTTCCTACCTTCATGAAGACCATTGTGCTTCTTTCTTTCCTTCATCTTCTACTTCAGGATATTTATTCTTCCTGCACCACCTTTTCATATAGGAACGAATTGCATCGAATGGGAGAGTTTTGAAAACCCCGAATTCAACGAATCAAATCCCGTATTTTTTTATTCGTACAGTTCGAGATTTGGCTGTAGTTAGACCGAACAGGTAACTATGGGCTCTGCCCACAAAAATATCATTTAATTAAAGTCATCAATTCCAAACACCCAAAATTCACAATCCGTTAGAATCAATAAACGATCTCATGCTACTATACTACTTCACCTACATCAAATACAAATACAAATTATCCCTCGTTGTTGCTCAGCTGGTTAGGGATGTGTTAACATTGACAAGCATCAAAACAACCTGATATTTCAGCTCTTTCATAATCTCAAATAGAATAAGGAACATAAAATAATAATAAAAAAACCCTTTGAGATTCATCTCCTTGATTTGACAAATAGTAACTAAAGGAACCATACTTGTCAATTTTATACTGTTCCAGCCAGAATACCCTGAGCAAAGGGAAACCAAAACAGAATCAGGGAAACCAAAATAGAACACCACGATGTAATGTTTCAGCCTACATTCCATTCTGTTGAGGCCAGAACAAGAGGTACCAACCTCTTTTAGCCATAATAGACTGGGTCTGTACTCTGTACCTCTATAACACTAAATCAAAGCATTTGGATCAATTGACCCATTAAAGCACATTTGTGTAGCGACATTTCTGAAGGGAAAAATGAAGTTTTCAGCGGATATGTGCTAATCCAATTTTGTTACATAAATCATAATCATCATCATCATCAAAGCCTTGTCCCAACTATGTTGGGGTCGGATACATGAATTCTATTTCGCCATTCAGATCTAGCCTACTGCCTAGCGATGTGGTTCTTTCAATAATTGGCATGCAATAAAGCCCTTTTACGTTATATTGAAAGTGAATTTTGCTGGTGGCTTGTTGAGCAAGCCAGATGTTGTGGGTGTTTTGTATTTGGGGGCTATTAACAATACTCGATGAAGTTTTTTTGTTTCCCATTGGGTCATTGCTTCATAACCTAGATATCGTTAGATCTACATTATAAATAATATCATTTAGTCCTTTCTAAATGGAGATAAAATAGGATGCTGATTTCTTGGCCAAAGGTTGTGTCTTTAGATTTCTGACAATCATTGGTCCCTTACTCTCTTCTGTCATGTTTCCACCGATCTCATTCTAATGCGCATGCGTTCTTTCAGATAATTTTCCATCAAGCAACTTGTTGTGCGATGAGACCTAAATTCTTTAAGATATTACTTATCAAAAAGGAAAATAAACTAAAGTGAGCCTAACAAACAGAGACTAAAGATGATTACTCATTATTGTAGGCAATGCAAAGCAACTACCAACATACCTTGACTGTTCTAGAAAGAATTAAGAGTTTCTTGCAGGGCTGCATAAAAAATCCAGTATCACCGCAAAACCGAACCGAACCGAACCGGGTGGTTAGGATCGGTTTTATGTAGATCGGTTCGGTCAACGGTTTGAAAATCATAGAAATCATCTTACATCAGTCGGTTATCGGTTTGAACCTACGGTTAATCGCTTAAACCAAACCGACCGTATGTATTAACTTGAGTATTGAGTTTTGACTATTTTACCCTTAGGGGAAGCGCTTGTATGTTCTACTTGTATGTTACATGTTTGATGAAAGTTTTACAAAAAAGTGTACATTATTAGGTTTTTAGTAGCACTGCCCAGGGGTTTGGTCTGACCTAAGAGAAAGTGAACTATGAGGAGGCCCATCTCAATTAGTTCAAAATTGGCGCTACATTCCACTCGAACCCATCTTGTATGCAAAAATAAAAAAAAATAAAAAACTAGTTCCTTTTTTGTTAAATTCATTGGTCTGGATCAAGCAATGTAGTATAGTCAAGGTTTTATGAAGAGAAATAGGTACGTACCTGACCATTTTGCTAGTGTATTTTACTAGAAGATTTGAGCTGCTTCAGCTCATTGCCCTGAAAAGTTAGCCGAACCTGGCCTGGTCCTTTCATTCACGTGACCGGATGATGGATGTAAAGAGTTCATCCATCATTTGATGTATACTTCCTTGGTTGAAACGAATTATTAAATATATTTTAGTGTTCATTACAACTTATCCTCATTCCATTTGATGGACCAAGTTTGAACTGCAGTTTTTCAGTGAAAAAAATTAAATAAAATAAAAAACCATAACCGAACCGAACCTATTCGGTTCGGTTTGAGCACCTGGGCGGTTCGGTTCGGTTTGGGAAAATATAAAACCAATGGGTTCTGTTTGGCTGATGGTTTTCCCTCTAAATCGATCCGAACCACCCATGTGCACCCCCAGTTTCTTGTGCTAGGAGGGCTTAGTTCCTAAAGGTGAGCTTACAGATATTTTGTCCTTTGTTCCTACATTTGAACTACATAATTCTTGGAATTCTTATTGTTTTCATATACTTATCATTTAAATGCAATTGACGTGTCATCCCATCAAGTTTCATGTCTGATATGATGAGTTGGTTATTTTTTCTTCCTCTTTTGAGATGGTAATGTGAATTTCTTCGCAAAAGTGAAGCCAATATTCAATAGCTAACTATTGTATGGTATTGGAAGTGTATATTGTAAAGTTGTACAGATAGGATCTCAATAACAAGAACAAAGAACTTACACATTCATTAACCAAAGACCAAGCTGCGCAAAAAAAATGATATTTTGGGCACCATCAATCGCTAAAAGGAGGAAGACAAAGCTTAGGCAAGTAACACATTTGCTGTTTTTTTCTGTACACCTTTCACTAACCGGTCTACATATGAGTTCACCGACCTTCAATTATAATGAAACTCAAAGTCCTTGTCTTGAATTATTTGATTCAATTTGCAATTTTCAAGGATGAGCAGCCTCTGAAATTTTTTTTTTGTATAAAAGGGTAATTGTATTAAGGAAAAAAAGAAAAAGAAATTTATAGAGGCTCAAGGAGCCCCCAGAGACAAGGGATTACAAAAAAGGAACAAAAAGGAGCCAGAGAGGCAATTAGAGATCAATGTGAGAAATTCTAAAACAATTAAATAGGGAACTTAGCTAGTGACTGCAAAAGGCTTGGAAATCCTCTTCATGGAAAAGCACAAACTGTCCTGCAGCTGAGAGATGATTTGGATGATAGGAGGACGCTGATCTTAAAAAATGGCAGCATTTCTGGCCAGCAATAAGGCATATAAAATATTGAGGAAACTCGACGCCATGAATTTTCTCCCAGTTATGCCATTGCCTCTGGAAAGAGCTTCCCAAATTGACGAGGCAGAGAAGGATGGAGGTAGCTAGGCACTTGCACAGCTGAGAAACCAAATCCATATTGAACGGGCCAGAGCACAGGAGGAGAAGAGATGGTTGATTGAGTCTTCACCATAGAAACAGAGGCTGCATCTGGAAGCTAAGGAGAAGCCAAGGCGCTGCAGGTGATTATCAGTTAGGGTTCTATTGAGCAAAAGGCGCCACCCAAAACAACTAACTTTGGGGAGAGAGATACCATTCCAGATCAGGCTGGGCCATTGAAGGGTAGGCCCCTTAGTCCTGATAGAGTTCCAGGCTTCTTTGAGAGAGAGCAAACCGTCTGAAGCCTCTTTCCAGAAGAGATGATCTCTGGCAGAAGGATTGAGAGAAAGAAGAGAAGTAGCATTTGCAAGCAGGTCAAGAACTGCAGAGGAATGGTTCAGAGGAATATACCAAGAGCCAGAGTGGAAAATGGATGCAAGTCGCTGGTCCAGAGGAAAAACCAAATTAGGAAATGCTTTAGAAATGGGCTTGTCTCCACTCCGAGTATCATGCCATAGGTTAATCCCTTGACCATTTCCAACGGACCAGGCACTACCCTGATGGATGAAGTGAACAAGGCGGCGGATTCTCTTCCAAATACAAGAGCCGTAGGTAGTGTTAGCAGGGTCCTAGATGTTGCTGCTTCTGAAGTAACGACTCTTAAACCAAGAGGACCAGATGGTGTTCATTGTAGCAGCCTGCCAGCCAAGCTTGATTAGGGACGCTGCATGAACTTCAGCAATCCTTTTAATACCAAGGCCACCTTCCAACTTCGGAAGGGTAACTTGAGACCAATTCACATAATTAATCTTGAAGGTAGTAGCATTTCCGGACCAAAGAAAGTGTCTCATTAGATGTTCAACAGCTTTGCAGATGGAGACTGAAAGTGGAAGGATGGCAGCTGAGTGAATGGGGATAGAGGAGAGCACATGTTTGATGAGGATTAGGCGTCCTGTGAAAGGGAGAGTTTTGGCTTTCCAAGCTGACAGCCTAGCATTAATGGAATCCAGAAGGAGGAAGTGAGCTCTTTTTGGAGATTCAAAAATAATAGGGAAACCCAAATACTTCAGTTGAACCATGCTCTCCTGTAGGCCAAGGATGGAGCAGATCCTAGCCTTTCTTCTAATGCCATATTTGCCAATGTGTAGCTGGCTTTTAAGGAGGTTAAAGTGCTAGCCAGATGAGGATTAGTATATTTCTAGAAGGTCTTGCAGAGCGAGGACTCCGGAAGTGGCTCCTTTCATGAGGATGATAATGTCATCAACATAGAGCAGGTGCTAGGGGGGTAGAGGGAAAATGGAGAGGGAGAGGATGATACCTTGAGAATAGTAGGTTATGGAGGTGGAGGCTTAGAATTTCTTCTACAATAGTAAACAAGTAAGGTGATAAGGGATCACCCTGTCTAAGGCCGCAGGAGGAGCTGAAGAAACCATGGGGGGATCGGTTGATGAGGACTGAGCATTTAGTAGTACAAACACACTCTTTCATAAGGGATATATAGGCTTCAGAGAAGCTGAAGAACCTGAGAGCTAAGAAAAGGAAAGTCCAATTGAGTTTGTCAAAGACTTTGGAGATGTCTAGTTTGAGGCAGAAAGATCCTTTGCTGAGCTTGGATTTAAGTTTTTGGAAGAGCTCAAAAGCCAAGGCTGAATGGTGGTGGATGGAGCGGCCTTTGATGAAAGCTGCCTGGTTTGTGGAGATCAGCTTGGAAAGGATGGTGGTGAGTCTGGAAGTTAGGATTTTAGATATGATCTTGTAGGAGAAGTTCAGTAAGTTGATAGGTCTGAAGTCTGCAAAGGTATCATGGGATCTGAATTTTGGGATGAGAGCAAGGAAGAAAGCATTGGAGGCTTTTACGATTTTTTTTGTTTGAAAGAAGTGATGCACAACCTTGATAACTGCCTGACCTATGATTCCCCAAGCTAAAGTGAAAAGGCGCCATTGAAGCCATCAGGCTCTGGAGAGCTATTCTTCTTGAGGGCAAAAACGGCTGCTTTGATCTCAAAGTCTTCTGGAAGGGAAGTTAGCATTGAGTTTTCCAAATCTGAGACCTTGGGGCTGTCAGTCTGGAATAAGATGTGGTGGAGCTGACCATTGTGGGGTTTAAATAGGTTGGAGAAGTAATCCACTGCTTGAGCTTGTATGGTGTGAGGGCCATCTGTCTGGGAGCCATCAATTGAGATGTGGTTAATACTGTTGAAGTAGCTCCTGGTTTTGCAGATTGGTGGAAGAACTTAGTGTTCATATCTCCCTCTTTAAGCCAAGTGATTCTGAACCTTTGTTTCCAATGCATCTCCTAAGCTTTGAGGGCATCATGGAGACCAAGTTTCGCTGCCATGAGGTCATTCCAAAGGGAATCTGAGGGAGAAGAGTCGAAGCTCTGCTGACAGCTCAAGACAGAAGCCTCCCTCTGCTACTAGGATGTTTGTATGGACTGGTCCATAAGTGAACTTGTTCCAAAGTTTTAGAGCCTTTTTGAGAGTCTTCTTCTGGGCAAGGATGAACTGGGGTTGCCCGTCCACAGAGGCATCCCAGTTGGATGCAACAACCTGAAGAAAGGAAGGGTGGAGGAGCCATTTGTTTTCAAACTTGAACTCATTGCACATATGGATTCGACTCAACTATAGCCCACTGTGGATTGAGCTTAGTCAACTTTTTGTATGCATATCATATTCATCTTCTGCCTCATTCCATTTTTTCTTTTTCTTTTTGACTCAAATAATGACAATGATCTGAGTGAGCCCCATGAGGCATACAGAAGGCAAATGGGCCAATAACTAGAAAAGAAAAAAAATGCGTGCAGTAGCTCCGACAACAAATAATATAGAAATTATTTCCCCCTATCCAACATTGCTATACAATTTGAGACAAGGTCTCTGACTCAGAACCCAATGAATTGTTTTTTTTTTTTTTATTTAAAACCCATTGAAGTGAGAGCTCTTAATTTTTTCCCGATTTTTAGAATTTCTACCTCTCATTTAGGTCTAAACTTTCTAACACGGTATATGGGACAAACCACCCTAAACCTTCTCTTACCGGAATAGACTGAGTTCCACGATTGCTAAAGGTTGCTTGGCCACTTCAATAAGTACAAAGAGTTCCATGGGTATGTTTTTATTTCTGTGGTTAATACTGGGACACTTTTTTTTTGTAGAATACTGGGATACTCGATACCAACAAAAGATGCAGTGTGTTTGGGTTTTGAGACTTACTTTCATGACAGAAACACGGTTCTCTAAATCTCCAACTTATTTTCATGGCAATTTCTGGATCTGTTATTAAGTGACACTCTCTTTGCTGCAAGTGACATTAAAATTTTGTTGTTGTTCCATGTACTTTCTGTACTTCACATTTGACCGTGTTAATTGACTGAAGGTTTTTTAGGACCCACTAAAATGAATTACTAGTTCTAATTTAACCAATCAATGCAGCGGAAATAAACTAATCAGACAAAACTAGCAAATAAATCTACCAATCACACACCACAAGAAGGCAAACACAAATTTTACCGTGGAAACCCTTTCCGGGAGAAAAACCACGAACCAGAAATCAAGAGTTCACGAACAGTTTACAAGATATACTCATAAGTTCCTGTACCTCAGTCTGTACCTCGACCTCAGGACTGTAGTTGGTCTTGCACAGAATCTACTAACACGACTTCCACCGTGCACCGTTCTCCTTACTTGATCTCCTCGCACCTTATCCACCGAGATGATCAATCTTCTACAAAAGAGTAGAAGCAACAAAACCTTCTAGAGCAGCCCTTCAGAACAATCTCTCAATGGCTATAGAAAAATAAGGAATCTTTCTTAGGATATCTCTAATCTCATATCAAGAGAGAATTAACTTCTTGTGTGTCTTCTTTGGGTTAAGAGAAACCGTCACGTCCCTCGAACCCGATTAAAGAATAACCGGATCCGGAGAGTGAATTTTAGGACTAATTAAAATTTTTGTCCTTTGGCCCACGGATCGTAAGTCCGCGGTAAGGATATAATATTTCAAACCTCATGTGGTACAATAAATGTAGAGTTCATACAACTCTAGGCATATTGAATCTCAAGCAATGAATAATAATTCTCATTAACTTAAAGTTGCAAGAAAGAATAAATAAGAACTAAAAGTTAAGTTAATTCATTACATTGGCCATCCCAATTAAACAAGGCCAATAAAGAAACTGAAGTCAATGTAAGAAAGGTCCAACGAGAGAAATAGATGAAAAAAATAATAAATCTAATAAATCCCAATGTATCTCTCTTGTGCCGGAAGTGATGACGCTACTGTACGTCATCGGCACGCCACTCTCGTGCCTCCTCTGCTGGTTGGAGATCCTCTGGGATCTTCTCACCGGCCTGCTCCTTATAATAGAAGTCACCAGATCTGTCTGCACACCAAGGAACAGAGTCAACGACATGTTGAGCAATAGATAAGCAAAACATAATAAACACGACATGCATCAAATATAGTTTAATGACAAGTAGTAATCATGTGAATACAAGGAATGAGAAGCTAAGCATAAAGCGAGAGTATTATATGGAAACAATAACAAGAATCCTATCAACCATTTAACAACAACCATTATCCATGCAATGCAAAACAAGAACAAGAGGGAGACTCCGAGGATGTCCAAAGCCACCTCCCGGGGTACCAGTAACAATCCACTTCGGACTACTGATACCAAAGTCCGGTCCAGTAGGATCCTTGCTCCCGGTCCTGGGAATAGCAGCACGGTCCTAGCCTGCTCCCAGCTATTCAACGCCATGGACGTCGTCCTATGCCTACTGCCCACCCCGACAACCGAGTAACCGGTTCGTCATTAAACCCCAAACTGCAGATGGCCATGATATGCAAACAATAATAGAGTGGTTCTGACACAAGGACCAACAAGACAAGCATGTCTGGCTAGTTTTATGTACAAGACAAGATCTTAGGGATTATCTCATTCAAGACAATACAAGACAAGTGATCACGTGATAATCCCTTTCTTTGCTAGCCAGTCATGTTTATCAATACAAGACACAGGTTCCTAAGTATACTCTAAGTCAAGTCTAAGTCCTAAGTTCTATAGGAATTTATGTTTCATAATTTGTTAAGTGTTTTATGCCAAGAGTGTACAAGGAATGTTATCAACGGATACAAGTCACAAGTCAAGAAAGAATTACAATCCAATCCTAGGCAAGTGGTGTCATCCATGTATCCCACGTGTTCTAACAGAGTACGTATGAAAATTCGATCAATAATGGTTTTAGGAAAATCCCTTGGTGTACAATCATATCGAGCATCATTCAATTCAACTCCATATGCATTTAGTTACACTACGTGTAATACACGATTACCTAGACATCCCATCGAAATCACACCAAGCCATGTGCTTCGATTTTAATCCCCATTAATGGTCAAGTGAGAGTAAGTTTAATGGTTTCCAACATCTAAGGCCCAAACCTAAGTTAAACAGTCTTTTCCCCAAATAACAAGAGTTGAATCATTAATTTAAATAATTACATCACTTCCCGACCTCCGATCGTGATGAAATCAAAACCATTGGATTCTCCATCTCGAGGGCTTTCCAACAGTATATTATACGTAAAAATTCAACGGGCGGATTGAAAGTTACAAGCCTTCGAAGTTTCAGTGACCATGCACCCTCCGATCGATCGTACCGAAGGTGCGATCGATCGGCATTGAACACCTCTCGGTTACTGCACAGTCCGATCGATCGGACTGTGTGACCGATCGATCGGCACTGGCCACCTCCCAGTTAACTGAGAGTTTTCACATAGCGATCGATCGGACTGTACGACCGATCGATCGGTCTGTAAACGTTCAGAGTTAATTTAGAGACTGTTCACTATCCGATCGATCGCACGGGGCGACCGATCGATCGGACAGCGAACCTGTAGCCCGCAAATGGGTTTCAGCTCCCTTTTTCCTCTGGCCAATCTATGGCTAACCTGCAAATAATGAGCCTCCTTGCTCTCCCATTCATTCCATACATCACACTGACACCATTTCTAGCAATTTAAACAACCTAGAGTTATCAATTTAACAATTTATCCATTTTATTCCACAAATCTAACATAACATGTAAATCCCAAATTCATATCACAACAAGCTTGGAATTAAGGAAAATCTAACAAGAGACCATTGCAATCAATAAAGGAACAAACACACATGCTATATTATACATTGCAAATCTACTTGCCTCAATGTCAGAAGATGAAATAATTGGGTAAACTCGAGGAGAAGCCTTTCTACCCCCAAAGTCACAATCTAACCCGAACAATTATAACCTAGAACGTAAAGGAGAAGAAAGAAAGGAAAAAGATCAAGATCAAACCTAAATCTAACCAAAAGAAAAGATGATTGAAAGATAAAGATGTGAGAATGCTTACCAAATTAGAATCAATGGAAAAAGAAGATCGCGAGGACGAAGTTTAACGGATCGGATCTTCAAATAGGATCTTCTAGGGCGGAGTTTTGGCTTGAGAAAGGAATAGAAAGAAGAAATGGGATGTGGTTGTTCTTCGTTCAATTGCAGAGACTAAATGAAAAATTAGGGCAAACCTTCGTTTTAGAAGAAGATAGAGAGGAAAAGACCAAATTACCCCTTAAGTGGGTCCGGTGAAAGAACTTGAAAGGTTTTTGATCGCCGGATCTCGATGAGTCAAGAGACAAAAATCATCAAAACGACGAGAACTTTCCAACGAACCCAAAATCACGGCGTTTGGAATATTTCAGAAAAATAGTCAATTTTTCATAAATTGCAAACTACACCCCTGCTATGATCAAACGAACTCGGAATCGAACGAAGCTTCAGAGACACTATTCTAATGCTAAAAGAAACTCGCTCATGATCTAAACTCACTTAAATATCTAAAATACAATAAAATAAAATAATAACAAATTAAACGGGTCAGGGCCTGATATTGGGCCCAACTGACCCAGTAAGGTCACAGACCTTACAACTCTCACAAATAAAAAGAACATTTGGTCCCCCAAATGCCTAAACATACCTCATCTGAAAAAAGATAGGGGTACATTTTTTGAATCTGATCCTTCAGCTCCCATGTAGCTTCCTCCGGGCTGTGGTTCTCCCATTGTACCTTAACCCACTGAATAGTCTTGGTACGCAACACTACCTCCTTAGTGTCGATGATCTGCGCTGGACGCTCTACGTAGGTGACATCTCCTTGTAGTTGAAGTGGCTCGTACTGCAACACGTGAGTGGGATCTAGAATATATTTCCGAAGCATTGAAATATGAAATACGTCGTGCACACCCGCTAGCTCCGGCGGTAGCACCAAACGATAAGCCACGTCTCCAATCCTGCTCTTGATCTCAAATGGTCCCACAAACCTCTTGGCAAGCTTCCCTTTCTGCCCGAATCTAACAACACCTCTCATCAGAGACACTTTCAGGAAAACCATATCCCCCACTTGGAATTCTAAAGGTCTCCGCCTCTTGTCTGCATAGCTCTTCTGACGATCACGAGACTCCTTCATTCGCATCTGATCAACTCTGACCTTCTCACTAAAATCAACAATCTCTGAGCGGCGATGAAAACTCCGAACTCTAACTTCCTCCCAACATGCCGGAGTCTTGCATCTCCTTCCATACAATGCCTCAAATGATGCCATACCAATACTTGAATGATAGTTGTTATTGTAGACAAACTCACATAGAGGCAAACTCCCATCCCAACTCTCCTTGAAATCCAAAACACATGCTCTGAGGAGATCTTCCAGTGTCTGAATGGTACACTCTGACTGTCCATCTGTCTGAGGGTGGTAAGCTCTGCTGAACTTCAACTGGGTACCCATAGATGACTGAAAAGTAGACCAAAATCGAAAGACAAATTTAGTGTCTCGATCAGTCACTATGGACTTAGGCACTCCATGTAGCTTGACTATATTGTCCCTGTACATCTTAGTCATCTTGTCCATAAACTGTCCAGTCTTGAATCGCAAGAAATGTGCTAACTTAGTCAATCTATCCATAATCACCCAAATAGCATCATTGCCTTTCTTGGTGTTCGGCAATCTTGACACGAAATCCATAGTGATATTCTCCCATTTCCACTGTAGAATCTCCAACGGGTGAAGCAAACCAGAAGGTTTGATTCTTCAAATTCTGATACATCTTGGTACTCCCTGGGTGAATAGAATATCTGGTGTGGTGCGCATCTGTCATCAATTCTGATTTGATGTCCTGAACATCTGACACACACAACCTATCCTTGCAGTAGAAAACTCCATCAATTAATCTGAACTCTGGCTTTTCATCCACACGATCAATGATTCTCTGTAATTCTGGATCATCCTTCTGGCATTCCTTGATCCTGTTAACTATCTCTGGCTCCCAAACTCCCACAGTAGCAACTAGGACCTTCTCATTGACTAGCCAGACTTCCACATCCATGTCTCTAAACTGCTCCATCCTTCTCCATTCAGGCATTATACATCCACTGAATGCTGCCTTTCTACTGAGAGCATCTGCTACAACATTCACTCTTCCAGGATGGTACTTGCTTAGAAAATCATAATCCTTTATGTACTCCATCCATCTTCTTTGCCTGTTATTCAGATCACCTTGTGTAAACAGGTATTGTAGACTCTTGTGATCTGTATGTACCTCAAATCTCTCTCCATACAAATAATGCCTCCACAACTTCAACGCAAACACCACTGCTGCTAGCTCCAAATCATGTGTGGCATACTTCTTCTCATGATTCTTCAATTGCCTCGATCCATAGGCTATCACCTTGTCATGCTGCATGAGAACACATCCCAAACCTACTCCTGATTCATTTGTGAAAATCACAAATCCTCCATTCCAGCGGATAAGGCAAGTATGGGTGCTATAGTCAATCTGGTCTTCAACTCTTGGAAACTCTTTTCACACCCTTCCGTCCACACAAACGGAATATCATTCCTCGTCAATTTAGTTAACAGAGATGCTATAGTAGAGAATCCTTTCACAAACCTCCTGTAGTAACCTGTAAGTCCAAGGAAACTACGAATCTCCGCTACATTCCTCGGGCTACTCCAATTAACAACTGCTGCAATCTTCTTAGGATCCACTGTCAGTCCTTCCTTAGAGATAATGTGGCCCAAAAATGCCACTTGCTCCAACCAAAACTCACATTTGCTCAACTTAGCATATGGTGGTTATCCCTCAAAAGCTGCAAAGATGTTCTCAACTGATGCTCATGCTCCTCCTTAGTCTTCGAGTACACCAATACATCATTTATGAAGACTACCACAAACTGATCCAAGAAAGGAGCAAATGCCTTATTCATCAATGCCATAAAAACTGCTGGAGCGTTTGTCAAACCGAAAGGCATCACGAGAAATTCGAAATGACCATATCTCGTCTGAAATGCAGTCTTAGGAACATCCTCCTTTCTGACTCGCAACTGATGATAACCGAAACGCAGATCTATCTTCGAAAAGAATTGGGCTCCCTGCAACTGATCAAATAGCTCATCGATCCTCGGTAACGGGTACTTATTCTTAACAGTGACCTGATTCAACTGTCTGTAATCAATACACATCCTCATAGTCCCGTCCTTCTTCTTCACAAATATCACCGGAGCTCCCCACTGTGAAACACTAGGCCTGATAAAACCCTTATCCAACAGATCTCTTATCTGAGTTTTTAACTCCTCTAATTCTGCTGGTGCCATCCTATAAGGGGCCTTCGAAATAGGTGATGTCCCCGGTTGTAATTCTATCGTGAAATCCAACTCACGAACAGGTGGCATACCAGGAATCTCATCCGGAAACACATCCGGGAATTCTCGTACCACTGGAATCTCATCGACAGACTTGGACTCCTTGTCTTCCGCAATAAATGCGATAAAGCCTCATCAACCGCTTTGCCTTCAATGTAGAAATCATCCGAGTGGAGAGGGGCTTTTCAGCTCCAATAAACTCTACACTACGATCTGCACTCTGCAACTTCACGGTCTTGTTAAAACAATCTAACACTGGTCGGTTCGTAGCTAACCAATCCATACCGAGTATCACATCAAACTCCGCCATCAGTAAAATGATCAAACTGACGGTCAGCTTAACTTCCCCAATCTGAATACTACACCTAGGGTAGATGACATTACAAGCTACATGTCTACCTACAGGGGCAGCTACTATCAAATTATAAGGTAGTATCTCCTTATCCTCCCCCAAATGCAGTGCAAATGCTGGTGCAACAAATGAGTGTGTGGATCCAGGATCAAACAAAACTTTAGCATCAAATTCACAAACTAAAAGTGTACCTTCTATGACATTTCTTGCAACCTCTGCTTCCTCATGCGTCAGAGCATAAGCTCTCTCTGCATGCTGGGGACGCTGCTGATGATACTGTTGTGGTAGTCTCTGACCACGACCCTGGAATCTGGGTGTTGGGGGTCTCTGTTGATAGCATTGCTGAGGTACTACTCGGTGCTGCTGCTGTGGCTGCTGGGGCCTAGCCTATGCAGGAGGCATATGTCTCAACGGCTACGCAGGATGTGGTAGCCTAGGCGCCGGAGCTGGAAATGTCGGTGGTGCCGCTTCTGTCTTCCCTGGGCAAAAATGAACCTTATGCCCGGGGTCTCCACAATGGAAACATGCCCCTCACTGCTTCCTGCAATCATGACCAAAATGATTTCCCCCACAATGGATGCAAGAGACTTGCTGTGGCTGCTGTCGGGGTACAGGCTCAAACCGTAGCCCCTTGGGTGCTGGTTGCTGATACAATAGAGACGAAGAACCCTGTGACCTGGGCTGAGGGATCAATGCCAAGATCCTCTGCTGCTCCAATACAATCACCTCTTTCAGGGACTCCTCTGCCCAATATGCTTCCTTGACCACATCATCATAGTTGGTCAGTCTGCTGCGCTGTACTTGTGTCTTAATATCTGCTCGCAGCCCCTTGATAAACCTTTGGACTCTCTCCGACTCTGGCTGAATCAGACTCTCAGCAAATCGGGATAGATGGGTAATCCTGTACTGGTAAATCACCATGTACTAGTCTCTCGAACTCTTCCATCTTCTGATCCCTATAGTGTTCCGGGATAAACTTCTTCTGGAACTGCTCCGTGAAAGTCTTTCAGGCTACATCCTTTGTGATTTCCTCATATGGGTGCTTGACGGTCTTCCACCATCTCTCAGCTACTCCACGAAACATGTGGGCTGCTAGCTGCACCTGCTGGATGCCCGTGCACGGAAACACCTCATAAATTTTCTCCATCTGAACTACCCACTCATCTGCAACAGTGGGGTCCTCGATACCATGGAACTCAGGTGGGAATCACTTCCTGAATTTCTCAACCAGCTCGTTGAGATCATACTCTTTGGCCTGTGGCTGGCCCACCTTCTATACTACCTCAAGCATCTGTGCATAGAGTACAGCTTGATCCCCATTCTGCTTATGGCTTTGTTCAGCCATATCTTTCTGGGATTGGATGAAGGCTGCCATGAATTGGTGGAACTGATTCTCAGCACCATTCTGAGAAGAACTACCCTCGCCTCGGGTATTATGTCTACCAGCCATGATCCTGAATAACATTCAAGGTTAGTTCCAATATGCCCCAAGCTAACAAACATTACTAGAAAATAAAACTAAGAGATCAACCTACTGACTAACGAAATCCTCACACGCGTCCTATGATTTCTACAATTTTTACCTGAGAAACCAACCACTGCTCTGATACCATCATGTCACGTCCCCCGAACCCGATTAAAGAATAACCGGATCCGGAGAGTGAATTTTAGGACTAATTAAAATTTTTATCCTTTGGGCCCACGGATCGTAAGCCCGCGGTGAGGATATAATATTTCAAACCTCATGTGGTATAATAAATGTAGAGTGCATACAACCCTAGGCTTATGGAATCTCAAGCAATGAATAATAATTATCAATAACTTAAAGTTGCAAGAAAGAATAAACAAGAACTAAGAGTTAAGTTAATTCATTACATTGGCCATCCCAATTAAACAAGGCCAATAAAGAAACTGAAGTCAATGTAAGAAAGGTCCAATGAGAGAAATAAATGAATAAAAGAATAAATCTAATAAATCCCAATGTATCTCTCTCGTGCCGGAAGTGATGACGCTACTCTATGTCAACGGCACGCCACTCTCGTGCCTCCTCTGCTGGTTGGAGATCTTATGGGATCTCCTCACCGGCTTGCTCCTCGTAATGGAAGTCACCAGATGTGTTTGCACACCAAGGAACAGAGTCAACGATATGTTGAGCAATAGAGAACCAAAACATAATAAACACGACATGCATCAAATATAGATTAATGACAGGTAGTAATCATATGAATACAAGGAATGAGAAGCTAAGCATAAAGCGAGAGTATTATATGGAAACAATAACAAGAATCCTATCAACCATCTAACAACAACCACTATCCATGCAATGCAAAATAAGAACAAGAGGGAGACTCCGAGGATGTCCAGAGCCACCTCCCGGGGTACCAGTAACAATCCACTTCGGACTACTGATACCAAAGTCCGGCTCGAGTAGGATCTTTGCTCCCGGTCCTGGGAATAGCAGCACAGTCCTAGCTCGCTTCCAGCTATTCAAAGCCATGGACGCCGTCCTATGCCGACTGCCCACCCCGACAACCGAGTAACCGGTTCGTCATTAAACCCCAAACTGCAGATGGTCATGATATGCAAACAATAACAGAGTGGTTCTGACACAAGGACCAATAAGACGAGCAAGTCTGGCTAATTTCATGTACAAGACAAGATCTTAGGGATTATCTCATTCAAGACAATACAAGACAAGTGATCACGTGATAACACCTTTCTTTGCTAGCCAGTCATGTCTATCAATACAAGACACAGGTTCCTAAGTATACTCTAAGTAAGGTCTAAGTCCTAAGTTCTATAAGAATTTATGTTTCATAATTTGCTAAGTGTTTTATGCCAAGAGAGTACAAGGAATGTTATCAACGGATACAAGTCACAAGTCAAGGAATAATTACAATCCAATCCTAGGCAAGTGGTGTCATCCCTGTATCCCACGTGTTCTAACAGAGTACGTATGGAAATTGGTTCAATGATGCTTTTAGAAAAATCCCTTGGTGTACAATCATATTGAGCATCATTCAATTCAACTCCATATGCATTCGGTTACACTACGTGTAATACACAAATACCTAGACAACCCATCGAAATCACACCAAGCCATGTGCTTCGATTTTAATCCCCATTAATGGTCAAGCGAGAGTAAGTTTAATGGTTTCCAACATCTAAGGCCCAAACCTAAGTTAAATAGTCTTTTCCCTAAATAACAAGAGTTGAATAATTAATTTAAATAATTACATCACTTCCCGACCTCCGATAGTGATGAAATCAAAACCATTGGATTCTCCGTCTCGAGGGCTTTCCAACGGTATATTATACGCAAAAATTCAACGGGCGGATTGAAAGTTACAAGCCTTCGAAGTTTCAGTGACCAAGGTGCGATCGATCGGCACTGAACACCTCTCAGTTAGTGCACAGTCTGATCGATTGGACTGTGTGACCGATCGATCGGCACTGGCCACCTCCCAGTTAACTGAGAGTTTTCACATAGCGATCGATCGGACTGTACGACCAATCGATCGGTCTGTAAACGTTCAGAGTTAATTTAGAGACTATTCACTGTCCGATCGATCGCACAGGGCGACCGATCGATCGGACAGCGAACCTATAGCCCGTAAATGGGTTTCTACTCCCTTTTTCCTCCAGCCAGTCTATGGCTAACCTGTAGAAAATGAGCCTCCTTGCTCTCCCATTCATTCCATACATCACACTGACACCATTTCTAGCAATTTAAATAACCTATAGTTATCAAATTAACAATTTATCCATTTTATTCCACAAATCTAACCTAACATGTAAATCCCAAATTCATATCACAACAAGCTTGGAATTAAGGAAAATCTAACAAGAGACCATTGCAATCAATAAAGGAACAAACACACATGCTATATTATACATTGCAAATCTACTTGCCTCAACGTCAGAAGATGAAATAATTGGGTAAACTCGAGGAGAAGCCTTTCTACCCCCGAAGTCACAATCTAACCCGAACAATTGTAACCTAGAACGCAAAGGAGAAGAAAGAAAGGAAAAAGATCAAGATCAAACCTAAATCTAACCAAAAGAAAAGATGATTGAAAGATAAAAATGTGAGAATGCTTACCAAATTAGAATCAATGGAAAAAGAAGATCGCGAGGACGAAGTTTAACGGATCGGATCTTCAAATAGGATCTTCTAGGGCGGAGTTTTGGCTTAAGAAAGGAATAGAAAGAAGAAATGGGATGTGGTTGTTCTTCGTTCAATTGCAGAGACTAAATGAAAAATTAGGGCAAACCTTCGTTTTAAAAGAAGATAGAGAGGAAAAGACCAAATTACCCCTTAAGTGGACCACTTGAAAGGTTTTTGATCGCCGGATCGCGATGAGTCAAGAGACAAACTCATCAGAACGACGAGAACTTTCTAGGAACCCAAAATCACGGCGTTTGGAGTATTTCGGAAAAATAGTCAATTTTCCCTAAATTGCAAACTACACCCCTGCTATGATCAAACGAACTCGAAATCGAACGAAACTTCAGAGACACTATTCTAATGCTAAAAGAAACTCGCTCATGATCTAAACCCACTTAAATATCTAAAATATAATTAAATAAAATAATAACAAATTAAACAGATCAGGGCCTGATATTGGGCCCAACTGACCCAGTAAGGTCATAGACGTTACAGAAACACCCAATTTATAAGCCCAATTTCGTACATAAGACTCCTAGTTATAAACCATTCAGAAGAGAAGTCCATTTTCAAACTCTTAAAAGAGTTCTAACCGGATCGGACTGGGCTTGGTCAGCCTCGCTCGCTATAGTGAGGTGCCTCACTGTTTCACGGATTGTATCATCCGTTTTGAAGGCCTGACATGTACTATTCTGTCATGTCATGTCATGTTGACCTTTTTAAACCTAACAATCTCCTCCTTTTGGCAATTCTTGGACAAAGTCCCCTAGAAAAAAATAATTTGATCTTTCCAAAAGTAAAAACCCAAGATACATTGAATTTTAGAATAAAAAAATCAGCTCTGTAGATCATGTATTCCGTTTGCTTGAACATGTAGCTCTTGAATTGCCTTGGCTTGTATAGCTCCCCCTAGCTCCATTCTTCTCCCCCTATTTTTGTACATAATTGACAAACAAATATTATCATGCAGCTTCTGTCAACCTAGATGCAGTAGCTCCCCCTCAATATTGACTCCCCCTCAATATGATCTTCGTATCAGCACTGGGGTGGGGGCTTGATCTTGCAGATCAGGGGTGATGAGGCTTAGGCACACACACTTGTAAATTTAAATATTTCAGCCAAGTGTGTACCAATACAGAAGAGAGGTCTTCTTTCTTGACCCGGACATCTTTGGTATTCTTCTTGTTCGGTTCAGCCTTCTGCATTTTCCATTGCTTCTGAATCGGTAAACTTCGCACCTTGTTGCAATGGGGTTAAATGTGTCCTTTAATTCCACAATGATGACAAGTGGGGATTTGTTCAGGACGTGACACATTTTGGTTCTTTAGAGCTTTCTTTGCAACGCTAACAACAGGATTAGTAATAACTGATTTTTTAACAAAATAATTGTTACCTTTGGCATTTGAAGTGGATGCTCCGTTACTGTAGCCAATGCCATGTTTGTCAGTGTTTGCCTTTTGACTGCACAAGATGTCATCTAATTTTTTAGACCCGGTATTCATCCTGTTTAATGAAGCTTTAGCAGTGTCTAACTCAGATAGAACCATCTTGAGTCTTTCATTCAGACCAGAATTCTCTACTTTCAAAGTCTTTATATCAGAATCAAGTAAGTCATACTTTTGTGATTCTGCAGTCAATCTGTCAACCAAATTGTTATTTTCATCCTCCAATTTTTGTACTTTAGCAAATGAATTTGTAAGTTCAGCTTTCAAGGAGGAATTCTGCTCTTCAGACATTTGCCAATTAATAGCAACTTTTTCATTCACTTTAACCATCTTCATGGTTTTCTTGAAAAGTGTTTCATATTCAGCTTTTCAATCTGGTTCTTCCTCTGACTCGGTATCGTGATCAGTCTCAGCTTCAGAAAAAACATGGGAAGCAACAGAACTAGAAGTTGCCATAAAAGCAATAAACTTCCCCTTGCCAGTGTCAGACTTGTCAGACTCAGGATTTTCATCATTCTCATCAGAAGTGTCATCTTCCCAAGTAGTATTCAAAGCCTTCTTTTTAGATTTTTTATTTCCGCAATCATTAGCAATGTGTCCATAGCCTTGACACTCATAACATTGAATCCCTTTAAAAGATTTCTTTTTTCCAGAATTTTTAGGGATCTTCACATTGGTTTTCTGCCCTTTCATAAAAAGCTTGAATTGCTTCATGAACCGTACAATAACTTGGGGATCAATTTCCTCGGAATCTGAATCTGAATCACTTGCAGCTTTCTTATATGATTCATTGGATGCTTTCTTGAATGATTCCTTGAACGCTTTCAAAGCAATACCTTGAGATTTTGTCTTCCCATTAGACCTAAGGTTTGCTTCAAAAGTTTGTGGGTTGCCAACCAATTCATCAACTTTGAGCGTATTCAGATTTTTATTTTCCTCTATGGCCACAATCTTTCCATCAAACCTTTCTGGGAGAGACCTCAAAATCTTTTTCACAATTCTGTTTTCAGGAATTGGTTCTCCCAAAGTAAAGGTATCATTCACAGTTGCATTCAGTTGAAATCATCAAAAGTTTCATCACCTTCCATCTTGATGGTTTCGAAGGCTGTATAAAATTTCTGAAGTTTCAACTGTTTGACAGTGTCAGTCCCTTCATGCACAATTTGTAGAATATCCCAAGCTTCTTTCGCAGTAGTGCATGTAGAAATTCTACGAAACTCAGACATATTAACTCTATTATAAATAGCATTCAAAGCCCTAGAGTTACAAGTCGCAGCCAACTCTTCTTCCTTAATCCACTTATCTTCAAGTTTGGGACCAGTTACCCCATCAGCAGTAATAGTGGGCAAGGAATAGTCATTCTCAACAGATTTTCAAACTTTCAGATCTATAGCTTTCAAGAAGGCAATCATCTTGGCTTTCCAATAAGCATAATTGCTACCATCCAACAAAGGAGGCTTATTGGTTGAAGTGCCTTCGCGGTAGATATTCATTCCAGCAATATTTGGATCAACACAATAAAATAGTGTAACCCGCTCTGATACCAATTGAAGGTTTTTTAGGACCCACTAGAATGAATTACTAGTTCTAATTTAACCAATCAATGCAGCGGAAATAAACCAATCAGACAGAACTAGCAAATAAATCTACCAATCACACACCACAAGAAGGCAAACACAAATTTTACCGTGGAAACCCTTTCCGTGAGAAAAACCACGAACCAGAAATCAAGAGTTCACGAATAGTTTACAAGATATACTCACAAGCTCCTGTACCTCAGTCTGTACCCCGACCTCAGGACTGTAGTTGTTCTTGCACAGAATCCACTAACACGACTTCCACCGTACACCGTTCTCCTTACTTGATCTCCTCGCACATTGTCCACCAAGATGATCAATCTTCTACAAGAGAGTAGAAGCAACAAAACCTTCTAGAGCAGCCCTTCAGAACAATCTCTCAATGGCTCTGGAGAAATAAGGAATCTCTCTTACGATATCTCTAATATCAGATCAAGAGAGAATTAACTTCTTGTGTGTCTTCTTTGGGTTGAGAGAAACACCCAATTTATAGGCCCAATTTCGTGCATAAGACTCCTAGTTATAAACCATTCAGAAGAGAAGTCTCTTTTCAAACTCTTAAAAGAGTTCTAACCGGATCGGACTGGGCTTAGTCCGCCTCACTCGCTATAGCGAGGTGCCTCACTGTTTCACGGATTGTATCATCCGTTTGAAGGCCTGACATGTACTATTCTGTCATGTCATGTCATGTTGACCTTTTTAAACCTAACATTGACCATTTGATGTTTCTTAATTCTTATGAGCACAATGCCTTATTTTTACTTGAATTTTATTTTTAATGCAGAAAACCTGTAAGTCATGCTATTGTGTGGATCTGATCTACTTGAATCTTTCAATGCCACTGCAGTCTAGATTCCTGAGCAGGTGTTTTTTCTATCATGTCTCGTGAATTGCCATCGATACTTCCATATGGATCTTCCTAGCGATTGATCCAGGATCAAAGCTCAACATATTGTTTGTTGACCCGCATGTTCTTATAGTCACGCCCCCAAAAGTGAAACCAGGGTTATGCGTAAGATTAGGGCTAATTAAAACTTTTTTCAAAAATAAATAAATACAACTTAGCCCCAATCATGTCCCAAATGGATCGAAGACCGCTGTGAGGTGTAAACATTTCCTCAAATATTAATAACAATAGCGGAAGCTTTATAATTGCAAGTGGTATCTAAAAGATGTATAGTTTAAGAGCAATAACTGAATATCATAACTAGTGTTTGAGTTTAAACAGTTTAACCAAAATATTAATTACAATGAAAGGCCACCTAAAACTTGGGCCTAACCAAAAGATAAACAAAAGACCAAAAGGTGAATCTATCCATATAAGCATGAAGGCTCTCATGTACGGGGTTCATACGACTATACAGCGCCGTCCGTAAAATAGTCTAAGAAGTCATTAGGCTGATCCGCCTGTACCTCGTAAGAGATGGACTAGGTACCAATGCACCAAGAGTAGCATCATCAACACGACAGTTGGCAAGCAATATATATATAAATGACAACAAGATATGCATATCGAATTAAACTGGACAATACGATAGACAAGATCAATAGAAATGTATGCATTCCGGACATAAGAAGTGCATAACATTTGAATCATAAACAATATCAGCAAATAGGCAAATCACATATGCTAATACACCACGGATAGTTTCACATAACCCTCCATGCTCAACAAAAAGAGCTGTGGTAGAGTGGCACGGGATGAAACCCGGCAAGCAAGCAAGCAAGATGGATACTAATGGCCAATAGTCATCAAGATCAAGAATGCAAGATGTATCCGATGGTGTACAATCCATTAAAAGTGTAAAAATTCGTACTGCGCAGACGTTCAAACCAAGGTCCTCACACAGGTGGTGCCCCACCCTGTGTTGGGCGTTAACAGCTGAGTGATGCCTGACACAAGAATCCTAGACAAGCAATAGTGAGGGATTAGGCTTTCTTGCATGAACAAGATTCATTAACAATTGATGGACTACTGTCCATTTATCAAATCAAGATCAAGACAAGACAAGCAAGTTTCATTCAATATCAATACCATAGTAGTCCTCATCAAGCTTTTACAATCAAAGTCACCTAGTCTCAACACTTTCATCAATCATCAAGACAATCGAAACATCAAGAGGTATCCTAGGTTCATCATCATGGTTCATCAAGTGATCCCAAACCAAAGCAAAGTAACGCAAGCTAAAAAAACATGAACATTTCATGTAGAAAGTACCAAATGATACCATTCAGAATCAGAACGATAAACAATCCAATCTAGGTACAATGTTATTACCGTAATCTCGTACAACTCTACTCAGTCAACGAAAGGAATAAGGTTCGCGATACCCGAACAAACAATCTTCGTGCATAGATATAAAGGAGAGTATCCCGTTGTCCCGTACCATTCAAGATTGATGTAAGTTGAAAATCCAAAAAAATCGGAATAACGACGAGAAATCATCTGGTCAAAACGTCCCTCATATTAAGTCAAATGAGTCCAAAAAGGTAGCCAAGGCTCCATAAAAGTCCAACCGAAAACGAGGTCAAAAGGTCCTTCAAAAAGGTACCGGACAATTTCCCCGGTCGACCCCACCCATTGGCCGGTCGACGTCCCACAAAGAAGGTTTCAGGTAGACCCCTTTCATGCCCGGTCGACCGAGCCCATGGCCGGTCGACCGGTAGTTGTACCCATAAATCATGAACAGTAAAATGGTCAGGTGCTGGTCTTCGGTCGATCGAGCCCCCTGGCCGGTCAACCAAGTACATTACGGTTACAGAACTTCAATTCTGTAACTGAAGTGTAAAAGGTCCATTTCATTCCCATAATTCCCTGAACATATTCCACAACCATTCAAGGATAAAACCATGTCATTTCAAGTCCAATAGTCCCAACGATCTATCCATTTAATTCCCAATCCATTTCATTAAGCAATTTAGACAAGATTATCATGTTTTCATTTAAAATCAATCTAGTTTAGAGCATAGGTTCATCTAGACATATTCAAGCATCAATTCAAGGAAGAAATAACATATCAAAGGATAAATATATAGATTAACTTGCCTTAATGAAGAGCTAAACCAAAACCAAGATAAATTAAGGGAAATCTCCATTTTGAGCTCAAACTTGTGTAAAAGGCTTCCAATCCCAAAATCACTCTACAAAGTGAATGCAAAGGGATGTAGTGAGCTATCCTAATCCATTTCTAAACTAAAGGAAGAAGATGAGCTAAGTTTAAAAGCTTTAGGAGCCTACCTTACAATGGGTTGTCAATGGAAATCTTAGAAAAGTAGATGGTTGGGTTCTTGGAGACTTGAGGAAGATGAAGTGGAGTTTGGCCGGCGAGAAATGAGGTCCGGTGGCTGTCATTGGCAAGGAGGCAGTGAAGAGAAAGAGAGATTGAATAGCGGTGAAATGAAGAAAATAGCGATGGAGAGGAAATGAGTCATCCGTTTGAGGCTTTATATTAGGTTAGGAATATGGTTTAATATGGGTTTAGTCCTTAGTGATTATTTGGGCCTCTTCCATGCGTCGAATCAAAACGTGATAGAAGACTAAAGTTTATGAAATGCCGAGACCTATCCGATGCACCCAAACTCACAAAAACTCATAATCTAGTTTAAACCCGTGAAAACTTTCCGAAATTGCAAACCACCCCCCTACTGTACCCAAACGCACTCCGAATCACGTGAAGTTTCACACACATGATTCATACGTCAAACCCGACTCGCTAAGACTCTAAACACGCTTACTAACTAATCAAGCAATTAGCTATAATTAATATAGGCTAAGGGTCAGGATGTTACACTGATTCTGATGGGTTCTTCTATTTATGCTTTCCGTGTTAAAATGCTTTTCCAATTAAGTAGAATTAAAATTCATAGAGAGGACAGTTTATATTTGGAAGCCAACAACCCATCAGTGTGTGTAATGACAAAATTTGAATGGAAAAAGGTTTCTGAAAGTTCCCCTCTCTCTCATGGCATTTCAGGTTCGGGCTATTTGTAGAGACCATGGTGTTGTCTGCATCCGTAGAGAAGGGAAAGACATTGAGAAGATCATTGCTGCAGATGACATCTTGTGTGAAAATAAGGTGTGTCAGTTTATGAATTTTTCATGGTTATTTGTTATTGGTATATTTACTTCGATGAACCGAGAAATATTCAGAGGAAACTATATCCCACCATCTTATCCTTTATAGATTATTTAAATTGAGGGTCATACAACTTGACTTAAGCACTAGAAAGGCCGTAAGGATGATAGCTTTAAGTTTGCTAAACAACGTGCCTTTTTTAACTATGGGCCATCCATGTACAACCTGCTGTTTTTTCCATCAGAATTTGCATTGCCACCCATATGGTGGGGAGTCCACCCCAATTAAATACTTATATTTTTTTTCGGTGGGGAGTCCAATTTGATGAATTCTTCCTCCATCCTTAAAATTCTAGTACATCTTTATTTCAGAGCAACATCTCAAGAGGTAAATTATATAATTTAAGTTTCACTTTGAATTCTAAATGAGAGAAATGATCGGGTGAGAACAGTTCTAACCCGACAGGCGACGAGGCAAAACACACTCCAAAGGCATACAACTCGCTTCTTTCATTGAGGAGAATAGGGACGGAACAAAAAGGGAGGGAGAGACTACCCTTCTAACTTTTACTCCACCTGCATATTGCTGGGCGCTTGCATACAGAGAACCCTCTTATCACCATCTCCCTCCACAAAAGAGGCCGAGACTACGCTCCCAACTTTGGTAACCAATGGCCTTTAAAGATGGAAACTGCATGTTGGAGATACCCGCTGCAAGAAATCATTTGAAGCATTCCCCTCCCCCAAACAACAATGGCATGACTGGCAGAGACGAGTTATCGACCCTTCGATTTGATCAATTGTAACATGCTTCATGCAACTCCTGTCCCACAACCGGAAGGCTGATGTGCCTTCTAAATGGGCTGAAGACCTATAAGAAAGTCCGGATGATTTTTTTTTCATTTTTCTCAAGGATTTGGGGTAATCAGCTCCCATTCTACAAGCAGTCAAATCTGAACCGAACCGTGTCGCTATTATTGCTTTCCTCTTGGGCAGGAAGCACAACCCCTCCATAAAGCCACTGTTACTGCTTTCCCAACTTTGACTCCACCTGCATATTGCTTTTTTGGAATGTGGCACAAGTAATATCCCATGTAAAATCATGATGGTGGACATAGCCCGAGTAAGTGTGAGTGTGGGGTGCTCGCATGGCGGCTTAATCCTTTACGTGTGCATACCAAAACTGAGATGCTATGAATAGCCTTCATGGGAATGGCTTGATGGAGTTGGTTCTTGTTGGATGGGTTGTTTGATAGCTTTTATGAATAATCTAATTTTCGAATCATATGATTTCACTCAGCGAGATCTGCAAAAGTTTTCCCCCTTTTCGTCAAAGAAGAAACAAGAAGAGGAAGAGCCGATGAGAAAGATTTTCCTCTTTTGATTGAAGAAGAAACAAGAAGAAGAGGTAGCATCGGGTGAGAATTATTTTCCCCTGTTTTCGTCAAAGAAGAAACCATAAGAGGAAGTGCCGGCGTCTGCGAAAGAGATGCCCTCTTTTCCGTCCTGTTTCTCCTCAGTGAAACGAAGGTGTTTTGGCCTATCGCCTGTCTTTAAATACATATGATACACCTTAATGAATTAGGATAAGAGACTCACTTTTAAATATTACATCATGTGACCCCACCAATACCCCTTGGAGCAATACATCAACAACGGCCTACTGACCAAATATTCAATTGGACACACCTTTAGATATTTGGATATGTACATATCTTTAGATGTTACATCATGTGACTCCACTAAGGATCCTCATAATGAAACATCAGCAACAGCAAGGTCCAACTGTCCAATTGGACACACCTGGCAGGAATTAGGATATGAGCTCACCGTTAGATGTTACATCATGTGACCCCACCAAGTTGTTTTTTCTTTTTTATTAAAGTTATATATATATAATAAATATAAACTACTTATTTATTTCTATAAAATTTGTTCTTTTCCGATAATATTTCAGAAAAGAATCACATATTTCATTATATTTTTTGAGCCTGGGCACCATACCTCTCCATTTAATTATGTAAGCTTACGCTTGTGGGGCCCACCCTTGGTCCATCCAAATGGTCCAAATGCACGACCTCCCTAAATTGTACATGTCCACTGGTTTTTTGTCAGATCCGAATTTACTGGACCGTTGGATCGACTGTATACCGATCCGAATGGATTGTTGACCATTAAACTCTTGGGGCTAGATGGAGATGGTAGAAACCACGGTTGAGACTAATTTTTTGCAAAGAGAAGGGTCCAGTGAGTCCTTGAAATCCTCACATCACCACCCCCATGTGGGTCGCCAGGTAGGCCCTACCACAAACTTGAGCTCCTTAACCTAAGCTTTAGCTTAGGAGAACTGCCCCTATATAGACACACATTCATACTTGTATAATGGTCAATGCCTTTAAATTCAAGAGGGCATTATGTTATATAAGTTTACTTCTCATTTTATATTTATTTTCATCACATGTTAAAATATTCTAATATTCGAAGATAATAAATTTCTTTCTTTTAGACTTATTTTATCTTAATAATATTTTAAAATAATTCTTAAATTTCTAATATATTTTTACTTTTGGACCGGGCTTAACACGGACGTTTGGTGCTAGTTTTATATTATTTTATTCCAAATGGACTATTGTGGATGAGTTGGGTTTAATATATAAAAGAGGTAAAATAATAATAATAATAATAAAATATTATGTTTGGCATATTTGGTGAAGTTTACTCCAATAGAGATGTCAAATTGCAAAGGGTGAATTTGCCACATAAGCCATCATTTTTAAAAAGGAATTTTAAATTTTACATCTCTCCTGCTCTCACTATAATAATAATAATAATAATAAGGGTAAATTAACCAAAAGTCCCTCGCCATGATCTTGTAAAGCCTCTAGTGCAACAATTTGGCGATTGACGCGACATTTTCATGATTGACTTTCCCTTTTTAACTGTTTAAGTCTTTTAGACACACTAAATAACCCCCGTTGGCCCGTTCGAAAGTCCTCTCGATCTCCGCCCCCCAAAATAACCCCTTCTCCTTCTTCCCGCGTCAAACCCTCGCCCGATCGCATAAAAGGGAGCTTCGTTGGATGGATCAAAGGGACCAGATCCGTTTCAGATTGCTGAAACAGGGGCAGGGTTGTCGTACGCCGTACGCCGTCAACAATGGGATCCCACTGTCCCTGTTGTAGAGACCCAGATCGGAAGGATCAAACTGCTTCAGAGGATTTCGGGATCGCCGCGGGTTCCGTGCTACCCTCGCCATTAAGCCAAACTCGAGGAAGATAGCCATAGAGGGTCATGTTCACAGTCGCTGCTCCGATCAGTCCAGATTGCCATCGCGCAGCGGATCCGGGTTGGCCCGCCGACAAAGACAGAGAACAAGTTCTGTTCGACTTCGCCCATAGCTAGAGACAGCGAACAAGTTATGTCCTTCACTATCGGTTTGGGGTTTCGGTTGTTGCAGCAAGAGTGAAGGAGAAGGAAAGCGGGGAAGTGGGACTTGGTTTCTTTTGTTTTTTCTTTGGTTCAGAGAAACGGAAGAGGGTCTGGCCTGGGTTCTATCGCAGAACATCGCCGGAGAAACTCGGAGGATCCGGGGTTCTCGCGGTGGAGAAGGAGTCCGGACCACAATCGTTGCAGGTGCTTCCTGACGCCGGAGTCTCCGCTGTCCGTCGCTGCTGCCGTCCCGTGGCTGAGGAAGAAGACCGGAACTCTGCTCTACTATATCCTGTTGCATAATGGAAAGAGGGAGGAAGAAGACAACCATAAAGGCTTTGGTTGGTTCCTGGCCGAGTTTGGTCCAAGTCAGGTCGTTCTGATATTGGTATTCGAAATTGGGGGCGTTACAACACTGTTGTCAATTTTGCATATCTATTTGGGCTTCCATTTTTCTAATTCCTAAAGCCTGCCTGCAAATTCTCGAGAGAGACATCAGGAATTTTTTCTGGGGCTCTTTCGATGATAACAAAAGGATAAAAACCATTTCGTGGAGCAAAATATGCCAACTTGTGGAGCATGGTGGGCTTGGATTAATATCTGTTAGAGGAATTGTTGATGCTTCTATACACAGGCAAGTGTGGTACATCCCAAGCAGAAGAATGTCTATTGGGTGGAATGGGTCTATAACAATTACATAAAGAGAAATTCCGTCTGGAATCTCCATGTTCCATCAAAATCTTCATGGGGGGTGGAAAGGTATTCTCCCTCATGCTCACCATCTAATTGGAAAAAGCAAAAATACTCATTTATGGCTTGATCCCTAGCTGTCGTGTAGTAGACTTGTTGATGCCTTTGTAGAAAGGCCAATTTCTGACATGGGGCTTGGAAGGCAAATCAAAGTTAGTCATTTTATTGTTAATGGTGTTTGGACAACTAATCAAAGTGATTCAACTCACCTTACTGTCATCTTCCAAATCATCAATGGACTTCCTCCTCCAGACACAAATTTTGAAGATGAAATTATATGGAAAGTGTCTGAGAATGGCAAATTCAATCTTAATTCGATGTTTGGAAGCTCTAACAGGTCCTCAACCGATTCTTGGCATGGCAAGATCTGGTTCAAGGGAAGAATAAAAAAAAACATTCTGTCTATGCTTGGATGGCCCTCTTAAATGGTGTGAAAACGAAGGATGTCCTAGCATCCAGGAATATCATTACAAACACAAGCTGTCCTCTTTGCTACTCTTCTCCAGAAAGTAGCATCCACCTTTCGGTTGGAATTCTTTCTAAATTCAGCGTTGCCAGCCCCCAAGTTGGGTCTTTTGAAGAAGCTTTGAATAGTCTCTTCAACAATTGTGACCACAGTAGGAAAGGAAATACCAACTTGGCCCAGCTCTGTTTCCACCCTTCTCATGGTCAATTTGTTCAGAGAGAACTACTGCATATTCCGTAACAAAGCTAAACCTAAGGAGCACACTCTAACTTAGATCCTAGAAAATCGGAGCAAGAGCTCTATTCATTTGCATTGATGTTTCCAACTCTATAGCAGCTTGTTGGGACCTGCCGTTCATTCCACCAATAGATTCTCACATAGCCATTAGGAATCATGAAGATCGAACCTGTTCATCTCTCCACAAAAATGGATTTAGTGCCGGCTTCCTGACAGATGCAGTAAAGAACCCAACTTGGACTCTAATTAGTGAGGATGAAGACATGTTTAAAGCCTCTATCACCATCATTTCTTAGGTGGCCAACCTTTGCCAAAATCTTATCTTCTACTCCGATTGCAAGAAGCTCATAGAATCATTTTTAGATTCATCCCTATCTCCTTGGCAGTAGAGATTTAAAACTAGGATTTTAAATGCTCTAATCAAGAACCTGAAAGCTGATGTCTTCAGAAAGTTTTCGAAAGTTGGGATCCATCTTTCTCGGAGAGCCGGCAGCTAGCTACAGAAGTAATGGCCAATCAACTGGATCAGCTGAATAAGTTTGCTATGTTATGCCAATGTCACTCGCATTGTTGCTGGGTTTTTTTGGTCTCTGGTATTTTCCCCCCTTTCCCTTTGCCTCCTTGCATGGTTGTGCATCGGGTTGACTCTTCTATTTTTAGCTAGCTGGGCTTATGAGTGGTCTTGCTGCCGGTTTGGCTTTTTGATGGTTAGCTCCCCTTATTTTCTTTTCTATGTCGAGAGTAGGTAAACGATTTTGGAGCTATCTCACACTCTTTTGTTCTTTATAATCTCTCTTTAGAAAGATATACAAATTCATAAGTTTCCAAACAAAATCGTAGATTTATAAATCCTTTCGAACTCATGACCTATCGCGTTTAAAATAATAAACCTAACCACTACAAGATACAACATTTTGATGTAAATATTTATCATGTCAAAAGTAGTTAGTAGGAGCGAAGTCCCTAGCCACACGTGGTCTTATAACTACGTTTTAATATTTATAAAGCGACCTATATTTTTAGAATGTTGACCTCTTTTAATGTTGTAATTAATTTTCTTTATGCTTATGCGGCGTGCTTTAAGCAGGAATGGTCAAGCTTTTGAGACAATTATTATATACGATCTCCTTGTATAGTCATCTATTTTTTTATATAATCATTATATAATGTATTTGGACTATCCTTTGTTGAAGTGAATTTCTTTTTTTTTGTTTTTTTGGGGGTCAAACTAACTTATCGATTCTATCCTTAGGCTTTATTCTGAAATATGTGAAGCTAAATTATAGAGAAATAAATTGAGTCAGCTTTCTTCTTGCATTTGTAATTGGAAACTTCATAAATCAAATTAAAAACCAATGCCACTCATTTCTTACCGTCTCGGGAGACGAGGGCCCAAAAGACTGAGACCCTCCCGTATTACATGTTCTCGTTAGTTGGATATATAATATGAATACTTAGGTCTGTTACATAATATCAATCTAAAGCATTATAAAATACTATTGTGTACCCTAAAGTAAACCTTCAAAGGAAAAGGGAAATTATTAATTGTGTTTATCCAATTCACAAATAATTTAATTATATAATTTTTTAGCTTTTTGATGTACGAAGATTTAATTTAAATAATCTTTAGAAATAATTAGCGAGAAGTCCCTAGAATCTTATAAAACAAATGTGCAATTCAAGCTATTTTGCACTAATGCCTCTAGTCCCCTTGTGGTTAGAACAGAGGTCCTTAATGAGGCCAATTCTATTTTTTGATGACCAATTTAACTACCAAGCAGATCATATCCCATATTTTCCTCCTATTTTAAAGCTCAATCATATTGATTAGCATAATTATCACAACCGTTCAAGCATCTTCACGTTATTTTCCAACAAAATTCAAAATTCAAAATGAAGAGAATTCCTTGTCTGAGTATAGCTCCCATGTCGAAGTCTACCCGATGTTTCATCTCTACATCATTAGGCATGGCTGCGAGCAACATCTTTACGAGGATGATCCAACATCTTCGTACATCATCTCTACATCATCAAGCATTGCTTCGAGAAACATCTCTACATCTCCAGCTTCTTCTTCTTTATTCTTTTTTTGGTGAACCTTTTTCTCCTGCTTCACTTTCTCCGCTCTTCACCTCTTCTTTTTCTCCGGATTCAATATTTAGAAAGGTGAATGCGTTCCTCATAAAATTATCTGAGTTTGATAAGATAAGCTCAAATAACTGAGATATTATATCGAACTCAGATAACTTTATCTTCTTTTATATTTATTGTTTACAGACATTATTGGTAGGCATGCCCATACTGAACAAGGTTATTATGCTAGTATTAAATCAAAATAACACATAGTTGGGTTACGGCGTTGATGATAATGATGATACAATAAAATAAATATAGAAAAAAATTCTTGAAAGGAATTATTTTTTGTATCTTTAGTATGTATGCTTGATGTTATTATTCATATGGGACATAGAGTAAGATATGCTACTCTACATTGATTGGAAGTAGTTCGGTTAATGAGATATTGTGTAGACATCCTTGTATTTATTCAAACAGTAGGGGCTCTGGGTGAAGGGTCGACTTCTAAGTCGAGTTATAAAAATTGCAATATGGAAGTACTTTTTAGATTTCATGACCGAATTGTTAAATGTCTCATCTCACAACCTATTTTCAATGACAGGAATAAAAGAGTTCTTTTGTTTCACCATAGAGTTTTAAGGAAACAATTATTTCTGTATGAAAAAATTATCTTGATGCAGATAATGCAAACACTTGTCCATATCATTGTATTCAGTATCATTCCAAAAAAGGTCAAAATACAACACCATAATTGAATCTCAGTTTTTTCTTTTTTTCTTTTTGGCATGTGAAGGTACTATTTCACCAAGAGTTTTCACACCAAAATAAGGATTTCCAACACCAGTGGAAATTATTTACAATGGATTCAACTACTGCATTAGTTTCCAGTTTTCCTCTAAGAGAACATTAGTGTGGTGCTGCTGAAAACCGAATTTGCTGAGAAGCTTTTCCGCGTTCTTGTGAAAACCAAGTTTGAACACCAAACCCAATCCCATCATTTCCTTTGAACCGCGGAATAGTCAGTTCATGTATCTACTTTTTCATCACAGAAAAGTTGGTTAATTTTAGTCCATCAAACATGGATTTTATTGTAGTAAGAAAATGAGCCACATACATGCTTTTTCCATGGAAAAGCAGCTGAATACACATGCCCAAAGGGTTGTTGTGTAACGCCACAGAAGAGGACTCCTCTTCCATGGAAAGACAAGTCAGATTCAAAGATCCTATCTTGCGAAGAAAAAACACCCCCCAGAAATAATATTACTTCCGCAGAGTCCAGTTGGCACCATACACATCCGAAAAACACAATGCAGAAAACTGAATACTGATGCACATAGTTTCCACAGATCCATTGCTGCACAAACGTGCCCTGAATGAAGTATAGAGGGAAAAACTCGATGAATTGTGAAGATGCTTCAATAATAACATAATAAGACCGAGTTGAAGATATAATACAGTTAATACAAAACAAATGGAATACATCTTTGACGACGAAATGACAATAAAAGGACAGAACAAATGGGGCCATTCCAAAGGTGACCAGAAATGCATAAAATCAATTGGTTCGCTCTTTCTTATTCCTTTGATAGGAAGGAGGTTGCAGAAATGCGTCCCTTCCAACTGGTGATAAAATAAATGATTCCTATGAAGAGATGTGCATACATTTATCATCAGTGAGATCGTATAATAAATAAGAATTGTCCTTGAAAAACAAGTGAAGATTTAATTGCTTCACTGGAATCAGGAATCAGACTTCTCAAACCACCAATTAAAATGGCTGTCTCATTCATAAACTTTTATTTTAAGCTCCCACCCAAAAACATATCCTTCAGTAGTTATCCCCTTCTGGTTTTGTAATTGAACTTCTAGCATCTTGCAAGTTGCAACTTGCCTATATTTACACCACTGTGTTGATAAATATCCTTCCAACTCTGACAAAATAACATCTCCATCTTCACAGTGGCATGTTTTGGGATCAGTTGTTGCACAATACTAAATGGTGTAAAAATCCAATGATAAAGCTTGTTTTGTAATTAGCGAAACAATAAAAAAGCCTGCTTCGTAAAGTTATATTTTCCATGTATAAGGTCATCTCAGGCTAATGCCAAGGGCTTTTTTGTCAATTCGGACCTGGATTTTCGATTGATGTCATTAGCGATGTCAAGTAAAGACTTCTGACGATGCTCCGAACTCTCAATGTACTCCTGGATCGGTGGAAGGTATCCGTGTTCATCATCACTAGGCACTGCCTCACCTCTAATTATCTATCCAAAACATAAACTTGGGTTTACAATTCACACAATGAAGGGGAGAGAGAGAGAGAAAGAGAGCTTAGTTATACCTTGGATGCCCGGCGGCGTTCAGCTTGTTGACAGATGTCTCTGATATCCCTTCCAGACATTCTAAAAAATGGAACATGTTAATCAAATATGATATTTAGACAACTTTATGTGCCATTAATCAATAATACTGACGCATTTTAGAAAGTTCCCAGAGGAATTGTCCGTGTTAATCTACTTGTCTATTTCACTGAAGAGAACCAGGTAAATTAAGGACAATTTACTTCATACCCGTCCAGTTCAATACAAAAAAAAATAATAGGGGACTTTACAAAAAAAAAATCCCCATAAAAATGGATACGACGACAATTGATCCAAACTCTGAATATACCCATTTTTTTCTTTTATTTGACTTTTTTGCCCCTGTTCACTGATATCAATGTCTAATGCCAACATTCATTGAGATTAATGAATGTTGATTTTTTTTTTCTCACTTCCTCCTCTTTGATAAAACCCGTCGAAACCAAATAATTTCGTGGAGATAGACTCATGTGGACAATGTGGGGCCTGGATAAATTTCGTGGAAATGGTCTGGAACAACCATGTTCTAGAAGAACTCTTGTTATCTTTGGATTTCTTGCTATTTAGATGTTAGTTTCCATTCCATTAGGATATCTTGAGTTGGTAAATAATGACAGTAAGTAGGGTTTACAGGTTGGATTGATTATTATTAGAAATTGCCTGTGCCAGTCCACTGTGCATGGGTAGCCACAGTCAATAGTCAACACCCTTTGTTCTGCTTTTAGATTAAAACAATGACGGCCCATATCAATAGGTATAAGACTGTGTTAGCTTATATCAGCCTATACCGACTATATTGGCAATACATATCAAACATCTTAGCGACATAGGTATGTTTGTAGTATCACACTAATACTCTGGTTTCTTGAAAAACCTAGTTTCCAATTCAGCGTATCATTTAAGTTTTTTATCTTCCTTTTTTTTTACTGAAAATTGAGGTTTTTATTTTTGAGAAATATTGTCCTACGAGCAATCTTATATGCAGTCCACCTCTGTGGGGCCCACTTGGGCACACCTTTGATCAGTCTAGACCCTTTCACACTCTCATCCCTCCATGGCCTCGCACTAGGCCCAATTTCTCTCATCAAATATTTATCCACCGTTGGATTGTATCTCTAAGAAATTGAAGGTCAAAAGGACCACTAAACTTTATGAAAGGACCACTAAACTTTATGAAAGGACCACTAAACTTTATGGCAATTAAATTTAAGGCTAGGATGATTGACGGGACTGATTTTTTTGTTGACCTGTATCCATATGGAGACCTTGCCATGTACCCTACCCCATTGATTAGTAGTCAACTAAGCAGGCCTCACGAGCTAGACTGTATATTAGAAGTTCACAACTAATTAACATATTTTACAATGTCTTTTTCTATTTTATCATCATACAGCTACTGAATTTCAAGATATTTGATTTTTTTTTTTAATAATTTTGACTTTTTTTATTGTTTTCACACATTTCTATTAACTGTTCTAAAATCATCCAAATACTTTTTAAATATTTAATAATTACATACCACCATCTAATATACTGAATTTAAGGATTTTTTTGTTTCAAGTTCTTACTTCTGTAATAATTATTACAATCAATCTCTTACCTTTATAATTTTCCTTTTTTTTTTTTTTTTCATATTTCCTTCTTAAGTACTTTGTTACACTGTGCACCACACAGGTTTGGTACCAAGAGTTTCTTCTTTAAAAGCATACACGACCTTTTCTTTAAAAAAAGAAAAAAGAATAAAAAGAAAAAAAAAAAAAAAACTCAACAGTCCCTTCTAAATGTGCCATGTCACCTTTGCCAACCACTATTATTCTCAACCAGACACCTCTCTTCCAATTTTTTCTTCATTTTTAAAAGATTTTTCCTTTCATGTTTCATCTCTTTATCAAAAAGACATGCATCTGCTGGGCCTGTTCGGACAGTTCCTGTACCCTTTATCAGAAGCATATCTCCATCAAAGGCTCTATCTTGCTCTCTCCTCTGACTGTACTGTTGTAGACATCAGCCATAAGGTACAAATGGGGTCCATGATGAGAAAGGAGAATGAAAAAGGATAAGAGGAAGATGAAAAGAGAGAGGAATGGAAGATGAAAAGAGCCTGAAACTGTAGACCTCTTATAACATGTTACTTGACACACATAGTTGGAGCAAAATCAATACGTCTCACCAATCCTATTTTATTAAGCATATACTCTGGGAAAACATGAATAGAAATAAAAGAATATACAACACTTAAGAATGGGGAGATGAAGAGAAAACATAAAAATGGTATATATATAGTACTCCAAAGGTGTAATAAATGATATATGCTCTAACATCGAGAATACATCTCATTTGAGTCTCATCTTCTTGAAGGAAACACGACATATTGCACCACCACTCTAGCCCACCCACTACAAGATAAAATGGAGATGTATAAAGCCATCACATTTTTTAACAATCTACTTCCTTTTTCATAGAAACCAATGTCGTTGTGTTGGGAAGTTCCACATCCAACATCACCTAAGTCCTGAGTTGGACATGGCTTCATATACCTGTTTGGGCCTTCCACCTATCAGCTTAAGCTTTTGGGTTGGCACATAGTTTCTTACATGGTATCAAAGCGGGTTCCATTCCCGTCATTCTTATGTAGCCCACATGGCTTCAGTAGTTCTTATGTGGCCCACGTGGTAGGCCCGTCCATGAAATCTGTTGGGCCTGCACGTGATGGGGAGTGTTGGGAAGTCCCACATCCCACATCGCCTAAGTCCTGAGTTGGACATGGCTTCATATACCTGTTTGGGCCTTCCACCTATCAATTTAAGCTTTTGGGTTGGTACATGGTTTCTTACAGCTTGTATTTCCAAAAGATTGACGTTTCTATTTCCTAATTAATAAGCAACAGATTCACAACTGTGAAAAGCAAATATGATTATTTAAGAAAACAATGCAACACCTCAAGGTCTTTAAGATTTAATTAAGTTTTAAACAAAAAGAAATGTTCAAGAGGTACTTACCCTTCAGTTACCGTCGCAAATTGGACTAATTCGGGTTTTTTTAGGTGCTTAGCATACTGCGCAGCAATCTTTTCACGGGTTTGTTGATCAGGCAGACCAAAAGTAATAATCGAATCAAATCGACTGGATCAACAAAGGGCAGGCATGTGTTAATTATCTGTTGCATTAAGTTCATGCAAACATGATTAATATAAAGGAAGAAACACCTGCCGAGTGTCATCAGACTAACTCAAGGTAGTCCTAGTATATGCACAAGAACAAGTACCCACACTCTTATTAAAAAAAAAAAAAAACACATACCTAATCAAGGCAGGATCCAGGTCCTGCTTCCTATTTGTTGCTGCAATTACGACAACTCGCTTTTCCTGCTCAAATCCATCAATCTTCACACACGGCAAAAGAAATACTTGATTATTATGAGTGTGATGGAATATCATTCTTACGAAACTCAAGATGGATAGGATATTATTACTATGCATGAGAAACAGCAAGCCTCTAAATGCATACTATTAAAAAAAACGAAAAAGAAAAAACAGTTTTTTTTCCATTATCAGTAATATTATTATAAATCAGAGGGACTCATTTGTACTTGTAGTTAGTCAGGGGAATTGATGTAAGTAGCAGAATCTTCAGGGCTTTTTTGTAATTTCAGAAATTAATAAAATAATGATATTGCAGTGGTCGCCCAACCTAATGGAATAGATCGATCTTCTACATCTTTCTCTAATTCTCCTCCTCTCTCCCTTTTCCCTTTTTTTCCTCACGTGACTTCTTAAGACAAGATTAGAAGAAACCCTAGATACAATCCAACATAGAGTTTCAACCTGGTAACAGGGTATCAGGCATTGGAACATACAATGTGTAAAGAAGCAGGTCAGCAGCAGGTCAGCTCAACCAATGGGTCAGCCCACAACCCATGTATTGGGTTAGCCCACAAGTCAACATTGTATGAGTTGTCAATAGATATTAGATAGATATTAGTTTCCTTAACTATGCCTGTAATCTTGTAATCAGATCCTAATCAGATCCACTAATTTAGGCTACAGTGTTATATATGTACCCATCGTCAATACAATGATATACGAAATTCTCTTGCAATACTTCTCTCTCTTGTATGCTTCTGGTTAGCTTCTTGTATGCTTCTGGTTAGTTCTGAATAATCTTACATGGTATCAGAACCCATCGATCTGTTCATCCAAGCATAAGAGGAGCCCTGATCAACTAATAGGAGAATACTGTATTCAGCTATGAGAAGCACTGCACTACTGTGATCAAAGGTGGCCCATCTGTTGATGATCATTCTACATCAGACAAATCTCCCCATTCTGGTCGTCCATTTATCCTAGGAGTTCTGCACATTTTTTCGAGATTTTCTGATCATCTGAGGTAGGCCATTCTCTCCAATCTGCACTTGTCTCCTTTGTGCAAGAAGTTTTCATCAAGCCCGTTCAAAATTCTGGTTTCCCAAGCTTTCTTCATTATTCCACTTGGAGGAGTTTCGGATTTTTGAGGCAGAGATCACTGTGTGATCTGATCTTCCCCCTGATCATCTAGTGGGGCCCACATATTAGATCTGTGCCCAGATTCAAGGTCGCCTATACCTTTTTTTTTGGATTTTTTTTATCAGCTTGCTCCCTGTGCCTGTGATCTGTCATCTGATCATTCAGTGGGGCCCATAGCACTCATCTGTGCTCAATTTCAAGTGACCTGGACCTATTTATTGGAATTTTTTTTCAAGATCTCTTTAGTTATTGTGGGTGGATTTCAATTCTGATTTAGCTTTGGGGCTGGATTTCACATATATTCAGTCTGTGAGCACTGTGTCTTGCTCCAATGTCTTCTGATAGAACTGTTACGGGGTATTACTGTCAAACTTGATGGCACGAATTATCCCTATTGGTCCCATCTCATGCAAAATTTCCTAAAACGTCAAAAACTGTGGAAATATGTTGCTCAGCAGATCCCTACACCAAATAGTAAGGATGCTACTTTTGAGGAATGGGAACCTTCCGTCGGAAAAATCAATTCTTGGATTGCCAATTCGGTCAACCCATCTATTGGGAACCAATTAGCTAAATTCACTTATCCTAAAAGGCTGCTTGGGATTATTTAGCCAGATTCTATACTTAGTCTAATGCTGCTCGCCGGTATCAATTAGAATGGGAAATCAAAACTGCAGACCAAGGAAATGACTCCATTCATGATTTCTTCATCAAAATGACTGCCTTATGGAATCAACTGGCTCTAATGGAACCCACTTTTAAAACAACTGATGATGCTCACACCTTTGAAGTCTATAGGCAGCAGACTCGCCTGGTTCAGTTTCTTATGGCCCTCCGCCCTGATTTTGAACAAGTTCGTGGTCAGTTATTACATCGGTCATTCCTGCCTATCGTTGATAAGGCACTCTCGGAACTTCTGGCAGAAGAGCAAACTCAACTTTCTCTTACAAGGAAGAAACATGTGGAACCCACACATGTACTGTCAGCAAATGTTAGCACCCCACAGAATGATCGCTCTTTTCCATCTGGTACCAATGATTTTTGCAATTATTGTAAGAAAAAAGGACACTGGAAACGGGACTGCCCAACCAGACCTCAAAGGCCAAACAATAAGAACAAACAATCTGGTCAACAGTCCAATCGTGGTCCCATGCAATCTTATCCACAGCGACCCTATGCGGCCAATGTTACAAAGATGATAGCTTTGTGCCTCCTCAAATGTATCTTACATCTCAGATTCAGGCTATGGTTGATGAGAGCATGCAACAGTTGTTTCTGGCTTCCTCCACTGGTTCTGTTTCTCAGATGGCCACTACACCCTCAACCTCTGGTTCTGCCATGACCATTTCTGGTCCGTCAAGTACTCTTGATTCTAGATGGATTTTTTATTCTGGTGCATCATATCATATGACAAATGATGTTTCCAAACTTCATAATTGTTATACCCCTGTTAGCTCTCTCACCATCCATACAGCTGATGCCACTCCTCTCTCAGTCTCCCTTATTGGCTCCGTTTCAAATAAGTTAATCTCTCTCACTAATGTTTTGTTGTTCCTCACCTGTCTATCAACTTAATCTCTGTTAGTCAATTGACTTCGTCTGGATTTCTTGTCTCATTTTCTTTTACTGGCTGTTCTGTGCAGGATCCGCGCACCGGGAGACAGATTGGGACCGGCCTTAGGTCAGGAGGACTTTATTATCTCCACTCGTTGCATCTTCCATCCTCCAGCATATCCCCTGCCGCACTCGTTTCATCTACATCACCCTTTGCCCTTTGGCACTCGTTTAGGCCATTTATCTTTAAATAAATGAAGTTTTTATTTATTAGTGGTGTATTTGGAAACATTTCTGTATCAGACATTTCTACATGTTTTGGTTGCCAATTTGGTAAACAACATGCTTTCCCTTATAATAAAAGCACTTCTTTTACTACTGCTCCTTTCGCTTTGGTGCATTCTGATGTCTGGGGACCTGCCTCTCAGCCAACGAAAGGTGGTTCCATTTATTATGTGTTTTTTATTGATGATTTCACTAGATATACTTGGTTGTATTTAAAGAAAAACCGTTCTGAGTTATACACTATTTACACTGTTTTCTCCACCATGGTTTCCGCTCGATTTAATACAAGGATTAAAATATTCAGGTCAAACTCCGGGGGAGAATACATGTCCCACAAATTCCATTCTTACCTGACCAGTCAAGGGACTCTAGCTCAATTATCATGTCCTGCCGCACCACAGCAAAATGGTGTAGCAGAACGGAAACACAGACATATCCTAGAAATTGCTAGATCCTTGATTTATTCCTCACATGTTCCTCTGCAATTTTGGGGGGAAGCAGTCCTGACTGCAATCTATCTGATTAACAGAACACCATCCTCTATATTATCTAGCACATCTCCTTATGAAAATTTGTTCTCCTGTAAATCTGACTTGTCCTATCTCAAAGTTTTTTGCTGTACCTGTTTTGTTTTGTTACATGATAATGAGAGAACCAAACTTTCCCCAAAATCCACTGTCTGTATTTTTTTAGGGTATGGCATCGAACAGAAAGGCTATCGATGCTATGATCCTAAAACCAATAGGTTACGGGTCTCTCGTAATGTCACATTCTTGGAACATATACCTTTCTATACATTACCTACACAATCCCCTTCTCCTGAGCGACCTACGATCTATCCTCTTGATCCCTTTCCAAACATGTTTCCCTACGATACCCCCTTCCCCTCCACCCCTGTAGGTATATCATCGTCGGCCCAAACCTCCGTCTGCTCCTTCGGAATCTGCAGCCCCACCTCCTCCTTCTAATCATGGGCCTATCTCCTCTGCTCCAGATGTGCAGGATCCTCCTCAAATTCGAAGGTATCCAATGCGCACCAAAATCCCTCCCTCTAGATTTGGCTTTGTTTGTACTGATCATTTTTCTCCATCATATAAGTCCTTCCTTGCAGCAATTCATACCTTGGCAGAACCACAATCCTATAAGGAGGCCATTGCTCATCCAAACTGGAGGTCTGCCATCGCAGAAGAACTTGCAGCTCTGCAGAAAACTCAAACATGGGATCTTGTTCCTTTTCCCTCCGGGAAACGGGCTATCAGCTGCAAATGGATATTTAAGCTCAAGACCAAATCTGATGGATCTGTTGATCGTTATAAGGCTCGCTTGGTGGCCAAAGACTACACACAAGAATATGGGGTAGATTATGAGGAGACCTTTGCTCCGGTTTCTAAGATGACAACTGTTCGTACTTTTATCTCTGTTGCCACTGTTAGACACTGGCCACTCTATCAGCTAGATGTCAAGAATGCTTTCCTGAATGGATTCCTTCAGGAAGAAATCTATATGCATCCTCCTCCAGGCGTCGTGAGACCTCCTCATTATGCGTGTCGTCTCAAATGTGCTTTATATGGACTCAAACAAGCCCCTCGTGCTTGGTTTGAACGGTTTAGCACCAACATCATCAGCATTGGTTTTTCTCAGAGTGCTCATGACTCCGCTCTCTTCACTCTCTATTCGCGATCTGGGTGTGTTTTCCCGTTACTCTATGTCGATGATATGATTATCACTGGCAATGATGCTTCTGGTATTCTATCATTGAAGCGTTTTCTTCATCGACAGTTTGAGATGAAAGATTTGGGTCATCTGCAGTACTTTTTGGGCATTTAGGTTGCCTACTCTCCCACGGGATACCTTTTGTCGCAAACGAAATACTGCAATGAAGTTCTCCAACGCGCTGGACTCACAGATCTTAAGCCTGTCTCTACTCCGATTTAACATAATCTGAAACTTCGAACTACTGATGGAGATCTACTTTCTGATCCAACTCGTTATCGTGAAGTGGTCGGCAACTTGGTTTATCTTACCATCACCAGACGAGATATTGCCTATGCGGTACATGTGGTAAGCCAATTTGTTGCGCGACCCACTCATATTCACTGGGCTGCTGTACTACGCATACTGAGATACTTACAAGGAAGTTCCAACCGTGCCTCTTTCCTCCAGTCAGAATCTTACTCTGCATGGCTATTCTGATTCCGACTGGGCAGGAGATGTCAATGATCGGCGCTCTACAACAGGCTTCTCCATCTTTCTTGGCTCCCCTCTCATCTCTTGGAAGAGCAAGAGACATGAAGTTGTTTCACGGTCATCCACTGAAGCTGAATATCGTGCTGTATCTCACTACTACTGAAATTATTTGGCTTCGCTGGTAACTTCGGGATTTAGGAGTTCCAGTTCCTAAATCTACCCCTCTTTACGGACAGTGAAAGTGCACGGAAACTGGCAATAAATGATGTCTTTCATGAATGGTCCAAACATCTTGAAGTTGACTATCATTTCATTTGTCAACATGTTCGGATGGTACTATACTCTTCCAGATTTCCTCGGCTGCCCAAATAGCAGATTTTTTCACCAAAAGCCACTCCACATCTCGTTTTTCGGAGCTAGTTCCCAAGCTCTCGATGGTCACTTTCTCCCATCCAAAGCTTGAGAGGGGGTGTAAAGAAGCAGGTCAGCTCGACCAAAGGGTCAACCCACAACCTATGTATTTGGTCAGCACACAAGTCAACATTGTAGGAGTTGTCAATAGATATTAGATAGATATTAGTTTCCTTAACTATGCCTGTAATCTTGTAATCAGATCTTAATCAGATCCACTAATTTAGGCTACAGTGTTATATATGTACCCATCGTCAATACAATGATATACGAAATTTTCTTGCAATACTTCTCTCTCTTGTATGCTTCTGGTTAGTTCTGGATAATCTTACATATCAAGGAAGCTACTGGTTCAGATCTGAAAGAAAGGCTTGGTTTGAGGGGGTTTTGCCCTAGCAAAACCTATGTACTGGTTCAGCAAGGGGTAATGATCGTTCGAAGTGCAACTTGGTAATGTCCTTTAGGGTGTGTTTTTTTCTTGGATGGATGGATGGTGAATTGAAGTTAAGTGCAACTTGGACTGAATTCTATGGAAGAAGGAATTAGAAAGCTTTAAATATTCTGATAACACAAAAGAATGTTGGGACTCGAGTGAAGCCGGCTATGCTCAAAAGCAGAATAATGCAAGGACACTAGAGTTGAAAAAGGAACTTGTTGGATTTAAACAAGTCAGTCCATCAGTTGCAGATTACTATTATAAATTCAGGGCATTATGGAGAGTTTGAGTCATACATGAACCTTAAACCATGCTATGCAAAGGACCAAGTAAACTGCTAGAGGATCAACACACTTTTGAGCTTCTGAGAGGTGTTAACCAAGAATTTGGAACTGTTAGTGCACAGCTCATAAGTCAGGATCCTTTACCTCCTATTGGTACAATATTTTCTCTACTACAAGGAGAGGAAAGTCATAGGATGGTCATGAACAAGGATGAAAATAGCGGTAGTGGCGGGCCGCCAAAACGCTACATAGTGGCGTAGCGGTGCGATTTGAAAAAATAGTAAAAAAAATCTGAGGAATTTGTAGAAATTCTAGAATATTGGAAAATGATAGAAAATGTTTTTTTTTTTTTGAAAAAGTAACTAAGATAAGAGGGCGTAGCGGACCTAGCGGTCCCCTCATTGTATGAGGTCTTGTACCGTTGTATAAATAGAAAATAATAGTAATGATCATTTTTTTCACATGTATTCATGTTGCTTAGTTATACTAACTTAGAAACTAATGAAAGGCTCATAAAAAATATATAAAAAAAAAAAAAAAACAATGTCATGAAGTCATGACTTAAGACTAAAGAGTACCTAGAGAAAAGAATACCACTACCAAATGAGGTGTCTAATAGGATGTACCTAGAGAAGAACTCTTTATATCGACTATAATTCAGTGAGAACATGTGTTTTTTTTTGTGTTTTTTTAAACATGAAAGGGTAGCAGAGTTGCGTAGGAATGTTATTTGGAGAGAAGAAGATAAGAAATAAGTCTTATTATTCATTTTAAGTTTTTTTTTTTAAAAGAAGAAAATTTGTCTCACGCCGTAGCACTGTAGCAGGCGTAGCAGACTGTAGCGGCCCTAAATTCTATTTAGCGTAGCTGTAAAGACGGATCGCTATGCCCGATATACGTAGCAGCCGCTATTTTGATCCATGGTCATGAATGCTAAGAAAGATGTAGTACCTAACAACTCTGGTCTTGCAAATAGCAATGTGGGTATGACAAGATATGGTGGTGGAAGAGGATTTGGTCATGGAAGTAATCGTGGAAGATCCGCTCTGATACCATGCTCGGGGTGACTCTTTTAGTCCGTATAAAGACTTTTTGAGAAAACAAACTTTGTCTTCCTATCCCTTGACAACAAACTCAGGTGGAGGATTGACCGAAACATGGAGAAACATGGAGGAATGCAATTTTTACATCCAGTTAAAACAATGGCCAATCAAAATTTGCTACTAGGGATAAAGTTTCATAGTAATCAACCCCATATGATTGAGTAAAACCTTCTGCAACAAGTCTTGCTTTATACATATTAACTGTGCCATATAGATTGTATTTTAAGGTTAACACTCACTCACAACCAACAACGCGTTTTCCTTCTGGAAGAGTGGTCAGCTCCCATGTATGATTCCTTTCCAAAGCCTTCATCTCTTCCACCATTGCCTCCCTCCACTTGAGGTAAGGCTTTTGACACACCATAGCCTTCATTTTTGCAATGCAATAGGAAGATCTAAATCAGCAGAGGGAATATTTGACTGGGGAATAACTTCAGACTGAGGTTGAGATATGACAGGAACATGAGGATCAGGATTCAGAGTTTCAGATGGCGATGGCGATGGTAAATATGAGAACAATGGTCTAGTTCGCTTCCTTTTCCTGGAGGTGCCCGCAGCGGTATATGGACCCTTGCTGTTGCTTCACCGTCCTTGGGAACTCTAGATTCAGTACCTCCTCCATATGTCGATTCCTGATATACTGGATAGACTGGTGGAGAAATAGAGTCGATAAGAGGAACATTCTCCTTTCCACTCCTATCTGGTAGTAATTCATCACTCGTAGTCATTGATGAGTAAAATGGGATATCTTCATGGAAATTAACACCCATTATAACAAAGAGGCGACCCTTGAGCCCTGGAACATAACACTTACAGCCTTTATGAAAACTAGGATACCCCACAAATATGCACTTGCTTGCCTTTGGATCCAACTTATCTCTAATTCTCTTTGATGCTTGGAAATATGAACAAAGCAAGTGCATCTGAATATTTTTGGTTAACTTGGAACAACGGTGTACTGGGACACAACGCTTGTAATGGACTATTTCCTCGCAATGTCTTTGAAGGCATTCTATTTATTAAATATGCATCTATTAGAACTCCATCTGACCAAAATAATTTTGGAACATTCCTCTCAAAGAGAAGAGCCAGGGCAACTTCCAACAAATGCCTATTCCTTTGTTCCGCAACCCCATCCTGCTCCGGCGTCTATGCACACAAGGTCTAAGATTCAATCCTGTTTTCAACTATATAACTCCGAAAATCTCTAGAGGTGAACATGAACTCTCCTCCATTGTCAGACCGAAACACCTTAATTCTTTTGTCAAACTTAAATACAATCATTTTATAATGTTTTAAAAAATGTACAACTTTAGCCTTCACAAGATAAACCTAAGTCACCCAAGTTGCATCATCGATAAAAGTAACAAAATATCAATGAGCATAAACGGATGTAATAGGAGCATACCAACCATCAAAGTGAATCAAATCAAACGAACACGTACTTCTTTTATTAATATTAACTGAGTACACTAATCTCTTATTCTTAGCAAACTTACAAGCATCACATCTCAAAACACTATCATGTTTATTTGCAAAATTCAAAAAATGAAACTCCTAAAACACTGTAGCAGTGCATGGCCAAGACGACGATGTCACAACACTTTATTCTCATTAACACTTTACTCTGTAATGCTCTTAACTTTATCTTCTTAAAGTCGAAGGTGTAAACACCATTATTATCAATACCACCACTAATCATCTGCCCCGTTCGCAGTTCTTGGAAAACACGGTAAGAAGTATTAAAAGTAATATGGCAATTAATATCCTTGGTTAGTGCACTAGCAGGCATAAGGTTGAATGAAAAACATGGGACATGAAGAATAGAGATAAAGGTAGGTTAGGTAAGATTCTTAGATACTTAAAAGGATCCCCGGTCAAGGAATCCCATACAGATCGCATGGGCATATGAAGGCTATTGCATACACTAATGTTGATTGGGTTGCATCATTGACAAATAGAAAGTACACCACGAGATACTATACTATGGTTGAAGGAAATCTAGTCAACACGTTGTTACTGCAAAGTCTAGTGCATATGCCGAGTATAGGGCTATATAGCTCATGGATGTTGTGAACTACTGTGGCTAAGATCCTAAGAATATTGTTGGAAGAGTGACGCAGTCAGGGAAGCACAAACCCTGATTGATGGTGAACCCATAATACCCGGATCTTCAATCAAACAGAAAATCCACACACAAGGAGAAAGATAGAGATTCGTTTACCGTTGATCGTGAAAATCCATCGCCAATGCCTTCGATCCAATGGGAGATACTCAAACCAAGGAGAAAGAAAATATATAAAAGTGCACACATGCAACTTTAATTAATTTTGAAAAAATACTTCGAGACTACTTTCGTTCCATACAATGGACTTGTATATATGCTATGCCAACAAAGAAGCCCTAAACCTATGATTAAATCACAACCATTAGTCATAATCCTAATGATAATAGAAACCTATTAAAGAAGATCCTAATTACATTCAAGCATGGAAAAAGATTAAGAAAATCTAAAAGAGGAAAACTGTGCGTTAGAGATTCCTAAGGATTATGGACCCCACTTGCTGCCTTGTAGTTGCCAATCACTTGCACAATCTAGATCAGAGTAGAGTCCTTGTCCACCGAATCATTAGGGTAGCAAATCTTCAAAGAATCAACGACATATACAAAGCCTTCCATTTTTGGTGTCTTGTTGCTTCATTAATTTTTATCCATATATAGTAAATGATAAGGCTAAGACCCTCAATTTTCTGTTAAGCATAAAGCCTTGCCAATAAAGGAGACTTGATTTCACTTAAATAGGAATGTAGAGTCTCCAAATCCAATTTAATCAAGATTGAAAAAGGACTGCACATCTTGGTCAATAGAGCCCATGATTTTAGTGAGTGTACAGTTGTACCATGTAGTAAATTCATCTTCCAACCCAATTAGACAAGTACTAAATCAGAGAACTGCCTAATAAATGGGTGACTCCACAAAGCAGGCAAGCTGGACAAATCTTTGATTAAAAAATCGGCTCTGCATCATTCTCCCCCAGTTGGAAAGAACTCATCCTCGAGTTTCCATCTCTGTATTGCCATTTGTGTCGACGCTTTTCCTTCTTATGACACTTCTGTTGTGGCTGCCAATCATGCATTAGATACACTTGAATATAAGCAAATATATCAAGGTTTGACTTAGATGATAGATTGTTGCACTTTATGTAGGCCCGCAACTCGATCTGTAAAAGATCTCGCAGTTGGATCCCTTCCCAAAAAGGATCTAAATAACAAGTTGCTGGCATATATACTAAGTGCAAATCATGATTTGCATTATATGCATAATCTACCACATCCACACCATTCAATTTGTCATCTGCCTTCACAACACCCTCCAAAGTAACTTCAGTCAAATTTACACCATCCAATATGCCAATCTGCTCATCATCGACAGTTGGGGTCTCTTCTTCGTATTCAGGATACTCATCAAAAATTATTTTCTCATCAAAACCACAATCTTGAGACATATCAAAGATCTGATCATAGAGATCATTGTCATCTTCACATACATCCCAGATCGTTCTGTTAATTTCATCATTATGATGTTCATCCGACTCATCATCATAAATCGGATCCTCAAAATCACCATCATCATCCGGTCTATCACCGTAAACTGAAAAACCATCGTCGCCTACATAGGCCGACACATCAAATAACAGATCTCGGTGTTCGATTTGGTCCAAATGCCAAATCAGGGTCTCAACTTGCCTACGCAGAATCTTGCAGGTCAGGTTCATTCACCACATCGCTCTTAACCAATTGCCTACAACCTCATACTCTTCGGGGAGACTAGTTCAAGCAAGGTGGTCCGATGAAAGTGTATTCTGATAGAACTTCAACAATAAAACTTGCCAATAATTCTATTTATCATGAAAAAAAAAAAAAAAAAAAACAAAGCATGTGGAAGTTAAAAATTTTTAAAAAAGGGTGTTGTTGATACAAGTTAGCACTGAAGATCAGTTAGCAAACTCTCACAAAGGTAGTAAATAAACCTAAGTTGCATCATGTTTTGTCTAAGATGGACATGGTAAATATCTGTGCACCAACTTGAGGTGGGGTATCATAAGTCAGAGGGACTTATTTGTAATTATTGAGTGAGTCAGGGACCTGGATGTAAATATCAAAATCTTTAGGGTTTTTTTTGTAATTTCAGAAATTAATAAAAGAATAGTAGTCGTCGCCCAACCTAATAGGGTAGATTAATCTTCTACATCTTCCTCTAGTTCTTTTTCTCAATTTTCCCTTTTCTTCCTCACTTGAGTTCTAAAGACTGTCAATCCAAGCCCAATCAAGCCCAGGCCCATTCTGGGTCCAAACTTTATATATTACTTAGTCAAAGCTTCTTAGTTTAGAAAACAGATTTTTAGGATCTGATTAGAGATACTTACATGTAATCAGGGATTTCATCCCCTTTATAATAAGAAGAACAGTCGACCAAGGAGGTCACGGAATTAAGCCAACTTTGCAATATTATTTCCATCTCTTTAAAATGACATGGTATCAGAGCCTTGATATCTAGATCATTCAAGTCATCTTCCTCGTCTGGAAGCACTCAGTGCATCTCCGATCCGGTGTGGCCCACCTGAGATCTTCTTCATCAACTCCGCAGAACCAGACCATGTTGGTCGACTAGCATTGCTGGTTTTTCTGGTGATTTTTCAAGAATTTTTTTCCCATCCGAAGTGGATTTTCCATCGCCATTTGTGGTTCGTCAGATTTCTCAATCTGATTTCATCTCGGCCATCTAAAATCAAGGATCTTGGTTATTTTTGACTGAATCTTCTTCCCTCACTTGCGAAAATTTGAGGTGTCTTCATCCCCGACCTCTGATCTATCATATGATGATCTGGTGGGGCTTCCGTTTATGGAATCATACTGACAGAATGATCGTAGATGCATTGGCTCTGAATCACACATGGGATATTGTGGAGTGTACTCCGGCAGTTAAGCCCATTGGTTGCAAATGGATCTACTCGATCAAACTTAAATCTGATGGCTCCTTGGATAGACACAAAGCTAGACTTGTGGCCCTCAGAAACAGACAGGAGTATGGCATTGACTACGAGGAGACATTTGCACCGGTGGCAAAAATGACCTCTGTTCGGTTACTTCTCGCCATTGCTGCATCTCAGTCTTGGCCATATACCAAATGGATGTCAAAAATGCATTTCTCCATGGGGATTTGCACGAAGAAGTCTATATGCGTATACCACAGGGCGTCCCCTCTCCCTCCAAGAAGTCTGTCTGTCGGTTGCGAAAATCACTTTATGGTCTAAAGCAAGCTCCACGGGCGTGGTTCGAAACCTTCAGGGGTCGATTATGCGAGAGTGGGTTTACTCAGAGCCCTTATGATCCATCTCTCTTTCTGTGCCACACATCTACAGGGGTTACTACACTTCTGGTGTATGTTGACGATATTATTATCACTGGTACGGATGATGGTATGATCAAATCTCTCCAAGCTTCCCTTCGGACTTCCTTTAATATGAAGGATTTGGGTCCTTTGCATTATTTCTTGGGCTTAGAGGTGCATCAATCTCCAAAAGGTCTTTTTGTTAATCAACACAAATACACATCCGACCTTATCGAGTTGGCTGACCTCCAGGATTCTTTGCCTGTTGATACACCCGTAGAGGTAAATCTCAAACTGAGTAAAGATGATGGAGAGCTTCTTCCTGATCCACATACAAACCGGCGCCTCGTGGGCAGTTTAGTCTATCTCACCATCACTAGACCTGACATTTCATATGCTGTTAATCTTGTGAGCCAGTTCATGACCGCTCCTCGACACCTTCATTTGACAGCTGTGAAGCGCATTATCCGTTATCTGCTAAGAACTGTTCATCGTGGTTTATATTATCCGAAGGATAATCCTCTTCACCTAACTGCTTATGCGGATGCTGACTGGGCAGGCTGTCAAGACACGCGTCGTTCTACTACTGGTTGGTGCATGTACCTTGGCAATTCGCTCATTTCTTGGAAATGCAAGAAACAGGCATGTGTATCCAGATTTTCCACGGAAGCTGAATATAGGGCCATGTCTTCTGCTTGTTCTGAAGTCTTATGGCTACGGGGCCTTCTTTCGGAACTTGGGTTCAGTCAAACCTCTCCTACTCCATTGCATGCCGACAATACTGGGGCTATCCGAATCACTGAAAATCCAGTATTCCATGAACGTGAACGCACCAAGCATATTGAAGTTGACTGCCATTTTATTAGGGATGAATTTAAACGGGCTGTCATTAGTCTACCTCATGTCCCTACAGAATTTCAGTTTGCAGATATCTTCACAAAGGGACTTCCTCGACCTCGACATCAATTTCTTGTTTCCAAATTGCTGCTTTATGACTCCCCAGCATCAATTTGAGGGGGGGTGTCAATCCAAGCCCAATCAAGCCCAGGCCCATTCTGGGTCCAAACTTTATATATTACTTAGTCAAAGCTTCTTAGTTTAGAAAATAGATTTTTAGGATCTTATTAGAGATACTTACATGTAATCAGGGATTTCATCCCCTTTATAATGAGAAGAACAGTCGACCAAGGAGGTCACGGAATTAAGCCAACTTTGCAATATTAGTTCCATCTCTTTAAAATGACAAAGACAAGATTAGAATAAACCTAGACACAATCCAATCTAGGGTTCCAACTAATATAAGAAGTATTCTAGGGTTTCAACAAATATAAGTAGTAAAAAGCAACTTAGCTAACATTTTAGAACTGTTTCTAATCAAACCAAACGAGGGAAAAAAAAAAGGCCTCTATATTTCATTTCAGGACACAATTAGATACCAATGGAATGCCATTTTAAGCTATCCATATTTAAGAAACACCCCATAAGAATTAGAACTTTTAGTCAATGAAAATCGCTGATATCTTGATCTGATAGGATGACATCCCAATTCCGTCCCTTCCATCTGCATGCATCAAGGTGGGACCCACAAAACTACTCACACAGTAACATTGTGAGTACCATTTGGGAGAAACAATCACATAGACATAAAGGAAATTTTCTACAAGAAGCACGTTAAAAAGGGACCATTAGGAACATTTAGTTGTCACAAAAAAAAAAAAAAAAAAAAAAAAAAAAAAAAAAAAAAAACACCCTGCATCAACAAATATTGCATTTGAATTTAGCCAACTTCAATCCATAGGACCTCTTCAATAAAAGCAGAATAAATTAAATAGGCAGAGCAAAACAACCTTTGGACCGCTTTATTTCAATGATCTTGGAGTTCTAATTTGGCAAACATTTACAAAAAAAATCCCTTATTAGGTCTGACAGATAACATCTAAAATCACAGACCTATTTATTGGCTTTGAATAGAAGAAGAAAAGATGGCCAATGAAGGAGAGTAGGCTCCTGTCTATAGGGGAAGTATAGGGCCAGGTATGGGAATTGGGAAGATTTTGTATCAGTGATTCAGTGTGTGTTTGCCGGAAAAGTTCCAATGCGGAATGGCTGAGGAGCATTTTATTCACTATGGTAGCATGGTAGATGCCTTAATCCATGCTTCCAGTAGAAGAGGCAAGGAATCATGTTTTGGTTTTGTAAGATTCAGAGAAAGGAAGCCAGCCCTGAAGGCCATTGATTCTTTGAATGGTTGCACTCTAGGTGGAAGAAGGTTGGTGATTTATTTAGCCAGATTTGGTTGGGCTGACAGAAAGGATAGCCAGAGGACTCAAGTGAAACAGTCTCTTCCTAAGATGGGAAGATGATTGTTTCGTCTGATACAGTGGCATCTTGTAAACGTCATGATTAGGGATGGAAGCCCTCCTAGTCAGGAGTTGAAATCTTTAGCTGATGCAATTAGAGGCTATGACTCTAGGATACTTTAAAATTTGCCACAATCATGTCATATCGTATCCAATACCTCACTTTTTATGTGTAAAATCCGTGTCCCTGTGATATCCATGTCTAATCCAGGCATCATAGGTTAGAGGTGATGCATCTAAAGATGTGCACACCAGTTCAATTAGAAGAAGAGCTGTTGATAGTAATGCCAATTGGTTACCCAACAGGCTTTTGGGTATAGTAAAGTGGTGAGGGGGCAATACCATCTATCCTAAGTCGTCTTGCAGCTGGTGGCTCACACAATGTACTAGTCACTCGACTAGGAGGTAACAAGATCTTGTTATCCTTCAAAAGTTTAGAGGAAGTAGAACAGGCTCTCAGGGACCTTTTGTTGGAAGTTTCTGAACAGTCTCTCTCTGAAGAAATGGCCGCCAGGCTCTCATCTCCTTAAAAGGATTGTCTGGGTGAAATGTTTTGGGGTTCCCTTACTTGGCTCCTAGGAACGACATCCAAGGACATTGGGAGGAGGATGGGCAGAGATTTAGGAGTGGGAAAGGAGACAGTAGATAAATTTGTGCCAGAATATGGGAGAACCGAATCTGTTTAATAATGGAAGAATACCAGTTCATCAGCAAGATATTTTTGGTGGAGACATCCAGTAACTCTTTCACTGTTCCAGTGAGGGAAGAGACTACAAAATCTAGGGCTTCTAAGTGGACAGAGTTCTCAGTGGTATTAGTGCTCGCATCCAAAGAAAAGCTGTTCTCCTGTTGAGACCAATGGTATTCTCAGTGGTGAAGGAGAATGCTTGGAGGATGATAGTCGTGGTTCAAAACCACGGTCGCAGTTGCCATCACAGTCAACTCTGAAAAACATTATGATGCGGCATCGCATTGCGGTTAGTGGTCCATTGTGGTGCGAATTTCTTTTGGACACTAAAAAAAGACTTGGAAAAATATCCACAAAAACCCAGAATAGAGGAAAATGCTAGAAAACAATGTTTTTTTTTTTTCATTAGTACAAACTATAAAGCAAAATACTGGTCCCCCTAAGTGACTACATTTTGTATCGCTACTATGTAATCTTTGACAGTTAAATATAATTTGCTTCAGTATTTGATATTTTCCCTATCCTCATAATTTATAGATCCAACAATGAATTTCACATTTAAAATCCAAGCCATTCAAAAATAATTATCACAATTTATATTAGCTTTGTAAAAGATTTCACATTCGTCAAAGTTGGGCTCACTGTCAAATTGACCATGCCACCTATTTGTAGTGGTTTACATTTTTCATAAGTAGGCCTTTATAGGCGGTGTAAGTTTGATTAAAAAAAAAGAGTTTAGATACTCAATTGAATTTTTTATTATTTCATTCACGTCTTGTGTGATTGATTTGATAATGAGCCTAAATCTTAGTGTAACAAAATTTGTTAAGGGCTTATTATAGAAGGGGACCAACCTTTTAGATTTTCTTTAAGTTTATTAAAAGTTAAAATTAAACTTTTTTTAAGTGTATTAAGAGTTATAATTAGAAAAAAAGTAACAACGAGCCCATCTAATTATTTAATAAAAAAAAAGTAACATGAAGCCCATCAATTAAAAAGTCTAATGGGCCTTAGCAAAAAGAAAAAAAACAAAGGGGACCCACGAACATAAAAGAGAAAATCTAATGGGCCTTATGTGAGAAAAAAAGTTCTTATGCCCAGAACAGCTCCCAGAAGAGCTGGATGAACAGTGCATGAAACAGTGCAATGAATGCTCACAACAGGTACAGACAACCCTGTCGTAACTATGAAATTCTGCACGTGGCCCCACCAAGTGATCTGTTGACAGATCTGGGGATGGGGATGGGGATGGGTGGACAGCGGATTTATGCAACTTTCGGAAGTGGTCCCAGTCAAAACTAATCCAGATCCAAGATTTTGGACGGCCGTGATGAAAACAAGTGGACAAAACTGAATTTCCACAAAAAACGGTAGAAGGCCTACTTATGATGATCCATAAATATTGAAAAAATCGTCATAAACAAGCAGAGATCCAGGCGACCAAGATGGGCTGATTCCGCTGATATGGTGATGATGATCGCAGGTGGGCCACGTCTGATCTGAGATGATCAGGGATGACCAAAGATGATCAGGCTGAAGAGATTGTCTCTGAAGGCTTCCAGAACTTGGAAGATGACTAGGAGGATCAAGGCTTCCAGAACTTGGAAGATGACTAGGACGATCCACAAATCCTTGGTACTTGAAAAGAAAAACTGAAGCACTAGGAGTTGTCGACCATGCTCTGATACCATGTCATTCTGAGAGATGAAATACTGAACATAAAGAGAGAGACAGATGCTGAATGTCGTGTCCCTGAAGGGTCGACTTGGTCTCCATTATATAGGGCCTGAATGCCCTAATTACAGCACTAATTACAGCATCTAATCATGCCTTATTAAGGCAATACAATCTTAGATTCAAAATTGTAGCTAACAAATAAGGTATGTACACATACTTTGACTAATGGTAAAATACATTGAATGAACCTAAATGGGCCTGCGAGATTGGGCCTGGATTGACATATCTTACCTATATTTCTGTGATATTGGCTGATGCGATACTAAGAACCCAAATAACAAGAAGATATCGTCACGGTCTAGGCAAAATACCAATACATATTAGCTGATACGTACCGTTATCGGCCAATATTTCAAACCATGATGACAGTGCCTCTATTAGAGAGGACAATAATGCCAATGATGGACTTTTTGTTCTGTGCTTTGTTTCCGACCAAGACGGGAATGCCACATCAGCACTCTCTCAGCCATCCTTAGTTGCTGAAGTGGAAGCTTGCCATAGAGAGACAGTCTGTGCCTACTGTAGCTGTGGTAGATAGGGAAGATCCAGAGCAGCAATGCAAAGTTGTTGTCTTGAATCTTGAGTAGGTAGTTACCTTACTCAGGCAGCTTGGAGAAGAAGGAAATAAGGGAGTGATAGGTCTAGAGAGAAGGTACTTGAGGGTGGGACCTATCGCCCATTAATTTTTGGCCTTCCTCATCAACAAATCGCTGTCACTCTCAAGTAATGAAGATATTCCGCGTTGCATTTCTCATTGAGCCATTTTTTACTCATAAAGGGTCCAAGTTTTTCACGCAGGAAGAGTGGCATGACAAGTCATCTTCTAACCTAGCTTGCTTGGGGCTAATTCAGAAAAGCCTTTCCCACGCCTGAGTAGGAATCCAGTTTCACAACAGAAGCAAATTTGATTTGTTGAACCGGAGAAATTTAGTGTCAAACATACAGAAATGCCTATAGAGCAAAATCATGGACTCAAACCGCATAGTGGTGAACATTGAATGATCCTGGTTCTTATCAGAGGTTAGTTGGAAAACTTAACTACTTAACCACTAAGCGACCAGATATCTCATATGTAGCAGGCATCTTGAGCCAATTTATGCATGCTCCTAGAAATGGACACTTGAATGCTATTCCTCACATGATGAGATATATAAAGGGGCCTCCAGGGAAGGTAATATTGTATAAATGGAATGGTCACATGAATGTAGAAGCATTGACTAATATATAAGGGGAAAGATCAATGACAGACAGGAAATCTACAATAGGGTATTATGCCTTTTTGTTGGAAGTAATACTGTATCTAGGAAAAGGGGAAACAGAAAAAAAAAGCTAGTTGTTGCATAGTCAAGTTCTGAGCAGAGTATAGTGCAATTTCTCTTGAGGCATGTGAAGTGTTATGTTGAAAACTTTACTTGCATTATACTATAGATAGCCCCATGATTCTACAGTGTCATAATCCAGAAACTGTTCATATTGCATCAAATCCAGTGTACTGCGAATGGAATCAATGCATCAATGCTAATTGTCATTACATTTGAGAAAGGTTACAAATTAAGAAATACACCTAACGCATTGAAGAACTGAAGACCTGATTTTCTTACAGAAGGTGTTACAAAGAGGCAGCTGATTAGTCCCAAATATTGCACATTATTGTCATAATTTCATATAGATTTTGGGCTTGTCTGTGATTAATTATTTGGCTTTTTTAATTTGAGATTTGCATTTTCTTCCTAAAAACATGCTTAATGTGAATATGAAGTTAATTTAGAGAAATTACATCATTTTATGTGCATTGACTAAAGTCCTATGGATTTTCAAACATGATTTCATTAATTGTGAAATTGTTTGAAGGAATTATTTTATCTTACAGATGGAATCATATGTGGGACCAAGTCCAAGAGCCAGAGAAACCAGCCAACCCAGGTGATCAAGTCAAGCATAGCCCAAAGCGAAGCAAGGGGCTTGCCGAAGTAGATGAGAATCAAGTTGATTAAGTGGACCCAATGCAGTTAAATGGTTCGAGTTAATGGGCCTGATCAACAAATTGGACATAACAAACCCATTAAGAAGTCCCTACCATTCAGTGAAAGAGAAGAGAATTGAAGCCAATTCAAGTGGGCCACATGTACGAATCATGTGGGCCTGTTTTCCTATCAAATGGGTCATGAAAGGAGGCTTGATTATCTGATTAGTGAGTCCACTATGGATAAAATCCAATGGAAATATTCCACATGGGTGTAAATTACAAAGAGAAGTGAGGAGGGGAATTCTTAGTAATCAATGGTAAAAAGCAACTCTACAGAGGTTTCCTATTTTCTCTCCAACACATGATGCATACATCTCAAGATGGAGGGCCAAGATTAAAAGCAAAGAAAGGGAGGAAGGAATTAGAAAGCAGATCCTAAAAGGTCTCTCTCAAATCACTCATCCAGCTCATTTGGGATGCTACCCAGCCAATCAGAAAGAGAAAGCTTCCTATATTCTCTTAATTTCCAGTTGATCAAGAAGTGCAGTTTCCAAAAGTGGTTAAAACTACAAGTTCTAGACTCTCTAAAGAGAGTCACTCCTAGCTTATATAAGGAGATCGGCAACCCTAGTTGATTCGGGAAAAAACTCAGTCCATCCAGCTCTCTCTCTCTCTCTCTCTCTCTCTCTCTCTCTCTCTCTCTCTCACACACACACACACACACACTCCCAAGTCCCAACATCCCCATCTCTCCTCTTTTTCTTCTTCTTTTTTTTTTCAGTTTATTACTTTTTTTTATTTTGCAATGGAGATGAAAAAGAATAAGGCTACGTTTTTATATCTAAGGGGTGAAGGTGAAGCTTTATTTCTTTTATTTGATCTATGGATAGATATGATTTAAAATAATATAATTCTCAATTGGTTTAAGTGAATGGAATGATTTGATTGGTAAGTTGTCTCTATTCTTCAAGTTCCTTGATTTCATATTTTTTCTTTAGATTAGGAAACGCTAGAAATCCTCTGAGAATAAAGAACAATAAAAGGATTTATTTGAACGGTTATTAATGATCAACAACTTGATTAGGAATTTAAGTTTAGTTCCCCACCTAGATTAGATTTGACAATCTAATTGTAGAGGGAGATCTAAACTGTACATATTTCAAATTATTAGAAGAAATGGATCACATTCAGTCTTTTAATTTAGAACGATTTAATTCAGCAATTTACTGTTTTGACATTTAATTCTCAGTTGTTTTAATTTTAGTTTCATGGTTCTAATTAATTATTCAATTTCAGAATTATGGGTTATATGGATTATAATTAGGCTAGTGTTAGATTCTGTTTAGGCTAGAACAATGCATTTCTTCTCTTCCATTCCCTGTGGATTCGACCTCAGACTCCCGAGATTATTACTTCGCTACAGCTCTCTACACTTGAAGTTCCAACTGCAATCTAGAATTGTCGCGAATTAATATTACTACAATCTTGATACTCCAAGTGATTCCATTTGTATGCTTGACTTGATCACCTGGGTTGGCTGGGTTCTCTGGCTTTTGGACTTGGTCCCACATATGATTCCCTCAGTAAGATAAAATAATTCCTTCAAACAATTTTAAAATTAATGAAATCATGTTTGAATTTCCGGAGGAGTTTAGTCAATGCACATGAAATGATGAAATTTCCCTAAATTAACTACAAATTTACATTAAGCCTGTTTTTACGAAGAAAAATGCAAATTTCCAATTAAAACCAAATAATTAATCACAGACAAGCCCAAAATTCATATGAAATTATGACAATAATGTGCAATATTTGGGACTTATCAGTAACTTTCCAATATACTCGCTGAGTTGGGCATAGTGGATATTTATTCACCACCTTGGACGGGACGGGACTACTGAAACGCATACAAGGACTGACCTGCAATTTGATTTTATCCAGCACAAGGGCCTTTTTCTTTGTAATTTTAGATTATGAAGAAGTATTGGCGCTTTTGTTAAATTATTGAAGTTTTAATAATATATGTATGCTGTCACCCAACACTGTAATGGACGATCATACCTAATTTGCTTTCTATTATAACTTCTCTCTCTCTTTTACTTCTGGTTCCCCTTTTTCTTATTTTCATTTTTCCTTTTTCTTTGAAATTTATCAATTTAATCCTAACAACTTTAGCTCTATAATCTTTCTAAAATAGTACTTTCCTGCACTATTATCTGAATGAAGAACCATAAGGATGAAACCCAAATCCCCTAAATAAGAGAACCAGCTGAAACCATACAATCTCCTATCAACAACGGGACTTTGACAATCAGAATAGCAATGGATTACAAACTGGAAAAAAACTCATCACTCTGCACTTTCTGATCAAGACCTAATATTATCCTGAAGATCCAATGCTTTGGACATACCATTTCCATAGTCAAATGAAAATGGAGAAGCTGTATTTTACTAACCTTTCTCAGCCAAAAGGTGCGAAGAAATCTTTGTAAAAATAACAAGCATTACAGAAGCTGATGATGTGATGACTACATATCAGATGCAGAAAACACTTTTGAGATGCAATTAAAGAATCATCTAGATTACAGACAGATGCAAAATTGCTAGCAATAAGAAGATCCGAATAGGGATAATTTCACATAGATCTTGCTGCCTTCATGAGGGATGGAAATGCAGAACAATCTGCTCTTGAGTTTTTCTTTTTTCTTTTTTTTCTTTTTTTCAGTCAAAAGTCCCAAAGTGTTTTGCAGCAACAGAGAGCCGAAGGGCTGAGATATTTGAATGTTATGATAGGAAAATGTTCTCCTATGTGCAACTTCAGGTGCAGTTCAGCACTGTGGAGCCCACTTGGATCCACCTTTCATCAGTGCAGCCCCTTTCATACTCTTTTCATCTCATGATCCTGATGAAACACTCACCATTCGATTGAATCTCAAGAAAATCTATGGTTAAGATACCATTAAACTTTTAAGGCTGTTAATTCAAGGGCTATGATATTCTGGCGGGGCTGATTTTTAGGATCCCCCTTGTCAAGAGACCCTTCCATCTGCCCTCCCATCGACAAACTTGCATCTAGGTGGGCCCCACAGGCTGGACTGCTACATGCAGTCTGCTCATAGAACATTTCCCAGATATGATACAAGTGGGCTCCACTTACTACCTACTACTCTGATCCCATGAAAAAAAAATACACTGAAGAGGGATTGAGGTGGCTGAACTAGATGCCCTCAGCGAGAATAGCCATCCCCATTTTATAGAATAAATTAATATGATTTTATGCCCCTAATTAGGGTGTTACAATTGCCAATCTAGAATACCATATCTTGAGGATACAGAATTTTGGCGCACTGAATGTGTAAATAAATGGCATTAATCTGCGTATGATACATTGCATTACTACATTTCACATAGGCTAGGGCACGGCTCAGGCCTGACTTGAGACCTGCCCACAGTGGGCTGTATTTGGACAGTGTTATTACTTATTAGGGCCATGGGCTGAGGCTTATTTTCTGAACCAGATAGTTAAATGGCTTGAGCCTGGACTTTTTTCTACAACAAGACCCAACTCAAACATATCAAGTTTTGAAATTAGGCTGGTCCAGTGCCTAACGATCAGACCCGTGTGATACATGCGGGTCTAACTATTAGGCCCAATATCTAAACATATTGGGCTCGGACATGGTTCAGCCTGGCCTGACCCAGCCCATGAGTACTACTTTCTAGCAAAAATTGCACATAAGACTAATGATAGTGAGATAACATGAACTAAGAAAACAGAACACTGACTTAAGAACAAAATATAAAGACTATCTAGAAATAAATGATAAGATGAAAGGTCCAATGCATAATTAATACAGTAGGAGTAATGGATGGATAGAGCAAAGTCGGGATAAGAAAAGGTTGAAATGAGGCAAATTATTGATATGAATCACAAAAGTGATGATAAAGCAAGAAAATACATTAGTTTACCTGTCGTAGTAATACTGATAAAATTCTACGAGTAGCTTCATGCATTTCGTTATCACGGGCAATAGCAAAAGAATCAACCTAATATGAATTTACGGAGAAAAAAAATGTGAATAAGTAATGATCTAATAAGAAATACAGCTACATGAACAAAATAAGAAGAAAGAAGAACAAATACACATAAAAATGATATGGCTCCATATCAAACACCTGTTTCTATAAAGAAGTAATCATCAAATGCGGTATCTTATGGTGCGACAGAGGGACCCTTTGTGAAGTGATGGATGCCTGAAGGCATTGCCCTTTCAATGGTCCTGAATCCTGATCTAATTATTTGGAGGCCCATTCCTTTCTCAATTCTTTGGTCTACTTGGAAAGAAAGGAATGATAAGATTTTTAAAGGTGCAATGGCATCAACTGAATATCCTATTTTTGCATTTTCTCTTAAAATAGCTGAGTGAGTGAAAACAAGGAGAGTATGAGAATTTGGACATGGATTCCTTTCCATGAATTGGGAAGTTTGCTTGGAATAGGGCTTTGAAGAAGAAAGTTTCAGTTGCTTGGTTCCCTCGTCCAGTCATGATGTTGAAGTTCATTATCAATGGGGCAGGTAGAGAAAAGCCCGGCCTAGTATTGGTGGCGTTCTTTGTAATGATAAAAGTGATGTAATGTTTATGTTTTCAAAGCATGTCAGAATAATGAGGCAGAGAGGTGTTGGCTATCTTCGATGCGAGGCAGAGATGTTGGCTATCTTGGAGGCAAGGATGAAAATAGCGGTAGTGGCGGGCCTACGAAGCGGGCAATGCGTAGCGTAGCGGGGATACGTAGCGGCGTAGCGGTGCGATTTGAAAAAATTGCCCAAAAAATCTGAAAAAAATCCAGAAAATCCAGAAAATTGTAAAATGAAAGAATATGTGGTTCTTTTGCAAAAGTAAGTAAGAAAATGGGGCGTAGCGGTGCCCTAAATATATGAAGTCCTGTATCGCTGTATAAATAGAAAATAATAGTAATGATTAGTTTTTTCACATGTATTCATATTTCTTAGTCATACTAACTTAGAAAGTAATGGAAAGCTCATTAAAAAAAAAAAAAAACTAGAACATGAAATAAAGGCATAAGACTTAAGAGTTAGGTCATTACTCATTAATGAACATTGAACAATTAAATATCAATACTTCAACATTCAAGGTTCAAATTCAATCAAGTGAATGAACTATGAAGTTATGAAGTGATCAACAATCAACATTCAACACCAATTTAAAAATGACAGAGTAGAGAGTTGGTGAAGGAAATAGGAATACCTTAGTCACCAGCACAATGGGGGTTCTTTATAAAACAATTTAATTAAGACCAATTTGAAATCTAGTAGTAATAGGTAACTATATCCTTACTACTATACAATTTCAAACATAATTAAACAGGTTTAATATCTTATCTAACAAGTTATGATAATAATAGACATCCAAGCACAAAAATGGAAAGACAACCAGCAAAAGAGTCTTAGCTATCAGGGTCAAGTATGATCCTTTTGTCTTCTTGATTGCCACTTCTCTAAAACATGTGCCTCGCAGAGGGGGTCCGGGGGTATCCCCCCGCGGGGGTCGAGCTGACCAGTCAGCTCGCGGGGGCCCAGGGGGCAGAGGGATACATATCGGCCGCTACACATATGTAGCGGCCACAACGGTGCGATACCCGTTATTTTCTAAATTGCGTGGCGGTACCGGCCACTATGTGTTAACACTTGTAACATAAAGCCCACTAGGCCCAGGCCCATTCATTATAACTTATCCATTCATTGTAACTTATCTACATATATCGTGGGATTAGTTAGGATAGAATCAAATCAATTGTACAGCTTACTTTCCATAACAGATAGATTGTAATTAGTTTGATTTGCCTTGATTAAGGCTAAATCTGTTTATAAAAGAGAGAAGGATCGTCCATCAAAGGATCCTAGAATTTCCACAACTATTAATCTCTTCATACATCCTGTCACATCCTGTCATGGTATCAGAGCTACTGTTACTATAGCTTTGTCATTGTGGATCATCTTGTTCAGTCGACAGTTATCTGCATTCTTGCACTCAATCAGATCAGGGATCTGCATGCAATCTTCACTAACAAATCATCTACAGCAGTGGTCGCCTATCTCTCCTAGTTACTCTGAAGATTTTTTCAACATTTTTTAAAGATCAGAGGTAGGTCATTTGCTACAATTTGTGATTTTCGAATTTTCTCAGATAGTTTTGATCACAACCGTCCAACATCTTGGTTTGTGGATGGATTTGGATGCATCTTGTCTTGTTGGAAAGAGATTTTGAGTCTCCTTGAACTTTGCAGATCTGATTCTCCATCAGATCTAGCTGTGGGCCTCACACAAGCATTTTGAGGCCAAAATCAAGCTCGCCTGGCCTATTTTTTGGTGTTTTTTTTGTGTAAAATTTGTGCAGTCACTTTCTGCACTACTTGGATGCACTGTTAGATGTTTCTTGCATCTCTGGAGCTTTGGATATTCAGCTTCTTTGTTAGTATTGTTCATCAGAACTTATCTTCTTGGTGTCTGTGCTTTTGAGTTACAATTATGGACAGCCACAAAAGTGAAACTTATTTGATTAAATTCAATGGGACAAATTATTCTTCCTGGGCATTCCAATTCCAAATATACCTTAAAGGCAAAGAGTTATGGGGACATGTTGACGGAACTGATCCTGTACCTTTAGAGGATGTAAAGGCTATCTCTAAATGGGCCACCAAGGATGCCCAGATCATGACTTGGCTTCTGGGGTCGGTTGATCCACAATACATTCTGAATCTTCGACCCTATAAAACAGCCAAGGGAATGTGGGATTATCTCCGCCAGGTGTATCAACAGGATAACTCCGCTAGACGTTTTCACTTAGAACATGAGCTATCTCAGTTCAATCAAGGGACAATGTCCATTCAAGAATATTACTCTAACTTTATCTGTTTATGGACGGACTACACTGAGATCATTTACTCAAGTCTCCCTGATGCCTCGATTGCGGTGGTTCAAACAATTCATTCCACTAGTCAACGGGATCAATTCTTGATGAAACTGCGGTCTGAATTTGAACAAGTTCGTTCAAATCTGATGAGCCGGGTTCCTCCTCCATCCATTGATTCATGCCTAGGAGAGCTTCTTCGTGAGGAACAACGACTTACCACCCAAGCTGCTCTTCACCAAGCTATATCTTCAGGACCACTAACGGCTGCCTACCTTGCTCGTCCTAAACAGCAAATCAGGGACATGTCCAAAGTACAGTGTTACTCTTGTCAGAAGTATGGCCATGTCTCCACTCAATGCGATCAGAAATTCTGTTCTTATTGCAAACGCAAAGGCCATGTTCTTCCAGAATGTCGGCGCCGTGCTCAGTCTTCCTCCCAGAAGGCGAATCTAGCAACTCTGGATGCACCTATTTCTGCAGATAGTCCTGCTGCCACTACCATCATGCCTGCTCACCCTTCTTCTTCATCCGCCCTTACCCCGGAAATGGTTCAACAGATGATAGTAAATGCTTTTTCTACTCTTGGTCTCTCAGGTATACCCATACATCCTTACTTGCTACTTTGTCTTCTGTTCACGTTCCTCATCATTTTTCTCAAGCAGTGCAACATGAGTGTTGGCAGCAGGCTATGCAGGAAGAACTTGACGCACTTAAAATGAATCACACATGGGATGTCGTTCCCTGTCCTCCATCCATCAAACCCATTGGCTGTAAATGGGTGTACTCTATCAAGCTACATTCTGATGGTACTCTTGCTCGTTATAAAGCTCGGTTAGTGGCACTTGGCAACCGTCAAGAGTATGGTATTGACTATGATGAGACATTTGCTCCGGTGGCCAAGATGACAACAGTGCGTACTATTCTTGCTATAGCAGCATCTCGTTCATGGCCTCTTTATCAGATGGATGTGAAGAATGCCTTCCTCCATGGAGATCTTAAAGAGGAAGTTTACATGCGCCTTCCTCCAGGATATGCTACTACCTCTACTCACGAGGTGGCCCGGCTCCGTCGCTCACTGTATGGACTCAAACAAGCGCCCAGAGCTTGGTTTGAAAAATTTCGGTCTACTCTGCTTCATCTTGGATTTGCTCAAAGTCCCTATGATCCTTCCTTGTTCCTCAATAACACTGCTCAAGCTACCACTATTCTTCTAGTATATGTGGATGATATCATCATCACAGGCACTCACAGTAAAATGATCCATAGTCTTCAGTCCTCGCTTCAAACTGCATTCCATATGAAAGACATGGGTCCTTTAACATATTTCTTGGGTCTTGAGGTTCAACAGTCTAGGAAGGGATTGTTTTTACATCAGCATAAGTATGCTACTGATCTTATTGATCTTGCCGGCCAAAAGGATGCAACTCCTGTGGACACTCCATTAGAAGTCAATGTGAAACTACGAAAGGATGATGGGGACCTCCTTTCCGATCCCACCTCCTACAGACGTTTAGTTGGGAGTCTCGTCTACTTGACTATCACTCGGCCTGACATCTCATATGCTGTGAATGTTGTTAGTCGATTCATGCAAGCCCCACGCCATCATCATCTGGTTGCTGTCAAACGGATTATTCGGTACATTCTTGGTTCTCCGACACGAGGCTTGGTTTTTCCGGTTGGCACCCCACTCACCCTAAATGCTTATTCTGATGCCGACTGGGCCGGATGCCCGGATACTCGCCGATCTACTACAGGCTGGTGTATGTATTTGGGTGAATCACTCATCTCTTGGAAATGCAAAAAGCAGGAAAGGGTCTCCCGGTCTTCCACTGAATCCGAATATCGTGCTATGTCATCTGCCTGTTCTGAGATCCTTTGGCTTCATGGCTTACTTGCAGATCTGGGGTTTCCTCAGACTTCTGCTACTCCTCTTCATGCAGACAATACTAGTTCCATCCGTATCACTAAGAATCCAGTCTTTCATGAACGGACAAAACATATTGAGGTGGATTGCCACTTTATTCGCGATGCTTATGACCGCAAGATCATTACTTTACCCCATGTTTCCAGTCAACTCCAACTTGCGGACATTTTCACAAAAGGATTGCCTCGGCCACGCCATGAGTTCTTGATTCGCAAATTGCTGTTGTTTGACCATCATCAATTTGAGGGGGGGTGTTAACACTTGTAACATAAAGCCCACTAGGCCCAGGCTCATTCATTATAACTTATCCATTCATTGTAACTTATCTACATATATCGTGGGATTAGTTAGGATAGAATCAAATCAATTGTACAGCTTACTTTCCATAACAGATAGATTGTAATTAGTTTGATTTGCCTTGATTAAGGCTAAATCTGTTTATAAAAGAGAGAAGGATCGTCCATCAAAGGATCCTAGAATTTCCACAACTATTAATCTCTTCATACATCCTGTCACATCCTGTCACTATGCAACGTAATGGCCGATATTTTTATCCATGCTTACGAGACACTTGGGACCACTTAGGAAGAAGAAATGAGGAAAACCAGCAGCAAGAGAGGAAGATGAGGGTTTTCTAAACCCATTCCCATCAAAAAGGGGTTTTTATACCCCCCCCCCCCCCCCCCCCCCCAACCCAACACCCACCCCCCACCACGTGGCGGCCTATAGCGGCCGCCACGCTTTGTAGCGGCCGCTACGGGCCGCCACGTAGCTTTTTTCATCCATGCTTGGAGGTACTAAGAATCTTGGCTATCTTGGGTGTCATGCAAAGGAGTCCCTTGGGAATTTCGGATTTATCCCAATGAGATAAAATTTGTCTTCGGTTATTCATGTGGTCTTTCAACATGTGGATAGATCAGCCAAAAGTACGGTAAACGCATTGGCTACATTAGGAGTGGCTAGGAATGTAGCTCTGTTTGCTCCTTTGTAATTTTCTTTCTTGTGGCTATAGTGCTCTTACATCCGCAACTTTTGATTTTTATTTGATTATCTATGTATGTTCTTCATCATCATCATCAAAGCCTTGTCCCAACCATGTAGTGGTTAGCTACATGAATTCTGTTTTGCCATTCCAGTCTATCCTAGACCAAATTCTCCAAATAGGTTGCACTTCTTCAAACCTATTCCTATGACTTCCACCAATGTCCTCTTCAGCCTACCCTTTTTCCTTGACGAGCCATCAGCCTACATAGAGAAGCTTTTCCACACTAGTGTTGTTGGGCCTACATTGGACATGTTCAAACCATCTCAAAGAAGTGTCTCTTGATTTGTAACCAATTGATGCTACCCCCAAATGCTCTCCCATGTGCTCATTTCTAATTCTATGTTTCCCAGTCTTACTACACATCCATCTCAACATGTTCATCTCTGTTGTAATCATTTTTTCATGTGTTGGTTCCTAATTGGCCAACATTCTCCTCAAATCATAAAGCAATCTAGAAGCAAGTCTCCGCTTCAACCACCCAGTTCTTATCCTATGTTTGACATCCTCCTCAATCTCCCCATCCTTACTAATCATAAAGACAATGTATCAGAAGGACTCCCTCTGTAATATCTCTTGAGCTTCAGTTCTCATATAAGTTACATATTTTGCACATTCCAACTGAAATTGCAATTCATACAGTCCACTTTTGTATGACTTATTTTAAAGCCATCATATTCTAAACCTCCCGCCAACTCTTAAGAGTTTTGCATTTACGCCATCTCTCAATTCATCCATCAACACTATATCATTTGCAAACAACATATAACAAGGTACCTCCTCTTGCATATAAGCAGTTCATTGTGTATGTTCTTCTCTTCTTTTAATAATATCCTACTATCACCAACCAAAAAAAAAAAAGAAGAAGAAGAAATATACTTCATAATAATTAGTCTGAACACCCCAATCAAGAGGATCCTAAATAACTTCCATTTCGAGATAAATGTAGTCAAAATCAAAGACTCTAGCCTACACTCCATTCCAACAAATGAGGTGCCTAACACCACCCTTTGTCATGGTGGTTAAATCAAATCTCATGGTTCAATGATTATTTGGATGTTCACACAATAAAAATAACAAATACATAATCTATGATTTTAAAAGATTTTTTTAATGGTAACATGACTCGAACCTGCAATTTGTGGTTGCAACAAGATACTATTTTGGAATACTAGAGGTTTGAATAGATACTATACTCTAAGCAAGAGTCCCTAAAATATAAATTCCAATCTGCTAGCTTCGATATTTGTCTCCTTGAAAAAAGAATTAGGAAACAAAATCTTATCAGTGAGATCAAGAACGTTCTTCCTCCTAACTGACCCTATACCTCCAATATTGATTTCAGTAACAATGTTAGGATTCTTATCTTTTGGAAGTCTGATATCAAGCTAACACTTATCCAGGCATCTTCCCAGTGTTTTCATTGCAACATCCTCTATGATAAAGATGATTTTGACTTGACTGGTGTGTGTTTTTCCAACTGCCCTGTTGCTAGGACACTTTGGGCTGAAATTCAGAGTTTTGCATGCAAGAATAATAAACCTTGGGTTCTTAGAGGTGGTTTTAATTGCATTAGCCCTCATGTTGAGAAGATTGGTAGTATGGGCTGAACTATCAATAACGGCCACAATCAGTCGATCTCCAGCTTAAAGGCAGTCCTTTTAGATGGCCAAAGTCCGGCAGTGGGCCCCATACAATTATTTTTAGACTGGATAGAACTTTAGTTAATTCTGGCTTCCTCCTAAAGTTCGCTACTGTGGAAGGGACCATTGCCTTATCTGACCTCTCAGATCACTCTTATATCACTCTTTCCACTGAAGCTGCTCAGCTCCTTTCAAATTCTTCAATGCATGGTGCAAGGATCCCACTCTCAATGGTCTTGTCAAAAAGGCTTGGGATATTCATATTGCTGTTTCTCCTATGTTTAGAGTGGTATCTGAAGTTAAGGCAGTCAAAAGAGTGCTCATGCATTGGCAGTGGACCAAGCCCCCTTTACAACTGCAAGTCACCAAGGCTCGAGAAGAGTTGGCCATCATTCAAGAAACTACTTTGAATTCTAATTTTTCCGAGCTCATTGACAAAGAAAAATAGGCCAAAGATAATTTGCATCAGCACATGCTCATCCAAGAAAATAAGGCTAGGCAGTTATCCAGGGAGATCAAAATTAATTTGGGTGATAGATCTACTAAATATTTTTATCTGGCTTTCAATGAGAAAAGGTCAAGGAACAATATGAGCGCTGTCACTGATATGGAAGGTACTCCACAGTCTTCCCCTTCTTCTATTGAACATGTGTTTGTTGGTAATTAACTACACTTCTGGGTCCACCTTTGACAAAGCCTAATATTGATCTTGCCAACCTACAGGTCCACAAGACTCAACTTCTCATCGTAATAAGGTTTTATGTAAGGATATCACTCTAGAAGAGGTTTAGTATGTTGTTAAGCATAAGAACCATCTTAAAGCTCCGGGCCGCCCTGATGGTTTCACTTTGCTGTTCTACAAAGTCTACAGGCCTATTATCAGACCTGACATCTTCTTAGCTATCAAGAATTATATTGCCCATGCAAAGCTTCTTAAGGAAGTCAAGCACACCTTCATCAGACTCATTCCCAAGATTCTTCGTCATTCCACCCCAGACCAGGTACAACATATTTTCCTCACAAATTTCCTCTACAAAATCATTTGCAAGATGCTTGTTAACAGACTTAACCTATCATGCCACCTTTTATTGGCCTCAATCAATCAGCCTTCATTCTAGGAAGATCCATGTCGGATTCCATTCTCCTTTCCCATGATTTGGTCAGAGGGTTTCATATTGACAATAGCCCTTTTAGAATGTTTATTAAAATCGATCTGAGATAGGCTTTTGACACCATTAGTTGGGACTTTTATCAAGAGTTCTCTAAAGGTGATGCAATTTCCTTCCCATTGGGTCAACATGATTATCGAAAGCATAACTGAACCTTCGTTCTCCATTCTCATTAATGGCGAATCCAAGGGCTTTTCCAATAGTACAAGGGAAGGGGCATTAGACAGTGCTGCCTGCTCTCTCCCTTCATTTTCACACTAGTAATGGAAGTTTTCTTTAGTATCATTAACACAATGGAGACTAATGGGTTGAGCTCTCTTTTAAACAAGGCCACGTCCCCATAACCAATTTACTGTTTGCGGATGACATTTTTGTAAGGTCACTATTAGATGTGCATATCATCTTAAATTCATGTTCAAGAACTTCTCATCTTATCAGGGCTGGATATAAACTCTCAGAAAAGCACGATTTATTTCACTAACACTCCCCTAGCTCTTCAAGGATCTATCCCTAATTCCCTATCACTCTTGGCATCCCTAAGGGGACATTGCCTGTATGGTAATTGGGCCTTCCTCTCTACAGAAGCAAGTTAAACTTCTCTGATTGTGAGCCTCTCCTGAAGAAAATCAAGGCCAAGCTTGTTGGGTGGAAAGCTAGATTACTGACTTTCACGGGTAGACTTCAAATTATCAAAGCTGTTCTCCTCTGCTTCCACATATTTTGGAGCAACTGTTTCCTCCATCCTAAGGGCTGCATTAGAAGCTTCTTGTGGAACTCCTGGGGCAATAATCAAGTTATTCACCCTATTGCATGGGGCAGTGATTTAAAAAGCGCGCGCCTAGGCGCCAGGCGCATCAAGGCCCAACAGTTGCGCCTCACCTGACTCAAGTCGAGGCGAGTTTAATGAGGCGATGTAAAAGCCCCTGCGCGCCTCTTGTGCCTGATTATCTGGGCCAGCATTTAAATAAAAAAAAAAAGGGATGGAAGGGGCTTATTGAAAATTTTCTGATATAAATGAAGAGATGTCCTGCCCTAGCTTCCAGACTCCATCATCCAACGAGAAAAAAAAAAAAAAGGGGAAAGGAGAAAGGAGAAAGGGAAAGCAACAGTGATCATCGTCCAGACTCTAGACTCCAACATCCTCTGCAACTAGCGATCATCGTCCAGCAGTGAAGACCACCTCCAGCCGGCATCCTCTGCAGCCATCATCATCGTCCACCTCCAGCCGTCCAGCGATCATCATCGTCCACCTCCAGCGATCATCGTCCAGCAGTGAAGACTCGTCAGCGATCAATATCCAGCGACTGGCTCCAGCGATCGTCTGTGTATTTTATCCAGCGACTGTCCAGCGATCGTCACGTCTGGTTGTTTTTTTTTCTGCTTTGTTTTTCAACATGCTGAGCTGCATTTTTTTTTTTTTTGCTCTTCTTTTATTACTGCACTGCTATTACTGCTGCTGCTGCTTTTTTTTTATTTCTGCTGCTGTTTTTTTTCTAGCTGTTATTATTTTTATTTTTATTTTTATTTTTTGCTATTCACTGTTGATGCTCCGCTGTTGTTTTGCTTTTTTTTTTTTTTTGCTCTACTATTATTTTATTTTATTTTTTTTGCTCTTCACTGTTGATGCTGAAATTCCTGCTCTGCTGCTGGTTTTTTTTTTTTTTTTTTTGCTCTGCTGTTGAACTTGGGCGAGAATATTATGGGCGCTGAAATTGTTGTTGCTGCTGTTATTTTTTTTATTTCTGCTGCTTTTTTTTGCTGCCTTTTTTTTTTTTTTTTTTTTTTGCTCTTTTGCTTACAGCATGTTGTAACCCCTGCTAGTATGCAAATGCGGTTTTCTTTTTTTTTTTTTGCAGTAATCCCCTTTTGTATGTTGCTTGTTTCTTTTTTTCTTTTTTTTCAATTGTTTATAGATGTCAACAGAAGGTAGTAGTAGAAAGGACCCTGCATGGCAATATGCACATTTGGAAAATCCACAAAATAATAATATGTTCAAATGTAATTTTTATGGCAAAATATCAAATGGAGGTGTTTATCGGGTAAAGCAACATCTTCTTGGGGGTTTCAGGAATATTACTGCTTGTCCAAAATGCCCAGCTGAAGTTAGAGAAGAGATTAGAGAGTACATGACAAAGAAAAAGACAGAAAAAGAAGAAATGAATATGTTGCCCCATTTTGATGAGTTGCCAAATGAATTGGAAGATGGTGATGATGATGTTGTGGAGGTCAATGAACGTGGTAAAAGATTTTTGGGTCGGGGTAGTCAAATTTCTAGTACTCATTCTTCCACTGCCTCCAAACCACCTAAAAAGCCAAAGCAAAAGGGGCTATGGATGTATTCTTCACTCCCAACCCAGATGTTGTTGTGCAAAACAAAAAAAAAACCCAAGGAAAATAGATAAGAATTGATGAAAATGACCCGTACAGAAAAGAATTAAGAGATTGCAAGGTGGGTTTATGATGATGGGCTTCCTTTGAATGTTGTTAATTATGACAGTTTTGGACCAATGATTGAAGCTATTGGGCAATATGGTGCCGGCTTGAAACCACCCACTTACCATGAAATACGAGTTCCTCTTCTTAAAAAAGAGAAAGTGCATACAAATAATTTGATGAAGGATCATCGGGCGTGTTGGGCAAAGACTGGATGTTCTATAATGGTTGATGGGTGCACTGACAAGAAAGGGAGGACCTTACTAAATTTTTTAGTAAATTGTCCTAAAGGAACCATGTTTGTGGAGTCCATTGACGCTTCTATCTACTCCAAGGACGCTGAAAAATTGTTTCAGCTAATAGGCAAGTTTGTAGAGCAAATTGGAGAAGTTAATGTGGTCCAGATTGTCACAGACAGTGCTGCAGCTAATGCGTTAGCTGGTAAAGGAACCATGTTTGTGGAGTCCATTGACGCTTCTAACTACTCCAAGGACACTGAAAAATTGTTTCAGCTAATAGGCAAGTTTGTAGAGCAAATTGGAGAAGTTAATGTAGTCCAGATTGTCACAGACAGTGCTGCAGCTAATGTGTTAGCTGGTAAGAATTAGTGGTTATTTGAAAGCAAAAATTTATTTATGAGTATTAAAAGAATTAGCTATCTTAAACAGACTGTTTTATTTCTTTCTTTGTTTTGGTTCTAACAGGAAAGTTTTTGGAGGCAAAGTATCCACACTTGTATTGGACACCATGTGCTGCCCACTGTTTGGACTTGATGTTGGAAGACATTTTTAAGATACCAAATCTCAAGAGAACATTTGAAAGGGCTATTACTGTACATGGGTTCATTTATAACCGCCCAACTTTGCTAAATATGATGAGGCAGTTTACACAAATGAAAGTTTCTCACTTTAGCAAGGATTCATCAACCAAAAAACAACTTGAGGAAGCTGTTTACTTCAGAGAAATGGACAACAAGCAAATGGGCAAAGGAGCAACAGGGTAAAAGGGTTTCACACATTATGTTAATGCCTTCATTTTGGAACACTGTTGTCTATGCCCTTAAGGTCTCGGGTCCTCTACTTTGTGTACTTAGATTGGTTGATGGTGAGAAAAAGCCTCCCAAGGGATACATCTATGAAGCTATGGATCGAGCTAAAGAAGCCATTTCAAATGCTTTTGGTGGAAAAGAAGAAAGATATAAGAATATCTTTGAAATCATTGACAGAAGGTGGGATGTTCAATTGCATCGTCCTTTGCATGCAGCTAGATATTTTTTGAACCCAGCGTACTTTTATGGAAATCCAAATATTGAGCAAGATAGTGAAGTTATGACAGGATTGTATAATTGCATGTCAAAGCTGGTCCCAAATATTGAAGTACAAGATAAGATCAGTGATGAGTTGTCTATTTATACATGAGCTGAAAATTTAAATTGGGTTGCCTATGGCGATTAGGCAAAGGGCGACAAGAGCACGGAGTAAACTATTTTATCCCATAAGTTTAATCCATTATATTATAAAATTAATTATGTACATTTATCCCATAAACTATGCTAATTACCTATAATTAACAGCTGAATGGTGGTCTGCATATGGTTCCAAAACCCCAGATTTGCAAAAATTTGCAATAAAAGTTCTTAGCCTGACGTGTAGTTCATCTGGTTGTGAGCGAAATTGGAGTGTGTTTGAGCATGTGAGTATTTTTATCAAGTCTAGTGAATTTAAAATATTTTTATTCTCTACATATAAATTTTAATAGCTTTTTTATTTGTTGCAAATTCATAGCAAAAAAAAGAAATAGGTTGGATCAAAAACGTCTCAATGATCTTGTATTTGTTAAGTACAATAGAGCATTGAAACATCGATATGATATGCGTGACATACTTGATCCCATTTCTTTGAAGAATATTGATGAAAACAATGAGTGGTTGCTTGGGAGGATAAATAGAGAATCGGATGAAGATGATAAGCTTGTGTTTGATGATGATATTTTGACATGGGGTGATGTTGCTACAGCTTTTGGAGTTGGAGAAAGTAGTCAAAGAACTAGAGCAACATCAAGAGCAACACCACTAAGACTAAGAGGTTCTAGATAATCAAATGTTCTTCAATCGGTAGATGAGGAAGATGCAAATTCAGAGGAGACGGACGAGGAAGATGTGGATGGATATAAATCCAATAATGAAGAAGAAGATTATGACTTACTTGGTGTAGATGTTGAGGATGACTGTTAGGTCGTCCTTAGGATCATCTGTGTTATTGCTTTGACTTTGAAGTTGTATTGGTTTCGATGGATTTTGGTACTTTTGTTGATTGTTTAGCATTTAGAGAGATGGATCATCGATGCTTTATGAAGTTTAGAATTTTTCAAATATTCCTTGTCAATTATCTGTCTGTTTGTCTAATTTGTTCTACTTTTGTTTTATTTTGTGAATTTTCTGTCTATACCAAAATATATATTTTTTATATACAATGTGAGCCTCGCTTCAATGAAGCCCGCGCCTCGCCTCGCGCCTAGGCCCCAGGAGACCTTAGCGCCTTGATGCGCCTCGCACTTTTAAAAACACTGGCATGGGGTATGGTATGCATGCCAAAAATCTATGGTGATCTGGGAATTTCTCCTCATGATAATGATGGGATCGCTTGCCCTATGAAGCAATGTTGGGACTTCTCAACAAAGAATACCTCAAAGACTCTTATTTCCTTGTGGAACTCCTAGGGTAATAATCAAGCAAATCATCCTATTGCATGGGGTACTATGGAATGCATGCCAAAAATCTATGATGGTCTGCGAATTTCTCCCTTGATGATCACAAGATCGCTTGCCTTACGAAGCAATGTTGGGGCTTCTCCACAATGAATTCTATCCGGGTCAAGTGGGCTTCAGAAAAATACCCCAAACACTCTTATTTCATTGACGTGATTTGTTCTACTAAAGCCACTTGGGGATAGAGACAGAACTCTTTTTCAAAATCACATCCATCATATAATTGAAGAGGGAAAAAAACATGAGATTCTGTTTGGATTCTTGGTTACCTTCAAGTAAAATTGGGTATCGGATGATTGTTGAGTCTTGCTTCAATGTCAGCTCTATTGTGCCAATGGCAATTGGGACTTGGATCCCGTATGTAATCTTCATATCCTAAGACATTCGTTTAATCAATTGCTTCCCTGGGTGGGGGGTGGGGGGGGGGAGGGATATCAATATTTGGAAGCCCAACAGAAAGGGGATTTTTACTGTCAAGTAAACTCTGTCCTGCATCTCTCCCTCCATTGGCAACCCACCTGAATGGCCTAAATTGGTTCAAGGGCCACATTGTTAGGGTTTTCATTGGTTGCAATTTGATTGGATGCATTCACATTTTCATGATAGCTTGATCTCTCATTTTCTCGTAAGTTTTAATCTTTGCTTCTCGGAAATCTTCATGCATCTTTTCTTAAATTTTTCATGAATGGCATCATATTTTGAACTTTACAAGTTAGCTTCAAAAGTTTTATCAATTGGAATTTTGAAAATTCATGCATAAACATGTTTTAAACCACATTTTGAATCTCATTTTCAAACATGGTAGTCAAATCAAGTCTTGTTTTCCATGGCCAAAACTCCCTTTCTGAAAATCATTTTCAAATAAAAAAAATCAGGGAATAGTCAGTTAGCCGCCATGGAGTTCGATCACCTCGAGGTCACAATAACTGGATAAACAAACACTCAGGTTGTGCATGTCGGTCACTTGGCGGTTATAACCACCAACTGAAGGTCGGCTAACCGCCTTTGAAAAACTAGCCGTTAGGTTTTGACCGATAGAGGTGCAGTTAACTACGGGCTTTCGCTGTTAACAGGCCATATAGCCGTTAGAAAGTGTTTTTTCTATAAATTTGATCTTCCTTGGGATTTTTCGCAACACTTTTGAGTCTTTTGAGGGCCAAGGAAGTAGGATCAACTAGGCTAGGCTAGAGGAAGGCTAGGAGGGCTAATCCATGGATTTCAACCTCTGATTCTTCAAATGGGTTTGCTCCCTTTTTCTCAAAATTAATTCATGCTATGTTTTAAATCTTTGTTTCAATTAATGGCATGATTAAATGTTTGTTTAACTTGTTCAAATGTTGTTTGCATAACATGCTTAGGATTTTAAACGTGCTTAGTAATATGTTTTCAACATTTGACTAGATTTACACATGTTATTAATTTCATGTTTTGAACAAACTTGCTAGACTTAGGTTGCATTTTCAAAAACTAGTTTGTTCATCTTTTTAAACATGTGTGCATCATTTAATACCTCTATCTCACATTTATGGGATTCATCTTTGCATCATTAATGAGCATTCAATTTCAAAAAGAGAGAGAATTTCAAGCATATGCAGCATTCATAAATCTTTGTATTCACAATGCATATGCCTTGAGTTGAGTTTACATTTTTACATCAGCCTATGTTAGGAGGCACAAAAAAAAAAAAATTTGTACTCAAATGTATCTCTCTTAGTGTATTGATAGACACAATCTAGAGAGTTAATTTTCATTGTAGTATAGGTTATTGCTAAGCCTTTGAAAAGCATAAGTGGTTGTAAAGGTTATTGCTAATCCTTGAAAAGCATAAGGAGTGGCTTGTAAGGTTAAAGGTGAACCTTAAACCTCAAAAGGAGTTAGTGGAAAATCCGGTAGGGGGTTATGGTTGATGCTCATAATCATAATATATGTCTATGGTTGATGTGTACGGTTATTGATTATATGCTTGATGTTTAGATCATATGTTTATGTACTTCTTAGAGACATCACATGTATTCAAATTAATTGATCTTCACCAAAGCATAATTGGATATAGGAATTTAAAATTGGTCTAGGTTTTGAGCTCACCCTAATCACCCCCGCCCCTCCTGTTCTCTAGGGTTCGGATCCCAGATTTTCACACATTCCTATGCAATCTTTTCTTAGCTTGGCTCTGCTTCCACAAAAGGTTAAAAACAAGGGATTTCTTGAATAGAAGGAACATAATGTGAAACAAATCGTGTTCTTTGTGCTAATGGCCTTGAATCATCTGATCATTTATTAATAATTGGACAAAATTATGCAGCATGGGTTTTCATCATTAATGGGTTTGGTTGTGGGTTAGATATATTGTTCGATGAATTTATTTTAGGGATATTATGTTATAATATGAATTCTTCCATAATTTATTCATATTTTGTTGAGTATTATAATTATTCATGTTACTTGTTCTCAATTCATTCTCAGTATAACTTCAATTTCTGGTTCTCGTTCTAGATAAATCTCGTTGATCCAAATTGAACTTTATGAATTATTTCTATTTATCCTTAATGATTGGATTGTGTGGAATAATTATAATCATGTCCTAGTGTCGTTTTCTATGTTTTAATTTCAAATGTAAACTGTGGATGTGTATTAGGTTCAGATTTAACATATTGGCATGGTTCAGGCACAATTGAGCAAGTGATCCAATGTTTTCATAGAACTCTGTTTTTCGCAGAAAATCAGTCATGTTTGACTGAGTTTTAAAAAAATGATTTCCAAAAAATCTGATATTTGGATATGTTGTTTGCATGTCCTAGTACTTCATCTTTCATGCAGTACTCATTTTCAGATGTATTATAGGTTAGGAGATAATGCTGTTTCATCGAAACATGTCAGAATAGTGCAGGACAGAACCTGCACTGCTGTCTTCAGCAAGTTTCTTGGAGCAATTTAGAATGATCCGGGTTTCGGTGAAAACATGAAACATGTAGATAATCGAGCTATCTTTCAAATGGTTCTGATCTTGCAATATTGAGTTTCCCAGAATTTTTAAGAATTTTGCATGGTAGCTAATCAATGAGAACCAAGGATGAAAATAGCGGTGGCGACGGGCGGGCACTACGTAGCGTAGCGGGGCTACGTAGCGGCGTAGTGGTGTGATTTGAAAAAATCTCCAAAAAAACCTTAAAAATTCCAGAAAATCCAGAAAATTGTAAAATGAAAGAAAATGTGGTTCTTTTGCAAAAGTAAGTGAGAAAAGGGGGCGTAGCGGTGCCTTCATTGCATGAGTCTTGTATCGCTATTTGGTTATAAAATAATAGCATTGATCAATTTTTTCATATGTATTTATATTGGTTGGCTATTCTAAGTTAAAAACTAATAAGGTGTTTGTAAAAAGACAATATAATTAAAATATCATCAGTATCATGTTTAGAATATAACATTTCATAGTTGTATCATGAAAGGCACACACACACACACATGGAGATAATTTTCCTATTAAAGTTGAATTTGATTAGAGCCCTATTTTCTATTAGTGTAAAATTTGGTTGTGGCACTATTTCCTATTATAAAGAGCTTTGGTCAAGCCCTATTTACTATTAGAGTGAGATTTGGATGGAAACTATATTCAATTAGTTCGAAAATTGGGTGTGCTTTTTAATTTTTGAAAGTTTGCTATGGCCCTATTTCCAATTAAAGTGAATTTTGACAAAGGCATTAATTTTAATTAAGTAATATTTGGCTAAGGCATGACTTTTTTATTTTAAATTTGGGCCTCATGATGGAACCCACCCGTGATTAAAAAGACAACAAGTTCTTTGGCTTTTCTTCTTTTGGATGAGACCATTTAATTTTTTGAATGGTTTTTTAATGATCTTTTTTAAGTGGTTTTATAAATTTTTTTGGATGATTGTTTTGAACAAGGATGAAAATATCGGTATCGGCGGGCGTATCGGCCCGCCGCCAAACCGATACGAAGCGGGCGATACGTAGCGTATCGGGGATACGTATCGGCGTAGCGGTGCGATTTGAAAAAATCGCCCAAAAAATCTGAAAAAATTCCAGAAAATCCAGAAAATTGTAAAATGAAAGAATATGTGGTTCTTTTGCAAAAGTAAGTAAGAAAAGGGGGCGTATCGGTGCCCTCAATATATGAAGTCCTGTATCGCTGTATAAATAGAAAATAATAGTAATGATTAGTTTTTTCACATGTATTCATGTTTCTTAGTGATAGTAATTTAGAAAGTAATGGAAAACTCATAAAAAAATAGAACATGAAATAAAGGCATAAGACTTTAGGTCATTACTCATTACTCATTACTCATTATTAAACAACTTGATGTTTCTCTTATTTCTCCTTTCTTTGATGTTTGTTGTAGACTTGTAGTGGATCTTGTATTCTTGTGGTAAAATGACTTCTCTCTTGATTTAAAGTTTAGGGCACTTCAAATGTCTTCAATGGTTTTTCTCATAGACAATAGAAAGATGAGTGAAAGAGAGAAGTGAGTGAAAAGTAGTCACAAAAGTTGAAATGGGTCGGATGGGGGGTTTTTAAAACCCCCCGATACGTATCGGCCGATACGTATCGTATCGGCATGTATCGGCCGATACGATATAGTATCGGCCGATACGGAGCGATACGCGATAATATCATATTATCGTATCGCTGTCGGCCGATACGGCCGATATATCGGCCGATACGCTTCGTATCGGCCGATATTTGTATCCATGGTTTTGAATCAGTTTCTTAATGATTTTTAATGGTTGTTTTTTTAATGGTTTTTGAGTATTTTTTTAATGGGCTTTTTTAATGGATAGGCCCATATCCTTTTTTTAAGTGAAATTCGGCTATGGCTTTATTTCTATTAGAGTGAAGTTTGGATAGCCCCATATCTACTTGAGTGAAATTTGGCAAAGGACATTTGACCAATTGTGTATATATTTAATTTAGGTGAGCCCGTCAATAATAAAAGGTCCCTGGGACATTTGATTAATGGCCCCTTTTTATTAATCTAGGTGGGCCCCACTGTTGGGGCCATGAATCTCATATTAAGCCCTCAATAATAAAAGGGAGGGGCCCTTTTGAAGAAGGGCATGTGCTGGCCCTTTTCGTCATGAGAACAGAACATGATCAAAAAGGTCATTTGCTGGCCCTTTTCTTCATACGGACAAAATAGAAGCATCGAGAAAAAAAAAGGAGAAAGGAGGGAAAGGAAAAGAGGGAAAAGGAGAAAGGAGGGGAAGGAAAAGAGGGAGAGAAGGAAAAAAGAAGAAGAACAATGGAGATGGAGGACGAGGAAGAAGAAGAAAAAAAAAGGGAATATGCTGCCGGTTTGATGCTGCTGCCTAGATGCCTACTACTTGCTGCTGCTTTGACGTTCGCTGCCTATTGCTTATTTGATTTGGTGTTTGATGCGTGCTGCTTGTTGTTCCTTTGATGTCTGCTGCCTGTTTCTGGTTTGATACCCACTGCCATCTGCCATCAGGTATGTCTTCTTCCTTTCCCCCTTTCTTCTTGCGTTTTTTACAGTGGGTTGGGTTTTTTTTTGTTTTTCTTTCTTTTTTAACTTTGTAGTGGCCGATACATTACTGTATTGGTGTGTAGCGGCCGCTACATACCGCCGATACACCCCGACACGGTTGTGAGCGGCGGTATTTTCCTTTTAGCGTAGCGCCCACTGCCGCTATACCCGATTTATCGGCCGCTACGTAGCTATTTTGATCCTTGCTGAGAACTTTCAACAAAAATTCTATTTCCCCTGCAAAACATTGATTTAACATATCTCATAGCCTATCGACTTTAGTTCACACCTCGAAATTTGGAATCCAGGTAGTCCAGGTTTCGGGGTGTGACAAATTTCCTTCAACAGAATTGGAATACTGCTACCAAGTGTGACAGGCCTTGCAGGGGTGAATTCAACTATGCTTGCCCAAAAACGAGATCCACATGTCTCCCGATTCATCCATAAAGAATCCCACCGCTTCTTGCAAGTTTGATCCAGGGTAATATAGAAATTTTCAACACTTTCCCCATCAATCCATCCTCTCTATCCAAATAAACTATCTGACCACTCTCCATGTGGTGGCCCAGTCTATTTATTCGCCCAAGCTTCGGATTGGAAGTCCTACCTATGGGGGTTATCCCAGGTCATGAATCACACACTCACTGATTGGTATGCTCGAAATGCTGTCTGAAGGCATGCCATAAGATCTTACTAAAATTTGATCAGTGGAAATTATGCCCAATCAGCTCCATCAATAGATCTAGAATCACCCATCTCCTCTACAATGACCTGCTGCCGTACTGTAGAAGAAGATGGGTTTCCTGCATACTTTTGTTTTGCCTGCTGCAGGTTTGTTGAGCTCCAGAATGAGCCCGCACAGTTTCCCAGCCGAAGGTGGTGCTCCCAGCCACTCACCTCGGCTTTGTATCACCAAGGCTCTCCTTGTTTTTGCAGATTTCTGCAGTGTGGCCTGGTTTTGATCTTCTTGAAGGCAGCTTTTCAGGAGGTGTTCTCAGTCTACGCTGGGCAGTGCTATCAGCTGTGAATTTCTTCTCGGGCTGGCCATGCTTCTTTTTTTATTTTTATAGTGAGTTGCATTGCTAAGCTAGCAGTTGCTTCATAGGGATTTGTTGTTTGGGTGTTGTTAACTCTATTCTTGCCCAGCTTTGGGGAATCTCTGCTTTTCTATTTTGGGTTTTGCCCTGTTTAGTTGGCCCAGCTAATGGGTTAGATCTCTCCCTTTTGGGGGGGCTTTCCTCTCGGTGCTTCTTCCCGCTGCAGGTCACCATATGCCTCAGGATTGCAAGTTGCCGCAACGGGGCACAGCAGCTACTTGCTGTAAGGATCAACAGATCCTTGTATTGAAAGAAGAAGAAGAGCAAAAGAGAGAGAAATTGTGAAATCTGTCGTGTCGTATCCCAAACAGAGAATCGACTGTTGCTCTGATACACAAAGTATTGCTAATTACAGCCTATGATTGATTCCTAATTACATGTGTATACAAGTAAGAAAGAAAAGAATATAATTGTGATTGAAAGAATATAATTGTGATTGCTGTTATACAACTGTATAATGTTGACCAAATCTAAGAAATCCCACAGGTGGGTGTTTCCATGTTTGAACTTTGGGCCTCTTGGTCATGGGCCTTCCAAGGTGGGCCTTTCCAAGGTGGGCCTTTCCAAGGTGGGCCTTCTGCAGAGCCTGCTTTGTTTGTGCTTCTACACTCCCCCTCAAATTGATACGGTTGTTTGTCAAGAAGCATCAATTGGAAAGAATGAAATCATGACGATTGCGGGACAAGCCCCTGGTGAACACATTACACATCTGTCGGTTGTTCAAATGAAGAGACATAGGGTAGACAGATATTGTCAGAGACAGTGCTGACAAATAAAGTGACAGTCGATTTCAATGTGCTTAGTGTGCTCATGGAAAACGGTATTCTTCGTAATCCGAATACCACTTGTGTTATCTGCATACAGTAGAGTAGTGTCTTTGATGAAGATGCAGAATTCTCGAAGACGACGACGCAACCAAATGACATCGCTGCAGGCAGAAGACATGGAACGATATTTGGCCTCGGCCGACGATTTGGAAATTGTGCTTTGTTTCTTGCTTTTCCATGAGATGAGAGAGGGGTCCAAGAACATGCACCATCCAGTCGTCGAGCGACGAGTGTCGGGACATCCAGCCCAATCCGCATCAGCGTATGCTTTCAATTGTAATGAAGATGTGGAAGGGTAAAGCAAACTACGACCCCGAGTACCCTTGACATATCGGAGAATTCAATAGACAGCTTGAAGATGTGGTTTATGAGGACTGCCTATAAATTGGCTGACAGTTTGCACAACAAGTGATATATCAGGCCACACCATGGTTAAGTAGAGAAGGCTACCAACCAAACGACGGAATAGGGTAGGATCTGTGAGAGATGCCCATCTTCTTTAATGATCTTGACATTAAGCTCTATGAGAGTGGCAAATGTTTTGGCATCGTCAAATCGCGCAGAATGAATTAAGTCATCAGCATATTTTGATTGAGTGATTTGAATACCGTCTTTGTTCCGTTGAACCTCTAGACCTAGAAAGTAGGTTAAAGAACCAAGGTCCTTCATTTTAAAGGCACTCATGAGGTGAGATTTAAATCCAGTGATCCCGGCATGATCATTCCCAGTAATTATCATATCATCAACATCTATCGATAAAATTGTATCACTACGAGAGGATCTTCGACTGAAGAGAAAGTTGTCATTTGAGCTTTGATAGAAGCGGGCCTGAAGGATGGCAGATCAAAACTTTTCAAACCAGGCACGGGGGCTTGTTTTTGAGCCCATATAAGGACTTTGTCAACTTGCAGACATGCTATGGAGGACAAGCATACCTTGGTGGCAGACGCATATACACAGCCTCCTTGAGATCCCCATGTAGAAATGCGTTCTTGACATCCATCTGCTAGAGGGGCATGCTGCAAGATGCGGCAACTGCTAGTAAACACCGAACTGTAGTCATTTTGGCAACCGGGGCAAAGGTTTCCTCATAGTGAATGTTGTACTCCTGCTTATAACCTTTGGCAACCAGGCAGGCCTTGTATCTATCAATAATGTTTAATGGAGTAGACCCATTTGCTTCCTATCATGATTGTATATGCTGGAAGAGGCACTAAGTCCCAAGTCTTGTTGGCTTCGAGGGGAAGTAATTCATTAGTCATTGCATCTTGCCAACATGGTATATTAGCAGCTTGTCTATAAGATGTTGGACATGAATCGATCACCATTTGCGGTAGTGATGGAGTCATGGCCATGGTAAGGTTTATGGTTGTGCAAATTTTGGGCCACAGATGTCATGTGGTTTGAGGCTCTTGAGTCTAGGAATAATGAGGTGGGTGTGAAAGAAATAAATGTTGAGGTAGATGAGTGAAATGCAAGCAAAGCAATAGAGGAAGAGGACAGACCACTACTACCCATAGAGGTAAATGCAGATGCCACCGATGAATTAATCAAGTCTCAAATTTGAGCTGCTGTCAATGTGATGGAACCAGTGTCAGAAGAAGCCAAGTCAAGTGAAGTTGTATTCTTAGCCTGAAGTGCAGTGGGGCAGCACATTTAAGTCGTATCACATTTCTTGTCAGGCCTTCTTGTGCAGTGGTAAATAACATGTCCATTACGTTTGTAGTAATTGCGAAATAATTTCTTCCGGCAGTCCCGTGTGTCAATCCTGGGCCTCCAGGTCCAATATATCAGGCCCATTCACTAGTTAGTTGTTAGCTATTAGTATGGATCTAAATCCAAGTGTAATTAATAGATAAGCATTGTTAGAATGTAATCAGGGATTTAACCCTTTAAAGATAGCTCTCAGTCGACCATGCAAAGGACGACTTTCATCTCCACATCTCTCTCTCTTTCTCTCATGTCTGAATGCTTCTTCCATTAATGACATGGTATCAGAGCAAGGTCAATCATCTATGGTCTTCTCCTAAGTCATCTTCCAAGCATTGGAAGCCCTCCAGTGATGTTTCTCTTCAGCCGATCATCTCTGATCGTTCCTGATCATCTCGGATCATGCGTGGCCCACCTTGACAGTCCGATCCAACTTGATGAGCCGAGTTTCCCTTCCCAACGTAGATGATTGTCTTCAAGAACTTCTACGGGAGGAACAGCGCCTTGTTACCAAAATTGCAATTGAACATAAGGATTCCACTGAAGCTCCGCTTGCCTTTGCTGCTAAAACCAGACCTCCTCCTCGAGACATCAGTAAAGTACAGTGTTACAACTGTCAGAAATATGGCCATTATGCCAATCAATGCAAGCTGAAGGTCTGTAAATATTGTAAGGCTGTTGGACATGGCATTGAAGAGTGTCGGAAGAAGGCTCGCAATTCTGCTTCTCGCCCCTATGGACAGTCAACTCCAAGTGCTTACCCGGCTGTCACCCCACAATATGCATCGTCTGATTTCACTGGTTCATTGCCATTTGATTCATCCTCACAGCCTGGTTCCTCTTCACAAACACAGTCACCAGCTCCCATTACTCCGGCTATGGTAAATCAGATGATTATCAATGCCCTGTCATCGATGAACATTTCAGGTACTAGTCCGTCCCTTTCTAATACATGGTATTTAGATTCTGGAGCTAGTAATCACATGACCTCCTCACCCACCAATCTACATCATGTTGTCCCCTACACTGGCACTCATTCTGTTCAAACTGCCAATGGAGACCGCCTTCCAATCCACTCTGTGGGCGATGCTCCTGGCCCTTTTCCATTAACAGATGTTTTTGTCTCCCCTCATCTTGCTACCAATTTAGTTTCTGTGGGTCAATTAGTTGAAAATAATTGCAATGTCTCCTTTTCTTCTTCTGGTTGTGTTGTGCAGGACCAGGAGTCGGGGGCGGTGATCGCGAGGGGGCCTAAACGTGGCAGGCTTTTTACGTTACCAGTATCTCCATTTATTCAAAATAAACCTTGGAATCAGTTGTTTTGTTTTTTAATTCCTAATAATTCTCGGTTGTGGCATAATAGACTTGGTCACCCGAATGCTGCTACATTGTCCACTTTGTTTCAAACTGGATTGTTAAATAAACCTATTGATTCTGTTTCATTTGAGTGTGATGCTTGTAAATTAGGAAAAAGTAAAACTTTACCTTTTTCTAACTCTACAACTCGTAGCAATGAATGTTTTGATTTAATCCACAGTGATGTTTGGGGCATTGCTCCTACCATTTCTCATGGTCATTTCAAATACTTTGTTACATTTATTGATGATTACAGCAGATTTACATGGGTTTATTTGTTACATTCTAAATCTGATGTTCTTAATGCATTTAAAATTTTCCTTAGCTATGTTAACACTCAATTTTCCAAATGCATTAAAACTTTGCGCTCCGATTCAGGGGGGGAGTATGTCTCCACTGATTTTCAATCTTTCCTAAAGAGTCGAGGAATTGTATCTCAACGTACTTGTCCATATACTCCTCAACAAAATGGCGTTGCAGAACGGAAAAACAGACATCTTCTTGATGTCACGAGGACTCTTCTCATTGAATCCTCTGTTCCTCCACGTTTTTGGACTGAAGCTCTTACCACTGCAGTCCATCTCATAAACCGTCTTCCATCACCCACCATTGCCCAATTAACACCACATTTTAAACTTTATGGTCACCATCCTACCTTTACTCATCTACATACCTTTGGGTGTGTTTGCTTCGTTCATCTGCCTCCCACAGAGCGCACAAAATTAACGGCCCAATCTAGCAGGTGTGTTTTTTTAGGATATGCAACTAACCAAAAGGGTTTTGTTTGCTATGATCCAATGGCTCGTCGCACCAGGATCTCTCGTAATGTTATTTTCTTCGAAAATCAATATTTTTTTCAAAAATACTTGGATTGTCCTTCTCCATTTTCCACAACGGTGTTACCTGGCTTTTCTGAAAAACCAACTGTTACACGGTTTAATCCTGATTTTGTGTATCATCGAAGGGAAAATCCTACCACTGCAGATGCCCACCCTCCTGATCCTCCGACAACTGGTCCCACATCTACTAGTATTTTGCGTCGCTCCTCCAGAATTTCTCATCCTCCTGAGCGGTATGGCTTTACCCATGCTTCCTTGATGACAACACTATCCTCGGTTTCCATCCCAAGTTCTTATTTGCAGGCTGTGCAACATGATTGTTGGAACCAGGCCATGAAAGTTGAATTAGATGCATTGACCCAAAATCACACCTGGGATATTGTGGAATGTCCTTCTTCAGTTAAACCTATCGGTTGCAAATGGATCTACTCGATCAAGCTCAAATCAGATGGCTCCTTGGATAGACACAAAGCTCGACTTGTGGCACTTGGCAACCGCCAAGCGTATGGCATTGACTATGAAGAGACATTTGCGCCAGTTGCAAAAATGACAACTGTTCGGCTCCTTCTCGCCATTGCTGCTTCTCAATCTTGGCCATTGTACCAAATGGATGTCAAGAATGCTTTTCTACATGGGGACTTGAAAGAAGAAGTCTATATGCGGATACCACAAGGAGTCACCTCTCCGTCTAAGAAATCTGTATGTCGCTTACACAGATCTCTTTACGGTCTCAAGCAAGCTCCCCGAGCGTGGTTTGATAAATTCAAAGATCGGTTAGGCACGATTGGCTTTACTCAAAGTCCATATGATCCATCTCTTTTTATGAACCACGCATCAACTGGCTTTACTGTTCTCCTCGTATATGTTGATGATATCATTATCACCGGAACTGATGATGCTATGATAAAATCTATTCAGGCCTCTCTTCGGGATTCATTCCATATGAAGGATCTGGGTCCTCTACATTATTTTTTGGGCTTAGAAATACATCAGTCTTCAAAAGGCCTGTTTATCAATCAACACAAATATGCGACAGATCTTATTGAGCTTGCTGATCTCGATAACTCTTCCTCAGTTGATACACCGCTTGAAGTCAATCTTAAGTTGAGTAAAGATGATGGAGATCTTCTTCCTGATCCACATACATACCGGAGACTTGTTGGCAGTCTTGTCTATCTCACCGTCACCAGGCCTGACATATCTTATGCTGTCAATCTTGTCAGCCAATTCATGACGTCTCCTCGTCACCTTCATCTGACCGCAGTGAAGCGCATTATCCGGTATTTATTGGGTACTAGAGCTCGTGGTTTATATTATCCAAAGGATAATCGTCTACTTCTGACTGCTTATGCAGATGCTGACTGGGCAGGATGTCCGGATACCAGACGATCCACCACTGGTTGGTGTATGTACCTCGGTCAATCTCTCATCTCCTGGAAATGCAAGAAACAAGAACGGGTCTCCAAATCTTCCACAGAGGCTGAATATCGGGCTATGTCCTCTGCTTGTTCTGAAATCCTATGGCTTCGGGGACTTCTTTCGGAACTTGGATTTAAGCAGGACTCTCCCACTTCCTTGAATGCAGATAATACTGGGGCAATCAGGATCACTGAAAATCCTGTTCTTCATGAACGCACAAAACACATAGAGGTTGATTGCCACTTTATTCGAGATGAATACAAGCGTGATGTTATCAGTCTACCTCACGTCCCTACAGAGTTTCAGTTTGCAGATATCTTCACTAAGGGACTTCCTCGGCCTCGACATCAGTTTCTTGTCTCCAAATTGCTGCTTTATGACACTCCCGCATCAATTTGAGGGGGGGTGTCAATCCTGGGCCTCCAGGTCCAATATATCAGGCCCATTCACTAGTTAGTTGTTAGCTATTAGTATGGATCTAAATCCAAGTGTAATTAATAGATAAGCATTGTTAGAATGTAATCAGGGATTTAACCCTTTAAAGATAGCTCTCAGTCGACCATGCAAAGGACGACTTTCATCTCCACATCTCTCTCTCTTTCTCTCATGTCTGAATGCTTCTTCCATTAATGACACCGTGCAACTTGTCCATACTTTTTACATTCAAAGCATTGTGGTTTCTGACCACGAGCAGTTAGAAAGGCTGTCTCATCAGTTTGTGACAGTCCTGCTTGTACAAGGAAGACCTTTGATTCCTCAGGAAGGGAACAATGTGAAGAAAGACGAGTTTCTTCGCGAAGGACCTCTTGAACACATGTATCCAGATCTGGAGAGATTTCCCGATTCATGAGGGCTGCTCGCACTGGTTCAAATTCTACACGAAGATTCATTAGGAATTGACTGCCATGGAGTTCTTCCTGGAGTTTGAGAGCTTGAGGAAGAAATGCCGCGGAGACAACCTGCAGGAGCATCTGGTCAATCTCTGTCCATAAGGTTAGAAACCCATTGTAGTACTCCTGTACAGTCTTATCATTTTGGAAATATTTTGCTAACTCCGTGTCCAGAGGGAATTTGCAGGTTTTATTTTGTTGATGATATATTTTCTTCACGTGTGCCCACATATCAGAAGCTTTCGTGAAAGCTTGAAGTGCTAATGTAAAGGTGGGGTCAATAGAGTTAAGAATCCAGGTGACACCTTAGCATTTTGTTGATTCCAAGTGGCAATAGTCTAATCAGTTGTTCCAGTGGGATCTGTAATTGGCTTGGTAGTAGTTCCATCCAAGTAGCCCAACATCCCTTGTCCCTCAATAAAGTTCTTAAGATTGAAGGACCAAGACAGATAGTTCGTTCCATTGAATTTGACAGAAATAACATCTACTTTATCCATGACTGAAATGCACAAGTATTATTGCCCAAAGGAATGGACTGAATCACAAATTTTAAAATCTCAGAAAGAAAGAAAAAAACGCCCCCTGGGCGACCAGAAATTTTGAAGAAGAAGGGATAATAGCCTGCTGAGATGGTATTTTTCTGCTGATCAGCCTTTCAGGTTAGGTTGGTGGTCTAGTGTACTAACTTCTGGAAAAAGAACCACTGTATTCTCGTGGTTGGATTTGATTTTCAAGCACCAAAATAGAAACAATTTCAGCAAAATTGTTAAACACAGAGAGCTATAAAACACTGACCTATTGGGCTGATAAAATCCCAAAAGAATGTGTAATATTCTAGTCAATATTGGACGACACTGATGGTGGAGTTTTCTGATGGTCCCACTTTCTGGAGGTGGGGCCCACTGTTTGATCTGGCTGATATGGCTGTGGACTTCCTCAAAAAAATGTTGCCAGAAATTTTCTTTTGCAAAAAACAGAGGTTCTGTATCGCTGAGATGAATTCTGTAATAAGCAGAAGCAATGCTATTCAAGTCTTCTTCCTCCTCTGTTGCATCAAATGAAGAAAGACAGCAGTGGCTGTGGCTGTCTTTGTTGGACGACAGACAGTGACACAGACAGGGACTGTTTTCTGAAGAACAGTAGATGATTGAAGGTGTCCTGTGTCTCTGATACCATGTAAGGATCAACAGATCCTTGTATTGAAAGAAGAAGAAGAGCAAAAGAGATAAATTGTGAAATCTGCCGTATCCCAAAGAGAAGTGCTGTCAAATCAATCCGAAGGTGGAGATTGGTTCCTTACCTTAGTGGTAAGGAGTGACAGTTCTCATTGGGAGGTCCTGGGTTCGAACCCAATCTCCTCGTTTCAATCCACGCCCTTCTACACTTACCACTGTTGACTTGATCAATGCAACTGCTTAATTTTATGGGTTCATTTTTGTTCAATTCTTAATCATGATGAGACCTTCCAACCCCCCTCACCACATCACCCTTTCAAAAACTGTGATTGCTGTTATACAACTGTATAATGTTGACCAACTCTAAGAAATCCCACACGTGGGTGTTTCCATGTTTGAGCTTTGGGCCTCTTGGTCATGGACCTTCCTAGGTGCTGCAAAGCCTGCTTTGTTTGTGCTTCTACACTTGCAAGCTTCTCCTTCATTTTGTAAAGAGGGTTTTCCCCATTCTTTTGGGAGCTATGAATATGTTCTTCTCAGCTTCCAGAAAAAAAATAAGAATAGTAATTTAAGCCTTTCTAGTTGTTTAGTCATCAATTAAAAATGAGCTATGAATATTAGTATTTTAAGACTTCCTAATTTTCTTTTATCATTAATTTAAAAAAAAAAAAAAAAGGGTGCAGAATTCATTTTCTAAAGCACAGGCGTCTGAGCCATTGTCATGCTACTGCCGGAAGCCTTAGAAGAGTAACCATAGCGACAATGCCCAAGTATATGGATAAGCATACATATACAGTGAGCATGATGCAACTTTGAACATCTAAATCTAAGGTAAGGATACACAAATTTAAACCATCTAATAATCTAGTGTCGTGAGAAATTTGAGTTGAAGAAATTAGGAACCATCTTTCAAATAATCACTTAAATATATTATTACAAAAGACAGAAATACTTGTTATATCGTTCTTAGAATCCATTTAAAATGATAATAGCATACTTCCACTGTACACAAGCATATATAAATAATCAAGTATCTTGCAGCCTCCACAATACCTCATCTAAAAATATGATTGCACCACCAGAAAGCTCATTGGCAAGAGAGAATATTGTCCCCAATAAGCGTTCACTTTCACCATAATATTTTGACATGACGACCTCAAGAGGCACATATAACAGTGGCACGCCCTGCAATGAATGCTAACAACTATCAAGGTTCAAGACAAAACCATTATAAGTTATGCATAAAGATGGAATGAAAACCAGCAAGCATTACAGAACAAGTTTTGCAAGCTTTTCACATTAAATTTTCGAATCACAAAATAAACTCACATGAATAAGGTTTAATAATTAACAAGGAACAGAAAAGTTCACAACAAAACAGTGCAAGATAGAAATTTCCCAGATAGTTAAGAAATTTTGCAGTCCCATGATGAATTGTTTTTGTGCTCGATTATGGTCAGGAAGAGAAAATTTGGGAAAAATGTATGCCTTAAATGTAGAGAGAAAATACGCTAATATGCATTACTTAAATATCAAGCTACAATACCACAACAGATTAAGGATAGAGTAACACAAAAATTAAAACAATAAAACCATTCACTACCAAACAAAAGTGTACACCACAACACACCCCCTCAACCTAGGCATTTGCATCAAATTACGCCCGACTTTTCCAGAGGAGTTAACATCATATTCTGCATAATGCCTTCGTAAAAATGTCAGAAGCAGATCGTTAGACTTGACAAATGGAGCACTAATAAGCTCCTTTCTTATTTTCTCTTGAATCAGATGATAATCCGTCACACTGTATTTAGTTCTCTCATGATATACTGCCCTAGAGAGATACATATTGCTTCTTGATTGCACAATACATGGGAGTAGGAAGCTGCACACGGAAACCAAGCTCCTCCACAGAACCTTTCAACCATACTGGCTAACATGTATTTTAACCTAACCACCACCATCTTTTTTTTTTTCCTTTTTTTTCTGACCTTCTGTTAATTCATCTTGCATGTCACCACATTGCCACCAATAAAGTTGCAATACCCTAAGCCTACCAGCAATCATCTAGCAATCAGAGAGAGAGAGAGAGAGATGTGGAAATTTTAGAGACTGCATCTTGACAAATTCTATGTTGTGTTCGTTGAGAATAGCCAATGGCAATTTATAGAGTACAACCAAGATTTTAATCTTAAACTAGGAAACTAATCACATTATAATACAAAACCCTAGTCACGTCATAACACTAGCTTAATATAACACAAATTTAATCTAATCCTAATCTAAGACAAAATTATTCTAATGATTACAAATTAACCCAGAATTACTAGAATAACTACAAATAAGATGCTAACTGTTTTTCAACAAAATCACCTAAAAAAATCTAATACCACAACCAATCACGCAAATCTTGTTCCATTGCCTATGCTAACATTTAACCGTCCTTTCTAACAGCAAAAGTTCGGCTATTGCACAAATACCAAGAAGGACAAGGGTGGCGATGGAGAAATAAAAAAGGAGAAAGCAGAAGATTCAAAGAAAACTAAAGAAATAGAGAGGGAAACAAAAACGCCATAAGTATACACAGGGTACTGTGTATGTTCGCTCAAGTAAGTGAAAACTTTACATTACAAAATACCACCAATATTACCAAGATACATTGAGATGCCCAGGCATTAGCTTTTGACATGCTAGGGCATGAAATACCATAAACAAACAAAGTTGTAAGTTGGAAAAGGAAACAGCTTAGGGGCAAGCCAAGCTTTTCATTAATTTACAAAAACAAATAATAAGTATAGAGAGAGGAAAAAGAAAAGAAGATCTTTTAATACCAAACCAAACCAAACCAAACCAAGCCTTTTCCCACTAGGTGGGGTCGGCTATATGGATTTGACGACGCCAATCAAATCTGTTTAGGGTCATGTCCTCCGTTAGATCCATGTAGGCAAAATATTGTTGATGATTTAAAAAATCCAATCACTAAATAATTCTTAGGTAAATCTTTAACAGATCAACTCAGTTAATGTACTTAGGGCCATTAGGAAAAAGTATTTTTAACACAGCAACTCTTATATGTTGCTTATACTCCAAGATAATCAAGCAGTGACCATGCGCTGCACAAACTGGGCAGTTTTTAACATTGAAATGAATCTAGAAACATTTGAAGTAAAAAAAAAAAAAATCATTTTCATAGGTTTTCCAACCCAAAGTCCAATAATGTTGAACAAAATTGATGCCAAATGCATAGATTGGTCACTTGCACTATGAGTTCTCAACACAAAATAAACCATAATGATATCACGCCAGCCAATGACCAACAATGTCAGTCAAACTGCAAGGTATGCTGAATAGTTAAAGAAACTATGGGTAGACAAAATGACTGCTCATAAATTTAAAAGAAAAAAATGAGGCAAAGTAAACAAAAGCTAACATAGCTTACCGCATGATTAGCAATTACTCGAGCACAAGATGTCTTCCCCGTCCCTGGAATTTATAGTGGCTTAGTAAGCTTGCCCTAAATGTTAAGATAAGAAACATAGGGCAATAAAGATAACAAAATATTTTTAAAAAAAAATGTTTAACATAGCAAGCCTGTGATATTTTTATTTTTTTTATCATTGAGATGATGACCATTGATTCAGGTGTACAAAATAAAACTCGAAACTTTAACTTTCAACATTCATAAAAATTCAACATTCATAAAAATATATAGAAAGAAAGCAAGGATCCATAATTATTTTTTTACCCTTGATTCGATATTAGTATATTACCAAAGGTGGAAGAAATTTCAATTTCCATCATCCAAAAAAAATAAAAAAACATAAAAGAAAATAAATAAATAAAAAAAAAAACAAGAGAAAGGAGGGAGCTATTAATATTTTTAGTGGGAAGAAACCAAACTTTTAACTTGCACGCAACCAAAGGGGTCAACGATTCATTAAACAAAGATGCACTAACTACTCTACTTATGCACACAAAAATAATCATACTCTGAGATCCAACCGTTCGAGTGACTGCTTCCCCACCTTTTCTTGATTCAACCCTTTCTCACTAAGATAATTAAATAATTAGTACATAGTTACTAAAAATTACGAAGTCTAAATGTTTCTCAACAATATTTTGTGCATGTGGCCAACCCTCTCATACAATCCAAATTTATGGAAGTGTACCAGATTTCACTTCAACCAGGGTGATTGATATACACCATCAGACTGACCAGATGTGTTGAGAGTAGTAGACTTAATTCTGGAAGATACGGGCTGACTCGTAACAGAGGAAAAGTGGAGGGTTTTTTTTTTTTTTTGTGATAATTTTCAGAAGAATGATAAACTAGATTAAAAAAAGGCATGCAACCCTAAGGTATACATCAGAAAATTCTTCTCCTGCAATTTCTTACTTTCTTCCTTTCTCTTCTACGGTTTCTAAACCTTAAAGAGGGAAACCCTAGAAATTATCATAATAATGTACAATGCATAATTACATGTATCGCAAAACCAAATCCAACAACAGATAACACTTCAATTAGAGTGAAATTTGGACCAGAGCCTAACATAGGCAGGCGTCTGATATAAGTAGGTTGGATCAAACAAAGGTGGGGCAAATAGATAGGTGGCTAGCAAAGGTCATGAGTAGGTAGTGTCACCACCATGAAATAACATTTGACCCTTTATCTAGACTGTTGAAAGTTGACATCTTTTATGTGAAGGTGGCCTGTTTTCACCCATAAAGAAAGCCCACCCATCCGCTTCCACTGTGCGACCCTCATGTGGGTCTCAAGAAAAGTTAACAATTTCATTGCAAATGTATCATTTGAGCTTTATCCTGGTAAGTTCAAACCTGGTGGACCTTCAAAAAGTACAGCTCGAGGTCGATTGGACTCGAACTTGCAGCGAGTGCCATGAGCAATATCATCATAAACTTGGGGACTATGCAGAGCTAGTAAAATGGTATCTTCTATTTCCCTACAAAATAAAGTTAATATCATTTCCCATGCCCTGTAGGAATTGAGTGGATTGTATTATTGATCAAAAGAAGACACACAGGTTAAAATGTAATCTCCAAAAATATGAAGCAGCCATGCAAATATACATGTGAATAAAGACATTTTATGCTGATGTTTACTCACAAAAACAAATGCATATGAATATATTAAATACACACATACATACAAACAAATACAAGAACTCATCATGGTGATCAACATATCGTACTCATGGTATTACTGAATTGCTTGTGAGTTATAATGTAACACACAATAATGAATCAATTGTACACAATACTTTTTAAGTACACAATTTGTATGCAACTGGGGAAAGAAAGGTGATGGTGTTGGAATTTGAGATGCCTTGAGAAGTCTTATGAAGCATTGAAGTGTTTAGTATCTCAAGTATCATTTTGTGTTGGAATTATTGTCAACACAATGTCACAAGTGTGGTGTTGATAGTGTGGTGTTGATAGAGCTTCAAAGAGAAAACAGAGCTGAAACAGTACAGGAAATCAGAATTCCTGAAGCAGTGTGGTCGGTCGACCGGGGACCCCACGCGGTCGACCGGGCAAGAGAAATCTGCAAAAGACAGTCCCAGTTAGCGCCCAGTTATTTTGCTGCCACAGTGTGTCGCCGGTCGACCGAGGACCCCACGCGGTCGACCGAGCACGGGAAACCAGAATTGCGCAGAAATAGAAGTTTTGCACGAAAATTCAGGAATCTTATGTATTTCGTTTGGGACTCTTTCTAAACGAATTCTAGCCTAATTTGAACACTCTTTAGGGTTACCATAACCTATATAAAGGCTTGCTAAGTTCGTTTTCAAGAGAAGAGAAGAGAAGAGAGAACAAAAGAGAGGGTTTTGGAGAGAAGAGTGATTGGAGAAGAAGGTGCTGCTGTGTGCTGTTGTGCTGCAAGTTTCTACAGCAAGTTGGACGAAAATATGCTCATGAAGATGGTGATTCGTCCATAGATAAGTGTCTCTCTTTTTATGCTTTAAATTTCAATTTGTAAGGGATTGAGAGAGAGAGATTGTAGAAGGGAAGGGCTGTAGAAAAGTTCTCTACTTTAATTCTGTAGAACATCAAGTTGGTGCTTGGTGTTAGGGGTTTGGTGATCCTATCTGTTGGTGCAGATAAATTGTAAAGGGGGTAGGTGCTTCCTAGATAGTTGGTACTATCTGAAACTTAAGGGTTGGTGCTCTTTGTCGTTGGTGCGACTAAATAGATTCAGACCTGTTCCGAATCGGTGTTCGGACAGTCTTTGAACCGTGGACGTAGCCTTTTGGTGAACCACGTTAAATCTGGTGTCCTTGTGTGATTTGATTTGCTTTTTTTGTTAAATTGGACCTGTTTTTAAGGGATCACTGATTCACACCCCCCCCCCCCCCCCCCCCTCTCAGTGATCGCGATATCTAACAATTGGTATCAGAGCGCCAAGGCTCCCTTGATAAGCTTAACACGCTAAGGGTGATATCTTGTCAAATCACATGGCATCCAATACAGGGAATATGAAAGCACCTTTGTTTGATGGTTCTAATTACTCCTTCTGGAAGATCAGAATGCAGGCTTTCATCAAATCACTTGGCTATGGTGTCTGGGAGACCGTCAGAGTCGGTTACAATACTGCCATCGTACCCACTGATGCTGCAACGAAGAAGTTAGCAGACAATGACTCCAAGGCGCAGAATGCACTCTTTAGTGGCCTTGTGGACAGTGAGCTGGTCAAAGTAATTGCATGCAAAACAGCCAAGGAAATATGGGACAAGTTGAAAAGCATTCATGAAGGAGATGAGAAGATCAAAGAAGCGAAATTGCAAACTCATCGCTCTCAATTCGAGTCTCTTCGCATGGAGGAAAGCGAGAATGTTGACTCGTATATGCAACGAGTGAATGAAGTCACGAATGACATTCGTGGGCTAGGGGAGGAGATTAAAGAACCAGTCATCGTCAAAAAGGTTCTAAGATCTCTTCTTCCCCGGTTTGATTCAAAAGTCTCAGCCATAAAAGAAGCCAAGGATCTGAATGAATTTACCATGGATGAGTTGCATGGTTCACTCACTGCCTATGAGATGCGCATAGGTAAGACGTCTTCATCTGATAGAGAAGCGGCCATCAAAGTTCAGAAAAAGGGAAAAGAGACTGCTGGTCATGATGCTGATACTGATGATGATGAGCTTGAGGCTCAATTAGTTAGAAAGCTGAAGAAAGGAAGCAATGGAAAGTACAAAGGGAAGCTACCCTTTAAATGCTTCAATTGTGGCGGTGTTGGTCACTTTGCTGCGAAGTGTCCGCTGAAAGAAAACAATGATGATGACTCTTATGTTGATAAGAGTAAATGGAAGAAAAATTTCAGAAAGAGGGGCAAAGCAAAAAAGCTTCATCAGTCAATATAATGACAGCACGTCTGAAACTTCAGACGATGATGAATCAGCCGAGGCAACTGAAGCTCTCTTCATGGTTACTGTTGAAGAAGAAGAGGAGCAAGAGCCGGAAGAGGAAGAGGAGGCTGAGGTCAATCTTGAAGAAGAACTCATTGCCGCACTTGAGGAGCTTAGCATGGAACGAAAAACAAGTAAGAAAAATCTGAAACTTCTTCATGAATCTGAAAGCTCAGTTATTGCTTTGAAAACTCAAGTTGAAGAATATAAAAGAATGGTAGAAGTCCTAGAAATACAAATCAGTACCAAAACTGAGGAAGTGGTGAAACTTGAGAATGAAATCCTTGGAGCAAGGACTGAAAATATACAAATGAATCAAAAGCTCAAGGAATTCCAAGCAATCAATGGAACATTGAAGCTAAATGAAATACTGAAAGTTCAAAGGCCTCCTCACTTCAAATTTGGTCTAGGATTTGAGAATGGAGAATCCTCTAAGATTACACCTCCTGAAAAGACAAAACCTGTGAAGCCCACCCAGCCTAGAAAAGAGTCCATTCATGTGAGAAAGGAAATGAAGTCTAACCAGCCACAAAGAAGATTCAAATTTTATGGTTACTGTTATCATTGCAATAGATATGGACATAAAAGGGCTGAATGCAAATTCTATGTTAGAAACAGCTCATTTGTGACTAGGAACCCTTTTTCAATCCTAAACAGCCACAAAATTGAGTGCTATAAGTGTCATAATTATGGACACTTGACTAGGGATTGTAGGTTGCCTATTGCTAACCAATTTCAGGTTGAAAAGAAACCCAAGTTAGTTAAGGCATGGAGGGCAAAGAAAAGGGAAGATAATTCCAAGGAATCTCTCATTGTGCAAATGGCATTCAATGCACAAAAGAAGGCAGCACCATGGGTCCTTGATAGTGGTTGTTCAAGCCATATGACAGGTGATAAGGAAAAATTCGTCAAATTACAGCTCTATGAAGGCGAATCAGTGAAGTTTGGTAACAATGATGGTGCCAAAATCTGCGGAAAAGGTGTTGTTCAGCTAAAGGCAAACAAGATCAGATCAAAAGAGGTCTTATATGTGTCTGGACTGAGACACAACTTGCTTAGTGTGAGCCAGATCTGTGACAAAGGCCACGAAGTTGTCTTCACTAAGAATGGGTTTGCTATCAAGAAGTGTAGCAACGGCAAAACAGTGGCTACTGGATCTAGGACTGCTGGAAATCTCTATACATTGTCAGATGGAGCTGAAAAGACTTGCTTGATGAGTCGGACAGAGGAAAGTTGGTTGTGGCACAAACGTCTTGGGCATCTAAACTTTGATAACATGTCAAAGATTTGCAATTCAAAGGCTGTCAGAGGTATGTCTACAGTTGAAAAGCCTTCCAACCCCATTTGCGATTCTTGCCAAAAGGGAAAGCAAACGAGGGTAATGTTCAAGTCAAAGGAGCATCATTCAAAGAAACCTCTTAAGCTAGTGCACACTGATCTCTGTGGACCGATGCGAACTCAAAGCACCAATGGAGATAAGTATTTTATGTTATGCATTGATGATTATACTCGTATGACATGGGTATTGTTTCTTAAGCATAAACATCAAGCACTTGATCGTTTTAAAGTGTTTAAAGCACAGGTTGAAAATATGCTTGGAAAACGTATCAAGATTTTAAGGTCTGATCGAGGAGGTGAATTCACATCTGAAGAGTTCACTAACTATTGTGAGCACCATGGCATTCAAAGACAATATTCAGCCCCTAGAACTCCACAGCAAAATGGAGTTGTGGAACGGAAAAATCGCACCGTGCAAGAGATGGCTCGCACAATGCTAATTGAGAGCAAGCTAGCTGACAAATACTGGAAGGAGGCAATCCATACGGCTGTATACATTCAGAATCGATGCTTGATCAGGCCACATGAAGACAAAACTCCTTATGAGCTATGGTTTGGGAGAAAAGCAACAGTCAAGCACTTCAGAGTCTTCGGTAGCAAGTATTACATCAAGCGTTTTGAACAAAATCCGGGCAAATTTGAAGAAAGAGCTGATGATGGTATATTTCTGGGTTACTCCTCCTCTAGTAAGGCATACAGATGTCTTAACAAAAGGACCAGAAAAATCATAGAAAGTGCCGATGTTAGAATTGATGAAAACCGTGAATCAAAGAATGTAACTCATAATGACAGTCCAGTTTATGAGGACTCGAGTGAGATTGATGATGAAGTGGCTGAACCTAATGATTCTGAGAAATCAAAGGATGACTCAGAGGATGCTACACCTAGAAATAAAAGCACTTGGATAGAGCAACACCCTAAGGATCAAATCATTGGAGATCCTGAGGCCGGTGTCAAAACAAGACAAAGTGTAGTTAGCAATTACTCACTTGTGTCCACCATTGAACCCAAGACTGTGGCTGAAGCCAGTCTCGATGAAAGTTGGTTGAAAGCTATGCATGAGGAGTTGGAGCAAATTGAGAAGAACTCCACATGGGAACTAGTTTCTAGACCTACCGATAAGAATGTTATTGGTACTAAATGGGTCTTTCGGAATAAGCTGAATGAAGATGGTCAGGTCATACGAAACAAAGCAAGGTTGGTTTGTAAAGGCTATGCTCAAGTTGAAGGCATAGATTTTGAAGAGACCTTTGCACCGGTGGCTCGTCTGGAAGCCATTCGTATGTTTCTTGCATTGGCTGCATACAAAACCTTCAAGGTATTTCAGATGGATGTAAAGTCAGCCTTCTTGAATGGATTACTTAGAGAAGAGGTCTACATTGAGCAACCTGATGGTTTTCTCATTAGCAAAAATTCAGACCTAGTGTGCAAGTTGAAAAAGGCTCTTTATGGGCTGAAACAAGCGCCAAGGGCGTGGTATGCAAGGCTGGACCTCTATCTCCGCAAGATCGGCTTTGGAAAAGGACTGGTTGATAGCAATCTTTATGTCAAAACAGAGTTGAGCAAACAGCTGGTTGTCATTGTTTATGTCGATGACATAATCTTTGGTGGCAATGATGAGGAAATGTGCAGGAATTTTACTGAAGAGATGAAGAAAGAATTTGAGATGTCAATGCTTGGAGAATTAAAGTTCTTCCTTGGTTTACAAGTTCAGCAGCTGAAACATGGTATCTTCATATCACATATGAAATACATCAAGGAAATGCTGAAGCATTTTAACATGGAAGACAGCAAGCCAGTGAGCACACCAATGACAACAAACACAAAGCTAAGCAAAGATGATAAGGGTTCGTCCGTTGATCACACCACTTATCGTTCTATGATAGGAAGCTTGCTTTATTTGACTGCTACAAGACCGGATCTTCTGCAAGCAGTATGTATGGTGGCTCGATTTCAAGCATCACCAACTGAGACGCACCTTACAGCAGTAAAAAGGATATTTCGATATCTGAAAGGTACCATGGAGCTTGGTATTTGGTATCCTAAAGGCAAATCTTTCACTCTTGTTGCATACTCTGACGCCGATTGGGCTGGATGTATAGATGATCGCAAGAGTACAAGCGGTGGTGCATTCTATCTTGGTGAAAGGTTGGTGGCATGGCACAGTAAGAAACAAGATTCAGTATCCCTTTCTACAGCGGAAGCGGAATATATTGCAGCGGCAACTTGTTGTACGCAAGTGTTATGGATGCAGCAAATGCTCTCTGATCTAGGAGTTCCGACAACGGATCCTACGCCGATCCTCTGTGACAACACAAGTGCAATTCACATCTCTAAGAATCCTGTTCAGCATTCTAGAACGAAGCATGTTGCAATCCGATATCACTTTCTCAAGGAAAAGGTTGCAGACGGTGAGGTAAAGTTGGAATATGTTCCAACTACCGAGCAAGTTGCTGATATCTTCACAAAACCTCTGCCAAAGGAAGTCTTCGAGTATCTCCGAAAAAAATTAGGAGTTACTCACTCTCCTAAACCTTAGGAGTTGTACTTGCAAGGGGGAGCAATGTATTCCTTGAATATCCTATTCGCTCCTTGGTTAGTCCCTTTGGACTTGTTGTCAAAGGGGGAGAAAGCTATGCTAGAAGAAGTTATGCTATGATAGCTTGGGGGAGATTGGTATCAAGAATGTGAATGTCAAGATCTTGATTCTGTTGGTTTTTTTAAGACAGGGGGAGTCTATGGTTCTGAAGAAGTTTCATGAAGGTCAACTGGTTCAAAGTGTTCCAAGTGTTGAAGTTCCAAGTGTTGCCAACAATTCCAAAGGGGGAGATCGTTGGAATTTGAGATGCCTTGAGAAGTCTTATGAAGCATTGAAGTGTTTAGTATCTCAAGTATCATTTTGTGTTGGAATTATTGTCAACACAATGTCACAAGTGTGGTGTTGATAGTGTGGTGTTGATAGTGTGGTGTTGATAAAGCTTCAAAGAGAAAACAGAGCTGAAACAGTACAGGAAATCAGAATTCCTGAAGCAGTGTGGTCGGTCGACCGGGGACCCCACGCGGTCGACCGGGCAAGAGAAATCTGCAGAAGACAGTCCCAATTAGCGCCCAGTTATTTTGTTGCCACAGTGTGTCGCCGGTCGACCGAGGACCCCACGCGGTCGACCGAGCACGGGAAACCAGAATTGCGCAGAAATAGAAGTTTTGCACGAAAATTCAGGAATCTTATGTATTTCGTTTGGGACTCTTTCTAAACGAATTCTAGCCTAATTTGAACACTCTTTAGGGTTACCATAACCTATATAAAGGCTTGCTAAGTTCGTTTTCAAGAGAAGAGAAGAGAAGAGAGAACAAAAGATAGGGTTTTGGAGAGAAGAGTGATTGGAGAAGAAGGTGCTGATGTGTGCTGTTGTGCTGCAAGTTTCTACAGCAAGTTGGACGAAAATATGCTCATGAAGATGGTGATTCGTCCATAGATAAGTGTCTCTCTTTTTATGCTTTAAATTTCAATTTGTAAGGGATTGAGAAAGAGAGATTGTAGAAGGGAAGGGCTATAGAAAAGTTCTCTACTTTAATTCTGTAGAACATCAAGTTGGTGCTTGGTGTTAGGGGTTTGGTGATCCTATCTGTTGGTGCAGATAAATTGTAAAGGGGGTAGGTGCTTCCTAGATAGTTGGTGCTATCTGAAACTTAAGGGTTGGTGCTCTTTGTCGTTGGTGCGACTAAATAGATTCAGACCTGTTCCGGATCGGTGTTCGGACAGTCTTTGAACCGTGGACGTAGCCTTTTGGTGAACCACGTTAAATCTGGTGTCCTTGTGTGATTTGATTTGCTTTTGTTGTTAAATTGGACCTGTTTTTAAGGGATCACTGATTCACCCCCCCCCCCCCCCCCCCTCTCAGTGATCGCGATATCTAACAGATGGCAGGAATGTTAAAGGGATCAGGACTGACGAAAAGAACTGTTTTGAACTGTTATCATCCAGGGACAGAAACTTAAAGTTGTTGTATGAAGAAAAAGCAGCCAGGCAGTTCCTGGGGACAGGTTAGGTCGTGTTCTGGTCAAGGTTTTGGATTGGGAAAAGTTTGGGGTTGAGGTGCAGGTTTAAGACAAAATTAGGACTTGGATTAAGGTATTTTCGTTGGGAACCTTAAGATTTTGGTTGGGTATGGGTTGGGGCTCAGTCAGGACAGTCAATTGATGGATTTGATAGCATTTCACGGGCTGATACTGCGGTTTTCTTGAGTCGCAAAAATTGGGGAATTTTAGGGGTTTTCTTTTTGGCAGGAAAGGGGAAGGTTTAGAGCTTTCAAAGAGAATGATTGGGGACCAAACAGGCAGGAAATCAAGAAGAAATAACAGCAACACAGTGGAAACAGCAAAGAATGAAAGAATTATAGAAATATAGGAGTAATTTTTTTTTATGGAAGAAGTGAACTAGTCGAGGAGCTAGCTAGAATACCAAAAAGGCAAGAACACATACGAAACCCAATAGGACTTTGTAAGAACCCAATCCCAAATTAATAATATTTAATTCTTATTAAATTGAATTGTGAAATAAATAATAAACTAATCAAATTAGGGGAAATCTCCCACATTTGACAATTAGGGTACAATTACGGCACAACCATAAGTAGGACGCGATGTGAGATTTTGGGTAGATTTTGATGAGTACGTAAATAAATAGAAAAAATAGTTAGTAAAAAATCCTAAAGGTGTTCATTTTCCAAATAAATTGCTAGAGGTCAAGGTGATAACCAGAACAATCAGAATAACAATCACTACCGCTTCTAGATGTTGCTTCAAGCCTTTACGGCTTCACAACAAAGTCAGAATCAGAACCAGACTCAGTTTCAACAATAGTTTAGCGACGTTTTTGACCGTATCATGGAACCCGCATAGCAACAACCATAACAATTAGTTCAAGCTCCTTGCGCCATACCCAAACTTGTTGTTTGAAATATTTAGGAATTTTGGCACCATTGAGTTCGCCAGGAGCTCAGATCCATTGGAGGCAGATGGATGGTTGGTTCAAGCGGAGAGGATCTTTGATATTTTTGAATGCACTGGATGACAGAAGGTGTCTCTTGCTGCTTATATGTTCAGAGGAATAGTGATGCAGGCCCTAGAGTTAAGGCTTGCATAGAGTGCCGAAGCACGTGTCTGCAAACACTTCAACATGTCTCCTCGGAAACGTCAAAATGAGGACGCACCTCCAAAGGATACCCACGATAATTCTATAAAATAATCAATGCAATATAAATAGGAAAAGAAAACTTACAGCCTAAGAAAACCTAAACCAATAATAGAAACTATCCTCATTATAACTATTTCAATAAAATCAGAAACCTACCAATAAAAATAAAATATTCCTAAACTACTTTGTTGGGCCCCACACTTGGGTCATCCGTTCTGCATCATTCCCCCTAGGTTGAAAGAAGAGTTCAACCTCAAACTCAGTTGTTCATGTTGCTTCGGTAGACATGGTGTACGTGATGCACTTCCTTGGTGGAATTTGCTCTTGATTTCCTCTTCGGCGATTCTGGTTTCATTGGATAAAGTGTGACTTGCTTTCCACCGTGCATGAAGGTGCACGTGTTATCGCGCATACCTTGAGTGGCATTTTTTGTCATATATCCATGGGACCCAACCACTATCCATTGGTAGCACGTCACACCAAACTGTATCTTTATAACCTTCACCAATGGCAAAAGTAACTTGACATATATGCCGCACTTGCACTTCATCACCTATCATTAATCATTTGACAAAGTATGGACGATTGTGCTTATAAACCTTCACCTTCAAGCAATCAAAAAGAGTTTGAGAGATGATGTTTTCACAACTTCCGCCATCAACCACAACTGTGCAATTTTGCCCATGTACTTACTGTACCTTTTCTTCTTTTTTTTTTTTTGAATGGTAACTTGAATTAAAAAAAGCTTAACAGTACAACAGAATTATACCGAAAAGAAGGGCCAAGACTCCAAAAAACAAGAACCACTCAGCAAGGAAAAGCCAAAAAACAAAGCAGCATTACAAAATAACAGCTAAAAAGACCAAAACCGCTATTCTGAATGGGGAAAGAATAGCAAATGCTGCTTGTTGACACCGTCCTTAGCTAGCATATCTATCGCACCGTTCGCTTACCTCTTGACATGAGAGAAGGAAGCAGAGGTAATATTGGCAAGATCCCATATCTCCTCTACGATGTCTGCCAACCTCCATCGTGGGCTAGAGCTCCTCGAAGCCCACCCATTATACACAAGAGGAATAACCATCCACCAGAAGATTATCTATGTGCAAACGTTGCACTTCCCGAAGGACCGTCCTTAAAGCAAAGAGCTCAGCTTTATTAACTGAGAAATTGCCAACATGATCTGAATAAGAAGAGATGATCTTTGCATCACAGTTACGAATGACCCCACCAATACCTGCTCTTCCTGGATTTCCAATGACGCTGCTGTCAAAATTCTGCTTAAACATTACAGCCAAAGGTGGAGACCACCTAATAGATAAAATAGATCTACTGGTGAAAGAAAAGGCAACCTCTTCCAAATTTCTCATAATCACTGAGATGGAGAAATCACTGAAGAAGGGTAGGACTGAAACCATATTTGTCAAGTTCATTTCGGACACCGTTTCGGCTTGGCTCCAAAATCAAACATTTCGGTCTGTTCAGACATTTCGCTTTCCAATTCGGAAATTCGTTTCGGAATATATATATATATACATAGTTATCAGAATCCTACGATTCGTATCCCGAATCCCGATTCGTATCCCGAATCTTAAGGAAAACGATTCGTATCTATGTAGTGAATCTCATTTACAAATGAATCTTAGGATTCAGGTATGAATCCTACGATTCGATACTCGTTTCATTGAATCTTACGATTCAAGCGATTCGACTAAGTAAGAATGACTATAGCCAATAAACTAATATTAATAATCTTTTTCCTTTTTTCTTTCTTTATTCTCTCTTTCTTTTATCGCTTGTATTTTTATAAGGTTATTTAGTAGTTAACGAAACCTCGTAAGAATTTTTTACGGCTTCGATAAGTTTTTAAAGATGAATAAAGAACATGCATTTAACTAAAGCATTCGACTGTTCGTATGGTGCTTGTTTATATCTTCTTCTTTTTTTAATCTATTTTGTTTTTTTTCTTCATGAACACTTTTTTAACTTTAAGAGATATCCTACCGTGTAAGATTGATGGTTTGGATTTTATTTTATTTTTATTTTCTGATTTAAAGATAATAAAAAATATATATTGATACTTTAAACTTATTTAACTATTTACACATCATTTATTTCATATATATATGTAATAATATATGTCATGATGTTCTTGATATGATTGTATGATAGACTTACTTGTTTTTATATTTATACTACTATAAATGGAAAAATGGATGGCTATGAATAATTACTTTTTTCTTTCTCTTTTAATTTTTAATTATTTTTTTATTTTTATTAGAAAAATAAAAAAATCCTACGATTCACGATACGATTCGCGATTCGATTCGATTCATGGGTATGAACGATTTGCGATACGATTCCGATTTTGAAAACTATGTATATATATATTAAAAACATATAGAAAATTTCATTCTACTAACTCAGACCCAAACTTGACAACTTTCAAATTGGATCCAGTTGGGAAGCAAGCTTGCCAAGGCCCATTTACACTCCAGCATATCAATAAGCCAACTCTCAGGGATGCTTTCTTCCAACTAATAAATGGGCCAGACTGTATAATTCCAAGAATAATATGTATCCGACATATAATCATCTGTGCTATTAGTCCTTTTACTATACTTCTTTTTTTCTTATATCATCCTTTTACAATACTTTTTTTTTTATTATATATATATCATCCTTTTACAATACTTCAAACATTCACCTCATGTAGAAAAACCAGGTTGTGTTGATACAGTCCAGTAATACTTTGGGTCATAATGGGAATTACATTTTGGAATCCAGAGATCATCCTTTATGCTTTTAACAATCATTTCACCCATCAGATGAAAAATATAACATAAGGTCAAGTTATTGTAAATGGATTGGGTCAAATTTGACTTCATCAGAGCAAAAATGACATCAAATTTGGAATGAAAATTGGGCCACTGCATATGCTGGGCAGGGCACATTATTGTAAATGGATTGAATCAAACCCAAAGATGGTGATTAACATCATCTTTACTTGAATGATGATATATGTAAGTGGGCCTCACGTTCTCTCAGCCAAAAAAAAAAAAAAAGTGGACCAGACGTTCTGGTACTCATCAGAACCATTGCTTAAAAAGTAAGCATTCAACACCTTTATAAAAAGGTCCTCCCGAAGACGAAACCCATTTCGCAAAACCCAGACGAAGGAAATGAAAAGAAACGAAGAAGAAATGGAAAGAGAGGGAGAGATTGGCATACCTGGTTCTCTGAGGGCTTTTCTGCAAAGAAATCCGATGATGGCAATAGTGACAGTCCTCTGCAACAAAGGAGACACACCCAAGGCGAGGGAGAAAGCATCCAACAGTGAACAATCTCAAGAAATTGCAAGGTAAATAGGGCAATGAAGGATTTCGTGGCTGATATCAGCATATTAGAGTCCAATTTATAGATCGATTGGGAATACTGAAGCTGCATGCCGTTGAAGAAGATGAAATGAGATGTCTGCCGTTATGGCTCTCTCCTGCATGCCAGACGAGACGAGGTATTTCAAATAGTTTCATTTATTTCTCCCAACTTGGATTCGTCCGAATCAAGAGTTTCGGATATTGTTTGCCCGAAATTAGGGATTTCGAAACGAAACCCTGTTATTCGGGCGAATTTAAACAAATTTTGAACCGAAAATCTTCAAACGAGATGTTCGGTTCGTTTTTTTCTACGAAAGGAGATAAATTGGACAGTTCGTCCGAAACGAACCGAACTTGACCACTATGACTGAAACCCATGAAGCCACAAGGACTTTTACCTTCTCTTTCAAATGATCAATAAAAGAGTACGTTTTCAAAGAATCTTGCATTGCGCTCTCTCCAAATAACCCAAATGATAGCTAAGAAAGAGACTTTCCACATGATTCTGCCCTTCGGCGACCCTACCACCAATTCCATGACTTAGTGCTGAAGGAGATATTCTGAGAAAACCCAATCACAACCAAACCATTCGAGCACTGCAGTCCATAAAGAGTGGGCCGCCTTACAGTTGAAAAGCAAGTGATTGACAGATTCCTCATTGAGGCACAGAGGGCACGTGTTAGCAAGAACAATCCCGCGACGTTTAAGATTGTCTATGGTTAAGAATTTTCCTTGAAGAGCACTCCAAGCGAAAGCCAAGACCCTTGGAGGGGCCTTAAAACTCCACAAGCTACACCCAAAGCTAGCCGCAAAAGGTCCCTTTACTATACTCGTAAAGAAAGAACGGACAGAGTGAACCATCTATTGACACTGTCCACACCCTTCTATCCTTACCTGAAACTAGAATATACACTTCTTCAAGCTCAGCAAGCATGTAGAACAGTTGAAGTTCCTCTTCTTCTGAAATATTTCTACTATATTGGAGCCCAAACAACTGAGTTGCCAACTCTAGAAAAATAATTTCTCACGTTAGCATTTTTGTCTACAGCGCAGGAGAAGAGCCTGGGATACTTGTTTGAAAGAGAGGAGTTTCCAACCCATAAATCCAACCAAAACCGGATCTTTTGCCCACAACCTACCTGAGATCTGATGTTCAAAAGAAAATCAATTTTAGCTGATAAAATTCCTTTCCATAAGCCCGAACATGTTTGAACCGTATTTGGGACATCCCACCCCTTTTTCTGCCAACACCATATTTGGCTAAGACTACCCTTCCACAAACCATCTTGATTATCCCCTAGCATCCAGAGCCATTTACCTAGGAGGGCAAGGTTCATCTCCATTTGGGTTTGTTACCCAACCCACCCTCCCTCTTTTTTGGAGTTACAGACAGTCTTCCATGCCACTAGATGAAATTTGTGCCTCACCTCCTGACCTTACTAGAGAAAATCACAATGAAGTTTTATGATCCTAGCGGCAACTTCAATCGGGCACTTAACTAAAGACAATAAGTAAATGGGGAGATTGGAGAATGCTAACTTGATAAGAGTGATGCATCTGGCTAAGGATAAGTGTCTGGACTTCCATGAAGACAATTTCCTCGAAATTCTTTCCAATTGAGGGTTCCATAGATCTTTTGTGGCCCATCTAAGGCAAAGAGGAAGGCCGAGATAGGTGATCAGAAGGCGACTAGCTTTGCACCCTACGATCTTTGCTAAATTTTCGAGCTAGCCGTACTCTACATCCACCCACAATAAGTTTTCTTTTAGCTGGAGTAAAACAAGTGATTAAACCCGCCCTTCATGCCGCTACAAGCATTCTGCTTAAAGCTTAGCCAACAAGAACAAAGAGGAAAGGGGAGAGGGGGTCACCCTGACGCAAACCACTCTTAGCAGGGAAGAAACCTTTTGGGGAACCATTGATGAGAATTGAAAGGTGAGACCATGAGAGGTATTCCTTAATCCAACCTCTCCACTTTGCACCAAAACCCATTCTTCTCATCATATACTGAAGGAAGTCCCAATCAACCCTGAAGAGACAGTGCTGCAAGAGCTCAAAGCAAACACTCAGCTGGTCCATTCCCACTCCCAATCCATAGCCAAGCTAGAGGCCCAGCTAGGCCAAATAGCTATCTTAACAGAAGAGAGGAGGGACGTTTGCCCAACCCACGCACAGTCAACCCCAAGACTACATTCGAGGTGGGTAATGGCTCGCAACCTTGTGATACGTATCATGAGCAAGCCAAAATGGTTGTCGCCTTAAGGAATGGGCGTGAGGTTGAAACTAGGCCTAAGGAGCCTAAAAAGGATGTGAGAGAACCTAAAGCCAATCCCAAGGTTTCTGAGGCTGAAAGGGTTTCTAAGGGAAAGGAGGACACCCCTCCTAGTTCTTCATCTGTCCCGTCTGTGGCACCCCTATATGTGCCTAAAGCCCCTTTTCCCACTTGCCTTGACACACCCTCTCCCTTTAGTAAAAAGGGAGCCACCATGGATGAAATGTTCAATGTGTTCAAGCAAGTAAAAATCAACCTGCCTTTCCTGGATGCTATCAAGCAGGTGCCTTCTTATGCGAAATTTCTGAAAGATTTGTGCACCCAAAAGCGCAAATCTAAATCACATGTGCCAAACAAGGTTTTGCTCACCGAGCAAGTGAGCTCGATTTTTCATAATGACACTCCTCCTAAGCTGAAAGATCATGGCACTCCCACCATTACTTGTACGATTGGGAGTCACATCATTGATCATGCATTATTGGATCTTGGAGCGAGTGTCAATCTCTTGCCTTACTCGATGTATGAGCAGATTGGGCTGGGGAAATTGAAGCCCACTCAGGTTACCTTGCAACTTGCTAATAGATCTGTCAGGGTACCCCGAGGAATAATTGAGAATGTTCTGGTCAAGGTCGACAAGTTCTATTTTCATGTCGATTTCATCGTCCTTGACAATGAACCAGTGCAAAACTCGAGGAAACACACTCCTGTCATTCTTGGCCATCCCTTTTTAGCCACGGCCAATGTGAACATTAACTGCAGCACATGAGTTATGGATGTTTCCTTCGATAATATGAAAGTGAGGCTGAATGCTTTTAGGGCCTCTCATCAACCTCCAGACAAGGCCGATTGCTTTGCAGTCAATGTTATCATTGCTCCTGATCTGACTGACAATCAGGAAGATCAAATAAAGGAGGTAGACATGAAGGAAGTGCTGAGTCATGTCTTTATGCAGGTTTGTATTGTACTTTGTAGAATTTCTTTATTTTTGTTTACGTTGCTTACCGCTAACATTCAGCAGGTACTTTGGTCCGAGTTAGGGGATGTCATCCCCGTTTTCCACCAGAACTTATGTTAAGCAGTAGCCAGGTGATATCCTTCCTTTTCCTTTACTTTCCTTGTTCTTTATATCTCATATTTATTTTGCTGCACATTGTGGACAATGTTAGGATAAGTTGGGGGGTGGGGTATTAACCTTTGGGTTAGTCTTAGTAGTTTTAATTCTTTTTAGTTTTAGTTTTTTTTCCTTTATTTTTTATTTTGCTATTTCCATTAGTCTTTCGGGAGATTTCTAACCGGGTTTTTATGAAACGAAGATACCCTTATTTTTGGAACTTTTTGTGAGGAAAAAGAGAAAAAGGGTGAAACTATCTTGTTTTAAGAAAGAGTTTTTGAGAAATTGTTGAATTATTGATCCATCACTTAACACGTATGTTATAGAAATTTTTGAAATGTGAAGCTATGATTTCCATACTTGTGAGAACTTTAGAACAAATATGATGGAAAGCTGAGTGTCCTGGAACAGCTGAGTGGATTTATCCACAAATTGGTGAATTAATTCGGGCATATGGAAAGGGCTTCCTATTGTTGGGGACCGTATTTGAAAAAAAAAGTACTATTATTGTGACTAGTTTGGGTTCGTAGCCTTTTTAACCCGTGCCAGTAAGCCCGTAGGGGTATTTACCTACCTAATGCCCTAAAGACATCTGTTTTGGGACTCATTGGCCGAATGCTCGTTACATGGGTTAATTAGAAAGCTTAAGGGACCTAGGCATTGCACAGTCACATGTGTGTGTTTCGTATTGAAAAAAAAAAGAAAAAAAAAATCACTAAAGTAGTGTTACGGCCTTTGGAAAAACAATAGTGTGAAAGCCACCACAAATGCCTTGAGAGGAATCATGTTATCTTTTACTAAGGTTAGGTGGCCCAGAATTTTGAAAGGAAAAGAAAAAAATGTGTTTTCACGGAAGTTTTTAGTGGATCGTTTTATGCTTTCATGCTTCTATATATACACAATTTTTGCACGATCAATTTTTCCAACATGATTTTGAGGATTTCTAACCAACAGATAGGATTTGTGAACCAAATTTGTGATGTGTATTGAAACCCCATAATCAGGAATATCCGGTGTTCGTAGATATCTTTATGGAAAATAGTCCCTATTTTTTAGGAATTTTGTGAGTAAATTCACTGCAAACCCTCACGAGACTATAACTCATCCTCTAGGGGGAACTTAGAGGTTTAAAGGCTTGCTGCACATGCTAAGTGCAGCCGTGCTCCCTACGAAAGTGGCCTTAGTAAGTCTTTATTTTTGTTTTAGCTTTGCTCGAGGTCTAGCAAAGTGTAAGTTGGGGGGGGGGAAGCCTAAAATACACCATTTAAACCCTCAACAAAGACTTTGTTAAACCTTGGAATGATAGTATAGATCTTTACTTATGTTATTTTATTGTTTTCGGGTATTTTAGGTGAAGAACCAGAAGATGGAGAAAATGGAGCGCAAATGGAGTCATCGCGACGCACTTGGACCGCACTGGCTCCAGGCGTCTGAACGCCCGGCAGAGAAGACCCGGAAGCTGCTGCCTCCGGGCGTCCGGACGCCCGGACTAGATGGGCACCGCCTCCTTCCGCGTTTTGACAACTTTTGAGGATTTTTTTAGGCCAAAAACTTATATATATATATATATGATCCAAACTCGTTTTTAGAGATTATTCACATCTTGGGAGAAGTTCTGGAGGCTGGTTTGGGAGCTTTGGAAGAGCGCCAATGAGGATTTCGTCAGAGATTCTTCGTCAACCTCTCGCCATGAGTAACTAAATCTCTATCTTAGGGTTGTGATGAAGCCCTAGTTTTGTGTTTATAGTGATGTATAGGTTCTAGGGTTCTATTTTGAATGCTTTGATTATATGACATTGATGTTATCCATTGTTGGATTCTATTTATTAATGCAAGATCTAGTTTTGGTATTTTATTCTTGTAGTTTGGAATAGCAGTCATATAATATGGTGCTTGAATGTGTGTGGAGTTAAAGCTAGGATAATCTATGCCATAGAGATAGGTTATGCCCATATCTAAACCCGCACCCCTTATTTGTTAACTCTGTGAAGGTTTGTAACCAGAACGAGTCTTGAAAGCATTGATAGTGAAACCCTAGATCTATATCCGCCTTTGCACGAGGCTTCGTACCCTAAGACTTTTCTATGATTGGATCAAAACATTGTCTTTTAATTTGTTAATGTAGGAATCAAACCCATTAGCCAACACTTCGTTTTCTAGTAAGATTAGTTTAAGAATCAACACTTTGTTTTCTATTAGGATTAGTTTAGGAATGTAGGAACCAACACAACTTAGCCTTTTTGTCACAGTGGATACTGATGAGTCAGACCCAAATGACCCAACCCATGAGGATGAGTCAGGTCAGAATAGCCCAATGAGCCAAGGTCCAAATCAGTGGAGGCCTGATTGATCCGTTCAGGTCCAGGTCCAGATCCACATACTCTGGCCACGTCAAGGTTAACACGTCGCTGCGGAAAAAGTCATCCTCAACCTGCTCTCTCCGGGTCTAGCTGAGGATATTAACTGCCTCGTCTATTGGGGGCAGTTCCAGGCTCCTTGTGAGCGATGGCGGAAGGTCCTCCCCATCTGTTCGGGGGGGGGTTATAAATAGAAGACCCCATCGTCACTTGGAGGGGAGAGAAAAGTTTCCATCTTCTACACGCCCTCTCACATTGTAATCCTTTGGACTCTCAATAGAAAACTACTCTTCTAAAGTGGACGTAGGTCATATTGACCGAACCACTATAATCTCTCTCTTCTTTTATTACTGCATTTATTATCCATAACTCGACCGGTGTTGTCCGAATCATCATTTCGGCATCATCAGTTTGGCGCCGTCTGTGGGAAACGAAAATCAAAGCTAAAGTTCTCACTTCACGCATCTTCTTCAGAAATTATGGTGATCACCACAAGATCAGCAAGACGACCAGAGGATAACCCCCAGTGAGAGGGCTTGGGTAACCCTCCACCAATCAATCCTACCCTGAATGCTCCTGCTCCCACTCCTCAGCAGATGTTGGAGACCATGCAACAGCTGGTAGCCCAAAACCAGCAGATCTTACAACTCGTGCTTGCGGGGCAGGGAGGAGCATAGTTTGGAGGAGCACCGCAAGGAGCACCCCAGGGAGGAGCACCGCAAGGAGCGCCGCGCCCGGGGCATCCAACTGCTCCACGCCGAGGAGCACCTCGCCCGGGTGTCCACCTCCATGGCGCCCAGGGGAGCCTGGGTGCCCGAGGGAGCTTGGGCGCCCAAGGAGTTCCCCAGGGCGCCCCTCACGGAGTGCTTCTGATGGACCCTCACGGTCGCGCCCACCACCAAGTGCCCCCGCCTCCAGGAGGGGGACCCAATCATGGTGGAATTCCACCCCCTCCATCTGCCTCTAATAGGGAGGATTTCCAAGAGGAGGGGAGTGAGAACCAAAGCATGGAGGAGGGGAGCCATTTTCCTGACCTATCCAGGGAAGCTCCCAATCGCTGGGACGAAAAGATCAAAGAGATGCCGAATCAGTTGGGAGACTTCTACAACGCCATGAAGGCGCAGGCAACAGAGACTGTAGATCACCTAGTCGGGCAAACGGACACACCGTTCAAACCCGATGTGGCAAACTACCCACTTCCCCGGAAGTTCAAGATGCCGTCCATGGAGACCTTTGATGGAAGAAAGGATCCATTGGACCACCTGGAGACGTACAAAACCAAAATGCAGCTACATAATATCCCCAATGAGATTATGTGCAAGGCATTCCCAACCACACTGAAGGGTTCTGCCCGCCTGTGGTTTGCCAGTCTCACCCCAGCCTCCATCGCCACCTTTGGGGAGTTTAGCAAGTCCTTCGTGTCACACTTCATCGGAGGACGCCGCCACCAGAAGCCTGCCACACACCTGCTCAGCATAAAGCAGGATACAAATGAAAGCCTCAGGAGTTACCTCACTCGTTTTAACGAGGAGGTACTTCAAATTGAAGAGCCCGACGACAAGGTGTCCATGACAGCCTTCATGGGAGGCCTCCGCTCATCGAGCTTCCTTTTCTCAGTGATGAAGCGCCCACCAAAGAGCATGCCAGAGCTACTGGCAAAGGCCAAGAAATACATGAACGCAGAGGACATCACAAGGGCCAGGCGGGGAGAGTCCTCCAGGACAGGGGACAAGGGGAAGGAGCGAGAAAGAGATGAAAGGAGGGAAACGAGCAACAAACGGAGCAGGACAGAGAGGACACCTGCCAGAGACAGACTTGGTCCCGCTCCACAGAGAAACCGACTTGGTCATGCTCCGCAGAGAGACGGACATGTATTCACTCCTCTCAACGCCACTGTGGAGCACATCCTGTTCCAGATACAAGATGATCCCGCCATAAAATGGCTCGGAAAGATGAAGTCTCCTCCAAATCGCCGGAACCAGACCAAATACTGTCGATTCCATCGTGACCATGGCCATGACACGGACGATTGTTTTGACCTCAAAAGGCAAATTGAGGATCTCATCCAGCGAGGTCATCTACGCCAGTATGTTGCTGGTAGGCGGCAAGCTCCGTCACCACCACCTCATAATACAGAGAACTAGCAGCCCATTAAAGAAATCCGAACCATCTCGAGAGGACTGGAAGAGTCACTCTCTATCATGAAGGCCTATGCCAGAAAGGCAAGGCATCCCGATGAAGCGCGCCCGTCCAAGGTGCCAAAACTGGGAGCTGATGAAATTATATCCTTTTCGGATAAGGATTTGGAGGGGATCCAGCACCCCCATGATGACCCTCTGGTGATTACCATGACCGTCGCCAATTTTCAGGTACACAGAATTCTGGTTGACGGTGGTAGCTCTGCTGATATCTTATTTGTTGACGCTAATGAGAAGCTGAAACTGAGCCGGGAGAGGCTGCAGCCTGTCAAATCTCCCCCCTTTGGGTTCTCAGGAGCGAGAGTGTTCCCCTTAGGGGCAATTACATTACCAGTCACAGCAGGGGTAGCCCCCCGAAGTTCCACTACAATGGTGAACTTCCTGGTGATAGATTGCCCGTCAGCCTATAACATCATACTAGGGCGACCAACTCTTAACGCACTAAGAACCGCCCCCTCCACATACCATCTCATCATTCGTTTTCCAACCCCGAATGGAGTCGGGGAAGTGAGAAGGGACCAGGTAGCAGCAAGAGAATGCTACGTCTCCTCAAAGAAGGCCAAGAAAACGCAGGAGGCGTTGCAAGTCGAGGTCTTGGACCCAAGGGATGACGCCACTACAGAGAGAGGAGAACCTGTGGAAGAGCTCACCCCTGTGGTCTTAAATGAAGACTTTCCTGACAGAAAGGTATACATAGGCTCTTCCCTTTCTGATGATCTGGCCCACCAGTTAAAAAATTTTCTGAGTAATATGGGCATTTTCGCATGGTCACATGCGGATCTTGAAGAGATTGATCTCGGAGTCGCCACTCACCGCCTCAATGTCGATCCTCTCCACAAGCCTGTCCGGCAAAAGCTAAGGGGCGCCTCCACTGAAAGGGCCCAAGCGATGGACAAGGAGGTCGAGAAATTAATTGACAGTGGGGCAGTCAGGGAAGTAGCATACCATGAGTGGCTCTCAAATGCGGTGATGGTAACCAAAGCAAATGGGAAGTGGCGCCCATGTGTCGATTTCTCGGAGCTCAACAAGGCATGTCCAAAGGATAGCTATCCGTTGCCACGGATAGACCTCCTGATCGACGCCACTGCTGGACATGAGTTGTTATCTTTCTTGGATGCTTACTCTGGATACAACTAGATCAGCATGCATCCCCCAAACCAAGAAAAGACGTCCTTCATCACTCCAAAGGGGACCTATTGCTACAGAGTCATGCCCTTCGGACTAAAAAATGTAGGGGCAACCTATCAGCGTCTGGTAAACAAAATGTTTCACTACCAGATTGGGCAAACCATGGAGGTCTATGTAGACGACATGTTGCCATGTTGGTCAAAAGCCTCGCCACTGCAGATCACGTCGACCACCTCCAGGAAACTTTTAATGTCCTCAGATCCTATCGCATGAAGTTGAATCCTGAAAAATGCGCCTTTGGCGTAGGATCAGGAAAATTCTTGGGCTTCATGGTCAACCGAAGAGGAATTGAGGCGAACCCAGATAAGATCAAGGCCATACTTGATATGCGGTCGCCCTCTTCCACCAAGGAGTTGCAGCGCCTCAACGGAAGAATTGCAGCACTTAACAGATTTGTTTCCAAGTCTGCTGACAAATGCTTGCCTTTCTTTAAAATCCTCCGAAAAACTTTCGAGTGGGGACCTGAAGCCGAGGAGGCCTTCCAAAAGCTCAAAGCTTACCTAGCCACTCCCCCTCTTCTTTCGCATGCTGCACCCGAAGAGGTGTTGTATTTATATCTCTCTGTTTCCCCCTCGGCAGTCAGCTCTGTCCTCATCAAGAGTCATGATGGAGTGCAAAAGCCCATCTATTATGTGAGCAGAGCATACCGAGGGGCAGAATTCAAATACTCGGAGCTGGAGAAGCTGGCGCTCGCCCTCATCTCGACGGCAAGGCGCCTACGACATTATTTTCAGAGCCACACTATTATTGTAATTACTAATCCGCCTCTAAAGAGAGTATTGGGAAAGCCGGATGTGTCCAGAAGATTGGTTAAGTGGACAGTCGAATTGGGCGAATTCCATGTCCAATACCAGCCAAGGGCGGCTATCAAAGCACAGGGTCTGGCCGACTTTGTGGCCGAATTTACAGTCCCAGAGGGGGTAACGAATGACCCCACCAAGCTCCATGTCAATCTCCCACACGACGCGGGCATCGAAGAGGGCACCCAGGCTCCCCCGGGCGCCCAGACTCCTCAGGCTTCTCCGGGCGCCCAAGCTCCCCTGGGCACCCAAGCTACCTCGGGCGCCCAGGCCATTACTCCCCTGGGCGCCCCGGCCTCTTCGGGCGCCTAGGCCCAAGCTCCCCCGGGCGCCCAGTCTCCCTTTGGCACCCCCGCACCTCCGACTTGTGACTCCCATCTTGATGTCCAGATGCCCACTGAGATCACTGATCCTCCACCACAAATAAGATGGCAGCTGTGTGTTGATGGATCTGCAACCTGTGAAGGAGGAGGAGCTGGCCTTATTCTGATCAGCCCTGACGGGACACCAATCAAGTATGCAGTGAAGCTCCACTTCATCGCCTCTAACAATGAAGCTGAATATGAGGCCCTCCTCTCTGGTCTAAAATTGGCAATATAAATGGATGCCCAGTACCTCATTGCTTACAGTGATTCAAAACTGGTGGTCAACCAAGTAAACGGCGAGTTCGAAGCAAAGGAGGCATGAATGCAGCAATATCTCAGCATGGTTCAAAGACTAATAGGGTGGTTCCAGCACTTCCAGATCTGTCACATCCCTAGAGGGGATAACATTGATGCGGATGCACTCGCCAGACTCGCCTCTTCATTAGAGGATACATCTGTAGAACCGACGATCATCGGACACCAGTTGGGGCCAAGCAGGTTAGATGTGGATACTATGAACATTAACTGTGCGTCAGACGAGGCAAACTGGATGACCCCAATACAAGCGTACCTCCAGGAAGGTAAACAGCCAGACGATCCCCTTGAAGCAAAGAAACTTAGGCTGAGAGCTTCCAAGTTTACCCTTCTACAAAATACACTCTACAAGAAGGGTTACTGCTTACCATTACTGCGCTGTCTTTCGCCTGAGGAAGCTGACTACGCCCTCAGAGAAATCCATGAAGGAATTTGCGGGAATCACTCTGGCGGACGCTCCCTCGCCCACAAGGCATTTAGGCAAGGATATTTTTGGCCAACCATGGTAAAGGAAGCCAAAGAATTTACCAAAAAATGTGATAAGTGTCAACGCTTCGCCACTGTGCTCAGGCAGCCACCAGAGGAGCTGACAAAAATTTTGAGCCCATGGCCTTTCTCAAAATGGGGTATTAATATCCTAGGCCCTCTTCCTTTGAGTAGAGGGCAGTGCAAGTTTGTGGTCATTGCAGTTGACTACTTTACAAAGTGGGCGGAGGCAGAACCCCTGGCTAAAATAACAGACTCGAAGGTAAAAGACTTTGTCTGGAAAAACCTAGTATGTCGCTTCGGGATACCTCAAGCCATTGTTAACGACAATGCCAAGCAGTTTGATAACAAACTCTTCAACACCTTCTGCTCTGACCTACAGATAAAACCTCATTCCAGCCCGGCACATCCACAAGCAAATGGGCAGGCAGAGGTCATGGTCAGAACAGTCCTACGCATCCTAAAGACAAGGCTCGAAAGAGTGAAGGGTCTTTGGGTCGATGAGCTCCCAGGAGTGTTGTGGGCCTATCGAACCACACCAAGAACTCCTACTGGGTAAACCCCGTTTTCTCTCTCTTATGGGACTGAGGCAGTCATCCCTGTTGAAATAGGACTACCTTCCTTAAGGGTCCACCTCCATAATCACTCCACCAACGGGGAAGCACTCCGCATCAACCTCGATTTGATAAAGGAGGCGAGGGAGATGCCTATGGTCCGCAACGCAGAGTATAAAAGGCGCATGGCAAGATACTACAACTCGAGGGTGAAGCCTCGTTCATTTCAACCGGGAGACCTAGTCCTGAAAAAGGTCATCCTTGCCACGAAAGACTCTCGCGAAGGAAAGCTGGGACCAAGTTGGGAAGGGCCGTATCTCATAACAAAAGTAGTAAGGCCAGGCACCTACAGGATCCAGAATTCTGAAGGAAAGGTTTTACTTCATCCATGGAATGCGGAACATTTGAAGAGGTACTATCAATAGTATTGTAAGGGGGCCAGAGTAGTGAGGGTGTGGGGTCTGATTAAAAAAATTTTCCAATTGATGTTTAGCAACAGATGAATAAAATGAAGAACATTTTCATTTAATTTCAAAAAGTTAGGCTACAAATTGCCTTTCCAAAAAGAAAATGTGTATATATACATCAAAAGTCCCCTACCATCTAATCACTCTCATAGCTGCCCTCATCATCCTCTCCGTCCTCATCATCCTCACCAGAGTTGCTACTGCTATCATCAGGTGCCTCAGTCGGCACGAAGCCTGAGAGGTCAATATCTGGAAAAGCAGCGGAGATCTTCCCTCGGAGCTCATCATAACCGTCGATGAAGGCATCAGCGAAGCCATTCTCTAACTCCCTCCGTGCCTGGGAAGCTCTCTCATCAGCTTGGGAAGCCCTCTCATGTGCTCCCCTCACCTCTGTCTCCATAAGCAGCACCCTCTCGAGGGTCCGTGCGAGCTCAACCTCACTGAGCGAAGCCCTCTCGCGGGTCTTCACAAGCTCAGCCTCACTGAGCGAAGCCCTCTCGCGGGTTTTCACAAGCTCAGTCTCAAGCCCGGCTACCCTCTCTTGGGCTGCCGAAAGCTCAGCTCAAGCTTGGTCGCCCTCTCGCGGGCTGCAGCAAGATCAACATCGGAGGCCTTTCTTGCAGTTTCAAGGGCAGTAATCCTTCCTTGAGCAGCAGAGAGCTCCTTTTTCATAGTCTCATTATCTTGTTTCAGGTGACTCTGAGATTGGGCCCTTGACATCAAACAGATGGATGCGGTAGAGGCTTGAAAAAGAAGAACAAATGAAATGAGATAGTGCATATATAAATGAAACAAAAATCTGGAGAAAGAGGAGCAATAAACCTTTACCTGAGCCAGACCTTCCACAAACTAGTTTATAACTCCCTCGATGCCAAAATTATTAATCTGGCTGACCTCGGGCGGAAACACGAATCTCGCGAGCTTTTCCCGTATCACGAGTGGTTTGCCCAGCATGGGGCCAGCACAAGTCGGTGCCCCTGTAGAAGTCCCCGACTGTGGAGGACACAAACGAGGGGTAGAAGGTGTGGCCCGAGAGGAAGATTTCGGAGTAACAGTCTTGGCAACAGAGGCCACCCCACATGCCCGAGGCCCCATAGCAGAGGTAGATAGAGGAGAGCTCACCTCCAAAGTCTCGAGTAGAGAGGTTCCTGGAGAGGTGTTATCCATCCTCGCCGCCTTAGCAGAAGAGGTATCCCTACCAGAAAGGCAAGCCCCAATCACTGTTCTGTTCAACTCTACCGTTCTGTCTATCCCTACAAAGGCAAAGGTGTTACTTGGATAGGGAGTATCATGTAAACGAAAAATTATGGATCGAACAACAATAATGTACCTTTTCTTTTAGAGGAAGATCTCGGAGGGGGTCCACCAGTCCCACTCTCTTTGGGAAGGAGGGTTCCTAAATCTTTATCAGGATGAACCCTCACCGCCTGCAATTTCCGCTCCTGATCAGCGGAGAGCACGAGAGCATCTGCACAAGAACAGTGAGCACATACAGGTATATATAAAAAAAAATAAAGAGGATAGCCATCAAGGAGCGTACCTAGTTTTTTAGCAGCAGCCCACCGTGTGGGCACCAAAGCCCGGTCTGCTTCAGAGGCCCACTCACCACCAGCGAAGAAGATACGAGATTTCCAACTGTGGCAGTTGGAGCGCAATCCCGTAAGTAGCTTGCCTCCCCTAGGGGGCAAGATAGTACCATCCCCTATTGGGAACCGGGGATTCAGTCAAGCTGTAGGCGGCATGGAACTCCATAGGAGAAGCATCCTCGCGATGTACCCTCCTCCACAGTTCAAGAAAGCCAAGCAGGACTCTCCAGCCATTGGGGGCTAACCGCCCCGGGGTCAATGAAAAATAATGGAGAATGCGGCAGAGGGAGGAGGACATAGGAAATCTCAGTCCTGCTTCAAGCATCTCCTCATAGATGACAATGTCACCAGAGGAGCCATCACAAGCCGGCTCGTCTGTTTCAGCCCGCCGACACAGAACAGTGGGAGGAATGCGGTAAGAGACTGTGATCTTGAAAATATCATCATCAGTGCTGAGTGCACTGAAAAGTGTACGCACCTTGGATCCCTCGTCGTCCACCACAACTTTTGCCTGATACCTTTTGCGAGTCGTGCCAACACCAGCTGCAGCCGCACTCGCGCGTGTAGTGACACCCGAGGAGCCCGCTGCGCCCTGGGCGACGCGTGATGCTGCCGTTGCTGACTCCTCGCTCGACGTAGCCGGACGCCCCTCACCAGTCACGGCCGGGCGCCCTTCGCCCATCGCCTCAGGACGGGCGGCCATGGCGGATCCACCGGCGCCCGCAGCGCCGCCACCCGCAGGACGGGCGCCCAAAGCCTGGCGGGCGCCCACTCCCAGGCCGCCGCCGCCCGCAGCCTGGCGGACACCCAGGCCGCCGCCGCGTCGCCCGCACCCTGGCGGGCGCCCAGGCCAGATCCACTCTCGCCGCCCGCAAGACCGGCGCCCAGGCCAGATCCACTCTCGCCGCTTGCAAGCTGCGGGCGCCCAGGACAGGGCCCTTGCCCGCTGCCGGGCGGGCGACCATGCCCGCAGGGGCACCCGCCAGGCAGGGCCCTCGCCCACTGCAGGGGGGACGACCACGCCCGCTGCGCCGCCGCCCGCTGCCGGGTGGGCGACCACGTCCGAACCGCCGCCCGCCGCCTGGCGGGTGCCCAGGCCGGGGCCGCTTGCGCCATCGCCTTCGCTGCCGCCGCCTGTTGTCGCCGTCTTCTTCTCTCTCAATGGCCTTTCTTCTTTAGAGTACTCCATTGCAGAGGCTACTTTATTTCTCTTTGGGAAAAGTCATGCTCTAGGGCTTGAGTAGAAGCAAGGGGTAGTTTTTATAGCCTGGGTTTTCAAAAAAGAGTAGTCCAAGCCATGAGGACTCTCCCAGATACATATCTACAGAAACTGACAGAATTGAAACCAGAAAAGAGAAAAAGATTTTGGAGGGAGAAGAGACCTGAATCTACCAATGCCCCCTTTTCAAAAAATTATTTGGGCAAGGGGCATTGAGGGGCAAATGATGAGTCAGGCCCAAATGACCCAACCCATGAGGATGAGTCAGGTCAGAATAGCCCAATGAGCCAAGGTCCAAATCAGTGGAGGCCCGATTGATCCGTTCAGGTCCGGGTCCGGGTCCACATACTTTGGCCACGTCAAGGTTAACACGTCGCTGCGGAAAAAGTCATCCTCAACCTGCTCTCTCCGGGTCCAGCTGAGGATATTAACTGCCTCGTCTATCGGGGGCAGTTCCAGGCTCCTTGTGAGCGATGGCGGAAGGTCCTCCCCATCTGTTGGGGGGGTGGTTATAAATAGAAGACCTCATCGTCTCTTGGAGGGGAAAGAAAAGTTTTTATCTTCTATACGCCCTCTCACATTGTAGGGGGGGTTATAAATAGAAGACCTCATCGTCACTTGGAGGGGAGAGAAAAGTTTTTATCTTCTACACACCCTCTCACATTGTAATCCTTTGGACTCCCAATAGAAAACTACTCTTCTAAAGTGGACGTAGGTCATATTGACCGTACCACTATAATCTCTCTCTCTTCTTTTATTACTGCATTTATTATCAAATAACTCGACCGGTGTTGTCTGAATCATCATTTTGGCATCATCAGATACGATACTCGGTTAGAATCTTTGCTGTTTCAAGTAGAGATAGTAGCGGAGAGAATTTATATTTGCAACCCTGCTTTAGGACGATCAAGCACTATGAAGGAAGCCCCAATGTGTTTAGATAATCTCCCTCTATAGTGAAACTAAGACATAAATGCCATCATCTCCTCCTTAATATCTTCCCAAAACCGTTCAAAGAAAGCAATCAGGAATCTATTCAGGCCTGGAGCTTTGTCTCCTGCTAAGTCAAAAATGGCATCCTTAACCTCACCTTCTTCGAACTCTCTTTCAGGTCAATGGGCTTCGTGCCCCCCTATGCTATCAACCTCTAAGTTGTCCAAAGAGGATCTGGGTCTGAACCAATCTTCTTTTGAGTAAAGATTTTCATAGAACTACAATATATGCTGAATAATAGAGTCCCAATCTTCGAATTTGATGTCTCCATCTTAAATGGCTACAATTTAGTTGGTGCGATTTCTTGTTGAATCCAAACCATGGAAGAACTTTCTATTTTTGTCACCTTCCTCCAACCAATCACAGCGCGATCTTTGCTTCCATTTGATTTCCTCTTCGTTGGTTTTTCTTTAAAAAGCTTCTTTTAACTCACATCTTCTTTGTAAATCTTCAGCTGAAAGCTTGCCCAATTCCTCCTTAGAATCTAAACTATGAATCTCATGAAGTAGACCCTCTTTAGCCATTTCAATGTTTCCAAATTCTGCCCTAGCCCATTCTTTGATTTTCAGTTTCCAAATTCTGCCCTAGCCAACCTAAAACCAGCCCAACCCTCAATCCTTGTGGATTTCCACCAATCACGAATCAAGCCCGGGAACTTGCTTTCTTCCAACCACATTAATTCAAACCGAAATGGGGCGGGACCCCACCTCTCCATGTTTGAATCAAGAATAATTGGGTAGGGATCAGAATTCGGTTTTGGCAGAACCGACTGGCAGGCATGAGGGAACATGTCCAACCAATCGACGGAGACAAGGAATCTATTGAGTCTCGACATTGATGGGCTGGATTGGTGGTTACACCAAGTGAATGAGGCTCCGATCAGTTGCAAATCCACCAAGGCATGGGAATTAATCCAATCTGAAAATGCCCTCATATCAGCTAAAAAAGTACAACCCCCCAATTTTTCCCCTGGGAATCTAATAATATTTCAGTCCCCTCCAATGCACAAAGAACCAGCCCATCTTGCTCTGATGGAGTCTAAATCATTCCAAAAGTCTCCACGACGACGGTTGTCAGTTGGCCCATAGACAGAAGAGATAACCCACTCCTTGTTAGACTAAAGATTTCAGAACTACCGAAACAGAGAAAGCACCAATCCAGAAGTCTTCGAGGGAGCGGTGTCTATAGTCCCAGATTAAGATAATACCTCCTGAAGCACCATTTGCATCCAGGCAGATCCATTTGCAAAACTTGCCCCTCCCCCACACCTCTCTGACAGAACTGTCGTGTATTGATTTGAATTTAGTCTCCTGAATCATAACAATGTCCTCACTCCTGCGAATCATCTCCTTCACCACTGCTCTCCACTCGGCTTCCCAAGCCTCAACATTCCAAGAAAATATCTTCATTTGCAACGATGGTGAACCCCCTTAGAGCTCTTGGCTCCTGTACTCGATCTAATCTCCCTTGGCTGATATTCTTTCTTCTTCTCACAATTAATAGAGCACACCAGAGATTGTAATTCTTGGGAACCCTTTTTTCTCGACATCTCTGCAGCAAACGATTGCTATTTTGTTTGTCTCTAGCAAACGCAAAATCTATGAGATCTTTCCAACCTTCCCTACCATTTGTTACTGAAATGCCTGTAGCATCCCCACAAATATGCATTTTATGGGACGGCCATTCATTGCATTGATCTTCATTTTCCTTTAAAGATTAAAAGAACTGTTTTCTTTCTCCTTTGGCTCCGACTCGACTATCTGTGTCACAATAACCTCTGCTAATATAGTTAAATTGTTCTGGAGTAGGCAAGGACAATCTTCCCACTGCAGAAGTGTCGGCAGTGGGAGTTGACGTTATCTGCTTGCATATGGGATTACTCTTCTGCATCTCCTTGCATTTGAAATTTCTGCTGATTAATGAAGAAGGGGAATAACCCATATGCAAAGGCTGAAAGACTTGAACGCTGCCATTCCAGGTACGGCAAGTGAGACCTGTGCTCGAGCGACGCCTGGTGCTACTTCCTGGCGAGCACCTTGAAGGATGTAATGGGTCGCTACAGGGGGATGGACCGTTAAAGTAGCTTCATTTGGACCCACGTACTAATTATCATATTTCACATGTGGTCAAAAGATGCAATCATGTACAGTTGCAACATTCCTCATTAGGAGATTTGATTATATAATCATTAATTAGTAAGTGATTGACATTGACTTGGCCCATGTAGGTCCAAATGAAGCTACTTTAACATGGACCACTAGTTCGCAAGATCCTCTTGCACTGAAGCATCTTCAACTGATCGGCAAACCCTAAGGAGATGCTCCCTTCAGTGCTGCTTGGATCCAAGGTGGAAATGGTAGTCTCTCCATCTGACTAGGAAGTTTTAGGCGAGGAGCTGTACACAGCACGCAGACGTTCCAGAGCTCCTACTCTAGAAACAGAAGCTGTGCTCGTCTCAGAGAAAGAAGGTAGGCTGTTGGAGACATGATCGGGGTCGGAATTGGAACAAAAGTAGGCATCCGCTTTGGTCGGCAGGATCGACTCTTCCCCACTCTCTCCCATCTTCTCCTCCAAATCCTTCTTCTGCGAAGAGAGAGGGGCAGATGACCTAAACTCTTCGAGATTAATTTGTTCTTTCTCGAAAGGCATATATGGGTATAGTTAGCGGGCCGACTGGCAGCGTCCACATACGAAATGGGCCCACTAAGTAAGTTGGCCTCTTGGCCTTGGGCAGGGCCTCTAGAGCTTAGATCCTTATTGCGGGCCCAGTATTTCTCTTGGTTTAAGTTAGGAAAAGCCTGCTCATATCCAGCCGGACAGGCTTTAAAATTTAAAAGATCTCTGCCGACGTCATGGTCTCCAACCTTTGTGACCACAGTCGTTACCTATTGTTTCTAACTCCACTTTTACATAATAGAGTAGATCATCTATCCATAGAGGAAAGGACGGCGGCTTCCGGCACTCTGACTCTTCCATGGGATAAGACTTCCATAGCATAAGTTTTTTATCCACTTCCACAGTGCGGCCCAAACAATCACCAACAAGATGGAAAATTCCTTCACTCCACACTTGTAAAAGGACTCCCGTCACCTTCAACCAACGAGGACTGGGGGTTCTCCCTATGATCTCCATCCACCTATCTATAGCATAGAAAGGGGTCGAATGAAGAATCTGAACCCAGGTTAAGACCTCTACAACCTCCAGATCTGTTTGAAACTGCATTAGGATAGCATCCCTGCCTAGCAGTTTTGTCCTCCTCGGTTTCTTTCCACAATGAAAATCCAGCCAAGAAGAGATTTTCCCCAACATGAGGATCTTTCAAGAAACCTACCAGGCTGTACCGAAAAGCCTTCTTACCTTTCTCTACCACCCAAAGGGCAACCCTAATCCCTTTTTTGGACCCTTCTTGGATGATACAACCTTCTGTAAGAATGAGGTAATGAATGATCTTGGATATTCTCTTTAGTATTAGCAACACTAACTAGGGGTTCTCTTTTATCCTGCGGTTTTTATAGGATTTCTGCTCAGATCTGGCAAAGCTTACCACCCCCCCCCCCCCCCCCCCCCCCCTCTCTTCCCTTTTCTGACCTGAAGCGGACAAGGGCAAAACCTTTATTTTTCCCGGAAGTCTTATCTTTGAGAATGAACAGATCTGCTATCTTCCCAGCCCTGCAAAACATACATTCTAGTTCTGCTTTCAAAATCCCATCAGGCAGATTAGAGACAAAAAGCGAGATAGAACCATTTCTCAGAGCCTGAATGCGATCTTGAACCTTAGATGGGCAGTTTCTCCTTTCCTCATCTTTGCAAAGAATAAGAAGACAATTTTCTAGATGTATGTACTTACTATACCTGTTGAATGAAAAATATTTTTCCGCAACCATTTCTTCTAAACAGTAGGGGTAGTTTCTTTAAGGACCATGAGAGCTTCAAGGCCCTTCTCGGGACCTACTTCCTCCACTTCCTCTATGTCATTACCCTTCGGATCATCTAAAGAATCTTTCACATCACCTGCACCATCAATGGGGTGTATGCATTTTGGACATTCCATTGCACGATGCCCCTGTTGTTTACAATGAAAGAAGGTGATCCCATTATGACATTCAAGGTTGGAAAAAACCTTTTACGAAGAACCACTTGGTTTAGAATCTTGCAGTGATAAGGTCTTTTGTAAAGGCCTTTTAGATGCACTAAATTTCCGGGCTCGATAATTTGCAATATCCTCGGCCTTGACGGCATGTTAAATGATCTCATCAACATTATCAAAACTCTTGACTGCAAGCATAGTAGAAGGTACACTTTCCATTTGTCACAAAGATTTTAAAGTGTTATTTGATCCCAGTTCCACACATTCTTACATATCACCTTCATTTGCAAAGACTATAGATGATTATGCTTCAGGTCTACCATTCAAAAAAAAAAATTGATGATTCAGATCTAGATTACGTCTTAATAGTAACAAGCATAGTTTTCAAAATCGGAATCACATCGCAAATCGCTCATACCCATGAATCGAATCGAATCGCGAATCGTATCGTGAATCGTAGGATTTTTTTTTTTTTCTAATAAAAATAAAAAATAATTAAAAATTGAAAGAAAAAGAAAAAAGTAATTATTCATAACCGTTCATTTTTCCATTTATAGTAGTATAAATATAATAACAAGCTAGTCTATCATACAATTATATCAAGAACATCATACAATCATATCAAGAAAACATCATGACATATATTATTACATATATATATATGAAATAAATGATGTGTAAATAGTTAAATAAGTTTAAAGTATCAATATATTTTTTTATTATCTTTAAATCAGAGTAAAAAAATAAAATAAAATCCAAACCATCAATCTTACACGGTAGGATATCTCTTAAAGTTAAGAAAGTATTCATGAAGTAAAAACCAAAATAGATAAAAAAAAAAAAAAAAAAAGATATAAACAAGCACCATACGGACAATCGAATGCTTTAGTTAAATGCATGTTCTTTATTCATCTTTAAAACCTTATCAAAGCCGTAAAAAATTCTTACGAGGTTTCGTTAAATACTAAATAACCTTTTAAAAATACAAGTGATAAAAGAAAGAGAGAATAAAGAAAGTAAAAAGGTAAATGATTATTAATATTAGCTTATTGGCTATAGCCATTCTCACTTAGTTGAATCGCTTGAATCGTAAGATTCAATGAAACGAGTATCGAATCGTAGGATTCATACATGAATCCTAAGATTCATTTGTAAATGGGATTCATTACATAGATACAAATCGTTTTCCTTTAAGATTCGGGATACGAATCGTATGATTATGATAACTATGGTAACAAGCCCCATAGGGAAGAAGGTAATATGTGGCACCTATGACCCAAACTATTTAGTGAAAATATGAGAATTTTCGATGCCAACAGTCCACATATTATTAGACATGAACAATTTTGATGTTTGGGTATGGATTAGTTAGTGAGGTATCATGAGAACATGGATTGTTTTGACAAAACAATTAGACTATAGTGGATGAAGGTTATTGCGATATCAGATTTGAATGGGATCAAAAGAAGATTTCAACACATGTTATTTTCAAATTAAAGGCAGAACGCCTGATGAAAAGTGAGTGTGAAGGATATATAGCCTTTATCACGGTAGATAAAGAGTCCAAAGGTGTGTAGGAGTTTCCTATGCTATGTGAATTTCAAGATTTCTTTTTCCCGAAATAAATTCCGAGATTACCTCCTATTAAAGAGATGGGTTTCACAATATAGCCAGAGGCGAACCCAGAAATTCTTCCTTGGGGGGCCTGCTATGTAGAAAAGAATTCTTAGGGGCCCACATGTGAAAATTTTATGTAGTTTTCAAAATATATATAGGGCTTTTTTGAAAATTTTGGAGGGGCCATATGTAAAAAATTATGAAACTCTCTAAACAAGTAAACATTTATGGGGTTTCCAGAAATTTTGGGGGAGCAAGGCAAGGCTGGTGAGGGATTGACCCACACCTTCTAATGTGCATGATGTAAGGAGTTCCCATGTACTGGCATAGTTCTATAGCCGATTTGTGAGAAACTTCAGTTCTATTGTTTCACCTATCACTAACTACATCAAGAAAGGGACTCTTATATTGACCAAAGAAACCGATAAGAGCTTCCAATTAATTAAGAAGAAGTTGATCGAACCTCCAATCTTAGCCTTACCTGAATTTGATAACGTCTTTCAAGTAGATTGTGATGCCTCTAATAATGGCATAGGTGGAGTATTAAGTCAGGAGAACCGACCTATAACGTTCTACAGTGAGAAATTGAATGGGTCGAAAATCAAATATTCTACCTATGAGAGAGAGCTTTATGCTATTATTCATGCTCTTAGGCATTGGTGCCATTATTTGATTCAATGGGAGTTTATCTTATTTTCAGACCATGAGGCAATCAAGGTCATCCATGGTCAAAACAAGCTGATTCCTAGACATCCTAAGTGGGTCTCATTATTACAGTAGTACACATTCACTATAAAGCATAAAGTAGGAACACAAAACAAGGTGGCTGATGCACTAAGCCGCAAAACTTCTCTTCTTGCTACCTCAAAGGTGAAAGTGGTTGGATTTGATCTCTTCCACGAGATGTATGTTGATGAAGCGGATTTTGCGCAGATGTGGAAGATAGTTGAAATAGTTTACATGGTGATTATATGTTACATGACAACTTTCTCTTTTGAGGTTCACAGCTTTGTCTTCCTAATTGTTCTCTACAAGATCACATTATCATGGGGTTACATGCCAGCGGACTAGCACATCATTTTGAGCGATACAAAACCATTGCTATGGTAGAGGAAAGTTATTATTGGCCTAAGTTGCAACATGATGTGGCGAAATATGTGGAGCGATGCAGAACTTGTAAGATGGCTAAAGGGCAGGCAAAAAATATTGGTTTCTACACACCTCTTTCCATTCCAAAAGCACCCTGGGAAGATGTCAGCATGTACTTCATATTGAGTATTCCGCAGACTCAATGAGGTATGGATTCTATCTTTATGGTCGTTGACAGGTTTTCCTAGATGAGCCATTTTATTCCCTACCACAAAACTTCCGATGATACATACATTGTAAATCTGTATTTTCGGGAAGTTCTTCAATTGCATGGCATTCCGAAGACAATCACCTCTGATTGAGATACAAAATTCATAAGTCACTTTTGGCGCACCTTATGGAGGAAATTAGGGGCAGGTATACTCTTCAATAGTGCTTATCATCCTCAAACCGACGGACAAATAGAAGTTGTTAATCAGAGCCCTGGTAATCTCTTGCAAAGTTGGTGAAAGGCAAGCCAAAGCAATGGGGTATGATGCTTCCACATGTTGGGTTCACCTACAACAGCTCACACAACATATCTACTCAAAGGAGTCAGTTTGAGATTGTCTATGGATACATGTATTGGATCTTGTACCTATCCAACGGGCGGATTGTGCTTCCGTTTGATGCATCAAGGAACCATAGAAATTGGGAAAACGCAAGGGAAAAATGGAATCGACTGGGGATATGGTCTAATGCGGGGATTTTCGTCATTTTCAACAAAGAGGCAAGTAAACAATCTTATAACTATTGTTCATACATGAGTGTCTATTTGATTCTGATTTACACACCTAATTTAAGCCTTGAAAACCAATTCTACTATGTATATATGTGTGTAAAGCATGGAACCTTAAGATCTCATGAAATAATGGTTGTAAGCAATAAATATACCACAAAGGGGATGAAATCCCATTGGCCAATGCACTATGGGCTTGCACTTCACTAGCCAAATGTGGGTTACATCACAATTGGGTTCAATTAACCCATATTAATGGGGGCGCATTGGATCATGCTTCTAGATTCACATGTTTACATAATAATGATGACTCTAGTTTCTATATTGTTATACATGTTCTTAGATGATGTTTATGAGGATTTTTAATGCAGGACAGCCCATGACCCATTGGGCCAACCAACCCTTTGGGCCCAATCAGTCTAGTCCATAGGCCCATTAACTTAATTTTCTTTATTTACTTAATTATTTGGAGTTTGTTGAGTTATGCAAGTAGGGTCCATAGGTTTTATTTAAGTGTTCTAAACTTGACCATTAAGTGTTTCTACGGTTGAGATTAGTGTAAGGATTTTTCTTTTACCTATATAAGTGATGATGTCATTCTCACAATTACAAAAGTCAGAATGAAAAAGAGTTCTTGAAAAGATTGTATTAATTTCTGTGTGTGTCTCTTGGAGAACGACCACATATATATAAGGATTACAAGCCTTTAATCACCTTTACAAAGGATATTAGCTAATCACTAAACTAAGTTAGGAAAGCAATCAATTAAATATTTACAGCAGATTCAATCATTGACTCAATCAAATCCACGTGATATATGTAGCTTGTTCGACTGATGGGCCTTGGGCCCCTTCATGGGTCAAGGGCCATCTTAACAACCACCCCCCCCCCCCCCCCCCCTCAAATTGATGCGGGAGAATCAATGAGCATCAATTTACCAACCAAGATTGATGGCGAGGTCAGGGTAGACCTTTAGTAAGAATATCAGCAATTTGAAGCTCAGTGGAGACATGCGGAAGGCTGATGACATCATGTTTAAACTCATCTCGTATGAAGTGAAAATCAACCTCGATGTGTTTAGTACGTTCATGAAAAATCGGATTTTCAGTAATCCGAATTGCACTTGTATTATCTGCATAGAGGGGTAGCTCATTCTGTAGGAAATCCAATGTTAGAGAGCAGACCACGGAGCCAAAGTATTTATGAGCAAGCAGCAGACATAGCTCGGTACTCAGCCTCGGTAGAGGATTTGGAAACTGTCATGTTTCTTGCATTTCCAGGAAATCAGACTATCACCCAAGAACATGCACCATCCTGTGGTTGATCTGCGAGTATCCGGACAAACCAGCCCAATCAGCATCTGAATAAGCTCTAAGAGAAAGAGGATTGTCTGATGGAAAAAACAACCAGCGAGTTGGTGTGCGAATAAGGTACCGAATGATCCGACGAACAGCAGTCAGATATAGATGACGAGGAGTAGTCATGAACTGACTAATGAGATTGACCGCAAATGAGATATCAGGACACGTGATCGTGAAGTAGATCAAGCTACCCACTAACTGGCGATATGCAGTAGGATCTGGAAGAAGGTCACCCTCCTCTTTAATGAGTTTAACATTCAGTTCGATCGACGTATCGACTGGAGCTGAAGAAGTAAGCCCAGCCAATTCAATAAGATCAACCGTATATTTGTGCTAATTTAAAACTATACCTTTAGGCGATTGATGAACTTCAAGACCAAGGAAATAGTGTAAGGGGCCTAGATCCTTCATTTGAAATATCTGATGAAGAGAAGCTTGGAGTGCCTGAATCATTTGTGCATTAGGACCAGTAATGACAATGTCATCAACGTAGACCGGAAGTACAGTAATCCCGGAAGGAGCATGATGTAAGAACATGAAAAGATCATACTGGATGGGATGAAAATCCAAGTGTTGAAGGGCATCCTAAAATTTTTCAAACCATGCGTGAGGAGCTTGCTTCAGACCATAAAGGGAGCGACGGAGCTTAGCAACCATACCCTTCCCAGATGAGGACCCCGGAGGCAGACGCATATATATGTCTTCTTTGAGATCACCATGAAGAAACGCATTTTTTACATCCATTTGATAGAGAGGCCAAGACTGAGATGCAGCAACAGTAAGAATTATGTGAACGGTGGTCATCTTGGCGACGGTAGCAAAGGTTGCATCATAATCAATGCCATATTCCTGCCTATTTCCGAGAGCAACAAGGCGCGCCTTGTATCGATCTAGAGTGCCATCTGATATTAACTTTAGAGAAAAAATTCACTTGCAGCCAATTGGTTTTAACCCACAGGAGAGGAGACAACATCCCACGTATGATTTTTCTCCAAAGCATCCAATTCATCTTGCATAGCCTGGTTCCAACATTTGTCCTACACAGCCTGAGAATCGGATTGAGGAATGGAAGAAGAGGACAAAGTGGCCATTAAGGAAGTGTGGGAGAACCCATAGCGGTCGGGAGGTACCGAAATGCGAGAGGAGCGTCGCAAGGAATGATGTTCAGATGGATCAAATGCCAGAGGTGGACCGGATGCTGGAGGAAGATCAAGAGGGGGATCCCTGGGAGGCGCTTCTTTGTTTCGTCTGTGATACACAAAGTTAGGATTAAAGCGAACAACTGAAGTGTTGTCCGAAACACCAAGTAAAGACACCAAGGATGAGGAGTCAGGAGGTTCAATGTGTTTTTGAAAAAAATATAGATGTTCAGAAAAAACGACATTCCTAGAGATCCGCAAGCGACGAATGTGAGAATCGTAGCAGAGGAACCGTTTCTGGAATGGCGCATAGCCTAAAAACACACATTGAGCAGATTGTGCGGTCAGTTTGGTTCTCTCAGAAGGAGGCAAGTGCACAAAACGAAGACATGAAGATCATCTTAAGATGGAGATGTCTGGTATAATCGGTAGTATGGGCTCTGATTTTGAAGAGAGGTTGAAGGCAGACGATTGATAAGATGAGCTGCCATAGCTAGTGCCTCAACCCAAAAACGGGTAGGAACTGATGATTCAAGAAGAAGAGAACGAGTGACATCAAGCAAATGTCGATTTTTTCTTTCAGCAACTCCATTCTGCTGTGGAGTATAAGGATAAGTTCTCTGAGAAATAATGCATTTCGTTTGCAAATATATTTGAAAATCAGAAGACACATATTCCCTGCCCGAATCAGATCGCATGATTTTGATGCAGGTAGAAAATTGATTCTCAACATAAGCTAAAAAAATTTTAAAAACTGTGAAAACTTCAGATTTGGAATACAGAAAGTAAACCCATGTGAACCGACTGAAATCATCAATAAAAGTCACAAAATAATTATAGTGAGCATGAGAAAGAGCTGGAGCAATTCCCCATACATTGCTATGAACCAAATCAAAACACCGAGTGCTGTGTGAAGTGGAAATAGGAAAAGGAAGAATTTTGCTCTTTCCCATTTTACAAGTAGCACAATCAAACGATACACAAGAAGATAAGCCAATAGATTTATTTAATAAACCAGAATTTAACATAAGGGACAAAGCCTTGGAATTAGGGTGTCCGAGTTTTTTATGCCACAATTGGCAATTATCTCTAATAGAAAGACAAAACACATCATTGGCAACTCTAGTCCTAGAAAGATAAGAAAAATCCAGCGGAAACAAGCGTCCACACTTAGGTCCCCTCGCGATCTCCTTCCCGGACATCTGGTCCTGCACAACACAACCAGAAGAAGAAAAAGAGATGTTACAATTATTTTCAACAAGTTGCCCTACTGACAATAGGTTTGAAGTTAAATTTGGACAAAGGAAAACATTTTTCAATGGGATTGGACCAGGGATGTCTCCGAGGGCAGTATGGGAACAGTGCCTCCATTAGCAGTTTGGATTTGAAGATTACCATTGTAGTTTGTCACATTGGAGAGAGGGTTACTGGAATAAGTCATATGATTAGATGCCCCGGAATCAAGAAACCAAGTAGAAGATGGTGGCGAGGTACCTGAGAGACCGAAACCAGAAAGGGCATTGACAATCATTTGCTATACCAATTCAGGAGTCAGAGAAGATGAGGACCCAGACTGTGAGGGTGCAGATGTAGAAGCAGGCATATCTGAAGAAGCAACATAAGCATGTGGAGTCTGAGACTGTGGAGGCTGATACTGCGGAGCTTGATACTGTGGAGCCGGATGCTGGAAAATCTAATGCTGGGGAGTCTGCTGCTGTGAAGTCTATGTTGTGGGCGGCGGCGACATTCAGAGATGATATGTCCCGACTTTTTACAGTAACTACAGACTTTCTGTTGCATTGAGATGCAAGATGTCCAAATTTTTTTACAGCTGTAGCATTGTGTTTTGCTCAAATCTCGAGGCGGACGCTGAGAAGCCTTAGTGGCTGAAAACGCTACGGAATAGGTCTCAGCCTTTTGTTGAGCTATATGGGCTGAGATTGAAATGTGTCGTTCCTCACGTAAGAGTTCATTCAGGCAGATATTCAAGGAAGGTAAAGGCGTCCAATTCATCAGGGCCGATCAGACACTTTCATACTCAATGCGTAATTTCATCAAAAATTGATCTCGCTGACTAGAAGCCTGAAGATCGCAAATCACGATCAAAACATCGGGAGCCACATCTGGATACTTAATACTATCGTATTCCGACCATAGGGTTCGGAATCCTGAATAGTAGTCTTGGATTGACAAGGTCCCTTGTGCATGTTCAGCAATTGCACATTCCAAGTGAAATTATCGCGCTGAGTTATCTTGATGGTACACTTGCTTCAGATATCCCCACATATCTTTAGAGGTAGGGTAAGGTTTGAGGTTCATTATCAGATGGTGTTCGACGGAACCCAATATCCAAGTTTTTATTTTTACATCTTTAGTAAGTCAGGCGGATATCTTCTTATCATCATCCGTGGGTTTAGGGTCGGATCCAGAAATATAGCCCCACGATTCCTTAGCCTCAAGGTAAATTTGGAATTAAAACGACCAGGCGGGGTAAATTTATCCCGTGAACCGGATCAATGTAACTTCGGATTTTTTCATCTTTAATCTTGATTTGGCCAAAAAAATGAGTGAAACAGTGGAAAAACAGCAAATAAATCCAGCAACAGTGAAGATATGAAGTCTAAATGTTGATAACAAATTGTACTGTGTGTAGAAACCAAGATCCGATCAATCAGATAAGAGAAAGAATCAACACAGAACAAGAAATGGCCAAAAAATCACAAAAATCACCCCAGGCGACCTTGATTTTGGCTGCTTAACCTCTACGTGGGCCCCACTGATAGATCTGGACAATGATCAGATCACTGATCTGAGGAAGCGCAATAATTTGCCTTCTACCGAAAAAAGAATAATCGAATTCCACCACAGATCCAAAATTCTGGACGGTCCAGATGAAAACAGAATTAAAAATCTAGACAATGACGACGATGAGTAAATCACCAACCTGGGAGTGCTGAAAAATTGTGAAAAAATCTATTCCTAGGAAATCCAGGCGACCATGTCTGAATATATCTCTGATGGTGGTATGATGATCAGAGGTGGGCCACCATGAAGATGAGTTGCCACAGAGTCTGAACTCGTTGAAACAGATTCCTGATCTGTCGATCTTCACAAGGGAGATTGATTTCTCTTCATCTTGAATGTCTTGATGCTCTATAAGATCAAGAACATGATTTTCTTGAAACCTGGGAGCTCTAATACCATATCATTCTCACAATTACAAAAGTCAGAATGAACGAGAGTTCTTGAAAAGATTGTATTAATATCTGTGTGTGTCTCTTGGAGAATGACCACATATATATAGGGATTACAAGCCTTTAATCAAGGCTCTTTACAAAGGAAATTAGCTAATCACTAAACTAAGTTAGGAAAGCAATCAATTAAATATTTACAGCAGATTCAATCATTGACTCAATCAAATCCAAATCAAATCCACGTGATATATGTAGCTTGTTGGACTAATGGGCCTTGGGCCCCTTCATGGGTCGAGGGCCATCTTAACAGATGCAATGCCTCATTGGCTTCTGACTTTGATGAATGAAAGAAATTTTTGAGTGCTTTGTGCTCTCTTTTCACTTTCCTACGAAAGGTATGGCGTGAGGCCTATTCAACTCAAGCGTGAGGTCTGAACCTATCCCCCATCGCCCATCTTCATCCCATGCCCGCCCCGCTTCGATCCGCCGTCCGCATCATTTGGTATCAGAGCTGAAGATCGATTCATCTGGATTGGAGATTCGGCATTCCAACAACTCTGCTGAAACACCATCATCACCACATCAGCAGTACCAATAATCCCCAAATCCACGCACAGCATCATGGTCAAATCCCATTACTACCAAACCCAATGTGTCCAAACTCCAAACCCCATCCAATCCTTAAACCCAATCTGCCCGAATTTCCACAACCCATCCCAGACACAATCAAATCCTAAAACACTCTTAGATCCCGAAACACATCCTCTCTTCAACCCTAAACCCAGTCCGAAACCCAAAACCCCAATCTCCCGGACCACACCCAACCTAACTGAACACAAATTCCCTTCACACACACAAAAAAAAAAAAAAAAAAAAAGGAAAGGAAAGAGAAGATCCACAGAAGGAAAAAAAAAAAAAAAAAACGAAAAAAGAGAGATTGAGAAAGGAGAAGAGAAACAAGCAAAGCAGAAAGCGTACCTGGCACCTCCCCAATCCACCATTGCAGTCATCTCCAGAGGCCATCGATCCAACATCTCCACCACTGGTCTCCGCAAGCAGCACCACCACCACCAACCATCGCATCACCTTTGTCGACATCAGTTGCCTTCATCATCGTCATCAGAAACCAAACAGAGCAGTCACAGCAACTCTTCTCCATTGCAGTCTCCATCTTCATCTTCATCAGCACCGAGAGAGTCACCTCCATTCAGGTCCCTCGTCGCTATCATTAACCCAGGCAAGCACCACCGTCGGCTGCAAAGATCAACCTAGAAACAACCTCTCTTCTCTCGCTGAAGACTGCTAAGAAGAAGCAGAAGCTGCTCCACACACACACACACACACAGAAGAGCCTCTTCCCCTTTACACGTGCATCACTGTTGTGACATGACGAGCCCAGCAGTGGGCATGATTTTGGATCAAGCTCGAGTCCGAAAAAAAAAAAAAAAACATGAGTTGAGCCCAGTCATTTAGGCCTGTTTGGCATCATTCCCATCTTGTTCGCCATTTTGCGCCAAGATCGGGTTGTGCTAAGATAGGGCTATGCTGAAATTGTGCTTTGCAGAACTCGTTTGACAATATATTATTAAACTGCTCCGCTGAGAATATGCTTTGCGGAACTTGTTTGGTGACATCATAAAAGTTTTGTTCTAAGGAACATAATCTAATGAAATCTCATTGCAACATAGATTGATTCGAGACAGTATCATAACAACCACAAAAACTTAGAAATCAATTGATGAATCACATTCACAAACATGACAGTATAACATACAGTGATTCCAACCGGTTCAGCTCCAAATTGAAAAGGAAACGAGTCATCCAGTTAAAAACAAGGTTTTAGAGTTCTGCAACTCAACTTCATTTCCATCACTCTGCTTATATTTAACTCCACATGCAACATGAAGACAGAGGAGTTCAGCTTAGAAATAACTTTTGAGAGGATATGCAATCACATGATTTCTTTATGGAAGGGAAGAAATTAAGGGCCCTGCACAAATAAACATCCAAACAAGCTGAAATCCTAGATCCAGATGGCTCCTCTAGACCTCACCTAACATCTAACACAGGCAATCAAAAATCAGAAAAAATATCACCTCATTATTTTCTAACATCATCCATCACCTAGTTCTTGCTAATGAATATCATGCAGACTCTTCAACAGAATTGCAGGGATGTGTGGCGCAAGGCAGAGAGAGAGAGAGAGAGAGAGAGAGAGAGAGAGTTGTAGCCAGGATTGGTGGGGTGAGGATGGGGAAGAGAGATTTGCAGCAAGGTGGGTCGTGAGAGAGAAATAGAAGAGATAGAGATCCCTGGAGAGAAATGCACGCTATAGAAGATTCAGAGAGACACGTGGGAGAAAATCTGGAGACGGATGCGTGATTGTGCCTGTGAGTTGATTCTAAAAAAAACGAACATCTTTTGTCCTGGATTTCCTACACCAGCATGTCAAGATCCTGGAGGATTGTTCCAGCGGGAGTAAAATTTGGAACACTGGTTAAACATTACCAAACATGGTTTCCACTTTCCATCATCTTAACTCATGGGAACGTGGTAACGTCCAGGTGGCATAATGCCAAATGGGGCCTTCCCTACATCGATTTCATCTTCGGGGATAGACTATCATTTTTAGAAGATGGTGATCCACTTATACAGCTGATGCATCCAACGGTCAAATCACACACCAAGGCTGAATTCAGAAATTAGAAGAGGAAACAACTCCAATTTACTTATCGGAGGAGGAAAAGACTGTCAAGCTTGGAAGCCATGCAAGATCAAGAAGAAACTCGATTATTTGTACATTGGGTTTTTTTATCCTGTAGGACGTCTACAGAACTCGAGGTCGAGTTCTCTCTAAGACGGGAAGAGTTGATGCAAGACAGGCCCATGACCCCATGGGCCGACTAGTCCTTTGGGCCCAGTCACTCTAGTCCATACGCCCATTAATTTAATTTGCTTTATTTACTTAATTATTTGGAGTTTGTTGAGTTATGCAAGTAAGGTCCATAGGTTTTATTTAAGAGTTTTAATCTTGACCATTAACTGTTTCTATGGTTGAGGTTAGTCTTAGAATTTTTCTTTTTTTTTTTAAATGAGTCTGAGTATTTTTCTTTTACCTATATAAGTGATGCAATGCCTCATTGGCTTCGGACTTTGATGAATGAAAGAAAACTTTGAGTGCTTTGTGCTCTCTTGTCCCTCTCCGATGAAAGGTCTGGCACGAGGCCTATTTAACTCAGCTGTGAGGTCGGAACCTATTCCCCATCGTCCATTTTCAGTTTTTAATAAACTTTGATGTTGTTTAAGTAATTTTAACATGAAATGTATCAATTAGGTTCTTCAATTTGGGGAAAAAGGATTCAAGCCCTAATTTCTAAAGGGACGATCCAAGTTTGACGTAAAAAGGGCATCGCATGCCACATCCAAATTTCACCAATGGTTGTGAGCCATTAATGGACCCCATACCATGGTTGAACCTGATTGGGGCATGGGATAGGCCATGGAGTCTTGTCTTTCAATGGATTTTAGGGTTTGATCTCCTACAGTTACTTGGATACTTAGGCTTTTCCATATGCTTGATGTTTTTGAATTTAATCTGAGTCCTTTAAAGTTAAATTGAGGTTTCAGATCTGTGCAAACAATTGGTTATTGTTTTAATGGTGATTAAACATGCCTTTCATGTAGAGATATCAGAAGCGAATGAGAACATTGTAGTCTATGGTAAAGATGAGCTAAATTACAGGTCTTAATGAAGAAGATGGGCTTTGGAGCTTTGGCCGTGGGCCCCATTAGTGGGATCCATGCTGGCCGAATGCACATTGGAAGATTAGAAGGGGCTTTTGGCCCTAGGACACCATGGATTATGGACTTCTTTGATTCTTCACATAAAAGGACCATTAGGACTAGAAATTATGGATTTGAACTTAGAACTAGGTTCTAATAATTGAAAACGGGACCAGCAGTAGGCTTGACCTCTACTTACGGATCCCTGGGAAGCATGTATGGGAATTATGCCCAAATAAGGGTATGGCGTTATAAAATATTATTAGACACAAAATTACCATCGGAAGCACCAATCGTAGTTGACCAAAAGCACCAATCGTAGTTGACCAAAATCGAATTTGAAGGCCTTGTGTTTCTTCAAATTGAATTTTGGGACAAACTAGGGGTGTTTAGGATTCTACTACATCATAGGGCTAACTTGGCATAAGGACATGCATGTGGAAGGTGATCCAAATACCTAGGTTTGATGCTTGTGATTGAATCTTGAATCACAATTAATCTTGATGTAGATGTACAATTAAATATTCTCTTCTCTACATGACCGGTGCATATATCCTTTATGTCTAGAAGTAGTTGCTTGCGAATTTTACCATTTTGTGAAACTTGAACTAAAACCATAGAACAGACTTAGAATCCCTAGTTTTTGGTAGGATTGTCATTCCTTAGGTAATCATAGATTACATGGGATAGACGGATGCTAATAAGGGGAAAAATCATAATTTCTAGAAAAAGGCAGCAACAGTGTGCGGCCCAGTTTTCGAGGGTCAAATGATGTCAAAATTCAAAGATCTTTGAGCATGTGGGTTCGTCTCGTCATGTAGTACGAGATCCGTATAAAGATCATCGAATTCGGACATCGGACACAAAAGTTAGAAGCGCCACACAGTTACCAATGAAAACTGCCAAATCTTTAAAATTGCAATTTAGTCCCTGCTCACTTGACTTGAACTTTATACAAATAGGCAGATTTGACAAAATCTGAAACTAAGATTGAAGTTGCCATAGACCAATCTAGGTAACCCTCTTGTCTTGTCTAAAAGTCTAGAAGGATGATGATGCATATGGGACTTGAAAAGAGGCTACTCAAACTAGAAGGTGAAACTTGATGGATATAGCTTGGGATAGAGTAGTTTCCTTCAATGACCTTGCTTGTCTAGGAGGAAGTCTAGATGGAAACTTTTACTTGGAATCTCGAGTCAGCACCACTCGACTTTTTTAAATCGAACACAGCCGGAACACTAATGTATAAAGATTCTTGTTGCATTTATAACTAACTGTAGTTTAGTCTTGATGAAAGTGACCAAAATGTCACTTCGGTGCCAGACTTGATGCTTGTCTTGATGGCCATAACTATATTCATATAAGGAATCATGCTTTATCTTGTTCACTGTCACGTTAAAGAGGGGGGGGTATCTATCATTACAGTGACTATTTAGCTTATGTGGACCGCCAAACTTTTCTTAGGATGTTGTTTCTTGTATTTAGAACTCGTCCATAAATATTCAAACCTAGCTTACTTGCTCTAGTTTGAATATTAAAGTCAAACCAAACAAGTTCTAGTTTCTTGTTCGGTTTGACTTTAATATTTGAATTGAAACTAGAACTTTATGCTTTGCTCTGTTATGATGACTAATTTGATGACGTTTTGACACTTGAAAAGTTTCTGCTGCAAATGTTTCAAATATGACCGAATCTCATATTTGCGGACTTCACTTATTTTATTGATCATGAATCGAAAAGCAGACTTCTTCAGGAATCTGGATTTCGGGTCATGGCATACTAGTTGCTCTAATACTAAAATAGTGGAGCGTGGATCAAGTTTTCGCACACATCTTAGAGCCATGCCAATGGAAAGGATTGTAGTTGTCTAGAAGTCTTCTGAAAATGTAATAGTTATCAAAAATATGGGCTCCCAATTAGAGATTACTTCTAATTGGTGTGGACACAATTTTTTACTCTTAGTTTGATATTGTAATTTCTAATTAAGGCTCCGAGGATATGACTTACACATCTTTCTAAACTTGACACAAATTACAAACAAGTTGATTCTCTCAACATAGTACTTCCTAAAATATGAGATTAAGCAGGTGGCATTACCATAATGCCCTTGTTTAAAATGTGATTATTTAAACACGTATGGACCTTCTTAATGGACTGGGCCTATGCTGGCCTTCTTGGGCCTTGTTTAATGAGTCTTCAAGGATGTTTTTGGCCCATGGCCTGCATCACAATCTCTAGACTTATATAACAACTTTGTCCCCTCACTTTTTCTGGACATAGAGTACACTCGCCATTGCTTCCATACATTAAATTTCAATCTTGAAAGGCCCAATCTTATACTTACCAAAACAAGACCAACAGTTTAAAATAGCTTTTAATTGCCTAATTATATGGTTCTTAAATTGTCCACTTGTAACCAAGGAAGTGCATTTGTCCAACAGTAATATGGAATGAAAGGCATATAATACTAATATGCCAACTAAAAAGTTCGGAATTTATACATACCGTTTCTGTTGATCATATCCAGCAATGATGTCCCATGATATCACACCATTGCTAGGAACTGGGAAGGGCTCACTAAGGCCAAAGACTTTCACTCCCATGGCTTCCAAAGCATCTAGTGATTTTTCCCCAGAAGGTATTGGAGCACTATTTGGACTGCTCTCCCTTCTCTCTGAGTATCGGCTTGGTCTTTTCTCTGACGCATTCCTAGAATCTGACCTTTCACTGGCTAATTTTAGTGCAGACACCAAGGTATCAAGCTCTTCGAAACTAAAACTTCCCTGCTTTATGAATTCAATTTCCTACAAGAAAATGTAATCACCCACTTAGATTAGAAGCAACAAGGTATTAGCTACAGAAATTACAATAAATAGAGCAAAGCATATGCAACTCTCAAATGTGATAACTTCATAGAAGGCAGTAGAAGTTGAGAACTAACAGCACTGTCTGAGTCAATGAGTGATTTGAATAATAGGATATATAAACTCCCCTCCAGTTTATCCCTATCTTCATGAGACTCCAGAACCTCGCCACTTTCTGTAGCTTTTGTTGGGGTAGTGAGTGTAAGTTGCCAAGCAACTGCACTGAAAAAGAAAATCCAAATTCCAACTGTTATACAGCCATTGGAATGTAAAAAGCTTTCAAATCCATTCATTAGGCATTATAGGTTACCAATAGGAAACTAAATAAACCACCCCTTAGGGAGGCAGAGTCGCAGGTTCAAACCTTTGTTGGTAGAAGGAAATAATGGCCATTTGAACAATTGGACTGTAATAATCTAGGATCTCACAGCCAATAAGGCACTGCCACTAGTGCAGCAACCAAAAATTAACTCAAACGGTAAGGTAATTTATGTGCATGAAATCTTAACATCATGGACTATAAACTACACACAACTGGCCCATATCTGCAAGACCCTAAGCATTCTATGAGATGTTACAAGAGATGCATCAAAATACAATCAAATAAAATGGGAAGCTACAGATGCAATGAAAGGAAAGGTTTCACTGTAATAAGAGAAACACCATGGCTGAAGAACCTTCCATGCTACAAACTATCCTTCGTAGTAAGTGATTTTATATTGCATGAAAAAAAAAAAAAAGCATCCCCCAATAAAAGATACCCAGGCTTAATGATACAAAAAAGACATGATGCTGTCCAGACATACACAATGATGTTTATGCCCTACTGTAAATGCAAACCACACGTGCATACACAAGACAATGTACAAGAGATTCCTGCCAAATAGACAAATGATACAAAATAAGACATGATAATCTCCATCCTGTTAATGAAAACCATAGTGATGTTTATGCGTCACGGTAATTTAAAAACTTGCACACATGCACATCCATCCGCACACTCATGAGCACACAAGCCTCGCACACTCACGCACACGCATGATAGATAATATACAAGAGATTCCTAGTCAATTAGAACAGAGCATTTAAATAACGCAATAACTTGGGGGTTGTTTTCTTTTACACATGTGAAGTGAAATTTCCTTTACATACGTAAAAACTCACATGGGTTGAATATGTAAAATTTACACGCGTGAAAAACAATACCAAGTTTGTTCAGAAGCACACGAAGAACAGTTCAGATTACATATGTACGATCATCATATATCTCAAGATCTATGTATTTTTAAGACATGAAGCTGAAAGTCCAAATATAAAATTTTTTAACTAAAAATATGGTCAAGCGATTTAACCACTTGATTAAAATATTGGGCCCCATAGGAGTTGAAAAAAATAAAAGTCAGTGAGACTGTGAGAGGGTTCAAAACCACAACCTATTTGTGGCAGAACCTGTACTGGAGACTACTAGCCAACTGTTGTGAAATTCACACCTCTTCAAGCACGTAAATTCTCATATGAAAAGTGTCTCTTTTACATGCCATGCATAAATAAGAGCAAAAATAAATAAATAAATAAAAATGACCATGCATGAGCATCATTTACATATGTAAATGCAAACAAACGACCCCTTAGTGTCAATCTAAAATATGAAAATTTAAGTAAATGAGGCATTAATATGATTGAAAAGATTACAATCCTATTCCATATGGATTTCAACAAACCACTGAATTTCATCGTCGTCGTCATAGTTTGGGTCAGCTACATGAACTCTTTGTCTCCATTTTAGTCCGTCCTAAACCAAATTATCGGATAGGTTGCACTTCTTCAGATCTACCCAAACTACTTCGACCCATGTCATCTTCAGTCTAACCCTTCTCCTTGGTGGGCCATCAGCCCACATAGAAAAAACGTTCTCATTGGCACCATTGTTGGCTTGCATTGGACATGTCCAAACCATCTCAAACAAGTCTCTCTTTATTTATCATCTATTGATGTTACCCCTAAATGCTCCTGAAAGCGCTCTTCTTCTTTTTTTTCCTTTCTTTCCAATTTTACCACACATCCATCTCAACACTCTCATCTCTGCTACACTCATTTTATGCATGTGTTGCTTCTTGATTGGCCAACATTTTGCTCTATAACTCATAGCTAGTTTAATCACTATCATGTGTTGCTTCTTAATACACCAGAGTTTGAACGAATTAATGGACTACTGCTTCACAGATCACAAGTTGATTCTGCTCTCTCTGAACTTCTAACTAAAGAATAGACCCAAAGTTCCTTACAAAAGAAGAAGGCGGTTGATACACAATCTATTTCAGTTAGTAGCATTGATACTTCCTCTAGTTACATTGCAACACAGAAAGGGCAAGGAACTATTGATACAAGTAATTACTGTAAGAACAACAGTCGTGCAGTAACAGGTAAGAACAGCAGTCGTGATCCCCACAAGCCAATAACAATTGAGGACCCCCATGATACAATTCAGCCGCACTCAAATAATGCATCTTCTTTCCAATCATGACACAGTCTTGGGTATCAACAGAACATAGACAGCTTGCAATAGGACTACTGTAATAAACAATACAAGGGACTGTTCTTCCTTTTGGAGGCAAAATACAAGATTTTCAAGTGAAATGATTTCTCACGATACCAACCACCATGTAGATAACCACATATAATGGGAGAAATAGAGAAAAGCTAACGGAGGATAGTGAATAGAAGGTACAATGATGCAGAGCGGGGGTCGATGTGGGGAGTGTAGGGACCAGTGTTACGAAATTCGGTTCGGATGTCATTTCGGTTTGCACTCCAAATGAAATGTTCCAGCTGATTCGGATGAAATGTTTCAGCCGATTTGGAGATTTCAGTGAAATATTTCAGAAAATTTTTATATATATAATAAAATGAAAAATAATATATGATACATTTAATTTATCGTACTAAATCAATACAATATGTCGATTTATATTTGATAGGCTATTTCATATTAGAGTGAAACTTGGCTAGCTTTTTCATAATAAAATGTTTTTTTATTGGAATAAAATTTGATCAGGGCGATAGGGCTCATATAGTTATTTAGATTTTAATAGATGGGCGGCTCCATATTGGAGCCCACTAATTTCTCTAAGACAAAAGGCCAAAAAGGTAATTTTACCTTTACTTTAAAGTTTAAAAAAAAATGTTTAGCCCCTTCATTTTTCTTTTTTTTTTTTAGTTTTAAAGGGAACCTAAATGTTGAGATGAATAATTGGACGAATTGGATGAATCGGACGAAATCATAAAATTCGGACCGAATCGGATGAATTGGAACAAATTCTAGGGCGAATAATTACAGGTTCATGTTCGTTTCGGTAGAGCGAACGAACCGAAATAAGAGAATCGGTTAGGGACGAATTGGAACGAATTATGGGACGAATAATTACAGGTTCATGTTCTTTTCGGTAGAGCGAACAAACCGAAATTATTCAAAAATTTTGGCTGAAACGAACCGAATTTCGTAACACTAGTAGGGACAAGTATTCACATATGAAAGTTTATAGGCTTTAGGGCCAATGGTGTCACAGCATTCCCTTCAGAGGAGAGAGCACACACCCAAATTTCTTTTTCTTTGATCATTAATTATCAAAGATGCCTTCCATGTCCTTTTACAAGCAAAATATAACCCTAAAACTAAACATGGCCATTTAATCGTGTTCAATGGCTAAGATTAAAACATCCATAACTTAACGACATAAACCATAAAAATAAAAACAAAAAACTATAAATAAAAATAAAATAAGAAAGTAGATGGGTTGTGCCCGAAGGGCTGGTAAACCCATGGATCATGGGTCTGTCCTGCATCAGCTATCCCCATCTTGGAGAGAACTCAACCTCGAGTTTTGTAGATATCCTAGGTCGAAAGTCCAAAATACAAAGTTTCGATTTTCAAGTTGATCTTCAGTCGCATTGCATGGCTTGGAAGCTTGACTCAATCTTTTCCTCCACATAGAAGTAGATTAGAGGAGTTGCTTGTGATATGACATTTAGATGCTTCAATCCTTGAATTTGTACCATCTGCACACAATCTCCTAATATCAATAGCCGATCTCTGAGGATGAAATCAATATGGGGAACCTCAACGATTGATCTTCTTTTGCAACCTCCTAAACAATTTTTTTCTTGATTTCCTAATTGGCTTTTCTGTAAATATATTTACGATGAGACCCATCACATGATTAGTCTCCTTGTAAATCACAAACAAGTTTTCAATGTTCGTTTCTTCTTCCTTAGTTATTTGCATCTTTTGATCAACACTATCAGCCCTTTTGTCTTCTATTTCTTCCAAAGAAGTTCTTCAGGAGTTAAGCATGCTACTTTATCCAAGGTTGTCATGGAACCTTTCGTTTCTTGTTCTTGCTTCTCAATATTGGTTTTGATATCCTCTTCCATGGGTTCCACAATATGGGCACTTGTAATTTGCTGAGATTTTCCTTCTTGAGATTTAGATTTTCACATGTGAGACCGTCTAAGCATGTACTCATCACAGATTGCTTCTCTATATCCTTCTGCAAGGGTCTTGCAGTCATTCATATTCTCCAATATGTTCGGTCTCACACCTCTGAGAAAACTATTTAAATCATGTGTCTCGTCTTCCTCTAGATGACATAAATATTGCATCTTTGAAAACAAGTGCTCATATGCATCAACTATCATGTCTCCTTGCTTCAAACTAAGGAATTTCTTAAAGTAGACTTCATTCTCAAAATATCAGTCTCCATATTTAAATTCATACATAATTATTTGAAGTTCATTGGAGAATCCAAAGATTTGCATATTAACTTGGATGCAAAAGGGACATAAAAATATAATTCTTTCAAAAGAATGGACTGACCCGCCGTGTAGAGATTTGATTTCCAAGAGTACGCAAACAAAGACGGATCATGGATCGGATTCCAGATGGTCAAGATATCAACAAGATTAATCTGGCCGTCAGATTGGTCAAATCCCCTTTGACCGTGCAATCTAGATTCACCCTACTGCAAATTTGGGCTTGGACTTTGAATCTGATTAGTTTTGGCTTTAGTCCTTGTATTCTTCAATGGATCGGGTCAAGTTGGGGTTTAACTAACCCTAACTTCGTGTTTGGGGTCAAAAAAAGGAACACGACCTTTTGTCTCTTTACAGTGCCATGTGGTGCCTTGAACTTTGTGCCGATAGATGTTTAAGAAAAAAGGCCCGGTCCTTCTTTGTTCGTGCTAGTAGCATCTAGCAAGAAAGAGAAGGTTATGGGTTGGGGTCGGCTGGTGTGGCAAGATGAAGAATATGGTGAAAACGAAGAGGACGTGAATGTGACAGCAGTTCATCTCAGCTCGACTTGGCTTGATGGGGAGGGGTAGAAAAGGTAGGAAAGAACAAAGGTTTTCATCTTTCTTGTTTTCCTCCATAGAAGGTTGAAAGGTCGAAGATTGAAGACCGCGTGGGATCTTGTCGGACCTAGTCAATCAAGGATTAGTTGCAGTGGAGATGGAGAAAACGGGTACGCTTCCTATCTTTTTCATTTTCTCCTTATCTTCTGCTCTTCCCTCTCTTCTTTGTCTTCTCTTATATTACACACACACACTGGGTGACGGGGGTTGGGATTGTGATGGTTCGAGTGTGACAGGCTTTGGGCTTGAAGGCTAACAAGAGGCAGGGATTTTACAAAGTGGGTAATAGGGTCGAAAGCTAGGGTTGCTGGCGATGTGCAAAGAGCGCTCTGGACATTGCAAGGATACAGATTTTACACATGAAAAGTGAAGTATCGGATACAATACAACATGATACATCGCCTATTTTGAAGTATCTGCACATCACAGGTAGAGTCTCATGAACTTGATTCTTGGACCTGTCAACAAGTGAGGCATGGCTGGAGACATCGATCCCATTTGCTATCCTGGGTGGTGGTTCTGTTTTCCCCCCAATCCGCTAGCTTTAATTCTTTTCACAACTTCTTGCCTATAAGTAAAATGGAAGAATGTAAAACCTATCCAATGGCTGCATAGCCAACATATGTCCATGACAACAGATGCATGTACAACAAAGTCCATGATATACAATCTAGTAGATTTGCAAGGGCATTTATTTCAAAATTTGAAAACAAGACTGACAAAAGCAATAAATAGAAAAACTCCAATGAATGATGTCCATCATTTCAAAAGCACAAGATTCAAATTCAAAAGAACAAGACAAATATATATAATTGATGTTTTTCAAGTATTTCGCTTAATGGTTATTTTTCACATATATCAGGGGCAGAAAAAAAAAAAAAAAAAAAAAAAAAAAAAAAAAAACCATGTCTATAACCTGTCCCAAGCACGTATTATCATTTCTGAACTGCCACCATGCTCCTCAGCCTTATGTCCAAGACGGGATGCAAGAGACACTATCAGGTGCGAAAGTTCACATTTTGGAGGAATTCGAAATTTGATGGTCACCTGCGACAGTACAAGACTTTTCAGTATCTGTTCTAACAACTGTAACAGGATTATTACAGAGAATATCTATGGCATCTATAAAATATTATCAATCCACTCAAAACAAAACTTGATTCTAATTTCCTTTCCTAACAATGTGTTGGTCATAACTAGTCAAATAGACCTTTAAAAATTAGTAAAATATATTCTTGAACAAATGATTAGTAAACCTATGACGGTAGTATGGGGATATTAGTATGAAGACAAGCAAAACAAACCAAAGTATGACGCCCCATTTTCCAAAATCCAGGGTATTACTATGGATAAAAGTATTTAATCATGAAATATTAGTCTTACTATTTTTACTTGAATCATGATACATGTACCTTTACTGACAGAGTTGCTAGCCAGTAATCCCAACTCCAATTGGTGATAGGAAACTGCACAAATATCTACTTAACACCCCCCTGGGAAGGTGTCCCGCCCCGGTCCCGAAGCACACGCCCACACAAGACTACAACGCGGCATGGGGCTTTTTTTCCCTGTGTGGTTGTGTGGTTTCAAACCCGGCACGTGTTGGTGGCTCTGATACCATCTCAAAGTTGCTAACAAACATGCACCACCCAATCGTAGACCGACGTGTATCTGAACATCCAGCCTAACCAGCATCAGCATAAGCTATCAGAAGTAAAGGATTGCCTTGAAAAAAATTCAACTCACGAGTAGAAGTACCTAATAAGTATCAAATAATTCTTTTCACAGCAGTTAGGCAAAGGCGTCGCGGAGCATTCATAAACTCGCTCACAAGGTTGACAGCATAAGAGATATCCGATCGGGTAATAGTGAGATAGACAAGACTTCCCACTAATCGCCTTTACATGTGCAAGACGCAGAGAGCCATCATCCTTCCGTAATTTAAGAATGACTTCTAGTGGAGTGTCAACTGGAGTGGAATTTTGAACATCAGCAGGAGCAATAAGGTCCAAAGTGTACTTGTGTTGATTAATAAACAGACCATTGGGCGTTTGTTGCACTTCCAAGCCCAAGAAATAATTCAATGGTCCTAAATCTTTCATATGATAGGAGGTACTGAGAGAAGCCTAAAGAGATTTGATCATATGAAAGGAGGGACTGAGAGAAGCCTAAAGAGATTCGGTACCGGTGATAATAATATCATCAACATATACCCGAAGAACAGTAACTCCTATAGACGCGTGCCGAAGAAAGAGTGATGGATCATAGGGGCTCTGAGTGAAGTCAAGCTGACGTAACGTTGACTTAAATTTGTCGAACCATGCTCGAGGAGCTTGTTTTAGGCCGTAGAGAGATCTGCATAACCTACAGACAAATGTCTTGGATGGAGATGAAACACCATGGGGAACTCACATATAGACTTCTTCTTTCAGATCACCATGAAGAAAGCCAAATCCATCTGGTATAATGGCCAAGGCCGGGAGGCGGCAATAGCAAAAAGTAGTCACACATTGGTCATTTTGGCAACATGAGCAAACGTCTCCTCATAGTCAATACCATATTCTTGGCGGTTGCCCAGAGCAACAAGTCGAGCTTTGTGCCTATCCAAAGAACCATCAGGCTTAAGTTTAACCGAGTACATCCATTTGCACCCGATTGGTTTAACTGAGGATGAACATTCCGCAATATCCCACGTGTGATATTTTTCTAATGCACACAATTCTTCTTGCATCGCAAAAAGAAAATTGCATTCCACGGATGTGGATGCATACATGAAGATGTTCACAAAAAAGTACATCGTAGATTCCAGCAAGCCATGGAATCCATGGTGTTTTTCCACATGCCCTAAAACTCACCTTCTCTAAAACATCTTTTGCTTTCCAAGAGGAAACCAATTAGTGAAGTTTTACCTCTATTTGTCCACTAAAGGAAATGAAAACAAGTGTTTAACAAGCCAAAAAGTCTGTCTATCACTTGGGCAAAGGGATTCTTAATGTACTGCAGCTTTAAAAAGGTAATTTATATCAACTTTCAATGCATGGCAAAAATGGTGCAACATACTTTCACCAAAAAAAGAAAAAAAAGAAAAAAGAAAAATCATGCAGTACACTTCTAAATGAGTAGATACATTTCAAAAAATTAAGTCCGCTAAGATTAAAATGTCATTAACGTCAGTCACTAACTCAAAGGCATAGTATCAAAATGGAATAAGTCTCCTTAGAAAATATTGAAAGCTTGCAAATCTTCCAATTCAACTTCATAAAAATAATTTACTTAGTAAGATAAATATAAGTAACTGCAGTACTTTCACCTGTTGGCCCTTGACAGCAATAGTAAATGGTGGATAAGAGCCAGGTTGCATTCCTCTATTTCTAAGTAATTCTTCTAATCTTTGCCGTTCATGACTAACAATTCCACTCATTCCCATAAAGTTTGATGGTGATTGCGATGCCGACCGGTTCTGAGAATCTGCCTACAGAAAGAAAAGTTTACAAAATCATCACTCACTTGAAATTCAAGAATGAAGGTAGAGCACATGTCAGCAGTTTCTGGATGCTATTTCATGGACCAGAATACAGCATTATGTAAAAAATTAACCATACATCATTCAAAATTGGAAAGGGAGACATTAAGCTAGTCTCAGCCAATGTTAAATGAGAACAACGAAAAAGTTAATGTAGTAACAAACCCCACTTGGGTATATTTCCACTCACGTTATTGGCATCTGCATGAGACATTTCTAGTATTCCCATTCCAAGAACACCTGCTAAAACAGCGGGTAACATAGAGCAGAATCTGGGCAACTCAGCCGTTGGATTTAGCCTCAGAACTTCATGTGTTTTAGGATGGATGTTGAATTCAAAAGGGTGTCCTGCATCGAGAAGAATAATTTTAGGTATAATAAAGATGATCCTTCTATGTATTTCAGTTTCCTACTAACCTAGAATGCAGCTATACAAGAAGCTTTATCTATAAATGACAAATATAATACATTCCCACCAAATATATACATTCCCACTGGATTGACAATAAGAGAGGAATGTTAGCTATTGCAAGTTTGATACTCAAAGATGTTTGTTGATTCATAATAATAGTGCTCGACTGAAGTTATAAATATCTTTGCTCTCAAGATACTTGACTGGAACGGAACTCAAGATAAGACTACAATTATTACTGAGAAACTTTCCTTAGTCTTGTATATTTAAAAAAAAAAAAAAAAAAGAACCACCCCCCCCCCCCCCCCCCCCCCTCAAAAAAAAACACCCTTCTTCTTCTTTTTGGCTCGAGTTGGCTAGAACCGTCTAGAATTGTTATTGAACTAATGAAAGTTTTTTCTATTCCTTTTTGTTTTTGAAAAAAATGATGAGTTTTTCTAAGGCTGGACTGCCAAATTTTCTTGCCCATGGCTTTCGAATTTTTTTCTGAGTCCTTTGTGTGATGATTATTATATTGCTCGAGATATAGCTAGTTGTTGCAAATCTCTCCTTGTTTGAGTATTTATCTGGGATTTCATTCAAGGAAAAGAAAAATGCTTAAACAAAATGTAAAAGTAGAAGCGCTTGAATTTCCAATAGCTAAATGTTAGCACCTTACATCAAACCATATTTTCCAAAAAAAAATGAAGGAAAGAAAGAAAAATGACTAACCTAACCCAGAAATCGGTTTCTGGAGAAAACTATTTTCCCGCATGAATTCATTTTTCACCCACAAAATCAAAAAAGTGCTTATATGATAAACTATCTTAACTTCTCTTATTCTATTGATGGCATATATGTGATAGATAGATATGTGATGGATTATCTTCTTTATGTAACTATAAAGCATGTATACAACAATAAAACGCAAATCCCAAATCCCCAATTCCATTTTTACCAATCAAACAAATAGATAGACTATATTTCGTGAAGAAAGGGGGATAAAATAGAGCAGAGAGAAAAGGGGGAGAGAGGATACTTACTACTCCTCTGACAGTAGAACCGATGCAGTGAAAGTGAAGAAGAAGAAGAAGTAGTAGTAGTAGTAGGAGAAGGTGATGGATGGTGTTGGGGACAGTTGATGGAGTTGAAAGCCCGCCAACTTCTCCATGCCCTGAGAAGTCTCGCCATTCTAAAGATGCTCAGAGTATGGCTTTGCTTTTATGCTCCGAGCAGAAGAGAAACGAAGACCCAAAACTCGAACGATTGAAATGAATAAAATGTTGCTTGCCAGTGGAAAGGTTTTGATTCTCTTGAGGCACCGACTCGCTGGGAATTCTGAATGCCTGGCGGTGAAGGTTCTCCGTTTAGAATTGCCTTGCTCTAATATGGGCCTCGAAAAAAGCTTTCCCACCGTCTCTTTTTTTTGTTTTTTTTTTCTTTGTTAAGTATAAAAGTTTTGACTAGTTTATCTAAGAGGATTTTACTGAAAAAAAATATTTAATCGGACATGTTACGCAATAAAACACTTTAGCAAGTGGAGCACCAATTAGAGTAAATAGGGCCGATTTTTTTTTTTTTACTAAAAGAGCACATCGTCAGCGCCGACCTTATTTACACTTGAATAAGGTCGGCGCTGACCTTATTTACACTGAATAAGGTCAGCGATAACCCTGTCCACGACTCATATTAGGGTTCATATCCCTATTTTTGCTCATTCTTCTCTTCTTTGGCTAGTTGGACCGGAGCCAAGAGCCCAATTGGGCTCGACTTCGACAATAGGCGAGCTTTGATCATATTGAGTACTTGAAATATGTGTGTACTTGACATGTGTAAATTATATTCATTTAAGCCATAATTCTATGATCCATGTGTACTTTGACTTGTGTAATGTATATTCATTTGTGCCCTACTTCTTAGTATTGTATTGAGATTCAAAACTGAATCTACGCGTTTTACTTGATGTACAATCCAAATCTTTTCACATTTGATATAGTTTGAATCTGGATATGAAAATAGATCAACCATATAAGCAGACCCAAATTCAGATAATAAATTAATGTAAATTTAGCATATTGATGACTTTGAACTTATGATCCACACTCTAGGAGGGTCATTCCACAGCTCATCTTTGTTGAACAACATAAAAGAAGGCAAATTCTATAGCAATAAAGAGAAAATTAATATAAACCACTTATAATCAACTTCAGTAAGAACTAAGGAAAAAATCATCCAATAATGAAGGCTACATCCAACTTTATTTTTAAAGCAATAATAATTCAAATTCTCAAAGCTACTTTTCTATAATTCTTTTAGGAAGGTGGTCAGAGAGGACCGGAATTACTCAAAACCAAGTGTTTCTAAATGCATCCTGATTGAGCTATTCAGCTGGCATGGTTTAAGAAGGTAAAAACACAATGAAGCAGCCATCCATCAGCATCATTTCCACAAACTCTTTACTTTGGAGGTTGATGTTCTCTGAGTAGCAACTCCTTGCCCGTGATTCCATTGCCTCAATTTCACGAAGGCAGTGTACTAAGGAGCATCGATTGACGAGTTGTCTCATACAAGCCAATTTTTGGTTCTCCATGCGCTGGAGCTTAGGATTGACACGGTGATAAGGACCAATTGAGATGACCCTCGGCTCATAGGCTTCATTATTACCTTGGCGATGTTGTTGGGGGACTATGGGGATCTTTGGGATCCTGCGCTCGTTTGAACGCTCGAGTCCATCGCATTTTTCATTAATCTGTCGAGCCCAATCATTGTAACGGGGACCATCATAAGACTCATCAGCATCTTTTATCTCAATGACTACATCAACTTCTTTTCCTCTGCTAGTAGAAGCTTCTCCGGCATTGCTCATCTCAACTATCTTTGTCTCCCTGCTTGGGAGTAGGAAACTCATTTGCATCAGCCATTGTAGCCTTTATTACTGGATCTTCTTCCTCTTTGGCAGTGGAGCCTCATGTTCAATAAATAAGAGAAATTGACGTGAAGAAATGGGAACGTGAGTTGAAAATCCCAATACAGTGACGGCCATGTTGCATGCTAAATACGCTACATAGAGATCCACTGATCAAAACAAACATTAATTATAGTTATGAACATTAAACTATCTTAGAAAGGCTTTGACTGGATTCTCCTTGGTCCAAAATTGAACCTTTTTTTAATTGTAGGCTCCTTTTGATGGCCTTGATTTCAAGAAAGGAATCTCTAGAATACATTAGGCTACAAAGATTTCCATTTCAATTACATTGTTCAATCATCAAAGAGGGTATAGAGATTGATCAGTAAATATATATAATTACCATGTAGTTATGTACCCCCACCCCCTCTGTCTCTATATAATCATTTTCTTTTTTGAATTTCAACTTGAACATTTTAATATACTAAAGAAAGAGGACAAAAGATTAACTAACCAATAGGTAAGAAATTCCAAATATAGATGACTAGTGTGTTTTAGTTTGTTTTTAAATCATCCGATGGTATTGTACAACTTTTAAAGATGTAATTTGAAGTTGTTAATCCAGTGGGTGGACTCACCTTGTGGATGAGTTGTAGCCTAGAATTGCAATGATCAGATATTGTAGCTATTTATCCTATGTACTTTTGACCTTGTTTAAGTTAACAGGTTTGGATCATCAATCTGATGGACCATCATCTTTTGATGAGATTTATCAGATGAAGCTACTGCCAAGTAGGTTTTCAATCCGCATTGCTTTGGCCTTTGAGAGAGTTTGAGTTGTGGCTATGGTTAATTTGTGTGTGGCGCATCAAGCGGACCACATAGATTCTGGACATGGTACACAAAAACCATTTAACCCGGTGTTTCAGGCTTCCAGCTTCAATCCATATTAGGGACCAAAGAAGAGAAGAATGAGCAAAAATAGGGATATGAGCCCTAATATGGATCGCGGACAGGGTCATCACTAACCTTATTCAGTGTAAATAAGGTCGGCGCCGACCTTATTCAAGTGTAAATAAGGTCTGCGCCGACGATGTGCTCTTTTGGTAAAAAAAAAAATGAAAATCGGGCCCAATTGCTCTAATTGGTGCCCCACTTGTTTGATTGCGTAACACGTCCAGATTAAGTGTTTTTTCCAGTAAAATCCTCTTTATTTAAACAAAAACACATGTCCTTCAATATTTTAAGCTATTTAATCTGAGGTCATAAAATTAATTATCCAATAACCTTAAAAATGAGAGATAAAGATGTCCTATGAATTCAAGTTTTTAGAAATGAAAACAAAAAATCTTGAATCCCTTTTATTTATATAATAGGCCCAAAGAGCTCTACAAACCTTATGACGTGTAAATAATAGAGGGTGTGCGGCATTGCCAAAGTAATCAAGGTTCTTTCACTGTAAGGTTTAAACGTAGAGATATTGTTGTCCTTTTGAAAACTGTAATTGAGTTCAAACAAAAAGAGTTGAAAATAGATCTAAATTGACTAGGGTTTTAAAAGGGTATCCGATTATCTATTTCTTCAAATTCTTCAATTCCAAATAAAGAGTACATAGAACCTATTTTTGGACCAAGAGAAATTCAAATCTGAATCCATGCATATAAGATTCAGAACATTTAGATAATGAGCCGGAACCTTTTGTTGGAAGTAGGTGGGCCTTCTAGATGGGTTTACAAAAACTTTTGACACACTTGAAGTATGGATAAAACACCCAAAAAGTGAAGACCCTAATCCCAATATCTAAAACCCTAATCACATATAAAGATCGAAGATTTATCCAAAGAAGAAATATCAAGAAAACAAAAAAACATATACAATAAGGTCTACTAAAATAATCCGGTTGTAGATATGTACCTTAAAGGAGCTTGGTTGTGCTCAAAACGAGAAGCTGATTACTTGATTCCACGAAACCCTTTCGTAAATTTGATCTCCTTAGCCTTTGTGTTCTTCCACACTATAACCCTCTTATTAGAGAACTTCTTATAGAGAATGGTGGGATCTCAAATAAGAAGAAACCCTATGATCTCAAGAATGAAGCAAGAGGAGAGAAAAGGAGGAGACAGAAAAAGGGGCTTGGGCGTGCAATTGCCTTGGACGTCCAACCCTACGCTCCCATATATATATATATATATATAGGTTTTGAAGCACCTCCTCTTTTATATATTTAAAAGTCTCACTTCTATTTTATTATATGTCCTACTCCTCCTTTCGTTAAGAGTTCCAATTTGAATAGAGCATTCTCTTCTTAGGGCTAGCATAAGGACCACTAGGGATTCCTTAGAATCTGACTACAACTGAAACATCTGGACCCCACATCTCATGTGAACTCTGGACCCACAATTAATTGTAAATAACTCTACTAAATAAATGCAATTACAATCCGTTCTTAGGAATATCTACAAAAAGACCCTAATCTTCCCAATTACTGTAATTAGGCCCCGCAATCAATTATATCCATGGATCCCTTGAAATAAATATGTCCAACCAAATTAGAACCATCTCTTATTGTCTTTATGATCTAATTAATCACAATGGTCATCAATACCATCTAATTAACTCTTAATCAAGATGGGTGCACACTTACCAATGATAAATACTAAAGGATTTTACCCAAAAAAACACTTTATCCGGTCATGTTACGCAATCAAACATTTTAGCGAGTGTAGCACCAATTAGCGCAATTGGGAGCGAATTTCATTTTTTTTTACCAGAAGAGCACATCGTCATCGCCGACCTTATTTACACTTGAATAAGGTCGGCGATGACCTTATGTATACTTGAATTTTTTTTTACATAAAGAGCACATCGTCGGCGCCGACCTTATTTATACTTGAATAAGGTCGGCGATGACGCTGTTCGCGATCCTTTTTTAGGGCTAGAATCTCTGTTTCGCTCATTATTCTCTTCTCCCTTCCACCATTGCGTCGAGACTGACCTAGGACGAGGGCGAAGAGCAGTTGCTTCCATCTATCCACAACCACCAGCGTTGTAACTGAATTTCTCAACATCTGCTCATAATCTCATCGTTTTTTCAATCAACTGTGATTGAAACCGACGCTCTAGAGGTTTGGAATCCTTGAGTCCTTGTCAAATTTTTTGTATTTTCACTTCCTTTTGTTTTCCCGCCTTCCCGCATATGATATCTTACTGCATGGTTTGTTATCTTCAACTTTGTATTCGATTTGTACATTTGTTGTTTGCATCCCGTGAGCCTTATTGATTAGGGTTTGTATATTTCAAATTTTGGGTTTTTTCGATTGAGAAGGAGGATGGATGAATGGGTTTTGTTTTAACACTAGCAGAAAGGTTTGAGTGAGTTATTTTTGTTTTCCAAACTTGAGGATGTTGTATGCGGTCAAATGGTAGTAGAGGTTCATTCGTTCCTTTTTGTGTTTCTTCATTTTGACAATGTGAATAGGTTGTTCATTCTGTTTCTTGAATTTGATTTTACGAACTTGGAAGTACTTTGGACATAGCATGTGTAAATCGCACATCATCCTTGTAGGTCTAAATCCCTAAAGCTGACAAGGTGTACCCAAACAAGTGTAGGACTATATTATCTGCACACTCCCAAACAAGTGTAGCCAAATGCTTGTTGGAATTTGAGATGCCTTGAGAAGTCTTATGAAGCATTGAAGTGTTTAGTATCTCAAGTATCATCTTGTGTTGGAATTATTGTTAACACAATGTCACAAGTGTGGTGTTGATAGTATGGTGTTGATAGAGCTTCAAAGAGAAAACAGAGCTGAAACAGTACAGGAAATCAGAATTCCATCTGTCAACCGGTAGTTCTACCGGTAGCAAAGGGGTAGAAGTGGCTGAAATTCAAGCAGAGGTTTGGACATGAGAATTTCATCTGTTAAACCGGTAGTTCTACCGGTAGAACACTCGGGAAACCAGAATTGCACAGAAATAGAAGTTTTGCACGAAAATTCAGGAAACTTATGTATTTCGTTTGGGACTCTTTCTAAACGAATTCTAGCCTAATTTAAACACTCTTCAGGGTTACCAAAACCTATATAAAGGCTTGCTAAGTTCGTTTTCAGAAGTAGAGAAGAGAAGAGAGAACAAAAGAGAGGGTTTTGGAGAGAAGAGTGATTGGAGAAGGAGTTGTTGCTGTGTGTTGCTGTGTTGCACGTTTCTACAGCAAGTGTGGACGAGAATGTGCTCATGAAGATGGTGATTCGTCCATAGATAAGTGTCTCTCTTTTTATGCTTTAAATTTCAATTTGTAAGGGATTGAGAGAGAGAGATTGTAGAGGGGAAGGGCTGTAGAAAAGTTCTCTACTTTAATTCTGTAGAACATCAAGTTGGTGCTTGGTGTTAGGGGTTTGGTGATCCTATCTGTTGGTGCAGATAAATTGTAAAGGGGGTAGGTGCTTCCTAGATAGTTGGTGCTATCTGAAACTTAAGGGTTGGTGCTCTTTGTCGTTGCTGCGACTAAATAGATTCAGACCTGTTCCGGATCGGTGTTCGGACAGTCTTTGAACCGTGGACGTAGTCTTTTGGTGAACCACGTTAAATCTGGTGTCCTTGTGTGATTTGATTTGCTTTTGTTGTTAAATTGGACCTGTTTTTAAGGGATCACTGATTCACCCCCCCCCCTCTCAGTGATCGCGATATCTAACAATTGGTATCAGAGCGCCAAGGCTCCCTTGATAAGCTTAACACGCTAAGGGTGATCTCTTATCAAATCACATGGCATCCAATACAGGGAATATGAAAGCACCTTTGTTTGATGGTTCTAATTACTCCTTCTGGAAGATCAGAATGCAGGCCTTCATCAAATCACTTGGCTATGATGTCTGGGAGACTGTCAGAGTCGGTTACAATATTGCCATCGTACCCACTGATGCTGCAACGAAGAAGTTAGCAGACAACGACTCCAAGGCGCAGAATGCACTCTTTAGTGGCCTTGTGGACAGTGAGCTGGTCAAAGTAATTGCATGCAAAACAGCCAAGGAAATATGGGACAAGTTGAAAAGCATTCATGAAGGAGATGAGAAGATCAAAGAAGCGAAATTGCAAACTTATCGCTCTCAATTCGAGTCTCTTCGCATGGAGGAAAGCGAGAATGTTGACTCGTATATGCAACGAGTGAATGAAGTCACGAATGACATTCGTGGACTAGGGGAGGAGATTAAAGAACCAGTCATCGTCAAAAAGGTTCTAAGATCTCTTCTTCCCCGATTTGATTCAAAAGTCTCAGCCATAGAAGAAGCCAAGGATCTGAATGAATTTACCATGGATGAGTTGCATGGTTCACTCACTGCCTATGAGATGCGCATAGGTAAGACGTCTTCATCTGATAGAGAAGCGGCCTTCAAAGTTCAGAAAAAGGGAATAGAGACTACTGGTCATGATGCTGATACTGATGATGATGAGCTTGAGGCTCAATTAGTTAGAAAGCTGAAGAAAGGAAGCAATGGAAAGTACAAAGGGAAGCTACCCTTTAAATGCTTCAATTGTGGCGGTGTTGGTCACTTTGCTGCGAAGTGTCCGCTGAAAGAAAACAATGATGAATCAGCCGAGGCAACTGAAGCTCTCTTCATGGTTACTGTTGAAGAAGAAGAGGAGCAAGAGCCGGAAGAGGAAGAGGAGGCTGAGGTCAATCTTGAAGAAGAACTCATTGCCGCACTTGAGGAGCTTAGCATGGAACGAAAAACAAGTAAGAAAAATCTGAAACTTCTTCATGAATCTGAAAGTTCAGTTATTGCTTTGAAAACTCAAGTTGAAGAATATAAAAGAATGGTAGAAGTCCTAGAAATACAAATCAGTACCAAAACTGAGGAAGTGGTGAAACTTGAGAATGAAATCCTTGGAGCAAGGACTGAAAATATACAAATGAATCAAAAGCTCAAGGAATTCCAAGCAATCAATGGAACATTGAAGCTAAATGAAATACTGAAAGTTCAAAGGCCCTCTTACTTCAAATTTGGTCTAGGATTTGAGAATGGAGAATCCTCTAAGATTACACCTCCTAAAAAGACAAAACCTGTGAAGCCCACCCAGGCTAGAAAAGAGTCCATTCATGTGAGAAAGGAAATGAAGTCTAACCAGCCACAAAGAAGATTCAAATTTTATAGTTACTGTTATCATTGCAATAGATATGGACATAAAAGGGCTGAATGCAAATTCTATGTTAGAAACAGCCCATTTGTGACTAGGAACCTTTTTTCAATCCTAAACAGCCACAAAATTGAGTGCTATAAGTGTCATAATTATGGACACTTGACTAGGGATTGTAGGTTGCCTATTGCTAACCAATTTCAGGTTGAAAAGAAACCCAAGTTAGTTAAGGCATGGAGGGCAAAGAAAAGGGAAGATAATTCCAAGGAATCTCTCATTGTGTAAACGGCATTCAATGCACAAAAAAAGGCAGCACCATGGGTCCTTGATAGTGGCTGTTCAAGCCATATGACAGGTGATAAGGAAAAATTCGTCAAATTACAGCACTATGAAGGCGGATCAGTGAAGTTTGGTAACAACGATGGTGCCAAAATCTGCGGAAAAGGTGTTGTTCAGCTAAAGGCAAACAAGATCAGATCAGACGAGGTCTTATATGTGTCTGGACTGAGACACAACTTGCTTAGTGTGAGCCAGATTTGTGACAAAGGCCACGAAGTTGTCTTCACTAAGAATGGGTTTGCTATCAAGAAGTGTAGCAACGGCAAAACTGTGGCTACTGGATCTAGGACTGCTGGAAATCTCTATACATTGTCAGATGGAGCTAAAAAGACTTGCTTGATGAGTCGGACAGAGGAAAGTTGGTTGTGGCACAAACGCCTTGGGCATCTAAACTTTGATAACATGTCAAAGATTTGCAATTCAAAGGCTGTCAGAGGTATGTCTACAGTTGAAAAGCCTTCCAACCCCATTTGCGATTCTTGCCAAAAGGGAAAGCAAACGAGGGTAATGTTCAAGTCAAAAGAGCATCATTCAAAGAAACCTCTTGAGCTAGTGCACACTGATCTCTGTGGACCGATGCGAACTCAAAGCACCAATGGAGATAAGTATTTTATGTTATGCATTGATGATTATACTCGTATGACATGGGTATTGTTTCTTAAGCATAAACATCAAGCACTTGATCGTTTTAAAGTGTTTAAAGCATAGGTTGAAAATATGCTTGGAAAACGTATCAAGATTTTAAGGTCTGATCGAGGCGGTGAATTCACATCTGAAGAGTTCACTAACTATTGTGAACACCATGGCATTCAAAGACAATATTCAGCCCCTGGAACTCCACAGCAAAATGGAGTTGTGGAACGGAAAAATCGCACCGTGCAAGAGATGGCTCGCACAATGCTAACTGAGAGTAAGCTAGCTGACAAATACTGGAAGGAGGCAATCCATACGGCTGTATACATTCAGAATCGATGCTTGATCAGGCCACATGAAGACAAAACTCCTTATGAGCTATGGTTTGGGAGAAAAGGAACAGTCAAGCACTTCAGAGTCTTCGGTAGCAAGTGTTACATCAAGCGTCTTGAACAAAATCCGGGCAAATTTGAAGAAAGAGCTGATGAAGGTATATTTCTGGGTTACTCCTCCTCTAGTAAGGCTTACAGATGTCTTAACAAAAGGACCAGAAAAATCATAGAAAGTGCCGATGTTAGAATTGATGAAAACCATGAATCAAAGAATGTAACTCATCATGACAGTCCAGTTTATGAGGACTCGAGTGAGATTGATGATGAAGTGGCTGAACCTAATGATTCTGAGAAATCGAAGGATGACTCAGAGGATGCTACACCTAGAAAGAAAAGCATTTGGGTAGAGCAACACCCTAAGGATCAAATCATTGGAGATCCTGAGGCCGGTGTTAAAACAAGACAAAGTGTAGTTAGCAATTACTCACTTGTGTCCACCATTGAACCCAAGACTGTGGCTGAAGCCAGTCTCGATGAAAGTTGGTTGAAAGCTATGCATGAGGAGTTGGAGCAAATTGAGAAGAACTCCACATGGGAACTAGTTTCTAGACCTACCGACAAGAATGTTATTGGTACTAAATGGGTCTTTCGGAATAAGCTGAACGAAGATGGTCAGGTCATACGAAACAAAGCAAGGTTGGTTTGTAAACGCTATGCTCAAGTTGAAGGCATAGATTTTGAAGAGACCTTTGCACCGGTGGCTCTTCTGGAAGCCATTCGTATGTTTCTTGCATTGGCTGCATACAAAACCTTCAAGGTATTTCAGATGGATGTAAAGTCAGCCTTCTTGAATGGATTACTTGAAGAAGAGGTCTACATTGAGCAACCTGATGGTTTTCTCATTAGCAAAAATTCAGACCTAGTGTGCAAGTTGAAAAAGGCTCTTTATGGGCTGAAACAAGCGCCAAGGGCGTGGTATGCAAGGCTGGACCTCTATCTCCGCAAGATCGGCTTTGGAAAAGGACTAGTTGATACCAATCTTTATGTCAAAATAGAGTTGAGCAAACAGCTGGTTGTCATTGTTTATGTCGATGACATAATCTTTGGTGGCAATGATGAGGAAATGTGCAGGAATTTTGCTAAAGAGATGAAGAAAGAATTTGAGATGTCAATGCTTGGAGAACTAAAGTTCTTCCTTGGTTTACAAGTTCAGCAGCTGAAACATGGTATCTTCATATCACAGATGAAATACATCAAGGAAATGCTGAAGCGTTTTAACATGGAAGACAGCAAGCCAGTGAGCACACCAATGACAACGAACACAAAGCTAAGCAAAGATGATAAGGGTTCGTCCGTTGATCACACCACTTATCGTTCTATGATAGGAAGCTTGCTTTATTTGACTGCTACAAGACCGGATCTTCTGCAAGCAGTATGTATGGTGGCTCGATTTCAAGCATCACCAACTGAGACGCACCTTACAGCAGTAAAAAGGATATTTCGATATCTGAAAGGTACCATGGAGCTTGGCATTTGGTATCCTAAAGGCAAATCCTTCACTCTTGTTGCATACTCTGACGCCGATTGGGCTGGATGTATAGATGATCGCAAGAGTACAAGCGGTGGTGCATGCTATCTCGGTGAAAGGTTGGTGGCATGGCACAGTAAGAAACAAGATTCAGTATCCCTTTCTACAGCGGAAGCGGAATATATTGCAGCGGCAACTTGTTGTACGCAAGTGTTATGGATGCGGCAAATGCTCTCTGATCTAGGAGTTCCGACAACGGATCCTACGCCGATCCTCTGTGACAACACAAGTGCAATTCACATCTCTAAGAATCCTGTTCAACATTCTAGAACGAAGCATGTTGCAATCCGATATCACTTTCTCAAGGAAAAGGTTGCAGACGGTGAGGTAAAGTTGGAATATGTTCCAACTACTGAGCAAGTTGCTGATATCTTCACAAAACCTCTGCCAAAGGAAGTCTTCGAGTATCTCCGGAAAAAATTAGGAGTTACTCACTCTCCTAATCCTTAGGAGTTGTACTTGAAAGGGGGAGCAATGTATTCCTTAAATATCCTATTCGCTCCTTGGTTGGTCCCTTTGGACTTGTTGTCAAAGGGGGAGAAAGTCTTATGCTAGGAGAAAGCTATGCTAGGAGAAGTTATGCGAAGAAGTTATGCTATGATAGCTTGGGGGAGATTGGTATCAAGAATGTGAATGTGAAGATCTTGATTCTGTTGGTTTATGGTTCTGAAGAAGCTTCATGAAGGTCAACTGGTTCAAAGTGTTCCAAGTGTTGAACTTCCAAGTGTTGCCAACAATTCCAAAGGGGGAGATTGTTGGAATTTGAGATGCCTTGAGAAGTCTTATGAAGCATTGAAGTGTTTAGTATCTCAAGTATCATCTTGTGTTGGAATTATTGTCAACACAATGTCACAAGTGTGGTGTTGATAGTATGGTGTTGATAGAGTTTCAAAGAGAAAACAGAGCTGAAACAGTACAGGAAATCAGAATTCCATCTGTCAACCGGTAGTTCTACCGGTAGAAAAGGGGTAGAAGTGGCTGAAATTCAAGCAGAGGTTTGGACATGAGAATTTCATCTGTTAAACCGATAGTTCTACCGGTAGAGCACTCGGGAAACCAGAATTGCGCAGAAATAGAAGTTTTGCACGAAAATTCAGGAAACTTATGTATTTCGTTTGGGACTCTTTCTAAACGAATTCTAGCCTAATTTAAACACTCTTTAGGGTTACCAAAACCTATATAAAGGCTTGCTAAGTTCGTTTTCAGAAGTAGAGAAGAGAAGAGAGAACAAAAGAGAGGGTTTTGGAGAGAAGAGTGATTGGAGAAGGAGTTGTTGCTGTGTGTTGCTGTGTTGCACGTTTCTACAGCAAGTGTGGACGAGAATGTGCTCATGAAGATGGTGATTCGTCCATAGATAAGTGTCTCTCTTTTTATGCTTTAAATTTCAATTTGTAAGGGATTGAGAGAGAGAGATTGTAGAGGGGAAGGGCTGTAGAAAAGTTCTCTACTTTAATTCAGTAGAACATCAAGTTGGTGCTTGGTGTTAGGGGTTTGGTGATCCTATCTGTTGGTGCAGATAAATTGTAAAGGGGGTAGGTGCTTCCTAGATAGTTGGTGCTATCTGAAACTTAAGGGTTGGTGCTCTTTGTCGTTGGTGCGACTAAATAGATTCAGACCTGTTCCGGATCGGTGTTCGGACAGTCTTTGAACCGTGGACGTAGCCTTTTGGTGAACCACGTTAAATCTGGTGTCCTTGTGTGATTTGATTTGCTTTTGTTGTTAAATTGGACCTGTTTTTAAGGGATCACTGATTCACCCCTCCCTCTCAGTGATCGCGATATCTAACAATGCTTACATATATGCACAAATTTACTCTAGAATCTTAAATAATCAACACTGCACCACTAAGGATTGTTTCAGGCAGAGATCATTAAGGAACTACATTGTTAGTTATTTGGACAACCAAATCAGTCATTTTATACTTATCTAAGCCTCTAAGAATTATTCCTCAGAGGATGCATTTGGATGTGCCAAAACTACAATTTAGTTGGAAAACACTAATAGAATAGAAGACTATCACTTTAGCTTGGGATTTGTGATGGTGAAGGGATGATACTACATTCCAGAGTTTCTGCTAAGAAATCAAGAACAAAAGTTTTTCCTTTATGTGGTGTCCAATTTTTATGCTGCTCCGGACACATACCAGCAACAGTTGGTAACAATCTCTTTTGCAAAAAACTTGTAATCAGCTGCATTTCATGGTTCATCCAAACAACCCATAAACTTCTGATGGTGTATTATTTGTTTGTTTTTTGCTGCTTAGTTAATGTGAATATCAAGCATGTTGAGTTATGCCGTACGATTGAATGCCAAACCATTCAAACTCATTCAACATTATTGATTGATTTTATTAGGGTTTAAGTTACTACAGTGATATATGTGTTTTCATTTACCATTATAGGGGAGAATATTGTGTGGTCGGTTTTGGATATTCGGCTTTCATAGTGTATTCATGCTTGCTTGATAACATTCAATGCTATCATGTCTATTTTGGATGTACACAGATGTCTAAAGAGAAAACAAGCAATGTTGAAGTGCCCCACAGCGAGGCTACTACCTCAAATGAGGCTAGTACCTCAAACCCACAGCCAGACATTTTATTGTGCGACCAAGAGCATCACATCTCCGCCGCTATTAAACAAGGCTTGGTATACTCTCTTCCGCAAAACCTATTTTCAATTGAACTTCCTTAATGATCTATGGCTAACGTTATTGAAACTGTATATTTTTTTTCGCAGGAGTTTGGCACATATAGATGCTTTCCCACGAACCCTGATTATGGGAAGTGGGACTTGCACGAGAGACAGATGGAGTGGGTGCGGGAGGCCGGGCTATACCATCTTGCTCAAATGAGATGGATGAGGATTGATCATGCATTGATCATGGGGCTCATTGAGCGATGGAGGCCGGAGACGAACACATTTCATTTCCCATCCGACGAGGCGACAATCACTTTGGAGGACGTAGTGTACATCTACGGCCTACCTATTGATGGTCCGCCCATGACGGGCCGAACATACACTCATTACGAGATTGCAGATCTCTGTCGGGAGCTCCTTGGTAAGGTTCCCATAAATAAACAAGATTACAATAGGATCTCCCTCAAGTTCACATGGCTGAAACGAGTATTTCATCCCACACCGGAGCAGTTGAGAGAGAAGGAGATCCCGAATAAGGGAAAGAAGAAAAAGGGCAAAGGAGGGGCAAAGAAGACTACGACATCAGAGGCAGATGATAAGTGTAGAACTCGTGCCTATTGTTTTTTTTTTTTTTGTGGCTGGACAGATTTTGTGTAATTCTTCAGGGGCACGAGGCCCCTTTTATATTCTAGAGTTGTTTAGAGAGTTTAGGCCCTACTCATGGGCCTCCGCGTGTTTAGCGAACCTGTATAGAATGCTAAACAAGGGTGTACAGTGGGAAGGGGTGAAGAAGCGTGAGACGCCCGACCTTACCGATGAGGGGAATTTTGTTGACCTTAAGCATAAGTCTCTTTCTGGGCCCCTCCAGCTTCTTCAGGTGAGCTTCGATTATTTATATCTTATTGCTTGTACTATTTATATGTTAATGTTCTAATGATTCCCTCTCTTTTAACAGATCTGGGCATACACCAGAATGAAGATTGGTCGAGGTTTTAGTCCAAATATGCACCAAAACCACGACATAAGTTTTCCCATAATGGTGACATGGGCTAACCGACTTGAGGGTCTGACCCATCTTACGACAGTGAGAGAAGTGCGAAAGCAACTCAATTACCTCACGTCCAAAGAGGTACAAAGAATGCATTTCAATTTTCCTATAACTTTCATACTTACTTTATTATTTCTAACTTACCCAATGCCTCATGCACAGTTTGAATGGCAACCGTACAAAAAGTACGGTAAGGAATTTCTAAACCATGTGTCGAAGGCTGAGCGATCACTCTTCAGAACAGATTCTCCCCTCATATCATATTGGGTGTTGGAGCGTCACCCTACCCATAGGGTCATGAGGCAGTTTGGGCTGAGACAGACGGTGCCTCCACGTTTTCTTAGGCCCTTCGTGCGGAAAGAAAATAAGGGGAGATCTGTGATAGATTGGTCTCTGGTGCATGATGAGGAGGTCAAGTCATGGGAGGCTCGGGTAAACAATGTGATGAAGAGAAGAGGAAAAACAAAAGGCGGGGAGGATGAAGAGGAATACATGAGATGGTATGAAACGAATACCATCATGCGTATTGGCCGTGTCAGAGCACGTCACGGGCCACAAACGAATCCTCCCCCATAGCCCGATGCCCAAGCTCCTACCATCCCACAGACTCGGGTATGACGTTAACACTCTTTGTATCCCTTAGTTTGCTTCACATTTATTTAGTTAATATATTGTCTAATGAGATTATTTCAATATGTCTTACTGCAGGTCTCTCTCTTCCTCGACCACGTCCTTCGGTCATGCGATCGTTCCCTCTCTGCAAATGTTGACCTTCTCTCCTTCACAAATTCGATTAAGAAAAAGGTCGAGAGATTTAGGTCCAGATTTGGGACTACGTTCAAGGACTACGTCGAGACGTATACTACTTCAGCATCTTCTGGAGATGATGAAACTCTCGTAAGGATTTTAATAACATCTAGCATAACTTTTTGCAAATTGATGAGTTATATTGCCTTGCTTTCCTCACCCTTGCTATGCTTCATTTTGCAGACCGTCAGAACGCCTAAGCGTGCAAGGATTAAGGGGAAGTACTCAAAAAGCACCGCAAAGATGCCTCGATTTAATCTCGGGTCTCCCTTAGCAATAGAGTACTCCCAAGGCCAGGCATCAACCTCTCACACTTTGGATGAGGATGAAAAAGAAGTTCATGCCCCCAATCTAGATGCGGCTTTCGGTGAAGATGATGACATCCCTATCGAGGATCTAATCTCTGTCTTGCCCAGTCCTGAAGGACATAAAACACCTCCGAATATCACTTCCCAGGCAATCGTTGTATCCCCTGCACGGGCTATAATTGATTCATTGATATGGAGGTGCAAGCACATACCGAGGCTGAGGAAGATCCCGGATAGGTTTCTTGATTATCAGCATCCATTACCCCACTCGAGTTACATTCTGACTGATGTGGAGAAGGAAATTTTGATGGATTTTTACAAATATTACACGCATAGGTAACTACAATTGTTGAAAACACTTCCGTAGTAATTCTCTCTTTGTTTGATATTTCACTAATTAAATGGTCACAACACTCATTGCATTGACAGGAAAGATGAGTTAGATATGATAATCTCGTGCGTCAATTCTAAGTCCCTCAGAGATTTATTGGAAAGAGGGCACTTAGATGGACTCGACTATCATATATTTTTGGTTTGAAGTCATACGGGAAAGGTGCAAGGATGTATACTTCGCTGACCCTAGTATATGCTTAAGTGCAATAAAAAATCACTTTAACTATGGCCTCAATAGGTTAAATATCCTGCTTGTTTGATGTATGTGATGCTTCTCTTGCAGAGTTACTGGGAAAAGGGTCTAAAGACAGGAGATGACATGGCTTTCGGGCCAAAGGGAGAACGAGTTATGGACGCGGCTGAGTGCAAGACTCTGGTATATGTAATTCACGCTCACAACCATTGGTCCTTACTCGTAGGATATGTCGATGAGCATCGCTGGGAATACTATAATAGTTCGAAGGGAGAGCTTTGGGGCCATAAAACCTGTGAAAGATTTGTATGTACATAATTGTTCTTTTCATATCAGGATAATGTTCGGATAGTAAATAGGATTTGAAAATTGAAGTATCATTTATTTTCACAATGTCATGGATAGGTATTGTGGCTTCAACAGAGATTCATGGATCACGGGTGGTCGGCCCCTATGCTGTGGACGATGACAACTAATACGAATATCCCATTTCAAGACAATGGAAATGACTGCGGGATATTCGCCTGTGCATTTGCAGAGCATTGCGTATATCGTCGTCCCATCCAGTTTTCCCAGGCAGACATCCCTTATTTCAGACGTAGAATTGTCATCGACATTTTTGAGAATAATTGGATTCGAAATGCTTCAAGGCTTAACCTCCCTCCATTACCTGTCTTGCCCCCTGATTTGCAGTAAATATTTCTCGGGTTTTTAACATCTTCCAAATGCGTTGTAATGTTGTAAACTAATGAATTACCGTGGTTTGTTTGTAGGTTTCACATGATGGAAATAGTTGTTGTCTGTATATGGAATGTAATTGTATATGGGATGTTGAGTGAATGTCAATTGAATGCGTATATTTGTCATTGAATGTTGTCCACCATGATTTTATTCTTATTTCGCATTCTAGAGTTGTATTTTTTATTCAACTTGTCATACCTTCACTTCTTATTTTTTTACTTTTAAAATAAGATCATCACCGACGCTGTAGCAATAAAAACAAAGCACTAAAAAGTTACAACTTTTTGTGACAAAACATTATATCTGCGTTGGTCATGACCTTTTTTTCTTTAAATAAGGTCATCACCGACGCTGTATTCGATTTCGCCAAAGAAAATTACAACTTTTGTTTAAAAATAATAGACCTCTGCGTCGGTGATGACCATAATGTACGAACATAAGGTCATCACCGACGCTGTATTCGATTTCACTTTAAAAAAGTTACAACTTTGGTTAAAATAAGGTACTTCTGCGTCGGTGATGACCTTATTTTACAAAGCTATGGTCATCACCGATACTATATCCGAATTTCGCTTGAAAAAAGTTATAACTTTTGGTTACCTCTGCGTCGATGATGACCTTATTATACGAAGCTAAGGTCATCACCGACGTCACTTAGAAATTTTACTAAAAAACAGCCTGAAAAAAGTTACAACTTTTGATATTAATAAAGTGTTTCTGCGTCGGTGATGACCTTATTTTACAAAGCTATGGTCATCACCGACACTGTATCCGAATTTCGCTTGAAAAAGTTACAACTTTTGGTTACCTCTGCGTCGGTGATGACCTTATTTTACGAAGCTAACATCATCACTGACGTCACCTAGAAGTTTTACCAAAAAACAGCCTGAAAAAAGTTACAACTTTTGATATTAATAAAGTGTTTCTGCGTTGGTGATGACCTTATTTTACAAAGCTAAGGTCATCACCGACGTCACTTAGAAGTTTTACCAACAAACAACCTTAAAAAAGTTACAACTTTTGATATTAATAAATTGTTTCTGCGTCGGTGATGACCTTATTTTATAAAGCTAAGGTCATCACCGACGTCACTTCGAAAATTTACTAAAAACAGCCTGAAAAAAGTTACAACTTTTTCTTGAAAATAAGTGACCTCTGCGTCGGTGATGACTTTAGTTAACAAATATAAGGTCATCACCGACGCTGTATCCGATTTCCATTAAATAAGTTACAACTTTTGTTGAAAATAAGGTACTTCTGCGTCGGTGATGACTTTATTTTATAAAGATAAGGTCATCATCGACGCAGAATCCGAAATTCGCTTGAAAAAAGTTACAACTTTTGCTTATAATAAATGACTTCTGCGTCGGTGATGACCTTAATGTACTGGGCATAGGTCATCACCGACCCTGTAATGAGTTCCACGAGCTGCATGGCTAAAATTCCATGCATAGCCTTTACGTTGCGTACATGCATTCCATATCTTCCACGACAAAATATTGGGTTCCATAACATCTCTTTCGAAAAAATAATAATTTATACAAATAGATCGCATTTTTTCAAAAATATAATGGTACTTTATAAACTTCTAAAAATGCAGCAAAAACCATCACGGCCATTTTAATAAAGTTCCCATAAACATTCAAAAAAGAAAAACTCTCTAAAAAAAACAGAAAACTTAAAAAAATTACATGAGCAGCCCCAAAACATCAAATCCATCAAAGTCATTGTGTAACTGGTGGATTTTTGCAGCTCCCACGGTTGTGACCCCTCTCTCTACATGACGAACAAGTTACCACTCGTCGCTTGCGATTTCTATCTTCAACTCGGATCGCTTGCGATTTCTTTGGTCGACCCGGTTGCTTGCTGGCCAATGGTGGAAGGACTCTCCTGGTGGTTAAAACATGTTCCCATTGCTTTCTATCACGGGTGGCGTGAATCACATCTCTGTACGTCTTCTGATACGTGCTTGTAAGGTACCAGTGCTCGCAAAACTCATATGGATTCATATTCCGCGCTTTCATGGCGGCAACAGCATGGCAACATGGGAGCCCAATGACGTTTCATTTTCGGCACGAGCATGACCTGCTATCTAGATTAACTACATCAACATACTCTGAAGATTGCACTTGATATTCATTCAATGCCGCTACCCGTACCATCAGCCTTCGTGATTCTTCCATCTCTGTCGCTAGGTACTTCTCTGCGTACGGAGTTAGTAGTGAAGTGATGCTCTGTACTTGAGTTGACCGTCTCTGAAAGAATTCCATAAGTTTGCACGTATCTCTTCCACTTGCTTCATAATTGGGAGCACTCGCGTGTCTTTTAGGAGACTATTTGTACACTCTGCAGCATTGCTGGTAAGCATGTCATACCTGTTGGAAATAGGGTGAGCCTCTAGGATAGGTTTCAAAAACTTTTGACCCACTTAACGCAGGGATCAACTATCCACAAGGCTATAAAACCCAATCCAAGATCTATGTCCTCAATCTCGGTCATCATGATCAGTAAAATAATTTATCTAGAAGATAGAAACAGCAACTAATAAATCTACAACATGCAAGGAAGTAGATTATACCTTTGGAGCTCGGTTGTACTGTAATGGAGAAGTTGCGTCTTTCTTTGATGATGAAACGCTTTCACTAATCAAATAGGGATCTCCAAGACCTCTTGATCTTCCACGCTACGACCCGTATCAGATTCTCCTTTTCTCAAGAAGATGGTGGGATCTCCAAGAGAAAACTACTAGGAACTCTAGGGAGGAACTAGAAAGAGAACTAGAAGAGGGAAGAGGAGAAGAGCTCGTGCAACACTTGCACTTAGAGAGCCTTGGGCGTGAATCTCAATGGAAGGAGCAAGCATGGACGTCCAAGGCATCCTCTCCTCTTATTTATAGCTTTTGCAAGCCCAACTTACTAATTTCCATTAGAAGTCTTACTTCCAAAAATTAGTAACTATCTCTTCTTAATTAAAATAGAAGTCTTACTTCCATTAATTAATTAGTAACTTACCATATCATAATTAGAAGTCTCACTTCAAATATGATTAGTATCTTTCTAATTCATTTCTAATTAAAAGTGAAAAGTCTCACTTCTACTAAAATTAGTAAGTCTACTATTACCACTATTAGAAGTCTCACTTCAAATAGATATAGTAACTTTCCTTTTAGAGTTCAACTAGAATTAGATACTTTCTAATAATTGGGCTAGCGTGGGGACCACTAGGGATTCCTTAGAAAGCTGGCTCCAACTGGGACACGCGACCCCACAACTCATGTGTAATCCGGGCCCACAGTTAATTGCAAATAACTCCACTATATAAATGCAATTGAACTCCAGTCTTAGGAATATTACATAGAAGACCCTAAACTTCCACATTACCACAAGTAAACCCCTCTATCAATATCCATGGATCAATTGGACCTGTCTTCCAAACTTGATCCATATCTTATTATCCTTGAGCCCCAATTAATTATAATAATCAATAGGTGCCTTTCCAATTAACTCTTAATCGGAATGGGTGCGCACTTACCAATGATAAATCCATTAATTGGCACAAGGGGATATTAGAGATAGATTCCATCTTGACCATTGAATGTTCCCACAGCTCTACTACCACGTGCCCAAATCACCGAGGTGTTGACCTACAGTTGGCCTCACTCATTGGTGACTCAAAGCAAATGAATAGATAGAAACTTGAGTTCATTAATGTCTCAGGATTGAGAGCCTATTGCTAGGGAATTATGAGAGCAGACCTTAAAATAAAGACAGTATTTATAAGGTGCTTCTCATGGTCCTTCAATACATCAAATGTACCAGCACTATGATCCAGAATCTTCCATTCTGATGATCGAGACAAATCACACTATCTCATAGTGATCAAAGTGCTGCAACCTTATCAGTATGATATGTCCAGTCTCATCACTCGTTGTGAATATATTTTAAGTATAAGATTTGTCATACATGTCTCCCGTATGTGGATCTCATCCATACACATGTATTACATCTAATATACTTGTGGACCCCGGTTCATCTTATGAACCATAAGTTCATCTTATGAACTTGAGGTCATTCGTATTGGTTATGTGCAAGTATATAATAAATTACCATTCATCTCATGAAAGGAAAGCATGAATATACTGATAAATAAAGAAATTAATCAATTTATTATATCATCTACTGGATTGAGTCCATAAAACTAACAATACCTGCGTCCATGAGTAAATGCCGTTGCTCAGAACTGAGAGCCGATCGCATTGATGTAATTATATGCACGCTTATCTAAACTTTTTATGTGGTCCATGCAAGCATCGTACTCACAAGGTCGGTATGCCCTCGCGGCGCTCCAGAATGTTCTTATAATGCCGTGGTCGTTGAAAGCCGCCTTTATGTTTTCCGCTATATGATGGCAACAAAAACAATGCTTTGCACTGGGCATTATGGCTTGTACTGCCAGAATCAGACCTTTCTGACGGTCTGATACAATTGTCAGATTTTTTGGTTCACCCAACGACAAGGACAAGTGTGCAAGAAACCACTCCCAAGTATCACGCCGCTCTGCTTCAGCAAAGGCAAATGCAATGGGGAACAGTTGATGATTTGCATCATGTGTTACGGCCACCATTAGCACTCCTGGATATTTGCCACGAAGGTGTGATCCATCCACTGCTATCAATGGCCTTAGAGAGGTTTGGAATGACCTTAAGCATGGACCAAAGGACCAAAAAAAGCGTCTAAATCGGTCGTCCGACCTGATGTCCAACGCAGTGTACGAACCGGGGTTGGTTCTATGTAATTCATTGCAATATAGCGGCAATATCATAAAAGACTCCTCATACAATCCACGCACTTTGCAAAGTGCAAGCTCCTTTGCCATATGGGCTCTCCTGTAAGTAATGCGGGTCCCAAACTCAATCTGACATTCATTGATGATCTCCTTGGGCCTAAGATCGTTATTGCATCGCACCTTCTCTTCAATGAACTCTGCTACTAGCTTCGTGGTTGCTTGCCGATGTGCTGTTCCCATAAGTGGTTTAGAGCAACAATGTTTGTCCTTAAACTTTCAAACTCTGAAGTGTGGACCAGAATCTACCATGGAGGCATGTAATCGGCAGGGACAATCGACTCATTTACAACTCACTGTAATTATCTTCATGTTAGTTCTCTCATGTTTCAAAGTAAAGTTATTGTATATTGCGTACTTCGCTATAGCTCTCCTAAAAGCTTCACGATCAGGAAACTCCATACCTAGCCACATCTCCCTACCTGAACAAGTCCCTTCTTCGGGCACGACACTGTAAGGGACCATCGTGTCCACGAGGGGAGCTTTTGAAAAGCTTTCAACACCTGATTTAATTAGTTCGCCAGTTGCTGAACTTCCATTCGCATCCACATTCGTTGCCGGAGCACCTATAAAACTGTGCACACTTTTGCTTCCATTCACATGAAGCACATCTACATTAATTTCTTCGAACATGGACTCATCATCGTCTGCAAAATAAGACAATGTTGTTAGGAATTTGATATCGTGATCCTCCTCTATATCGACCATGTGAGTTTTTTTAAAAGGTGGTGGTGACGGTGGCAGTACACCCTTTAATTTTTTATCAGACAGTGTAGTGCTGGGAGCGTCTCGAATGATCTCGTTTCTTTCATCTTGTATAGACCTGCAATATAGAGTTATGATAAAAAAATTTACTTTCGATCCAGGCTGAATATATTGCAATATAGTTTTAACTTCTAAACATACTTATTGCCACGAATTTGTTGAAAATTGCTTCCATCGCATTGCCTCCTTGAAACGAATAATAATATCCCTTTTGTTTCGCCTCTTGACGATTTTAACATACTATTGATATCATTGTCATCGTCGGTATCTATCAACGAAAAAAAACTCCCATTTTGTATAAGATACTTTAGAGTTATCTCATCTGACGTTGTTGCCCAACTCGATGCTTCCAAAGAAATTTTCAAAAGCTCCTTCAACGTGACATTGCTCGAAAGATATCTCAATTTCTGCCTTCCCCCCTTGTACTGAGGACGATTGAGCTCAAATTCAAACTCACCGTCATAGTGAAGGATTATTTGGTGCTCAACGTCTGACATGCTATTAGAACATCATAAAAAACATAAATTACTTTGACATTATCCTTCTTATTAGAAATGAATTATGTTTAAAGTACTTTTATTATTGACATTTAAGTCAATGTAATATTATGTATTACATTGAAGAGTGCAAAACAGTAAATAGGGCTCCTGTGCAAAATATTTCATATTCAATGAAACAGACAATAAACAGCATACAGTGAAAGAGAACATGTATCCATACATTAAATGATACTATATGCATTATAAGTTCTCAATAGAAAGAGGAGATTGATATCTAGGGTTCCATCTTGTGAAGAGAAGTTGATTTTCATAAACCCATTCATCCATCCTCCTTCTCAACCGAAAAAACCCAAAATTTGAAATATACAAACCCTAATCAATGCAAACAACAAATGTACAAATCGAATACAACGTTGAAGATAACAAACCATGCAGTTAGATATCATATGCGGGAAGGCGGGAAAACAAAAGGAAGTAAAAATACAAAAAATTTGACAAGGATTCAAGGATTCCAAACCTCTGGAGCGTCGGTTTCAATCACAGTTGATTGAAAAAACGATGAGATTATGAGCAGATGTTGAGAAATTCAGTTACAACGCTGGTGGTTGTGGATAGATGGAAGCAACTGCTCTTCGCCCTCGTCCTAGGTCAGTCTCGACGCAATGGTGGAAGGGAGAAGAGAATAATGAGCGAAACAGAGATTCTAGCCCTAAAAAAGGATCGCGAACAGCGTCATCGCCGACCTTATTCAAGTATAAATAAGGTCGGCGCCGACGATGTGCCCTTTATGTAAAAAAAAATTCAAATATACATAAGGTCATCGCCGACCTTATTCAAGTGTAAATAAGGTCAGCGATGACGATGTGCTCTTCTGGTAAAAAAAAAATGAAATTCGCTCCCAATTGCACTAATTGGTGCTGCACTCGCTAAAATGTTTGATTGCATAACATGACCGGATAAAGTGTTTTTTCGGTAAAATCCTCTAAATACTATTAATTGGTACAAAGTGATATTTCTCTCTTAGATGATAGATTCCATCTTAAGAATTATATATTCCCACAATCCCATTACTACGTACCCAAGATACTAAGGTGTTGACCTACAGTTGACCTCACATATTGGTAACTCAAAGTAAATGTATAGCATAAACTTAAGTTCATTAATCTCTTAGGATTGAGAGCCTATTACTTGGAAATTATAATAACAATCCTTAATCAAAGACATATTTGCATAGGTGCTACTCATGATCATTCAGTCCATCCAATGTACTAGCACATCAATCTAGAGTCTTACACTCTGATGGTTGAGACAAATCACACTATCCCATAGTGACTGCGGTGCTACAATCTTTTCAGATGAGATGCCCAGTCTCATCACTGGTTGTGAAAATACTTCAACTATAAGAGTTGTGATCCGTGTCTTATGTATACGAATCTCATCCACACACATGGTTTACATTTAATATACTTATGGGCTCCAGTTGATTTCACGAACCATCATGTCATTTTGTACTAATTATATGCAATCAAAAATAAAATATCATTCATCACATGAATAAAGCATGAAATCATAAATCAATTAAGATAATAAATGAATTTATTCACATCATCCACTGGATTGAGGACATACAATCTAACAGCTTTTATGTTTTAATTCAAGACGATTACACTCACATGTTAAGAACGTACATATGTTCTACCGGCCAAAATGGCTAGAGTTATATTCATATTTAAGAGTCACTTAGCTTTACACACCATTTAATTGTCCTACTTGTGTGTGTATTTTAAAATTGAAGCTCTTTTATCCAATCATATCAATGCACTCTACATCTTATTTTGGATAAGGATCCAAAACCGAATTTGTTTTTATAAGTTGATATGGGATATGGATACAATACATAGGTTTTGTGTTGAATCCAAATCTGGATATACAAAGATGGGTCTAGATTTGGATATATCCACCATGGTTCCACTCCAATTCTGACTCATTTGCATCTTGAAGTTTGACCATTGGTCAAGTGATTGAACAATATTTTCATTAAAGTACAGGTAGTTGTATATAAAATTCAAAGCTAGAGTTATTTTTAAATATTAGAAAAAAATGTAATTATATGTAAGCTTTCCTTTTTCTAATACAAGTATGGTTAATTTTTGAAGATGGTCACCAATTTCTTAGCATGGAACAACTAGGCCCTATATATCATGAATCTAAAGTCTCAACACCTGTTGGCCTTCATATTCACTGCCACAAGTGTTAGTTTCTTTCTTCTTTTTTTTGGTACCCTAGCCAAAGGGGTTGGGACCCAAGGGAGCCCACATAAGTGGGAAGGTAGCCTACACATGGAAGAGGAGCCCACACAAATCGAAGGTAGCTCACAAATATAGGAAGAGTGGCATACCCAGGCACTAGGTCAAGGTTACATCCGGGGTTGGCATCCAACTGAACAATCCCATGTTGTTGCCACATAAGTTAGTATTACTGAATTTTAAGACTCATTTGGGCTGCATAAACATTTAAATTAATCATAAAAAATCTGTCATTGATCCAACTTTATTTGACAATTGAGATTTGTTGCCCTTGAAATAGTGTCTCTCATGATCAGATAGTTATCATTTTTAATATCGGTAGGCAAGAAATTACATTTTATCATGAATGCTTCCTAGTGGGCCCATAAGCCTAGACATCACTGGAAATATAGCAATGAAATTCTATAGATTTCAAACATAGGTTGAGACCAAAGCCTGGCACAGGCATAATATGAAGAGCCACAATCAGTTCCACTGAACTTGACCTAAGCCTAAACCATTTTTGCAGAAAGTAAGGGAGATTGTATTAAAAGGAGATTAAGATTACAGTATTACAAAATAAAAAGGACTCGCTAACCTCACCTAGAACAAAATATGATAAGAGGATAGTCACCCAAAACGTGTGTACTACCTGTAGGTGCAGAAAATAATGACCCACAATAACTGGGGAGCCTTAGAGGACTTATCCAAGGTGGTGATGACTAGATACCGTCCGAAAGCCTGAAAGAGAAGAGCAAACGGTCAGAGGACCCTGGCCTGGGCGGCGCAAGGCTCTCCGATGCCAAAGTCAGTGAGTGAACTGGAACAATGGAAGGAGAGGAGGAAGAGAGGCAGAGTAACGGCTCTGTGGGTTGAATTGTGCGTACCTTGCTGGTGGTATGAGGCTCTATTTATAGAGGCTTGGGTCGTATCTTCGGATGATATCCTGGCGTGGGTCCCATGACTCGACTGGAAGTCATGATCAGCCCACAAAGTAATTAATGCGGTCCAATCCAGCCCACTTTGCATTTAATGCCAGTCGGATTAGCCCACATCGCATTAAATGTGCGTCATGTTGGGCCAGATCGTGTTGGGCGCCTTTGGCGGTAGGGGTACCATCGGATCCGCCCTCGGGCCTTGCCCTGATTTGGCTTCAGCCGCTGGATGCCGCCCTGTAAGGGATCTGGCGAAGATTGTGGACGGCTGGATGTCGCATCTGTCTCACTAGCTCGCGCCCCTAGCCCTCCACGTGACTGATGACGTGGGGGATGAGGGGCGCGAGTGGAGGCTCTTTCCTGCTTCGGCTTTCGTCCCGGCTACTTCGGCCGAGGTGGAGCTTCCTACCGAGGTGGGCACATGGAGTAGCCGAGCTCGGCGCTAGCGGTCCGGACCTGCTTGACTTCGGCCGGAGCCCCTGTCCTGGTAGCCGGGGTGAATCTGGTGCCACGTGGGCGGCACGCGGATGGCACGTGAGAATGCTTGGTCTCATCTGATGGCTGTGATTAGCGTAATCCTGGAGTTCTGGAAATCTCCCCACACAATTGCCCCCTAGCTTTTGACCTCTTAAGTGTCCTAGCCTTTAGTGGTCGAAAGCTAGAAAATCCGTCTGGGGATGCGGCGATCATTTTCTAGTGTCGTTTCAACTTTTCTGAAGCAATAAATGCTCTGCCCTGTCTGTCCTGGGAAGCGAGTCGACGGCTACACGCGTAGCCTCTTCACTGATTGCGTTGTCCCATTGATGGGACGGGCACGTGCTGCGAAGTCCGTCTTTTCGAATTCAAAAGTGGTATTCAATCGAGGGTTCCCTTTCCATAAATAGGGTCGTCTTCTTCCTTTCATGTTTCTGATTTCTTTTTGCCTTTGCCTTCACCTTTGATTTCTGCTCTGCTGCTCGAGATCTCTCTAGCGAGGACGACCGTAGGACGTGACCGGATCTGTTCTTGAGTCGCCCCCTCGTCTCTGTAAGTTGCTTCGTGCCTCTGTCTGGTTTTTTCTTGGGGTTTCGCGACTTCTAGGGTTTAACTTCGCTGTCACCCTTCTTAGACATGGGCACCCCTAGGTTTGAACTAGATACTGAAGAGGGCATAGCCAGGTTTAGGGCCGCTTTTAGTATTCCGGAGGGAGTCCTCCTCAAGCCGGCGGACTCCATCGATTATGCCACGCTTCGCTGGTCCTGCGGCTGGATGCCGTTCCCTCTGATCTCCGTGATCGAGGGCGGGGTCAGATTTCCTCTGCACCCCTTGCTTAGGGCCTGGTCTATTACCCCGTGTCAGCTGATGCCCAATGGCTATAAGGTTATCATGGGCACGGCGAAGCTGAATGAGATTTTGGGGACCAACCTGGGTGTCCATGATATCGAGGATACCTATGATATCTGCAAGGCTGGGGAAGGGAAATACTATCTCCGGGTGAAGCCGCAACGAAGAGGCTTCGTCCTGGCCTTGGAGGATTCGAGTAAGAATGCCGAGGAAACTTTCTTCTATGTGTCGGGGGACTGAGAGTTCGGCGCTGGCGAGAGCAGGAGGCTGATGGTCCCTCGTCGCCCCGCGACTGTCCCAAGTAAACACCGCTTCTTTTCTCTTACTCGCTTTGCTTGATCTCGATGATGCCGAGCTGACACTCTTATTGTCTGTTGTGCAGAGGCAGGCGCGAGGCGACGCTGAGCTGCGAGTGAAGGCTGGAGGAAGAACGTCGACGACATCAACATGGTGGAAAGATACAAGGGGCACGAGACCAGGTCGGCTTGGAAGCTGCTCGGGTATACGCCGAGGTACCGTGGCCACTATAGGAGAACCGGAGTAGCCGAGGAGGACGAGGCGCATCCTGATCGTCCTGCCGTCTCCCTTGCCGTGCCTGCCGGGATCCCTTTGAACGATCCTGCTGCGAGCCGAGCTGCGTCTGGCGCCGAGGCGTCCACCTCTAGTTCGGAGTTACCGAACCTGACGCAGATAGTGGACGCTTATTCGTTCGATCGGGAAGAAGGTATGGAGGGAAGCTCAAGGGCGCCAGTTGTTAAGGATCTGGCGACCAAGTTCAGGCAGAGGTCTTCCTCCTCTGCGACGCCATCGTCTGCCAGTACCCGCGCAACTTCGGGCTCAGGGGGTGCTGGCGCCACTTCTGCTCTTGCCCCTGCTCCGACCGAAGGAGTGCGGCGACGTTCGCCGGATCGCCCGAGGGAGGGGTCCCCGCCCAGGAAGAAGTCCAAGGCGGGGGAGAAGGACTCGGGGGCTGAACAGCCTCCAAAGGGTAAAACTCCTGTGCGGGCCCCCGGAGTCAAAGCTCCAGCTGAGAAGAACGCACCGGCCAGCAAGTCGACTGGCGGGGCGGCCCGCGAGCTCACCATCTCGGTAGGGCAAGGGTCTGGATCGGCTTCCGGACCTCGAACTGCCCCAGCGCCATGGAGACCGAGGATGGAGACGCAACCCGGTAAGCCTTTGAACGTCGAGGACCGGTTGATGGGGAACGCCCGACGTCATCGGAGCTCTCGCCAAAGCCTGCGCTCTGCCGCGAGACATGGAGATGCATGAGAGGTTCGACAACGAAAGCCTGATGGTCTCGGCGATCCAGGCTAACCTTCTGGTAAGTGTTTTCAGCGCTCTTCTTCAAGTGGTTTAGCTCGACTGCTCCTGTTTGATTCACTTTTTCCCTTTGCAGAACGTGCAAAGGCTCCTGACCGTGGTGGGGAGGAGTGACAGGAACGCCGCGAGGGTCACTCAGCTGGAGTCTGAGAGGGAAAGGTTGAAGAAGGAGCTAGAAGAGCTGAGGAAGGGAATGGAGGGGCTAAAGAAGACTAGCGCTGAAGAGACCGCTCGGTTGGCGTCGGCCCTAGCTGATGTTGCCAAACTCACGTCGAAAGCTAATCAGCTGAAAGGCGAGGTCTGGGCAAAGAACAAGAGGACTGCCGAGCTGGAGTCGGAGCTGGCCAGATCAAACTCTGAATCGGCGGCCGAGGGGACGAGGTTGCGCGGGGAGGTGCTGGCCGGGCGCGCTGAAAGAGAGAAGTTGAAGACGGCGAATGCCGAGTTGGAAAAGGAGAAGGCCTCTCTTCTGTCCGAGGCCCAATCCGCTTTCCAGAATGGGGTGGACCATGCCACAGAGCTGTATGAGAAGCAGGTGGAGGAGATCACCTCCATTCTGTTCGAGGAAGGATGCTTGGCCGCACTGAGGCGTGCGTGGGTTCCTGAAGACCACCCTGTCTATCGGGACTTGCCGAAGTATTCGGACCCGGCTCCTGAGCCGAGCCTCGCTCCTTTGGCGGAAAGCGCCCCAGTCGAGGCCCCTGCAGTCGTTCCCACTTCGGATGCTGCCCCGGCCCCGAGCGACGCCCCGGTTGTCAGCGATGCTTTGGCCGCGCCTCAAGGAGAGGCCTCTTCTGCCCCCGCTTCGGGGGAGGTACCGGTCAAAGCCTCTTCTGCCGGCGACACTCCAAGCAAGGCTACGGTCGCGGCCGACGCTGCTGGTCCATCAGACACGGTGATCGACCTGGTGGAGTCGCCGAAGCCGCAGTAGCCTTACCTTTCTTTTCTTGTAAATAGCTTTCGGGCCTGTAGTACTCTTTGCCTTTAATGAAAAATGGGGCTTCTTTACTTGTGCATTTTTCTCTGCATTTTTCTCTCTTTCGCTTCTGGATGTGATATTGAATGGTATTGAATGCCTTTAATGTGACACGCGACCATCGAGTTAGAGAGAGTCGAACGGTCTTCATAGCTGTCTGTGCCGATTCTCCGTATTCTGGAGACCATAAATAGAAATAAGCATGGTGATAGGGCCGTCGAGGGAAACGGGCGAACGTCTCCACGTGGCGCCGTAGGGATCGCTGGTCATTAAACAGGAAGACGTGCGTCCCGCGTAACGCGTGGGAGACTTCGCCCCATAACTTCCTTCGGAGACCGGGCCCTTCTTCTTCCTATAAGTAGAGGTGGTAGGCTCGCCATGGGAGAGGAAAAGAAAAGAACTTAGGATAACTTAATTCACATAGGCGTAGGAGCCATGTCCAGTGGACCTTTAGAAACATTTGATCCGGGGGGAACCCCTGCGCCTGAGGACGGCTTTCTCCAAGGGGGGAAGCCCGTCGTGGTCTGCGCGCTCTCTGAAGTCGTTCCCCGTGGACCACGCGCTCTCTGAACGCGGGTCCATGGCCAACCGTCCCTGGTCCGGTTGCAGGGGAGTCTTCTGTAACTGTGGGATGGTGGCACCCTCTGCGTCTGGCGGTCCTGTAGGGTCTTGCGTCGCATCGAGCTCCCTGCGAGCCCCCTGCGCTATATCAGGATCGCCGAGCTAAGGGTGGGATTGAGGCCCCGCTGGACTGAGGGGTTCTTCAAACTTTGGTCTTACCGACCGGAGGGTGTTGAAGAGCTCAGCGAGGTCCAGGGCCTCCGAACTTGAGGGGCTCTGCAACGCTTTGGTCTGACCAACCAAAGCGTATTGTAGAGCTCAGTGAAATTCAGGATCCCTCAGAACCTCCAGGCAACGAACCGGCGTCTTCGAGACTGCAGCCCAAAGAGTCGGTGAAGATCAGAGCCTCCCAGCCTTTGTTTCATTTTCTGTTTTTAGAGGACTGCGAGCCTCCTTTCTGTACTTTGTTTTCTTTTCTGTAACCCTTGTAATGAAGCGATTACAATGAATAAAAAGGAAGAGTTTTGTGATCATTCAACCTGCGTACTGTGTTCTTGCATTCTTTTTTACTTCCCTTGCATTGTTTTGGAACACTTGTATTTTTGTGCCGCTTTTTTACACTTCAGTGCTTGCATAGCTCTCTCTTTCTTAAAATCTGACCTTGGCCGAAATGGCTAGCATTGGCCGAGACGGACTGCCTTGCGCCGAAGTGGATCCAGAATCCCGCTGGTCTCGGCTGTGTGAGCGCGAGTTCGGCAACGGTCTTTGAGGGGGGTATAAACCCGGACTTTAGGAAACGACTGAGTGTTCGAACTCGAAGCCTTTTCCAGGGCGGTAGACCCAGGGCTTTAGGAAACGACTGAGTGTATGAACTCGAAGCCTTTTCCTGGGCGGTAGACCTGGAGCTTTAGGAAACGACTGAGTGTAGGAACTCGAAGCCTTTTCCACGGCGGTGGACCCAGGGCTTTAGGAAATGACTGAGCGTCCGAGCTCGAAGCCTTTTCCAGGGAGGTAGACCCGGAGCTTTAGGAAACGACTGAGTGTAGGAACTCGAAGCCTTTTCCAGGGCGGTGGACCCAGGGCTTTAGGAAACGACTGAGTGTAGGAACTCGAAGCCTTTTCCAGGGCGGTAGACCCAGAGCTGCCGGAGTCAATCAAAGAGAGATGACAGATTGATGATAGGGCGAAAGCTGCTTTCATTGATTCTGAGATTCATTACATCTTTAGAAATAGAACTTCTTTAAGTGGGATGCATTCCACGGCCTCGGCAGCGGCTTGCCCTCTAAGGCTTCGAGCTTGTAGGCTAATTTTCCTGCCAGTGAGACTACCCTGAACGGACCATGCCAGTTCGGGGCCAGCTTCCCTTCGTTTGGTTCTTTGTCAGCTGGCAGGGTCTTTTTTAGAACCAGCTCTCCCATGGAGAATCTTCTTTCTCTGACATTTTGATTGTATGCCCTGGCCAGCCGCTGCTGATAGTCGGTCAGTCGCAGGGCTGCTGCTTCTCGGCGCTCGTCTGCCAGCTCCAGCTCCATTGCCAGGTTCGTCTCATTTCGGCCTTGGTCGACCAGCTCTGTCCTCAGGGTGGGAAGGCCGATTTCTAAAGGAATGACCGCCTCCATCCCGTAGGCCAGAGAGAAAGGTGTCACCGAGGTGGACCTCCTTGGAGTTGTTCTGTATGCCCATAGCACGCTTGGAAGCTCTTCTCCCCATCTTCCCTTTGCCTTGTCCAGTCGCTTCTTCAGGCCGTCCAGGATCACTTTGTTAGAGATTTCGGCCTGGCCATTACTCTGCGGATATGCCGGAGTGGAGTAATGGTTTATGATACCGTGTTCTTGGCAGAAGTCTTTGAAGGACTTGGAGTCGAACTGGGTCCCGTTGTCCGAAATCAGGGTCCTGGGGATGCCGAACCTCGTTAGGATGTTTTTCCAAACGAAGTTCCTGGAGTCCCTGTCCGTGATGGAGGACAACGGTTCAGCTTCTATCCATTTTGTGAAGTAGTCTGTAGCGACTATCAGCCATCTCTTGTTCCCTGGAGCTCGGTGAAGAGGCCCCACAATGTCCAGGCCCCATTGAGCGAAGGGCCATGGACTAGAGAGGGGACTCAGATCTTGCGCTGGCTGATGAAGAGAGTGGGAGAACTTCTGGCACTTCTCGCATTTCCTGGCGTACACCTGTGCGTCCTTCCGCATGTAGGGCCACCAGTAACCCTGGCTCATTGCTCTGTAGGCCAGTGATCGACCTCCTATGTGACTGCCGCAGATTCCTTCATGGATCTCATACAGGAAGTCGTCCACCTTGCTCGGGTGGACGCATTGGAGGTATGGACCTGTGAAGGATTTCCTGTAGAGTTTGCCTTCGGGAGAGAGCCAGAATCGAGCTGCCTTGAGTCTGATTCGGTGGGCTTCAGTCTTGTCCTCAGGGAGCTGGTCGTCCTTCAAGTAGGCGACGATTGGATCCATCCAGCTCGGGCCGAGATCAGCACAGAGAACTAGCCGAGGTGAGTGGAGCTCTAGGCTTGATCTTGATATCGACCCGACCTCGACAGTCCTTTTCTTCCCTGCTTCGACAACGGAGGCCAGGTTTGCAAGCGCATCTATGTGCGTGTTGGTATCTCGGGATATTTGCCTGACCTCGGCTTTCTGGAAATGAGACAGCAGTTTTTTCGCAAGGGCTAAGTAGGCCGCCATCCTGTCGTCCCTGGCCTGGTAGTCTCCAGCGAGCTGGCTAGTTACCAGTTGAGAATCGCTGAAGATCACCAGGTGCTAGGCTCCGAGGATCTGGGCGCTGTTCAGCCCTGCTATTAGTGCTTCATACTCTGCCTCATTGTTTGTTGCTTTGAAGTCCAGGGTGAAAGCCTGCTCTATGACCAGACCCTCTGGCGATTGGAGGACTATGCCGGCGCCAGCTCTTTTGGAGGTGGACGATCCGTCGACAAAGATCTTCCATGCCGAGGCGGGACGCTGTTCGACCTCGGTCACTTCTGGCTTCGTGCCCTGTGCCCCCCAGTGCCGTGCCGAGCTGGGTCGGAGCCGGGTTGGGCGAGACGAACTCAACGATGAAGTCTGCCAGGATCTGGGCTTTGATCGCAGTTCGGGGACGGTACTGTATATCATACTGCCCCAGCTCAATCGCCCACTTTGATATTCACCCTGAAAAGTCAGCCTTCTTGAATATTGAACGGAGTGGATGCTCCGTGATCACCACAATGGTGTGGGATTGGAAATAATGGGAGAGCTTGCGGGAGGCACTGACGAGAGCCAACGCAAGCTTCTCCAATAGAAGGTACCTGGTCTCGGCATCGAGCAGGGTCTTGCTCGTATAATAAATTGGTTTTTGAACTCCCTCGTCCTCCCTGATGAGGACGGAGCTCACTGCGTGATCCGAGACCGCGAGATATAAATACAAAATCTCCCCCGGAGTTGGGGTGGAGAGTAAGGGTGGTGACATCAAATAGGTTTTGAGCGCGGCCAATGCCTGGTCGCACTCGGGAGTCCACTGGAATTTTAAATTTTTCTTTAGAAGCTGAAAGAAAGGCCTGCACTTATCCGACGACCGGCTAATGAAGCGATTGAGTGTTACAGCCATTCCCGTGAGCTTCTGGACTTCTTTCGTGGTAGAGGGGCTCAGAATGCCCTGGATCGCGGTGATCTGGTCTGGATTGGCCTCTATCCCCCTCCGCGTTACCAAGCTGCCGAGGAATTTTCCAGAGGCTACGCCGAAGGCGCACTTGGAAGCATTTAGCTTGAGCTTGTATGCGCGAAGGATGTCGAAGACTTGGCCGAGATCCGCCAGGTGGTCGCTGGAGTGCACTGATTTGACGACCATGTCGTCGATGTACACCTCTACCGTTCGGCCGAGCTGAGCCTGGAACATCTTTGTCACGAGGCGCTGATACGTCGCCCCCGCGTTCTTTAGCCCGAAAGGCATCACCTTGTAGCAGTAAGTGCCGCGGGCGGTTATGAATGACGTTTTCTCCTCGTCAGGCTCGTGTAGTGGAATCTGGTGGTAGCCTCTGTAGGCGTCGAGGAAACTCATTCGGTCGTGGCCAGCGGTGGCGTCGATCAGTTGATCAATCTTCGGAAGGGGGAAACTATCTTTAGGGCAGGCCCTGTTCAAGTCTGTGAAGTCCACGCACACCCTCCATTTACCGGTTTTTTTTTTTACCACCACCGTATTGGCCAGCCAGACCGGGTACTGGACTTCCCGGATGGCTCCTGCCTTCAGCAGTTTGTCGATCTCTTCGACGACCGCGTCTGTCTGCTGCAGCCCTGTCCTTCGGGCCCTCTGCACTACTGGTTTGTGGCTGGGGTCCACATTTAGCTTTTGGCACATGACCTCGGGGTCGACCCCCGGCATTTCGCTCGGGCTCCAAGCGAAGACATCAACGTTCTGCATCAGGAACCTTGAGAGCTCGGCTCTCTCTTCGTCTGGCAGCTGGGTGCCGATCAGGAAGAACCTATCTGGGTGTGCCGAATTCAGCCTGACCTCGGCCAGGTCCTCAATGCTTTTCTTCTCGGGTCTCGGCCGATTTCATCTAGGCATTTCTCGAATTCGGCGAGGTTGACGTGCTCTGGCTCTTTCACCGCTGGGACCGCGGCCAGCATGCACTGCCTCGCTTGCTGCTGATCTCCCTCCACCGTGACCACTTCCATTTTGCCCTCCTTGCTCTCGAGGACGAACTTCAGCTTCTGGTGGAGGGAAGAAGGGACTGCTTCCAATTTGTGGAGCCACGTTCTGCCCAAGATGACGTTGTAGGGAGAAGGGGCATCCACGACCAGGAAGTCGACCAACACGGAGGCTCCGCCGACTCGGGTTTCCAGGGTGATCCTTCCCTTGGGATAGACTGGCGTGGCGGACAACCCTAGCAGGGGTGCACGGACCTCCGTGAGGTCTGCTTCCAAGAGGTTCATTTTCTTGAAGCACTCGTAGTAGAGGACCTCGGAAGAGCTGCCGGAGTCGACGAGAATCCTCTTCACGGTGAAGTCTCTTAGCTTCATTGTGAGGAGCAGGGGGTCGTTGTGGGGAAGCTGGATTCCCTCTAGATCTTTATCTGAGAACGAGATAGCGGGTCGGTCGCGGCGAGCTCTCTTGGATGCCGGTACGAGCTCGGCTTTCATCACCTCCTTCCCGTGCGATGCCCGCCTGGCCTCGGCACGGGCCCGCGAGCCTCCACGAGACGAGGGAGAGGGAATAGAGGATGCCAGATGGATCACGTTAATGATCTTCTCGGAATCCTCGCTGTCTGGGTCCCGAGCCGCGCTCTGGTGAACTCGGCCCTCGCTGCCGCCGGCATCCTCTGCCTTAACGAACTCTGGAATTTGGCCTTCGCTGGCTAGCTTCTCCAGGTACCACCTCAGAGACTTGCAGTCCTCGGTCTTGTGCCCGTTACCTTTGTGGTAGGAGCAGTAGAGCTTGCTTCGGCTACTGGAGGTGGGCTCATTCCTCAAGGGCGGAGGCCACTTGAAGAACGGCTTGGTCTTTATCTTGTTCAGGATATGGTATATCGGCTCCTTGAAGACGACGTTGACGCTCTGACCGGCGTTGGTGGGAGGTTTGGGCCTCCAGGTGCCCCCAGATCGGGACGACGTAGGCTTCGCCGAGCTGGCGATCCAGGCCTGCTTGGGCTCCTGCTTCTGGAAGGGCTTCCCGCCTCGCTGCAGAGGCTGGCTGCTCTTCTGCTCGGGCTCCGGTCTTTCGTCCTCTTCCCGGGCCTGGATTTCATCTTCCTCCCGGGCGACAAAGCGCTTTATCCTGGACATTAACGCCGGCATGGATTCTGGGACTTCTCCGACCAAGTCCTTCCGGAGGTCGTGGCCGGGGATCAGGGCATGTTGGAAGGCAAAGATTGCTATTTCCTCCCTAGTGCCCTCGACCTGGCTGTAAACCGCCCAGAATCGTCGGGCGAACTTGGCGAGGCTCTCGCCCTGCTTCATTCTCAGGGCGAGAAGGTCCCCCTCTGTCTTGGGGACGGCGCTGTAAGCTTGGAACTTTTTTAAGAAGGAGAGCTGGAGCTCCTTCCAGCTCGAGACTGATTTCTCTGGGAGGGCGCAGAACCACTTCAGAGGGAGGTCACCCAAACTGGAGGAGAAGATCTTACAGTTGAGGTGGCCCTCGTTTCCCCAGATGGACATCTTCTGGGAGAAGTGTCGGAGGTGAGCGGATGGATCGGACAGTCCGTCGTAAGGGACGAACCGCGGGACAGAGAACTTCTTGGGCAAGGGGGTGCGTTCGATGTCCCTTGTGAAGGGTGAGGCCCCAGATCGGTATGGCCGCAGATCTGCTTCTAGGTCCCGCACGTCCAGGTTGTGCTGAAGAGCCAACCTGACGCATTTGTCGAATCGCTCCTGCTCGTCATCCTTTTCCGGTGTCCGCGCTCTCGACCTTCGCTTGGAGTGGTTCGGGCTGTCATGGCTATGGGTTCGGCCATCACGGCTATGATGACTTCGGCTGTTGCTTGAGCCTTCATCATGGATCTGGCTCCGCTTGTGGTCCAGATGGTTTCTCAGATCCTTACGAGGAGGTTGGGCTGCCTTGCTCGGGGCGTCCCTCTTCTTTCCCTGAGGATCAGAGATCTGCCTCAACGAGGCAGTTTGCGCTGCTCTCAGTTGCTGCTGGAGCTCGCGGATTAACCGCTCCTACTTCTGGAGGAGAGCATTTTGAGCTGCGACATCTCCTCCAGCGGCAGGAGGTTGAACTCGACGCGTCTCTTCCACGGCAACGGCTTTTTCTTTGCGAGGACGCTCATGCCGACGCTCGTCGCGTCGGGGTGGCGTGACTTCGTCCGCTGAGAGCGAGGCCTCGAGTCCCTCTTGGAGGGGGACCTCGACGTAGAGCTGCGAGCCTAAGCGGCCCTCTCCTGCAGATGTGCCATGCACCGTTCGGGAACGCCCTTGAGGAGGGACGTCTGCCGATGGTGCTGGCTGCTCGAGCACTGCTCTCGAGGATTCTCCGCCCTTCCTAGCTTTCGGAGGCATGATTTCTGGGAGATTGAAGAGGTTGGGAAGGTTGGGATATTACTTCCCCACAGACGGCGCCAATTGTAGGTGCAGAAAATAACGACCCACAATAACTGGGGAGCCTTAGAGGACTTATCCAAGGTGGTGATGACTAGATACCGTCCGAAAGCCTGAAAGAGAAGAGCAAACGGTCAGAGGACCCTGGCCTGGGCGGCGCAAGGCTCTCCGATGCCAAAGTCAGTGAGTGAACTGGAACAATGGAAGGAGAGGAGGAAGAGAGGCAGAGTAACGGCTCTGTGGGTTGAATTGTGCGTACCTTGCTGGTGGTATGAGGCTCTATTTATAGAGGCTTGGGTCGTATCTTCGGATGATATCCTGGCGTGGGTCCCATGACTCGACTGGAAGTCATGATCAGCCCACAAAGTAATTAATGCGGTCCAATCCAGCCCACTTTGCATTTAATGCCAGTCGGATCAGCCCACATCGCATTAAATGTGCGTCATGTTGGGCCAGATCGTGTTGGGCGCCTTTGGCGGTAGGGGTACCATCGGATCCGCCCTCGGGCCTTGCCCTGATTTGGCTTCAGCCGCTGGATGCCGCCCTGTCAGGGATCTGGCGAAGATTGTGGACGGCTGGATGTCGCATCTGTCTCACTAGCTCACGCCCCTAGCCCTCCACGTGACTGATGACGTGGGGGATGAGGGGCGCGAGTGGAGGCTCTTTCCTGCTTCGGCTTTCGTCCCGGCTACTTCGGCCGAGGTGGAGCTTCCTGCCGAGGTGGGCACATGGAGTAGCCGAGCTCGGCGCTAGCGGTCCGGACCTGCTTGACTTCGGCCGGAGCCCCTGTCCTGGTAGCCGGGGTGAATCTGGTGCCACGTGGGCGGCACGCGGATGGCACGTGAGAATGCTTGGTCTCATCTGATGGCTGTGATTAGCGTAATCCTGGAGTTCTGGAAATCTCCCCACACACTACCAATATCAACAAAAGCAACTAGGACACCCCAAACCCTTAGAACAAAAACCATGGAGGGTTTTTGTATGTGGAACTTGGCCTCGCATTTTTCTTTCCGAGCCGGCCATCGGACGATTTTGAATCGTCTAATAACAGAATTGGTATGCGGGACGTTTCAGAAGCAGGATCCATGTGATAATAGAATGCCCTTGTGTATTTTGCTGTCCAATTTGTTCTTGGGAGTGTTGGTGCTGGATTTTTGGTGGGAGGGATGCATGGAGTTCATAGAGCATTAGAAAGTCTAATTTGGCGAGCACATCTGCCACTGCATTCGCGAACCTTTTTGTAGTAACAAATTGTCCAAGTGTGAAGTGTGGATAGATACCAGCACTTCCATTGTTGATTTCAAAAGGTGCATTAGGTTCCAAGCCATATTGGCTACTTGCTGTATTGAGGATACAAGCATAAGACTGTCACCCTCAATTTGTAAGGTGGTAACATGTAGACCTTGTTTTTTTTTGTTTGCTTGTGAAGACAAGTTTATATTAAGTAACAAAACAGTAATGGAGGAGTAGAAGTGTCCTCCTTACAGTGGCGGCATGGCAGCCATAGAGGATAGGAAACTGAAAAACAAAGATAGCAAAATAGCAGCAAAAGAGTAAAACAACAACAGCAAAAAAAGATAAAAATAGGAAAACCCAAAGATGGCCAACCGCCATCGGTATGCGAAAATTGTTGGATACTAGTTGCATCGAGGAATAACGTAGGAGAGTGTTTTCAGTTGCGATTAGTAAAGCAAGCAAAGTAATCCTAATGTCCTCCCGCCGCGTCATGCTCCGGTGCATCGGCATTGCTGTGCTCAATTCCTGCCGCCGGGACGAATACCGTTTGTAGGGGCGTTTGAGGGTGGTAAAAGGAATATGTGTATGCCCGTGCTCGCACCTTCTCTGCCATGAAGACTTCACGGATGTGAGGAGGGAGTTCTGCCATGTCCCTTGGCTCCGGTGGATCTTGTTATATGAGATGCCCAATTTTATCACTGGTTGTGAATCAATTCAAATATAAGATTTGTGATTTACGTCTCCTGTGTATGGATCTCATCCACACACATGGATCACATCTAATATACTTGTAGGTTCCAGTTCATCTCATGAACCATCATGCCATATCATATTAGCTATGTGCAGTCATAAAATAAAATACCATTCATCTCATAAAATAAATACTATCCATCACATGAATAAAAGCATGATTTTATAAATTAATTAAGAAAGAAATCAATTTATCTACATCATCCACTAGATTGAGGACATACAATCTAACAACGACTCACTGTCTCCTCCGATCAGTGGCATAATGGACATAGGGGTGAAAGATTGTTCATTCAAGACGTCAATATGTGTCTTATAGGCAGTCTATCATGATGGCATTTGCACAAAAAGATTTGAAGTTTAGACAATATAGGCAGCTTCCATAAACACCTCCATGGTAAATGTGGCCCACTGGAAAGATCTTGAACCTCTTTGAATAAAGACTTAAAGGCGTAGGTCCCACTTGGTTCTAATTTCCAGCATGTGATATCTTCACCTCCCAAGGCTAGTTGAAGAGTTTTTTGGACAATCTCATTTGGCCACAAGGCCTCTCTGAATTCTACCATGCAGGAGAGAATAACTCCCTCCTTCCAACGATTTAAGAGGCCAATCCAGACTCCTAAGTAGGTAAAGTGTGATTCCACATCCTGGATTTGTAGGATTACACCCTTCCTTCATCAAGGGTTCCGACTACCAACCACCATATTGAACCTTTCATCCCATGATTTTTGATCAAGTGGAAGATCTCTTGAAAATCAGGTTGCCAATATGTTGACACCCCATTATTCTTATTCATGTGTTGTACCATGTATAAATGGAAACTGGCTCTTCACAAACCAATCACAAAGTAAGGAGGGTTGAGAGTTTGAGAGAATTATCTTTTGATTTGTTTGATTAGTTCCTAACCCAAGCATCAGGAAAATCAATGGCATCTAGTCAGGATTTGTGATATCAGGTGGGAGAAGACAAAGTCCATGCTGAGGCTAATGCGTAAATCGGGGATTATGCATGAGATTAGGGATAATTAAGATTTTCCAACATTAATCCACAACACGTGGCGCCAATCATGTCCCATATGGATCAAAGACTGCTATGAGGTACATATACTTCCTCGAATACATAAAACGTATAACGGAAACTTCACTAATAACAAGTGGTATCTCAAGATGTATAATTAAGAGAAAATACTGAAATATATTAGCTAAAGTTCGAGTTTGAAACAATTTAAGACAAAAATATTAATTACACAAAAGGCCACATCAAAAACTTAGGCCTAATCAAAAGAGCAAAATGAACAAAAGATGAATTTAAGCCAAGGTATATCGTGAAGGCTCTCAGTACGGGGTCAGTACGGCTATACAATGTCATCTATAAAGTAATCTATGAGGTCATCAGGCTGATACGCCTGAACTTCCTCCGTCTCCTCCTCCTCGGGATAGAAGGGCTCGGTACCTATGTACCAAGAGTAGCATCATTAAACATGATGGTCGGCAAGCATATAGATATATAAAACATCAATAGATATGTAGTACTAAGCAGAATAGATGAATAGATATGCAATACTAAGCAGAATAGACGAATAGACAAGATCATAAGAAATGCATAGCATTTGAATTATAATAAACCTACAATCAAACTTAAAGAAACTACTTTGCTTCAGATCATAACAAACTTACAGACAAGACTTCAATAGTAGTTCTCTTCAAGCCTTACAATCAAAGCCACCTAGCCTCAACACCTCAATCAGACTTCAAAACAAATAGAACATCAAAGGGATCCTAATTCCAAAATCTAAGTTCTCATGTGATCCCAAACAAAGCAAAGTAACGCAAGCTAGTGAACATATTCGTTACATGTAGACAAGTACTGAATGGTGCAATTTAGAATCAGAAGTGATAAACAATCCAAACCTAGGTATAATGTTATTCCCGAAGTCCCGTACATCCTTACTCAGTCAACGAAAGGAATTAGGGTTTGCGATACCCAAACAAATCATCTTCGTGCATAGATACAAAGGAGGGTATCCCGTTGCCCCACACCGTCCACTGATTGAGATATGTTGAATCCCGAGAAATTTGGAATAACTGCGAGGAACGTCAGCTCAAAACATTCTCACATATAGTCTTAGGTCCCACCTAAGTCTTTCAAAACTAGGTCTAGAAAGGCCCTTTAAGAAGGTACCCATAGTTCACCTGGTCGACCCACCCTAGGTTCGGTTGACATCCTTCACTAAGTACCCGGTCGACTGACCCAGAAGTTGTAACAAAAATAGTGAACAGTGTTTTTCGTCAGGCTCTAGAGCGCCTGTCTGTGTGGCTTGGTCGACCGCATACACTGCATAAATAGAACTCAGGTTCTGTAACTAAAGTGAAATGGGTGGAAACTATTCTTCAAATCCCTGAACCTGATAAGCAATCAATATAAGGGCCTAGCCCTTCCATTCTAAGATCACAAATCTAACTAATCAAGCCATTCAAACTAAAATCCATTCCATTCCAACATTAGACCTAATTATCATGTTTTCAAGATTCAAAAGCATCAAATGAGCATGTGGACATCTAACTCATCATCAATCATCAAAATCATGAGAGACAAATATATCAAAGCTTAAATATATATATAAACTTGCCTTTTAATGTAGAGCTTCTAACACAAAGAAATTTGGGGAAAAAGTCCCACTATGAGCTCAATCTTTAGGAAACAATTTTCAAACCCAAAATCAACCTATCAAATGCATGTAATGGGTTGGAGTGAGCTTCCTAGAATCATTTTTAAGCAAAAGAATGAAAACAACCTAACTCTAGAGCTTGGGAGACTAACCTAGAGGTGATGGGTGAAGGAGTTGCTTGAAGAAGATGATGCTTGGAGTTCTGGAGGCTTAGGGAGGATGAAATTAACAAGCGCCAGTGACGACGGAGCTCCGGTGGTCGGAAATGGTGAGGAGGTAGTGAGGGAGATGAGTTTGAGAGCTTAAGAGTGAAATGAGAGATAGAAATGAAAGAAGGGAAAATGAGTCCATCGATGGCTTATATTAGGGTTGGGTTGGTTCAAAAGTTTAGTCATTCGGTCCACTAAGGTGATCATTTGGGCCCCTTCGACGCGTTAGATCGAAACGCGACAGAAGGCTAAAGTTCGTAAAATGCCGAGACTTACCCAATGCACCTAAACTCACGGAAACTCATAATCCCATAAAAGCCCCTGAAAACTTCCCAAAATAGCAAACCAGCCCCCTTTGTACCCATACGCGCTCGGATTTGCGCGAGACCTCGCGCGCGTGATCCACAAGACAAACCCGGCTCGCTAAGACTCTAAACACACTTAATTAGCTAACATAATTAATTATAATTAACATAGTATTATGGGTCGGGGTGTTACAACTAGTCTCTGTTTCTCCTCCACTCAAAACTCATAGTTCAAAATGGTATTTGATAGTGTTATTTTATTATGTAATGGTTTGAGATTTGGTGGGTCCCTATCCAAGCATAGACCTAGGCACCTATCCATGTCTCAGCCTCACCCTTCTCCTCCCACGTGGGATCCACTAGGCTTTCGTGCCTGAAGCTCTTGAGTGGCCTCAATTATAGGGTTGAATGATCTAACATTAGCTCTCACTCTGGATAATTTTTTGAGAGGGAGGATTAACATTAATATGGGATCATCCAATATTTTAAAATGTTTAGTCTATTTTACATGTACAAGTAGGTCTATTTGGTGCTCACCGAAGAACGCTTATCCTATTGTTTGATTAGTACTGAAATTAGTAGAGCAATTTCAACACATTTAGAACAAATTTTTATTGGAGGACTGTCATATTGTTGTTGCCCAAGTCAATATCATTATATTAATATAAACTAATAATATTATTAAATTTATGCTTTATTTAGGTGAAAAAGGATTAGATGATGGACAAAGCATAAGAAACTGCCCAATTAATGAAAGAGTCTGCTCAGTCAGGCTAGGAGCAAACTAGTGGCTTCCTTCAGCAGGTATTCCTAGACATGGGAGTGTAATACATTTAGAACAAATTTTCATTGGAGGACTGTCATATTGTTGTTGCCCAAGTCCATATCATTATATTAATATAAACTAATAATATTTTTAAATTGAGGTTTTTACCCTAAAATACCCAGTAATTAGATGTTGAACTTGATAGTTCCTCGCAAATCGCACCACACAAATGGGGTCCGTTAGACCCCGTTTGGTTTTTTTTTTTTCAATTTTAAACGAGTGACGCTAGTGTCACTCAGCGTTAAAATTAGTGACGCTAGCGTCACTCATCTGTAATTTTATAACCCTCGTCTCTTTTCCTTTTCACTTTCTTTCTTCCCCCTTTTTTTCTCTCCTCTTCCTCCCTTTACCAGAGAACGTCGGCGCCGCTGCTCCTTTGCACTCTTCCTTCCCCATTTTGCATCAACCTTGATCCGATATCGCACAAAACCTCTAAGGTATGGGACGTTGAAATCGTTTGCATATCTAAAATATGGCGTTTCTCTTATTTTCTTTTGTGTTTTTTTTTCAAGACGATAATGGTAGCTTGGTTTCGACGGAGTTTCACTTGTTTTGCACCATGCATGTTCGATTCTTTAATGCTTGTTTGGTGATTCAAGAAAAAGCAGAAGGTTTACCGTTTGCACATTTGTGGGTTTATCGTTTGGGATTTTTCTCCTAAGAACGAAACGACCACAATGGTTTTAGTTTGGATTTTTCCTATTTTCGGACATGCAAATGCTATTCATTGATGGTTGTTTGGTGATTGATTAAAATCCAGAAAGTGGGTTGAGCATCTGCACATTTGTGAGTTATTTCAAATACAATGTCTAGATGGTCTTCCCAAAGAACGTAACACCCACAATGGATTTTGTTCTCTTGTGTTTCGACATGCACATTTGATTCATTGATGCTCGTCTGGTGTCTGATTAAAAATGTAGAAGTGGGTTTACATCACCCAAACGTGCATTTTCTTCTTCTGTGTTCTATACTTGTCTGATATCTTTTTTCTCTTTGATGTTTTGATATTTGATATTTATCCCTCTTCATTCTCAATATTTTTTGTGTGTAATTTTTAGTACATTTGTTGTTTTCCCCTTCTTGCTTGTATTATTTTTTTTTCCTTTGATCAAAGTTGGAGAGCTTAATAATATTGCCAAGACTTCAATGTCATGATGCATGTTTTGCTCATATTATCTTCCACGTTCTCTACATAGATATGACCAAAATCCTATAATCAATTATGGAAAACAAGCTTGTTAGTACCATAGCCAAATCTATACTTCCTAGGGGACTCAGAGGGTTGCATTGATAGTCCTCATCTTGGTTGTTATCTATGTGGTGCTCGCATTTGTTTGCCATGGGGTGACTCTGCCATCTTGTTTTAGGTGAAGATTGTCTTTTGCATTATGCTGATGGAAGACATTTTGAGTATATTTTTCTGTATTACGATGGTATGGGTTATATCTGAGGCGTTATTCGACATGCCAGTATATGGTTATCCATGTGTGTGCAATGTGTATGACATTGTACGTTTTCAAGATTCAAGCTGCCAAATTGTGGTCCATGATGGATGGGGCATAACACTAAGAATCACTACGAACATCCCATTGTTGTCCTTAGAATGAATGGTTAGGACAGTTGAAAAGGTCAGAAGATGACAATCTTTTTAATATGGGACTAAGATTGTTGGATAATAAAGGTTTTGTGGTTGTGTGCTTCATATACAGTGAGGGCCATAATTTGTAATGCTTGAAATGTTTGCACATGGCACACCGAACTTCACAGCTGCAAGCGTGTGATTGTTGGTGATGGTTGAACAGGGAAAACAACCTTTGTCAAGAGGCATCTTACAGGGGAGTTTGAGAAGAAGTATGAACCTACTATTGGTGTTGAAGTTCATCCCTTGGACTGATTCACATACAGGAATGTTCCAAAATGGCACCGGGTTCTCTGCAGGGTCTGTGAGAATATCCACATTGTTCTGTGTGGAAACAAGGTTGATGTCAAGAACAGGCAGGTCAAAGCAAAACACGTTACATTTCACAGGAAGAAGAATCTACAATACTATGAGAATTCTACAAAGAGCAATTATAACTCTGAGAAGTCTATCCTGTATCTCAACAGAAAAAAAATTGATTAGTGTCTTGGGACTCCCTCGGGGAGAAAATTAGTATTTAGACTCGTTGTGAATTTTGTCTGAATGTTTGACCTAACTAAATTTTGTTCTACCACATTGTTTCTAACATTTGAAGCAATCCTTTAGTTTATTTCTATTCATTGTTTATGATGAAAATTATCCTCTAAGGTGTCGGTAGTTCATGTTATACTAATAACTATCTAGTCTGTATATGTGCTTCTGTATATTTTTGTGAACAGATGGACAAAGGAGATAAGCTAGGATCGGATGATAAGTTGCTATATGACCAAGACTCACACGTGTCCAAAGCTATATTAAATGGAATAGAACCAGGGACTTATAGATGCATAAATACGAACCCTGATAAAGACATATGGGTTCTAACAGATATACAAAAGGATATTGTTAGGGATGTTGGACTGTCAAATATTTCTGAAATAGACTACATGAGAATAGACCATGCCCTTATTAGTGAATTGGTTGAAAGATGGAGATCGAAGATAAATACATTCCATTTGCCTACAGGTGAAGCCACAATAACTTTAGAGGACATTGCACATATATATGGGCTCCCGATTGACGGGGAACTTGTAACGTGCAGGACTTTTCCGAATTCTTTTGTCCCGGAAGTGTGCAAGGAGTTGCTAGGCATTGTCCCACGTGCTGGTAAAGACACCATTGGGATTACAATTAAATTTAAGTGGTTAGAAGACAACTTTAAGCATTCTAAGAAGACAAAGGAGCTATACAAGACAAGGGCATACTTGTTCTTCTTGGTGTCTGGACAAATATTTGCCAATTCTTCTGGTGCTAGGGGGCCAGCTTGGCAGCTAGAGTTGTTTAGGAAATTTAAGCCATATGCATGGGGTCCGGCTTGTCTTGCAAGCCTATACCCAATGCTTGGAAGGGCGACAAGGTTAATAAAAGGTGAAGATGATGATAAGGAGGAGGATGAAGGTGAAGAAAAACATGAAGAGAAAAGGGATACTTGTAGGCTAACCCTTTTGAAGACTCTAACAGGCCCTTTACAGTTGCTACAGGTGTTGCAAACTTAGTGATTTGTTCATATTTGAATTTTTTTCATCTAATTTTTAAGAGTAATTAATTTTTTGTTTAATTGATTGTGGTTTGCAGATTTGGGCATATTCAAGAATGACAATTGGGAGATGTCCTGCCCCATCTCCTAGTTGGAAGAAGGACCTACAGTACCCATTGTTCAAGACATAGGAATTAAGACTGAGAGATAGGATGCAGGTGACTAACATGAAAGAGATTCGAAGGCATATCAACGGTCTTAAAGAGGTTGGGGTATTAACTTGTAGAACATATATTACTTTGATTTGTGATATTGATACGATTGAATATGTAAGGTCTGTGACCTTACTGGGTCAGTTGGGCCCAAAACCCGGCCCGTTGACCCATTTAATTTGTTATTATTTTAATTAATTATATTTTAGATATTTAAGTGGGTTTAGATCATGAGCGAGTTTCTTTTAGCATTAGAATAGTATCTGCGAAGTTTCGTTTGATTTCGAGTTCGTTTGATCATAGCAGGGGGGTAGTTTGCAATTTAGGGAAAATTGAGTGTTTTTCCGAAATATTCTAAACGGTGTGACTTTTGGGTTCGTTGGAAAGGTCTCATCGTTCTGATTATTTTTGTCTCTTGACTCGTCGCGATCCGGAGATCAGAAACCTTTCAAGTGGTCCATTCTTTCACCGGACCCACTTAAAGGGCGATTCAGTCTTTTTCTTTCTATCTTCTTCTTAAACGAAGTCTAACCCTAATCCTTATTCGTTCTCTGCAACGAAAGTAACCGCAGCAACCTTTTTCTTCTTCCTCTTCCTTTCTCAAGTCAGAACTCTGCCCAAGAAGATCCAACTTGAAGATCCGATCCGCTAGACTTCTTCCTCTCGATCTTCTCTTTCTTCCGGTATCAATCTGGTAAGATTTCCAGTAACTTCATCTTTTCAATCATCTTCCTTTTGGTTTAGATTAGGTTTAATCTTGATCTTTTTCCTTTATTTCTTCTCCTTCGCGTTCTAGGTTATAATTGTTCGGGTTAGATTGTGACTTTGAGGGTAGAAAAGCTCCTCCTCGAATTTCACCCAATTCCAATCTTCTTCTTAGTTGAGGCAAGTAGATCTGCAATTCATATATAAGCATGTATGTTTGTTTTCATTTGATTGGCTATGTTTTCTATAGATTTTCCTTTAATTCCAAGCCTGTTGTGATTTTAATTGGAAATTATATGTTAGGTTAGACTTTTGGAAAATGGATAATTGATGATAATAGGTTGTTTTAGAATTTCTTAATGGAATGGAATGGAATGTGGATGGAATGAATTGTTGGGAGAGCAGGAGGCTCAATTTTGTGTAGGATATAGCCATTGGGAAAGGTTTAGAACATAATGGAGATGATCTGGAACAAATAGAACAAAAAAATTCAGCAAACAGCACTTTCGCACACGAACGTTCGAACACTGTTCCTGAACGTTCGAACACTTGAGCTCTCGGGAAATTGGCCTGGGACGAACGTTCGAACACTTTTCCTGAACGTTCGAACACTTGAGCTCTCGGGAAATTGGCCTGGGACGAACGTTCGAACACTTCTTCGAACGTTCGAACTCCTGGCAATTGACCGATTTTAGACAAATTTTCCAATGGTCATAACTTTTGATTCGTTCGTCGGAATTTCACGAGCTATATACCATTGGAAAGATCTTGGAATGTAGAATCAATGGTTCTAGTTTCATCATGATCGGAGGTCGGGAAGTGATGTAAATACTTAGATTATTAATCCAGCTTATGTTTTATTGGAAAAGAGACCGATAACCTAGGTTTGGGCCTTAGATGTTGGAAACCATAAACTTACCCTCACTTGACCATTAATGGGGATTGAAATCGAAACACGTGGCTTGGTGTGAATTCGATGGGTTGTCTAGGTATTCGTGTATTACATATGGTATAACCGAATGCATATGGACCTGAACCAATAGATGCTTAACATGATTGTACACCAAGGGATTTTCCTAAAAGCATCATTGATCCAGTTTCCACATGTACTCCGTTAGAACACGTGGAATACAGGGATGACACCACTTGCCTAGGATTGGATTGTAACATCTCCTTGACTTTGACTTGTATCCGTTGTTTATGTTCCTTGTACACTCTCTTGACATAAAACACGTAATCAATTATGAAACATAAATTCTTATAGAATATAGGACTTGGACTTGACTTAGAGTGTACCATAGGAACCCGTGTCTTGTATTGATGAACATGACTGGCTAGTAATAGAAGGGAATTATCACGTGGCTTGCTTGTCTTGTATCGTCTTGAATAAGATAATCCCTAGGATCTTGTCTTGTACATGGAACTAGCCAGACTTGCTTGTCTTGATATTTTTGTGTCAGAACCACTTTATTATTATTTGCATATCATGGCCATCTGCAGTTTGGGATTTAATGACGAATCGGTTACTCCGGTTGTCGGGGTGGGCAGTCGGCGTAGGACGGCGTCCATGGCGTTGAATAGCTGGGAGCGGGCTAGGACCGTGCTGCTATTCCCAGGACAGGGAGCTAGGATCCCACTGGAGCCGGACTATGGTATCAGTAGTCCAAGGGGATTGTTATTGGTACCCCGGGAGGTGGCATAGGACATCCTCGGAGTCTCCCTCTTGCTTGTTTCTTGTTTGCATTTGCATGGATAGTGGTTTTTGTTAGATGATTGTTAGGATTACTTTTATTGATCCTCGGTTATTAATCTCGCTTTATGCCTAGTCTTGCATTCTTGTATTCATATGATCTTATACTTGTCATTATTCTACACTTGATGCATGCCGCGTTTATTATGTTTTGTATATCTATTGCTCAACATGTCGTTGACTTTGTTCCTTGGTGTGCAGACACATCAGGTGAATATTTCTACTACGAGGAGCAGGCAGGTGAGGAGATCCCAGAGGATCTCCAACCAGCAGAGGAGGCACGAGAGTGGAGTGCCGATGACGTAGAGTAGCATCATCACTCCTGGCACGAGAGAGACATATTTGGGATCTATTAGATTTATTCATTCATTTATTTCTCTCGTCGAACCTTTATATTTCATTGACTTCTGTTTCTTTGATTGGCCATGTTAGTGGGTTGGCTATTGTAATAAATTACTTAACTTTGAAGTTCTGTTTACTCTTCTTGCAACTTTAATTTAATGAGAGTTTATTAATCATTGCTTGAGATCCTATATGCCTAGAGTTGTATTAACTCTATATTTATGGTGACACATGAGGTTGGAAATATTAAATCCTCACCGCGGACTACGATCCGTGGGCCCAAAGGATAAAATTTTTAATTAGTCCTAAAATTCACTCTCCGGATCCGGTTATTTCTTTAATTGGGTTCGGGGGACGTGACAGGATGGTATCAGAGCAGTGGTTGGTTCCTCAGGGTAAAAATTATAGAAACCATAGGACGCGTGTGAGGATTCCGTTAGTTAGTAGGTTGATCTTTTAGATTTGTTCTAGCATTGTGATGTTAGCTTTGGGCTTATAGGAACTAACTTTGAATATTTTGCAGTAATGTCATCTACCCTAGGTGTCGTATTCAGATTGGAGAAGTTAAGTTGACCGTCGGTTTGATCATTTTACCGATGGCGGAGTTTGATGTGATACTCGGTATGGATTGGTTAGCAGCGAACCGAGCAGTGTTAGATTGTTTTAACAAGACTGTGAAGTTGCAGAGTGCAGATCGTAGTGTTGAGTTTATTGGAGCTGAAAAGCCCATCTCCACTCGGATGATTTCTGCATTGAAGGCAGAGCGATTGATGAGGAGTGGTTGTGAAGGTTTTATCGCATTTATTGTGGAAGACAGGGAGTCCAAGTCTGTTGATGAGATTCCAGTGGTGCGAGAATTCCCGGATGTGTTTCCATATGAGATTCCTGGATTGCCACCTGTTCGTGAGTTGGATTTCACGATTGAATTGCAGCCAGGGACAACACCTATTTCGAAGGCCCCGTATAGGATGGCACCAGCAGAATTGAAAGAGTTAAAAACTCAGATTGGAGATCTGTTGGATAAGGATTTTATCAGGCCTAGTGTTTCACCGTGGGGAGCTCCGGTGATATTTGTGAAGAAGAAGGACGGGACTATGAGGATTTGCATTGATTACAGACAGTTGAATCAGATGACTGTTAAGAACAAGTACCCGTTACCGAGGATCGATGAGCTCTTCGATCAATTGCAGGGAGCCCAATTCTTTTCGAAGATAGATCTGCGTTCCGGTTATCATCAATTGCGAGTCAGGAAGGAGGATGTTCCTAAGACTGCATTCCGGATGAGATATGGACATTTTGAGTTTCTTGTGATGCCTTTTGGATTAACGAATGCTCCAGCAGTTTTTATGGCATTGATGAACAAGGCATTTGCTCCTTTCTTGGATCAGTTTGTGGTAGTCTTCATAGATGATGTTTTGGTATACTCGAAGACTAAGGAGGAGCATGAGCATCAGTTGAGAACTTCTTTGCAGCTTTTGAGGGATAACCAACTGTATGCTAAGTTAAGCAAATGTGAGTTTTGGTTGGAGCAAGTGGCATTTTTGGGCCACATTATCTCTAAGGAAGGATTAACAGTGGATCCCAAGAAGATTGCAGCAGTTGTCAATTGGAGTAGCCCGAGAAATGTAGCGGAGATTCGTAGTTTCCTTGGACTTGCAGGTTACTACAGAAGGTTTGTGAAAGGATTCGCTACCATAGCATCCCCGTTGACTAAGTTGACGAGGAAGGATATTCCGTTTGTGTGGACGGAGTGGTGTGAAAAGAGTTTCCAAGAGCTGAAGACCAGATTGACTACAGCACTTATACTTGCTTTACCCGCTGGAAGTGGAGGATTTGTGATTTTCACCGATACATTAGGAGTAGGTTTGGGATGTGTTCTCATGCAGCATGACAAGGTGATAGCATATGGATCGAGACAATTGAAGGATCATGAGAAGAAGTATGCCACACATGACTTGGAGTTAGCGGCAGTGGTGTTTGCATTGAAGTTGTGGAGGCACTATTTGTATGGGGAGAGATTTAAAGTGCATACAGATCACAAGAGTCTGCAATACCTGTTTACACAGGGTGATCTGAATAACAGGCAGAGGAGATGGATGGAGTACATAAAGGATTATGATTTTCCAATCAAGTACCATCCTGGAAGAGTGAATGTGGTAGCAGATGCTCTCAGTAGAAAGGCAGCATTTAGTGGATGTATAATGCCTGAATGGAGATGGATGGAGCAATTCAGAGATATGGATGTGGAAGTCTGGCCAGTTAATGAGAAGGTCCTAGTTACTACTATGGGAGTTTGGGTGCCAGAGATAGTTAACAGGATCAAGGAATGCCAGAAGGATGATCCAGAAATTCTGATCATGTGGATGACAAGCCAGAGTTCAGATTGGTAGAGGGAGTTTTGTACTGTAAGGATAGGTTGTGTGTGCCAGATGTTCAAGATATCAAGTCAGAGTTGATGACAGATGCGCACCACACTAGATACTCTATTCACCCAGGAAGCACCAAAATGTATCAGAATTTGAAGAATCACTATTGGTGGGTGAAAATGAAGAAAGAGATCGTAGAATTTGCCTCAAGGTGTATGACTTGTCAGCAGATTAAGGCAGGGCACAAGAAGCCTCCTGGTTTACTTCACCCGTTGGAGATTCCACAGTGGAAATGGGAGAATATCACCATGGATTTCGTGTCAGGGTTGCCGAATACCAAGAAAGGCAATGATGCTATTTGGGTGATTGTGGATAGATTGACTAAATCAGCCCATTTCTTGCCATTTAAGACTGGACAGTTTATGGATAAGATGACTAAGATGTACAGGGATAATATAGTCAAGTTGCATGGAGTGCCTAAGTCCATAGTATCCGATCGAGACACTAAGTTTGTCTCTCGGTTTTGGTTTACTTTTCAGTCATCTATGGGAACCCGTTGAAGTTCAGCACAGCTTACCACCCTCAGACAGATGGGCAGTCAGAGCGTACCATTCAGACATTGGAAGATCTCCTCCGAGCATGTGTTTTGGATTTCAAGGAGAGTTGGGATAAGAGTTTGCTTCTATGTGAGTTTGCCTACAATAACAGCTATCATTCAAGCATCGGTATGGCACCATTTGAGGCATTGTACGGAAGGAGATGCAGAACCCCGGCATGTTGGGAGGAAGCTGGAGTTTGGAGTTTTCATGGCCCCTCAGAGATTGCTGATTCTAGTGAGAAGGTCAGAGTTGCTCAGATGCGAATGAAGGAGTCACGTGATCGTCAGAAGAGCTATGCAGACAAGAGGCGGAGACCTTTAGAATTCCAAGTGGGAGATATGGTTTTCCTGAAAGTGTCTCTGATGAGAGGTGTTGTTAGATTCGGGTAGAAAGGGAAGCTTGCCAAGAGGTTTGTGGGACCATTTGAGATTAAGAGCAGGATTGGAGACGTGGCTTATCGTCTAGTGCTACCGCCAGAGTTAGCGGGTGTGCACGACGTATTTCATTTTTCAATGCTTCGGAAGTATATTCCAGATCCCACTCACGTGTTGCATCACGAGCCACTTCAGCTTCAGGCAGATGTCACCTACGTGGAGCGTCCAGCACAGATCATCGACACTAAGGAGGTCGTGTTGCGTACCAAGACTATTCAGTGGGTTAAGGTACAGTGGGAGAACCACAGTCCGGAGGAAGCTACATGGGAGCTGAAGGAGCAGATTCAGAAGACGTACCCATATCTTTTTCCTGATGAGGTATGTTTAGGCATTTGGGGGACCAAATGTTCTTTTTATTTGTGAGAGTTGTAAGGTCTGTGACCTTACTAGGTCAGTTGGGCCCAAAACCCGGCCCGTTGACCCGTTTAATTTGTTATTATTTTAATTAATTATATTTTAGATATTAAAGTGTGTTTAGATCATGAGCGAGTTTCTTTTAGCATTAGAATAGTATCTGCGAAGTTTCGTTTGATTTCGAGTTCGTTTGATCATAGCAGGGGGGTAGTTTGCAATTTAGGGAAAATTGAGTGTTTTTCCGAAATATTCAAAACGCCGTGATTTTTGGGTTCGTTGGAAAGGTCTCGTCGTTCTGATTATTTTTATCTCTTGACTCGTCGGGATCCGGAGATCAGAAACCTTTCAAGTGGTCCATTCTTTCACCGGACCCACTTAAAGGGCGATTCAGTCTTTTTCTTTCTATCTTCTTCTTAAACGAAGTCTAACCCTAATCCTTATTCATTCTCTGCAACGAAAGTAACCGCAGCAACCTTTTTCTTCTTCCTCTTCCTTTCTCAATGTTGACACCAAAAATGTCACTTTGCCTTTTCAAGATCCAAAGAGCTACATGAAGTCGCAACCTGCCATAAATAGGCAATGCTGCTTTCAAAAATCAAATCTTGTCAGAATCAAACAAAAACTGCAAGATTCATCCAGACAGCCAAAAGAGGAGTACACAAGAAGTTTCAAGCCATTTCAAGATCATTTGGCCTAACTTCGCTTCTCCGACAGCCAAATCAAGCCTCTCGGTGGTAAAGCTCTCCGGGACCATGGTTTCCAAGACAGAACCTATGGATCATCTTAAAATGACTCCAATAGGTTCCCTGTCAAATTTCAAGTCAATCGGACATCGGTTGACCGCACATCAAACCGCGACATCTTCATCGCGATAAAAAGCAAGTCTGCAGGTGATAGGACCCCAAACGGCTTCGAAACTCAAACAAAAGCCTATGGTTGGTCTTATTTATTGCTCAAGAGGCTTCACACCAAATTTCAGGTCATTCCGACATCGTTTGACCCAGTTTCAGCTTCTGACGGGAAATCGGCAACTCTGCGCGACAAAGTCTTCGGCTTTCTCAGGAAATTGGAAACTTTGCAAAATAAAATGCAAGGATTCTCATCAGGTTTCCTACAAAGAAATCAGGCCAATAAATGATCAAAATGTCAAAGAAAAGTACAGAAGAAAAAAGAATCAAAAAAGAGCAAAAACGGACGCAAAACGGGACCAAAAAGGGGGAAAACCCCCCCAGGGTCGCCGGCGACCATGGACCCCGGGGTCGCCGGGAAAGCCCCGGAAACCCCGGTTTTCGCCGTTTTTTCGCGATTCGAGAGGTCCAGCCTCTGGTACTTTCCAAAATTCATGCTTTTGAGACACCAAGTCCTCTGATATCCGTCCAAAACACGGGTAAATCATCAAGAGTATCAAAGACAGTATTGATCGCCACCCGGTCAACCAAAAAAAGTGTGCTTTCCACCCGACCGATCGAGAAATCAACAGGACAGATGGCACCGACCCGCTGTTGGCAACAAGCACCTGAAATTACATGGTCACCTGATGTCGATCTACATGAAGATCCATCGATGATCATCGACAGAAGAATTCCAAAAGACGTGGCACGGCCCGCGACTCTTCAGCTACTCGGCGACCACTTAATGCGATTAATTGACTAGCTTTATTACAGTCATTAATCCATTTCTTTGGACGGCCCAATCAGAAGCAAGCATTTGGGAGTTACAAGTCAAGAGATTCATGGCATTTAACCCATGAAACTCCTCCCATCATGGCGATTAAAGGCGATTAAATGCCCTCAATCTCCTCCGGCCAATCAGAAGCCAAGAAAAAGGAGTTACAAAATAAACAAATCAATTTTGTAACTCCTCCCATTATGCGGCTTAATGACATTAAAAGCCCATAAACCCACCTAAAAGGCTACCTAAAAGCCTATAAATAGGAGGGTTCTCCAAGAAGAAAAGACATCAAAAAGATCAGAAAAACACACAACAAACATCAGACAGCAGTCAGAAATCCAGAGAAAAGAAAAAGAGAGAAAACTCTGCGGAAGTTCTACACCGGCCACCGCAACAAGGTGACAAAAGTCCCTTGGGGGGTACCCCCCCCCAAGGTCCTTGCCTTCTCCTCCTGCCTCCAAATGGCTTAGATGTGGCTTTTCAGCCCGTCTACTCGGCTTTTTATTAGATATAGGACCTCCTTTTGGTCTTTGTCCTCTAAAAACCCGAGGTTATAGCCAAGCCAAGCGAATCGATAGCATCTTCTGTTCTCATCTGCATGGATGATGGCGAAGCCCACATATGGCTTGCGACCGTCAATCTAAACGAGTCCCCCACAATCTCCTGAGAAGTTAGATCCTCCTTTTCTTGCTTTTCATTGTAGTTTGTATTTTTTTAAAAGAGACAAAAATCACAATTCTTGTCTTTCATTGTTGATAAGGATTGTAAATCGGCTATAAACGCCAAAATCGGCTATAAACGCCAAAAATCGGCTATAAACGCCAAAATCGGCTATAAATGCCAAAAAATCGCCTTTCACGGCAAACCAAGAAAAATGTCTCTTTTCTTAAATATATGTGCAATGGAAAACTTGAAAGAAGTTGATTTCCTTTTTACTTGCGAAGGTTGATCTCCGGATCACCACTTGCAATTCCAAGTAAAAATAGAAAATCTGGCACACCCACAAAAAAAGAAATGTTGATGCACGCCCTTGCCCCCCGGTTACGAAAGGGTCGGACCCGACGGACTCCCACGTCCGCCGACCTCGGTAGGAACTCGAGCAGGAGCGCGGTCCATCAAGCTGGCACACCCGGTGGGACTCGTTTATTTGAGAACACGATGCTAGAAATGAAATATTTGCATATCATATATTTTGCTCTATGCTTATATTTCTTTTCTCGATTCCTTGGCTACTTTATAATTGGTGGCCTATGTTGAATTCTGCAAAAAAAAATGAGATGAGATTTTTTGTTTGGAAATTTCTAATTCTTTGAATTTATTTCCATTCTTTCTCTTTTCAAAAAAAAAAATTTAAAAAAAAAAAAACAAAAAAAATCAGATTTGTCATTTTTGGATTCAAAATTGAGAAACCTTGATCCGTTCCTATCGTTCATCGCGCTTGCAGAAATGTTGAGCCTGTTCGACTAAGGTTTTGGGCCATGGTTTCTCTTCGATGAGTTCATTAAAAATAAAAAAAAATATATATATAAAAAAAAAATTTTCAGATTTCTCAATTTGGATTCAAAATTGAGAAACCTTGATCCGTTCCTATCGTTCATCGCGCTTGCAGAAATGTTGAGCCTGTTCGACTAAGGTTTTGGGCCATGGTTTCTCTTCGATGAGTTCATCAAAAAAAAAATATATATATATATATATATAAAAAAATTTTTAGATTTCTCAATTTGGATTCAAAATTGAGAAACCTTGATCTGTTCCTATCGTTCATCGCGCTTGCAGAAATGTTGAGCCTGTTCGACTAAGGTTTTGGGCCATGGTTTCTCTTCGATGAATTCATAAAAATAAAAAAAAAATATATAAAAAAAAAAAGACATAGACCACTAAGGTTAAACCAACTGTGTTCTTTGATCATGGTTGATTCAAAGAAAAGCCTTGTCCAGAGTGTGGAGACAGCTTGACTGTTCTAGGCAAGGGTCCTCCAAACGGGTTCATTAAGTAATCCTACCCTTACCTGGGGGCAATTCTATCAATCAAGATTTCATAAGACCGGGTTAGGAGGCCTATGTGTACTCTCTCGTCTTTTAAATAAAAAAAAATAAATAAAAAAAAAATATAAAAATTTTAAAATAAAAAATAAAAAATAAAAAAAAATTTCAAAAAAAAAAATCTTAAAAAAAATTAATAAAAATAAATAAAAAAAAATAAAAAAAAAGATTTTTTTTAAAAAAAAAAAATCTTCAAAAAAAAAATCTTCAAAAAAAAAACTTCCGTCATTTTGGGTTAGATTAGAGAAATCTTGGTCTTCTTCTTTCTGAGCACTGGCGCTCGCGGAAATCGCTGAGCCCGTGTTCAGATTGGAGTGCCTTTTGCTCTCTTTGATGAACCCGATATTGGCCTTTCAAAAAAAAAAAACTCGTCATTTTTAGATTCAGATCCGAGAAATCATGGTTCATTTCTTTCTGAGCACTGGCGCTCGCGGAAATCGCTGAGCCCGTGTTCAGATTGGAATACCATCTGCTCTCTTTGATGAATCCAATCTTGACCTTTCAAAACAGAGAATCTCATCTCATAGATGCGGTCTCAAAACATTTGTGTCTAGCGGTACTAGTACGCCCTTTCAGGGTCTACTGTATTGCGACCGGCACATCTGTAACTCCAACTTTAAATTCTTCTTACCTCGAGCAAGCTCTGCTTCTCGATAAGTCGAATTTAAGTTCACAATTGCTTCTAGCAGTCACTGGGATGCCCATTCCGGGCTTACCACACCTGCGATCAGAACAATTGTACCCTCTATGGCATTTTGTCTTCCTCATATTGTTTGGGTCATCTACCTCGAGCAATTTGAAAAGACGAAACCATAGAACTTCCCATTTATGATCATTATATTCTTGTGATTACTAATGGATGTGGTCTTGTTTCAGAAATTTTCGAAAAAAACTAACAATGGCAGCTTCACTAATCATTACTTTCGACGAAAGCAAGCACCAACTCATGCTTCAACAGAAGCAAACCACGCGCACCTACAAGCGCCCCATCAGCTGCCGAAGTGTCAACTCCCTCGGCAACTCTGTGAACTCCGGGTCGACCTCGACTCCCCGGACTATCGTCTTCGGGACGCTGGGACCATTCCCACTTCCTGAGGAACAAGCTGCTCCCTCCAAGAAGCAGAAACTCGCCTCTCAACGTGTCACTACCGTGACACCAAAGGCGAGCACAAGAAGGCCTGAAGCCCGTGGCAGCCCCACGAAGCCTCAACCTGCAAACAACCAGGTCTACCCCAAGACTTGGTCCCCAAGACCTTCACCAAAACAAAGAAGGTCCCAGGCATCCACTAAGCCAGCATTTCTGGCCCCACTCAAGGAGAACCAGTTCTATCCTCTTGCTTACATGAAAGAGGAGAGACCCATCTCCAACCTGACTTCAAAGTCATCCCAGCATGAGCCGGCTTGTTCTTACAAGCCCAAAATCAAGTCATGCATCACAAGGCCTCCACAAGCACCTGCTAAGGCCTACAAATCTGCAGTTCGACCCTTCATTTCTACAGGGGCCGAACTTCACAAGTTCAAAGCTTCGCTGCAACTGGCGAAGGATAGGGTTCGCATCCTGTCCTTGCCCAGCTACAAAGAAGACAGACTTGGCTGCTGCGCCCGAGGGAGCACATCCTTCATCGTCAAAGCCCAGTCAGAGCTGACCGAAGCTCAAATTGCTCGTCGTATACGCCGCCGCGCGTCGTACCGACAAAAGAGACTACAGAAGCAAAGGACCCAGCCTCCTACACTTCAAGTCTCTCCCAAATGGGTCGAAAAAGAAAGACCCAACCAAGTTGCTGCCGTCCATATGGTTGGAAAAACCAGAAGGCGCCAAAAATCAGCAACAAAAATCCATGTCCGACGTCCAATGACCCGCAGCGTCTCAAGGACAAGAAGACATTCAGAAGAATCCCCTGCTCCTTCAAGCAAAGGACAGCAGAGTGATCCTTCCTCAAGCTCCTCTTCGAAAAGAATGAGCCCCAGCTCAGTCACCAGGACAGTTTCTTCGTTCGAATCACGAAGGATGAATGTCTTGGCTACAAATTCTGAGCCACCACCCCACAATCCACCTCCAGAAGATGCGATCACCCGCATCCAGCAGTTGGAACAGGGCCAGCAGAGGATTGAAACTCTGATGGAAAACCTTCTCCTCGCCTTCCAAAATCAGGCGAACAATGAACCTCCTCCGAATCATCAAGACGACGAGGTAAATAGAGAAGAAAATGAGTCACGCGCCCTTACCAAAAAGGACGTAGACGGTATCCTCGCCAAAGCAAAAGAAGAGGATATACTCAAAGAGCATGGGATCAAGCCACCATATCCCTTATGGATGGACTCGGTCCCGTTCCCCACCAAATTCAAGCATCCTACTCTCCAAACATATACGGGGAAAGGATCAGCCAGACAGCACGTCATCCACTTCAAGATCTTGACGGGAGCTATCGCGGATCAAGATGCACTCAAGATCCGCCTCTTTGCAAGTACCCTAAAAGGTACGGCCTTCGATTGGTACTCCACTCTGCCGGAGGACTCAATCCAAAATTGGGCCATGCTAGAGACACGCTTCCTGACTCACTTCAAAGGTGAGGATCATCCCGCTACTATGGCTCAGCTGTGCAGCCTAAAACAGGGGGAGAATGAATCAACATATGACTTCATTCACAAGTGGAAAGCAATGGCATACAAATGCTCTGATGTATTGCCACAAGCGTCGCTAGTCGACATCTGCCGAAACAACATGAGAGCCAGAATCCGCTCCATGATCATCGGCAACAAATCAAAAAACCTGGGAGAACTCCTAGAAGCTTCCATGGAAGCTGAAACGGTGATTAAAGACCTCAACAGTCAGAAATCATCAAGAAAAGAGCCAACCGCCATTGCAACCTCTAAACCAAAGAAGAAAGAGGTCCTCAATGTGCAGACCAAGCCAGCTCCTCAGCCATCAAAGAAAGCTGAAAACAAAGCTGCTGGTAAGAGACCTGAACTCTCTGATGCCTTCAAAGAACGAGTAGAGAAGAAATACCCGTTTGATGAAGATGTTGATGAAATCTTCGGGGCTCTTGTGGCAAACGGCAAGCTCACCTTGCCTGAACCAAAAAGACCGGGTGATGTTGGCAAAACCAACGATCCTCGGTACTGTCCATACCACCAGATGATCTCGCATCCTCTCAATCAATGCTTCGTTGTGAGAGAGAAAATAAATGAGATGTGGAAAAACGGAGTCATCACCTTTGACAAAAACTATGGGTCTGCCTCCGTCAACATGGTGACATGTGGACAAACATCAAGATCACCGAAGAAGAAGATCACTACTTCCTTCAAGGTGATAAACTCAATCGAAGCGTCCGAGGTACTGGTTCCTTACCCGACACCAGACGGACAACCGATATGGGTACATCCCGATCTCCTGGAAGATGAAAATTGGGAGGTCGTGAAAATAAAGCCTACAGCTCAACAGCGAAGGCAGGCTAGGAAACATCTCCTCAAGCTCAAACGGCAAGAGAAGACCCAGCCAAAACTAGAGGTCAAAGAAAAGGCAGAGGCTTCCTCTACCGCTTCACTGGAGGTAACAAAAACATCCCTTCCAGAGACTTCAAAGGGGGTAAGGAAATTCACTCTCAGTGATTTCATGCCACCTCAATTTAAAGAAGCCATGCAGGAGGCATCATACTCTTGCAATTCAGTAGTTGGATTCTCCATTGATGGATACGAATCCAGCGACACCGATGATGGATTCGAACCCAACTACACAGATGAGTGGGAGGAGTCCCTTGAAACAGGAGAATATCTCTCCGATGAAGAATGGGTTCCTGAGTCTCATCTTATGCCAGTAATCTGGTATAACCCCCTACAGCCACAAGGATCCTGGTCTGATGATGAAGAAGACCAAGAGGCTGTACAAGAAAATGCTGCTGACCCAGCACCTCTCATCACTCCAGTGGAAATCAACAATGTTGAGCCACGAAGAGATGATGAAGAAGAAGATCCGGCTCCCATGCCTGATCTTGAAGATTATGCAAGGATCTTGCAGCGACTCGCTCTAGAACAAGAGCAAGATCGCGTCAACGAGCCTCCTCGCAATCCAGAGCCTGAAGTCCCTGAAGACCATCAGGTACATCCTCCCTTAACTCCTGAAAATGGAGAAAATTGCTGGGTAGACGATCCTCTCACATCCGAGGATGAGTCTGACTCCGATCAGGCAACGTCTCCCGTCAGAGCTTCCTGTAATGTGATAATTCGGGATTATAGCTCTTCCGAAGCATCGTCTGATGAGAGCACTTACACTCCGGCGACGCCTAGCAATATATCTTCTGGAGCCACCTCGTCTCACGTGACTTTCACTGAGATGACACCCTCTCAGGTTTCTTCTCCTGAGACTGTGACTTCAAAGTTCACACCCTTCCTGACTGAAGAATTCCCAGCCATTGATGCTTGGGACGATGAATTAGTCAACGAAGAAGAAAGATTGCTGGATGCTGTTCAGGACTTGTTCCCGGAAAATGCTCCATGCAACACAATCACTGAGGATGGTAACTCTGCTGCTGATGCATCCTCAGCAAATGAAAAACGACAGCCTCTTGATCCTGAAGACAATCTTCCAAACGAAGACCCTTCTCAAGAAGCTCTCGAAGTTGGTAGAGGCACCCGCTCTGGCCGGGACTACCACAAAAATTACAACCAATCTTCCTTTACATATGTAAATCCTTCGGGAAAAGATGTTGTAAGCGCCCCTAGTGGCAACAATGATGAACATGCAGGCCCTAAGGAGGCTTTCAAGTATGACTTGATTGAACACTTCAAGCACATACCTGCACGTCTGCACATCCTAGATTTGTTGCGAATGTCTCCGCACACTCGTGATAATCTCATCTCAGAATTACAAAAACTGAATGAGGATGTCGACAAACATGCCCCGCAAGTCCTCCAAATTGAAATGGATTACCGGGTCAAAAACTCAGAAGTCTCCTCAAAGGGAGAAAAGAAGAAAACTGAAGGGTCATGCATTGAATGCCTCTCGGTTAAAAAAGCAGCCAGTGCAACCATCGCCTTCACAAAGGACGACCTCCTACTTGGCGAAACCAGGCATAACCGACCCCTGTACTTCACAGGGTATATCAAGGAAATGCCTATGCATAGAGTTCAGATCGACCCAGGTTCTGCACTCAACCTTATCTCCACATCGGCTCTTGAAGAGTTGGGCATCCCACCCAGCAAACTGAGCCACACATCTGTATCTATCTTTGGATACGATGGGAGTACTCAAAGGCCTATCGGCAAAATCAGGTTCAAATTGCAGATCGGTGATCTTATCTCTGAGGTCACAGTGTATGCAATAAAGACCCCTTCATGCTACAACATCCTTCTCGGACGCCCTTGGATCCATGAGAATGGTGTTGTCCCTTCAACTCTACATCAATGCATCAAGTTTGTTGGCGACGACGGCATGATACATCGAGTCTTTGCGGATAAAAAACCCTTCAAAGGTAAAGAAATCCACTTCGCAGACTCACAGATGTATGAAGGTGAAAAAGAAGAAGAGGAGAATCATACAGCATCCTTTGCCGAAAGTCTCCAGAAAGATAAAGGCAAAGCTCCTCAACAATCACCGGAAGAAAACAAACCATCCGGTAAATCTGAAGAGAGCATGCAAACTCCCTTCATCATCTCCCTCAAATCTTCAAAGCCTTTGGTCATCACAACTAAAGTGAAGAAGGCAAAACAAAAGCCTGGGGGCAAATTTGTTGTCTCTTTCGTGTCTATCATGCAAGACACGGACTCGGATTCAGAGCCAGAAGACGACACATCGTCAAGCCAAGCTGACACTCAGCAAGTTCAGCCTGCTCTTACTCCAATGGAGACAACTTCTGACATAGAAGATCCTACGTCAGCTTCCTTCGTTGTTCCAGCAACTTCAACAAAGGAAAAGCCGATCTTCTTCCATAGATCGGATGCTTCTTCATCAAACTCCATGCTTGAACCTTTCCAAAATAAAGGCTTAGACCCCAAAATAGCAGTTCACAAACTCAATCTTCAAGAAGACATCAAGCCTGTCAAGCAAGGCCAAAGAAGATTCCGTCCAGATGTGATGGATAAAATTGAACAAGAAGTTCAAAAACTCAAAAGCGTCGGCTTCATCCGTGAGGAACAACATCCTGAATGGTTGGCCAACATTGTCCCCGTGACAAAGAAAAATGGGCAGATCAGGGTCTGTATTGACTATAGAGACCTGAATGGCGCATGCCCAAAAGATGAATTTCCGCTCCCCATACCAGAGGTAATGATTGATAATACCTGTGGATTCGAGCGAATGACATTCATGGATGGTTTCTCTGGCTACAATCAGATAAAGATGCATCCTGAGGATGAAAAACATACATCCTTTCGAACCCCATTTGGCGTGTATTGCTACACTGTCATGCCATTCGGTTTGAAGAATGCTGGTGCCACATATCAGAGGGCTATGATGAAAATATTCCAAGATATGCAGCACAAGACGGTTGAATGTTACGTTGATGACCTCGCCGTCAAAAGCAAAAGAAAAGAAGATCATCTCGAAAACCTCCGAGAAGTCTTCCTCCGGCTTCGCAAACACAAACTGCGAATGAATCCATTGAAATGCTTCTTCGGCGTCTCGTCGGGTAAGTTCCTCGGATTCTTAGTTCGGAAAGCTGGAATAGAGCTTGACCCCATAAAAGTCAAAGCCATTCTAGAAATGCCCTCTCCAAGAACCTTGAGAGAACTCAAAGGGCTTCAAGGGAGATTAGCCTACATCAGACGGTTCATCTCCAATCTTTCGGGGAAATGCCGTCCCTTCTCCCGGTTGATGAAAAAAGGTGTAAACTTTGTCTGGGATGCTGACTGTGAAGCTGCTTTCCAAGACATCAAGTCATACCTGACAAAACCTCCAGTGTTAGCTGCTCCTACCACTGGAAAACCATTCATCTTGTACACAAGAGCCCTTGATCACTCTCTGGGAGCTCTGCTTGCGCAAGAAAATGATCAAAGAAAAGAAGCTGCTCTATATTACCTCAGCCGCATGCTAGTAGGTGCAGAGCATCGCTACTCTCCAGTCGAAAAAGAATGTCTTGCAGTGATGTTCGCCGTACAAAAGCTGCGTCACTACTTGCTTTCCAACACAGTCTACCTGGTCTCGAGGGTCAACCTCTTGAAAGTCCTTGTCACAAAGGCAGGTTCTCTCAATGCTCGACTGGCAAAATGGTCCATCCTTCTGTCACAATTTGATATTAGGTATGTACCACAAAAAGCAATCAAAGGGCAAGCTCTAGCGGACTTCCTCACAGAGCATCCATTGCCTAAAGATTCTCCACTCAGAGATGATCTCCCAGACGAACCAGTCTACAGTGTGGAGACTTTCTCACAAAGTGCCTCCTGGGACATGTACTTTGACGGTGCAACCAGGACAAATGAAAAAAGACAGCTGATCTCGGGAGTTGGCATCCTCTTTGTTAGCCCCGACAAATACATGATTCCACACGCTTTCTCGCTACTGGAACCATGCACAAACAATGCAGCTGAATATCAAGCTCTGATCTTAGGATTGGAACTCGCCATCGAATCCGGTATCACCATGCTGGAAGTCTTTGGAGACTCTCAACTGATCGTCAACCAGATGAATCAGAAATTTGAAGTCAGGAAGCCAGATTTGTTGCCCTACTACAACAAGGCACAATCACTTCTGCAAAAGTTTGACATCTGTCACATCACCCACATTCGTAGAGGTGAAAACATACGTGCAGATGCCCTAGCCGGACTTGCCGCATCCATGGCAATCCAGGAAGGGGAAAACATGCAAGTCACAGTGTGCGAAAGAAGAATCCTTCCTCCTCTTAACACACACCAAGCAGTTGCTGAATGCCACCAAGTGGTCGGAAGTCGGATTTCAATCCTTCAAACTTCAATCGGCGACTGGAGGGATCCGTTCATTGATTACATTATGTTCGGAATCCTACCTGAAGATCCAAAAGAACGGGTAAGCATCCAAAGGCGAACCCCAAGCTTCCATTTGGATATTCCATCAAAAATCCTTTACAGGAAATCTTTCAACGGAGTACTTCTACGCTGCTTATCACAACAAGAGGCTGAAGAAACACTCAAAGAAGTTCATGCTGGTCTTTGTGGAGCTCATCAGGCTGGACCTAAGCTCTATGATCAGATAAAAAGGTTAGGATATTACTGGCCTACCATGGTAGCTGACGCAATGCAATTTGCTAAGCGCTGCCAACAATGCCAAGTTCATGGAGATTACATTCACATGCCTCCAGAATGGCTGCATCCTACAGCGATCTCATGGCCTTTCGAAGCCTGGGGTATGGACATCATAGGTCCTATTTCTCCCCCTTCAAGCAAAGGTCATCGCTTCATCTTCGCCGCTACGGATTATTTCTCCAAGTGGTCAGAAGCATTTGCGTTTAACGAAATGAAGACCTCATCAGTCCTTCAGTTCCTGCGCACCAACATCATTTGTCGTTTCGGCATACCCAAAAGATTCGTCCATGATAACGGACCACAGTTCCGGGATCATCGATTCTACAGGTTCTGCGACAAATACAAAATCCAAAGCTGTCCTTCGACTCCATACAATCCGGCAGCAAACGGGTTAGCAGAAGCTTTCAACAAGACACTCTGCAAAATCCTCAAAAAAATGGTCTCTAGTCACAAAAGAGACTGGAGCGACAAAATGTCTGAAGCTTTGTGGGCCTATCGAACCACCGTTCGAGGACCAACCCATAGCACACCATTCTCCTTGGTCTATGGATGCGAAGCTGTCGTGCCCTTGGAAGTACAAATTCCTTCCTTGAGGATATCCTTGCAAAATGACATGACTCAAGAAAGCAATGTCAAATTGCGACTCCATGAGCTGGACAATCTCGATGAGAGACGGCTCGAAGCTCAACAAAGCATTGAACTTTACCAAGCACGTATGGCAGGATCTTTCGATAAAAAGGTCAGACAACGCGCCTACAAAAAGAATGACTTGGTTCTTGCGGTAAAAAAACCAATGGTCTTCGCTCACAAGTCCAAAGGCAAATTCGAGCCAAAATGGGAGGGACCCTACGTCATCGACAAAGTTTTCTCCAATGGCGCATACGCACTCCTAAACATGGAAGGTGACAGATGTATGCTGCCCATCAATGGCAAGTTCTTAAAGCGGTACTACCCTTGAAGACTTACCCAACTGGGTAAGAGCAATGCCTGTACAGGCCAAAACCGGTTTCCAGGTACACGCTCGCCAAACCCACCCTTTTTTAGAATTTTCATATCAAATGTTGAAATTTCTAGAAATCTAAAACAATGCTTACTTTCATCGTTTCATTGTTCAACAAAAATCCAAGTTTAGGAACCTTTCACTAACTTGACCAAAGTTTTCAACCCTTGAACCCAAAATTCATAGTTTGAAACAAAATCCGGATTCAGGGATTTCCACCCTAGTCCACCCTGCCTTTTACCGCCAAAATGGTTTTAGGTCAAAATTTATGACCCTCGTGTCTTTAAACAAAAAAAAAAATGGTTTTTCAAAAACCGCGAGGAAGCGACGCTTAGTCGATACTCGCACAAATCGGAAGCAAGCGAACCACGTTCGACACTTCCAAAATCGCAGGGAAACGACATTTCGTCGATACTTGCAAAATCCAAAACTGTGGAGACGCAACATTTCAGTTGATATCCACAACCCAAATTTCAAAGGTTCGAAAAAACCTAAAAAACTGTGGAGATGCAACATTTCAGTTGATATCCACAACCCAAATTTCAAAGGTTCGAAAAAACCTAAAAAAAAACTGTGGAGACGCAACATTTCAGTTGATATCCATAACCCAAAGGTTCGAGAAAACCACAAATTTCAAAAATAGTGGGGAAACGACATCAAGTCAGTACCCGCAAAACCAAAATTTTTGAAAAGCAAGGATGCGACATTCCATCGATACTTGCACCCAAATCCGCGAGGATGCGACATTCCATCGATACTCGCAACCGAATGAGCAAGGATGCGACATTCCATCGATACTTGCAAGAACATTCAGCAGGGAGGCGACTTTTAGTCGATACTTGCATTTTTTGAAAACCAAACCGGCTATAAATGCCATCAAAACAGGCTATAAATGCCACAAACCGGCTATCAATGCCACCAAAACAAACCGGCTATCAATGCCACCAAAACAAAACCGGCTATCAATGCCACAAACAAAAAAAAAACTTGGATTTCAAAAACGGCTATCAATGCCACCAAAACAAAACAGGCTATCAATGCCACCAAAAACCGGCTATAGATGCCACAAAACAAACCGGCTGTCAATGCCACCAAAATTGGCTATAGATGCCACAAACAAAAAAAACTCGGCTATCAATGCCACAAGAAAAGCTGGCTCTCATGCCAAAATTGGCTTCCATGCCACAAACAAAAAACCTGGCTTTCATGCCAAAACTATCATTTGACAAAAGATTTTCACAAAATGACAACCTTTTGATCAAATCCCATTTAGCAATTACTTGTATCACAAAAAGATTCAAGTGAGCGTAGGGATAACAAAAAAATCAATCCCATTTAGCAATTACTTTTATCACAAAAAGATTCAAGTGAGCGTAGGGATAACAAAAAAAAAAAAAAAGAAAGTGTTCACAAGCACTACAAAAAAAGAGTACCAAAAAAATACATGTGGTACCAAAAAAAAGTGTTCACAAGCACTACAAAAGAAGAGTACCAAAAAATACATGTGGTACCAAAAAAAAAAAAGAAAGTGTTCACAAGCACTACAAAAAAAAGAGTACCAAAAAAAATACATGTGGTACCAAAAAAAAAAAGAGAGAAGGATGGTTTCTGTATACAGGAGCTCAATCAAAGATGGTCTCCAGCCAAGAGTTCAACTCCCCAAGCAGACTTTTAGCCTCAGCTGTCAAGGATTCCAAGGCACGCTTCTTCAGGAACTTGCCATGAGATGCTGGAGTGGGCTGTACCCCTTCTCTCACACCAGGAAGCTTACCTCGAGCAGCTTGCCATTGTTTATCCTCATCAGACTTCCTTTTGAGAACCCGTTCGGCATCTGCAACCTGGTGAATCAGGACACTCTCCCTGTCGCGAGCTTCTATTATGGCAGTCCACTTGGCAGCGACTTGTGCCTGCAGAAGCTCAAGACGTTTCCTGGCCTCATCGACCTCCCTATCAAGGATGTTAAGGTCATGTGTCAGCTCGATGATGGTTACCTCTTCTCTATTCCTCTTTCGGACTGCCACCTTCCTGCTTTCTGTAGCCTCATCTAGGTCAGACTTAGCCTTATCAGCAGGGTCCAGGAACATCTCCTTGAAGAACTGGTCATCAGCCAAACTCACGGTCTCAAACCACTTGTCACCCAGTGCAATGATCCTATCAACGATCGCCCTGGCACCTGTGACATCCAGACCAGCCTCTTCAGCATCACTGAGAATCTCCTGCACATGCTGGATCATGCCAAATCCGACTTCCAAGTGCCCAGAAAGGAGAGTCTCAATCCAAGAGCGCACAACTCGCACCACCACCTTCTTCGCAAAAAGAAGAGATGGCCCAGCTGAGGATTCGCCCAACTCCGTTGGTCGGCCACTCATGTCATCATCTGTTGAAAGAGTAACAAAAGAACTCTTTCCAGCTGAAGCTGCTCCTGCTCGGGAAGGAATCTCAGCGCGAGGAATCTCCTCAATATTGTCAGAGCTGGTCCCAGGAATCTCTACCTCTGGATCAACCTCTGGCATCTCTTGCTCTGGAAGCAACGGATCCTCCTCTGCCACTTCAAAACCTGCAAAGGAAACACAAAAAGGTATGAATATGACCCTGTTTGAAAATCATTATCAGAGTTATAACTACAAAATACCTTCTTCGACGACTGGCGGAACACTTTCTTCCTCCATGAACTCATCGGAAGCATCATCAACATTTGCGTCCATCGATGGTTCAAAGTCATCAGAACCCTGTGGCAAGTCAGCTGACAAAAAAAAAAAAAAAAATGTGTTAGCAAGCCAAGTCACAAACAAAAAAAAAAGAGCAAAAGAAGTCGTACCAATTGGAGATTCTGGATCTGCTCCAGAGTCCCTCGGTTCTTCTTCAGGTGCCTCAACAGGATCCATCACCACCTCATCGGTTGGAACCTCAGGCATCACCAAGTCTTCCTCTGCTAAAAAAAAAAGAAAAGAAGAAAAGCAGAAACAAGAAGCAAATCATAACATGGAAAAATCCCATGAAAAGAAATGGAAAGAGAAAAAGGAAGAATCATACCTTCACCGACGGTCTCTTCTTCTCGACTTCTTTTCTCTGGAGGCTCGTCAGCATCCACTGGCACATCCTCATTGATAGTAAGAGGAACTTCCAAGTTAGGAGAATCCTCATGCTGCCCCTGGCTGCGATGATGACTCCTCCTCCTCTTACTTCTGCGGGCTCGCTTTTTAGAGGAACCTGCCCCACCGTCAGAGTCAGGTTTCCCACTTGACTCATCACTGGATGGTCTGCTCTTGCCAGTAGACTCCACGGAAGCTTGCCTCTGTGCCGCCTGCATCCAAGCGCCAAGTTCAGCTTCCTCCTGTTCTAGCTGCTCCAAAGCCTCGTCAGGTATTTCTCGAACAGCTTCAGAACCGATGACGCCCTGGTCACCGAGAAAGCCTATCTTGTGCTTCTCTCCAGAAAGGAATGACCAAACTTCCTCTCGCCGGATGCCATCCGACTTTCCAAGGCCCTTTCCAGATGCCAGCTTCACATCAAGCTCCTTCCTGGAAAGTCCCCGATATGCCGAGAAGCTCTCCGCGAACCACTTCGCAAAGCCGGCAGTCCGGGAAGTCAGCAACACAGGATAAGAAATCATGGCTGTAGTGTCTTCAGCACTATAGAAAGCCCATGCATTTCTCCCGTCCTGTAAGCCTCCAAAGCGCTTCACCATGCTTGAAGGCGCTCCAACAACGCCTTGAGAAAAGCCAAGCTGCAAAGCAAAGCGAGAAGGTAGATACGGCTGGATGTCGACGAAAAGATGTATGCGGTACACCATTGTGCCGACACGTATGCTGAAAAGCCACTCTCTCTCTGCATTTGTCAAGGAATAATGCCTTCCCGACCCCGCCCTGGTAGAGTCTCGGGAGGCACCAAAATCAAAAGCCTTCTTCCGCAACTCCGGAGAAAGCTTTACTGAAGATTGCCCCATCTCGACGTCCCTGAACCGTCGGATCCTCATGCGGGCAAACAAAAGTGATTCGGACACGGCTTTGCCCTTAGCCAGTCGAATCATCAGAGGATCATCATCCTGTGCAACACCCAGCCGATGGAAGCCAGGACAGTGGTATACATACCACGAATAAAAGATATGGGCTGAAAATACCCTATTCATGGGAAGCCCAAGCCGAACTAGAAAAGCAGCAGCCTGCAGTTCGGTACACAGGTAGGAGTAAAGAGCAGGCACCAAAGCAAGCTGCTCTCCAAACGCCATCTGACAAGCCGGGAAAATACAATGCGGCCTGATGTGCGTTCCATCTCCTCCAGCAAAAATAGCCTCACCAAGCCAATAAGTGAGGTACACAGCGAGATCTCTCCTCAGTGCAATGTCAGGACATATGGCGTTTGTACTTGCACAGAAATCTCTTAACTCTTCTTGCATGGCCAAGATCTTCTTTGAACTTGGATCCTGAGCTCCAGCTTCCTGGGTCATGCTATCGGAAGGCTCCCTACTATCAAAGAAGTTGGGGAATGAAGAGCAAAAACTCTTCCAACTGCTGGATCTAACTTTCGAACCCCCCTTCTCCTTCAAAAAATCATAGAAGGCGACGAGCTGAAAGTATAGAAGCCTGAACTCCTCAGACTGCCCCTCGAGGACGCTGTCAATCGGCATAAACTCCTCATAGAGTTTGCCGAGGATGGGCAATCCGGTAATAGCGCTCAGCTCCTTCAAAGAAAAACCAATCTCACCATTCGTCACAACGAAGGTATTGGTTTGAGGGAGGAACGACTCCAGCATAGCCATGAAGGCCTCGTCGGAAAAGATCACGGTCTCCCCAAAAGCGCGGACCGCATCAAAAATCCCGGCTTCCTTCAAAACGGCGCCACCAATCAGCAGGACGCGATCAGTCCACGACTTCCACTCGGAGTCAGCATTGAAACGACCTCGAAGTCGGAAAGGCTTGATCCAATTGCTGCCGTCACCACTGAAAATACCAAGGCCCACCGGTCTCAAATCGACCGACGGATAATCAGAGCCCTGGTAGCCGCTTGATGGCATCAACAGGTCCATGTCAACAGGCGACCTCTCCGTATATCCAGGAGAACCGCCGACAAAAACCCGGTCTTGATTACATTTGTCCTTCTCACCCAACTTGGAGGATCTTCCCTCTTAGGGCACGTGGGGGCAAGGCTCAGAATCGAGACGGTGCGATCAAACATCGACCGGGTAGTAACAGTCTTCTTCTCACCATCTGCTGTGAAGGAAAACTGAAAAGATCTCCTCTGGTATGTAATGTCGTCAGGGACTGCATCACCAAAGAAGAAGGTAGGCTTGGGCAAAATGCTCTGATCTTCCATTACCCATGGACGACTGCTTACCATGATCTTATAGAATTCCTCTCCCTTGAGAGTGATCAGTCGCTGCCTCATCTCATCTCTGTTGAGGGAGTCGCACTCTTCCAGGTTTCTTTCAACATACTGGACCTTCTTAAAAGCCTGCTGAACGGCCGGATTAGAAGATCTAGAAGATCGACGAGGTACGCTTGTAGCAGGCTCTTTACCCTTGTTCGCTCTGGAGGAACCACCTGAAAAGGATGGAAAAGAAAAAGATCAAACATCAAAATGACAGAATCTCGCTAAAAAATCTGGCGAAATTTTGACATGATGACGGGGCAATTCCGAAGAAAAGGAACTATCCCGAAAGAAATAGAAAGCTTGAAGATGGGCTCAACATCGCTGCGAGCTCCGAAACTCCAAACTTTCGAAACCTAAAAGTCTCCGCAAAATCAGGAAGGGCTCAACATCACTGCGAGCTCCAAGTTCCCAAATTTGCAAACACTTTCAGGTATGCAATCACATCATGCTACAAATTTAATTTACAAATTAAAGGCATGCATGAACATCTAGATTTGCGAAAAAAAAGGCATTATCATGATAAAAAAAAAAAAGAAAAGAAACTTTCTCTAAAAAAAAAAAAGAGGGGAAAGAAAACAAAAAAAAAAAAAAGAAAGAAAAGAAACTCTCTCAAAAAAAAAAGGGGGAAAAAAAAAAAAAAAAAAAAAAAAAACGGGCTGGCCCACAGGCCACGTGCCGTACGGCCAGATCCGTACGGATCTGTCCGTACGGCCCACACAATAAAAAAAAAACATGAAAAAAAAAAGAAAAGAAAGCAAAAAAAAAAAAAAACACGTGTAAAAAAAAAAAAAAGGGAGGCAAACACGTGAACAAAAAAAAAAAAAAAAAAAAGAAAAGAAAAAGAAAGAAACAAAAAAAAAAAAGAAAGAAGACTTTTTTTTCCTACAATGGAGTTTTCTTGAAAAAGAAGAACTTACTTGAAGCCATTGATGGAGAAGAAGAAGAAAACTCTTGAAGATCTTGAAGAAGAAAAGCTCTTGGTCTTGAAGCCCTCTTGAGATTATTGCAAAAGAAAGTAGTAAGAGCAAGAGAACCAACCTTCTCTTTGCTTTTATAGAGGAGAGCAAACCAAAGAAGGAAAGAAGAAAGAGGTAAGTGTTACTAATTAGTAACCTTACCAAAAGAAAGAAATTAGAAAGATTCTTTCCAAAAGAAAGATATCTTGAGATATCCTATCCCAAAATAAAGGGATCTTGAGAGATTTTCTCCTAAAATCAATCTATGACGGATTCTTTCCCAAAGAAAGATATCTTGAGATATCCTATCCCAAAATAAAGGGATCTTGAGAGATTTTCTCCTAAAATCAATCTATGACGGATTCTTTCCCAAAAGAAAGATATCTTGAGATATTCTATCCCAAAAATAAAGGGATCATGAGAGATTCTCTCCAAGTAAAGATATTCTTAGATATTCTCTATCCAAATGAGATATTTTTGGATATTCTTTACAAAAATGACACCATATGAGATCTAAGCCATTTCAAAAGCTTAAGGTCCCATGGGTTAGCCCATATGAGCCAGGTTTGACCACCTAGGCACACAAAAAAAAAAAAAAAAAATTTTGGGCTTTTAGTCAAAGAGAAATCCCTCTTACCAAGAGCATACAAAAATGGTTCCATGCCTCTTTTGAGTTGATTGGACCATACAAAAGAAAATTCCAAGCCCCATGAGCTTCCAAAAATCAAACCATCCAGCCTCATCTACCAAATTGAGCCAAAATCTTGAAATTGACATTTCACAAAAAATCAAACCAAAACCTGGTCCCCTAACCTGCCACATACAGCCTGTTAGGTCACAAGACCAAAACCAAAAACCAAAAACCTGATCCCCTAACTTGCCACATACAGCCTGTTAGGTCACAAGATCAAAACCAAAATTGATCCCCCAACATTCCACATACAGCTTGTTGGGTCACACGATCAAAACCAAACCCGACCCCCTAACCTGCCATATATAGCCTGTTAGGTCACAAGGTCAAAACCCAAAATCCACATCCCAGATGTCATCTTCAAAACTTTGCCTTGAGATGGTACGTGATCCCTTTCACCACCATAAAATTCCCCTGGAAGCTCAAAAGGCTACAAATACCAAAAAGAAAGACTGCTCAAAGACTCTTGGTCAAGTCACAGGCTCTCCTTCAAAAAATCTCTTCGAGGCACATCGACTACAAAAGTTAAGCAACTCGCCGCTGTACCTCGAGGGGGCATTTGTTGACACCAAAAATGTCACTTTGCCTTTTCAAGATCCAAAGAGCTACATGAAGTCGCAACCTGCCATAAATAGGCAATGCTGCTTCCAAAAATCAAATCTTGTCAGAATCAAACAAAAACTGCAAGATTCATCCAGACAGCCAAAAGAGGAGTACACAAGAAGTTTCAAGCCATTTCAAGATCATTTGGCCTAACTTCGCTTCTCCGACAGCCAAATCAAGCCTCTCGGTGGTAAAGCTCTCCGGGACCATGGTTTCCAAGACAGAACCTATGGATCATCTTAAAATGACTCCAATAGGTTCCCTGTCAAATTTCAAGTCAATCGGACATCGGTTGACCGCACATCAAACCGCGACATCTTCATCGCGATAAAAAGCAAGTCTGCAGGTGATAGGACCCCAAACGGCTTCGAAACTCAAACAAAAGCCTATGGTTGGTCTTATTTATTGCTCAAGAGGCTTCACAACCAAATTTCAGGTCATTCCGACATCGTTTGACCCAGTTTCAGCTTCTGACGGGAAATCGGCAACTCTGCGCGACAAAGTCTTCGGCTTTCTCAGGAAATTGGAAACTTTGCAAAATAAAATGCAAGGATTCTCATCAGGTTTCCTACAAAGAAATCAGGCCAATAAATGATCAAAATGTCAAAGAAAAGTACAGAAGAAAAAAGAATAAAAAAAGAGCAAAAACGGACGCAAAACGGGACCAAAAAGGGGGAAAAACCCCCCCAGGGTCGCAGACCCTGCGACCCTGGGCCAGGGTCGCAGGCCACTGCGACCCTGGCCCAAGGTCGCAGGGCCCCTGCGACCCTGGGCGCAGGGTCGCCGCGACCATGGAACCCCGGGGTCGCGGGAAAGCCCCGGAAACCCCGGTTTCGCCGTTTTTTCGCGATTCGAGAGGTCCAGCCTCTGGTACTTCTCCAAAAATTCATGCTTTTGAGACACCAAGTCTCTCTGATATCAGTCCAACAAGGGGTAAATCATCAAGAGTATCAAAGACGTATTGATCGCCACCCGGTCCAAACCAAAAAAAGTGTGCTTTCCACCCGACCGAGTCGAGAAATCAACAGGAACAGATGGCACACGACCCGCTGTTGGCAACAAGCACCTGAAATTACATGGTCACCTGATGTCGATCTACATGAAGATCCATCTAGATCATCGACAGAAGAATTCCAAAGACGTGGCACGGCCCGCGACTCTTCAGCTACTCGGCGACCACTTAATGCGATTAATTGACTAGCTTTATTACAGTCATTAATCCATTTCTTGGGACGGCCCAATCAGAAGCAAGCATTTGGGAGTTACAAGTCAAGAGATTCATGGCATTTAACCCATGAAACTCCTCCCATCATGGCGATTAAAGGCGATTAAATGCCCTCAATCTCCTCCGGCCAATCAGAAGCCAAGAAAAAGGAGTTACAAAATAAACAAATCAATTTTGTAACTCCTCCCATTATGCGGCTTAATGACATTAAAAGCCCATAACCCACCTAAAAGGCTACCTAAAAGCCTATAAATAGGAGGGTTCTCCAAGAAGAAAAGACATCAAAAAGATCAGAAAAACACACAACAAACATCAGACAGCAGTCAGAAATCCAGAGAAAAGAAAAAGAGAGAAAACTCTGCGGAAGTTCTACACCGGCCACCGCAACAAGGTGACAAAAGTCCCTTGGGGGGTACCCCCCCCCCAAGGTCCTTGCCTTCTCCTCCTGCCTCCAAATGGCTTAGATGTGGCTTTTCAGCCCGTCTACTCGGCTTTTTATTAGATATAGGACCTCCTTTTGGTCTTTGTCCTCTAAAAACCCGAGGTTATAGCCAAGCCAAGCGAATCGATAGCATCTTCTGTTCTCATCTGCATGGATGATGGCGAAGCCCACATATGGCTTGCGACCGTCAATCTAAACGAGTCCCCCACAATCTCCTGAGAAGTTAGATCCTCCTTTTCTTGCTTTTCATTGTAGTTTGTATTTTTTTAAAAGAGACAAAAATCACAATTCTTGTCTTTCATTGTTGATAAGGATTGTAAATCGGCTATAAACGCCAAAATCGGCTATAAACGCCAAAAATCGGCTATAAACGCCAAAATCAGCTATAAATGCCAAAAAATCGCCTTTCACGGCAAACCAAGAAAAATGTCTCTTTTCTTAAATATATGTGCAATGGAAAACTTGAAAGAAGTTGATTTCCTTTTTACTTGCGAAGGTTGATCTCCGGATCACCACTTGCAATTCCAAGTAAAAATAGAAAATCTGGCACACCCACAAAAAAAGAAATGTTGATGCACGCCCTTGCCCCCCGGTTACGAAAGGGTCGGACCCGACGGACTCCCACGTCCGCCGACCTCGGTAGGAACTCGAGCAGGAGCGCGGTCCATCACTCAAGTCAGAACTCTGCCCTAGAAGATCCAACTTGAAGATCCGATCCGCTAGACTTCTTCCTCTCGATCTTCTCTTTCTTCCGGTATCAATCTGGTAAGATTTCCAGTAACTTCATCTTTTCAATCAACTTCCTTTTGGTTTAGATTAGGTTTAATCTTGATCTTTTTCCTTTATTTCTTCTCCTTCGCGTTCTAGGTTATAATTGTTCGGGTTAGATTGTGACTTTGAGGGCAGAAAAGCTTCTCCTCGAATTTCACCCAATTCCAATCTTCTTCTTGGTTGAGGCAAGTAGATCTGCAATTCATATATAAGCATGTATGTTTGTTTTCATTTGATTGGCTATGTTTTCTGTAGATTTTCCTTTAATTCCAAGCCTGTTGTGATTTTAATTGGAAATTATATGTTAGGTTAGACTTTTGGAAAATGGATAATTGATGATAATAGGTTGTTTTAGAATTTCTTAATGGAATGGAATGGAATGTGGATGGAATGAATTGTTGGGAGAGCAGGAGGCTCAATTTTGTGTAGGATATAGCCATTGGGAAAGGTTTAGAACATAATGGAGATGATCTGGAACAAATAGAACAAAAAAATTCAGCAAACAGCACTTTCTGCACACGAACGTTCAAACACTGTTCCTGAACGTTCGAACACTTGAGCTCTCGGAAATTGGCCTGGGACGAACGTTCGAACACTTTTCCTGAACGTTCGAACACTTGAGCTCTCAGGAAATTGGCCTGGGACGAACGTTCGAACACTTGCTTAGATGTTGGAAACCATAAACTTACTCTCACTTGACCATTAATGGGGATTGAAATCGAAACACGTGGCTTGGTGTGAATTCGATGGGTTGTCTAGGTATTCATGTATTACATATGGTATAACCGAATGCATATGGACCTGAACCAATAGATGCTTAACATGATTGTACACCAAGGGATTTTCCTAAAAGCATCATTGATCCAGTTTCCACATGTACTCCGTTAGAACACTTGGAATACAGGGATGACACCACTTGCCTAGGATTGGATTGTAACATCTCCTTGACTTTGACTTGTATCCGTTGTTTATGTTCCTTGTACACTCTCTCGACATAAAACACGTAATCAATTATGAAACATAAATTCTTATAGAATATAGGACTTGGACTTGACTTAGAGTGTACCATAGGAACCCGTGTCTTGTATTGATGAACATGACTGGCTAGTAATAGAAGGAAATTATCACGTGGCTTGCTTGTCTTGTATCGTCTTGAATAAGATAATCCCTAGGATCTTGTCTTGTACATGGAACTAGCCAGACTTGCTTGTCTTGATATATTTGTGTCAGAACCACTTTATTATTATTTGCATATCATGGCCATCTGCAGTTTGGGATTTAATGACGAATCGGTTACTCCGGTTGTCGGGGTGGGCAGTCGGCGTAGGACGGCATCCATGGCGTTGAATAGCTGGGAGCGGGCTAGGACCGTGCTGCTATTCCCAGGACAGGGAGCTAGGATCCCACTGGAGCCGGACTATGGTATCAGTAGTCCAAGGGGATTGTTACTGGTACCCCGGGAGGTGGCATAGGACATCCTCGGAGTCTCCCTCTTACTTGTTTCTTGTTTGTATTTGCATGGATAGTGGTTTTTGTTAGATGATTGTTAGGATTACTTTTATTGATCCTCGGTTATTAATCTCGCTTTATGCCTAGTCTTGCATTCTTGTATTCATATGATCTTATACTTGTCATTATTCTACACTTGATGCATGCCGCGTTTATTATGTTTTGTATATCTATTGCTCAACATGTCGTTGACTTTGTTCCTTGGTGTGCAGACACATCAGGTGAATATTTCTACTACGAGGAGCAGGCAGTTGAGGAGATCCCAGAGGATCTCCAACCAGCAGAGGAGGCACGAGAGTGGAGTGCCGATGACGTAGAGTAGCATCATCACTCCTGGCACGAGAGAGACATATTTGGGATCTATTAGATTTATTCATTCATTTATTTCTCTCGTCGAACCTTTATATTTCATTGACTTCTGTTTCTTTGATTGGCCATGTTAGTGGGTTGGCCATTGTAATAAATTACTTAACTTTGAAGTTCTGTTTACTCTTCTTGCAACTTTAATTTAATGAGAGTTTATTAATCATTGCTTGAGATCCTATATGCCTAGAGTTGTATTAACTCTATATTTATGGTGACACATGAGGTTGGAAATATTAAATCCTCACCGCGGACTACGATCCGTGGGCCCAAAGGACAAAATTTTTAATTAGTCCTAAAATTCACTCTCCGGATCCGGTTATTTCTTTAATTGGGTTCGGGGGACGTGACAGGATGGTATCAGAGCAGTGGTTGGTTCCTCAGGGTAAAAATTGTAGAAACCATAGGACGCGTGTGAGGATTCCGTTAGTTAGTAGGTTGATCTTTTAGATTTGTTCTAGCATTGTGATGTTAGCTTTGGGCATATAGGAACTAACTTTGAATATTTTGCAGTAATGTCATCTACCCTAGGTGTCGTATTCAGATTGGAGAAGTTAAGTTGACCGTCAGTTTGATCATTTTACCGATGGCGGAGTTTGATGTGATACTCGGTATGGATTGGTTAGCAGCGAACCGAGCAGTGTTAGATTGTTTTAACAAGACTGTGAAGTTGCAGAGTGCAGATCGTAGTGTTGAGTTTATTGGAGCTGAAAAGCCCATCTCCACTCGGATGATTTCTGCATTGAAGGCAGAGCGATTGATGAGGAGCGGTTGTGAAGGTTTTATCGCATTTATTGTGGAAGACAGGGAGTCCAAGTCTGTTGATGAGATTCCAGTGGTGCGAGAATTACCGGATGTGTTTCCAGATGAGATTCCTGGATTGCCACCTGTTCGTGAGTTGGATTTCACGATTGAATTGCAGCCAGGGACAACACCTATTTCGAAGGCCCCGTATAGGATGGCACCAGCAGAATTGAAAGAGTTAAAAACTCAGATTGGAGATCTGTTGGATAAGGATTTTATCAGGCCTAGTGTTTCATCGTGGGGAGCTCCGGTGATATTTGTGAAGAAGAAGGACGGGACTATGAGGATTTGCATTGATTACAGACAGTTGAATCAGATGACTGTTAAGAACAAGTACCCGTTACCGAGGATCGATGAGCTCTTCGATCAATTGCAGGGAGCCCAATTCTTTTCGAAGATAGATCTGCGTTCCGGTTATCATCAATTGCGAGTCAGGAAGGAGGATGTTCCTAAGACTGCATTCCGGACGAGATATGGACATTTTGAGTTTCTTGTGATGCCTTTTGGATTAACGAATGCTCCAGCAGTTTTTATGGCATTGATGAACAAGGCATTTGCTCCTTTCTTGGATCAGTTTGTGGTAGTCTTCATAGATGATGTTTTGGTATACTCGAAGACTAAGGAGGAGCATGAGCATCAGTTGAGAACTTCTTTGCAGCTTTTGAGGGATAACCAACTGTATGCTAAGTTAAGCAAATGTGAGTTTTGGTTGGAGCAAGTGGCATTTTTGGGCCACATTATCTCTAAGGAAGGATTAACAGTGGATCCCAAGAAGATTGCAGCAGTTGTCAATTGGAGTAGCCCGAGAAATGTAGCGGAGATTCGTAGTTTCCTTGGACTTGCAGGTTACTACAGAAGGTTTGTGAAAGGATTCGCTACCATAGCATCCCCGTTGACTAAGTTGACGAGGAAGGATATTCCGTTTGTGTGGACGGAGTGGTGTGAAAAGAGTTTCCAAGAGCTGAAGACCAGATTGACTACAGCACTTATACTTGCTTTACCCGCTGGAAGTGGAGGATTTGTGATTTTCACCGATACATTAGGAGTAGGTTTGGGATGTGTTCTCATGCAGCATGACAAGGTGATAGCATATGGATCGAGACAATTGAAGGATCATGAGAAGAAGTATGCCACACATGACTTGGAGTTAGCGGCAGTGGTGTTTGCATTGAAGTTGTGGAGGCACTATTTGTATGGGGAGAGATTTAAAGTGCATACAGATCACAAGAGTCTGCAATACCTGTTTACACAGGGTGATCTGAATAACAGGCAGAGGAGATGGATGGAGTACATAAAGGATTATGATTTTCCAATCAAGTACCATCCTGGAAGAGTGAATGTGGTAGCAGATGCTCTCAGTAGAAAGGCAGCATTTAGTGGATGTATAATGCCTGAATGGAGATGGATGGAGCAATTCAGAGATATGGATGTGGAAGTCTGGCCAGTTAATGAGAAGGTCCTAGTTGCTACTATGGGAGTTTGGGAGCCAGAGATAGTTAACAGGATCAAGGAATGCCAGAAGGATGATCCAGAAATTCTGATCATGTGGATGACAAGCCAGAGTTCAGATTGGTAGAGGGAGTTTTGTACTGTAAGGATAGGTTGTGTGTGCCAGATGTTCAAAATATCAAGTCAGAGTTGATGACAGATGCGCACCACACTAGATACTCTATTCACCCAGGAAGCACCAAAATGTATCAGAATTTGAACAATCACTATTGGTGGGTGAAAATGAAGAAAGAGATCGTAGAATTTGCCTCAAGGTGTATGACTTGTCAGCAGATTAAGGCAGAGCACAAGAAGCCTCCTGGTTTACTTCACCCGTTGGAGATTCCACAGTGGAAATGGGAGAATATCACCATGGATTTCGTGTCAGGGTTGCCGAATACCAAGAAAGGCAATGATGCTATTTGGGTGATTGTGGATAGATTGACTAAATCAGCCCATTTCTTGCCATTTAAGACTGGACAGTTTATGGATAAGATGACTAAGATGTACAGGGATAATATAGTCAAGTTGCATGGAGTGCCTAAGTCCATAGTGTCCGATCGAGACACTAAGTTTGTCTCTCGGTTTTGGTTTACTTTTCAGTCATCTATGGGAACCCGTTGAAGTTCAGCACAGCTTACCACCCTCAGACAGATGGGCAGTCAGAGCGTACCATTCAGACATTGGAAGATCTCCTCCGAGCATGTGTTTTGGATTTCAAGGAGAGTTGGGATGAGAGTTTGCCTCTATGTGAGTTTGCCTACAATAACAGCTATCATTCAAGCATCGGTATGGCACCATTTGAGGCATTGTACGGAAGGAGATGCAGAACCCCGGCATGTTGGGAGGAAGTTGGAGTTCGGAGTTTTCATCATGGCCCCTCAGAGATTGCTGATTCTAGTGAGAAGGTCAGAGTTGCTCAGATGCGAATGAAGGAGTCACGTGATCGTCAGAAGAGCTATGCAGACAAGAGGCGGAGACCTTTAGAATTCCAAGTGGGGGATATGGTTTTCCTGAAAGTGTCTCTGATGAGAGGTGTTGTTAGATTCGGGTAGAAAGGGAAGCTTGCCAAGAGGTTTGTGGGACCATTTGAGATTAAGAGCAGGATTGGAGACGTGGCTTATCGTCTAGTGCTACCGCCAGAGTTAGCGGGTGTGCACGACGTATTTCATTTTTCAATGCTTCGGAAGTATATTCCAGATCCCACTCACGTGTTGCATCACGAGCCACTTCAGCTTCAGGCAGATGTCACCTACGTGGAGCGTCCAGCACAGATCATCGACACTAAGGAGGTCGTGTTGCGTACCAAGACTATTCAGTGGGTTAAGGTACAGTGGGAGAACCACAGTCCGGAGGAAGCTACATGGGAGCTGAAGGAGCAGATTCAGAAGACGTACCCATATCTTTTTCCTGATGAGGTATGTTTAGGCATTTGGGGGACCAAATGTTCTTTTTATTTGTGAGAGTTGTAAGGTCTGTGACCTTACTAGGTCAGTTGGGCCCAAAACCCGGCCCGTTGACCCGTTTAATTTGTTATTATTTTAATTAATTATATTTTAGATATTAAAGTGGGTTTAGATCATGAGCGAGTTTCTTTTAGCATTAGAATAGTATCTGCGAAGTTTCGTTTGATTTCGAGTTCGTTTGATCATAGCAGGGGGGTAGTTTGCAATTTAGGGAAAATTGAGTGTTTTTCCGAAATATTCAAAACGCCGTGATTTTTGGGTTCGTTGGAAAGGTCTCGTCGTTCTGATTATTTTTATCTCTTGACTCGTCGGGATCCGGAGATCAGAAACCTTTCAAGTGGTCCATTCTTTCACCGGACCCACTTAAAGGGCGATTCAGTCTTTTTCTTTCTATCTTCTTCTTAAACGAAGTCTAACCCTAATCCTTATTCGTTCTCTGCAACGAAAGTAGCCGCAGCAACCTTTTTCTTCTTCCTCTTCATTTCTCAAGTCAGAACTCTGCCCTTGAAGATCCAACTTGAAGATCCGATCCGCTAGACTTCTTCCTCTCGATCTTCTCTTTCTTCCGGTATCAATCTGGTAAGATTTCCAGTAACATCATCTTTTCAATCATCTTCCTTTTGGTTTAGATTAGGTTTAATCTTGATCTTTTTCCTTTATTTCTTCTCCTTCGCGTTCTAGGTTATAATTGTTCGGGTTAGATTGTGACTTTGAGGGTAGAAAAGCTTCTCCTCGAATTTCACCCAATTCCAATCTTCTTCTTGGTTGAGGCAAGTAGATCTGCAATTCATATATAAGCATGTATGTTTGTTTTCATTTGATTGGCCATGTTTTCTGTAGATTTTCCTTTAATTCCAAGCATGTTGTGATTTTAATTGGAAATTATATGTTAGGTTAGACTTTTGGAAAATGGATAATTGATGATAATAGGTTGTTTTAGAATTTCTTAATGGAATGGAATGGAATGTCGATGGAATGAATTGTTGGGAGAGCAGGAGGCTCAATTTTGTGTAGGATATAGCCATTGGGAAAGGTTTAGAACATAATGGAGATGATCTGGAACAAATAGAACAAAAAAATTCAGCAAACAACACTTTCTGCACACGAACGTTCGAACACTGTTCCTGAACGTTCGAACACTTGAGCTCTCGGGAAATTGGCCTGGGACGAACGTTCGAACACTTTTCCTGAACGTTCGAACACTTGAGCTCTCGGGAAATTGGCCTGGGACGAACGTTCGAACACTTCTTCGAACGTTCGAACTCCTGGCAATTGACCGATTTTAGACAAATTTTCCAATGGTCATAACTTTTGATTCGTTCGTCGGAATTTCACGAGCTATATACCATTGGAAAGATCTTGGAATGTAGAATCCAATGGTTCTATTTCATCACGATCGGAGGTCGGGAAGTGATGTAAATACTTAGATTATTAATCCAGCTTATGTTTTATTGGAAAAGAGACCGGTAACCTAGGTTTGGGCCTTAGATGTTGGAAACCATAAACTTACTCTCACTTGACCATTAATGGGGATTGAAATCGAAACACGTGGCTTGGTGTGAATTCGATGGGTTGTCTAGGTATTCGTGTATTACATATGGTATAACCGAATGCATATGGACTTGAACCAATAGATGTTTAACATGATTGTACACCAAGGGATTTTCCTAAAAGCATCAATGATCCAGTTTCCACATGTACTCCGTTAGAACACGTGGAATACAGGGATGACACCACTTGCCTAGGATTGGATTGTAACATCTCCTTGACTTTGACTTGTATCCGTTGTTTATGTTCCTTGTACACTCTCTCGACATAAAACACGTAATCAATTATGAAACATAAATTCTTATAGAATATAGGACTTGGACTTGACTTAGAGTGTACCATAGGAACCCGTGTCTTGTATTGATGAACATGACTGGCTAGTAATAGAAGGAAATTATCACGTGGCTTGCTTGTCTTGTATCGTCTTGAATAAGATAATCCCTAGGATCTTGTCTTGTACATGGAACTAGCCAGACTTGCTTGTCTAGATATTTTTGTGTCAGAACCACTTTATTATTATTTGCATATCATGGCCATCTGCAGTTTGGGATTTAATGACGAATCGGTTACTCCGGTTGTCGGGGTGGGCAGTCGGCGTAGGACGGCGTCCATGGCGTTGAATAGCTGGGAGCGGGCTAGGACCGTGCTGCTATTCCCAGGACAGGGAGCTAGGATCCCACTGGAGCCGGACTATGGTATCAGTAGTCCAAGGGGATTGTTACTGGTACCCCGGGAGGTGGCATAGGACATCCTCGGAGTCTCCCTCTTGCTTGTTTCTTGTTTGCATTTGCATGGATAGTGGTTTTTGTTAGATGATTGTTAGGATTACTTTTATTGATCCTCGGTTATTAATCTCGCTTTATGCCTAGTCTTGCATTCTTGTATTCATATGATCTTATACTTGTCATTATTCTACACTTGATGCATGCCGCGTTTATTATGTTTTGTATATCTATTGCTCAACATGTCGTTGACTTTGTTCCTTGGTGTGCAGACACATCAGGTGAATATTTCTACTACGAGGAGCAGGCAGGTGAGGAGATCCCAGAGGATCTCCAACCAGCAGAGGAGGCACGAGAGTGGAGTGCCGATGACGTAGAGTAGCATCATCACTCCTGGCACGAGAGAGACATATTTGGGATCTATTATATTTATTCATTCATTTATTTCTCTCGTCGAGCCTTTATATTTCATTGACTTCTGTTTCTTTGATTGGCCATGTTAGTGGGTTGGCCATTGTAATAAATTACTTAACTTTGAAGTTCTGTTTACTCTTCTTGCAACTTTAATTTAATGAGAGTTTATTAATCATTGCTTGAGATCCTATATGCCTAGAGTTGTATTAACTCTATATTTATGGTGACACATGAGGTTGGAAATATTAAATCCTCACCGCGGACTACGATCCGTGGGCCTAAAGGACAAAATTTTTAATTAGTCCTAAAATTCACTCTCCGGATCCGGTTATTTCTTTAATTGGGTTCGGGGGACGTGACAGAATATATTGTTGATTAAGTTTGTCTAATTTTACAGTTTACGTGGCAGCCATATCCTAAGATGCCCAATAAGCTGTTCCAAAGTGTTACAAAGGAAGACAAGGGATTGTTCACTTCATCGACCGTCCTACTACATTATTGGATTATTGAGAGGCACAATACCCAGCGTGTAACAAAATAGTTCGGCTTCAAACAAGCTGTCCCACCACCTTTTTATTTACCTTTTAAGAGGATTGAGCGTCTGGAGAGGTTTGAAAAATATTACCAAAAGTATGGAGATGAAATTACGAGGTTGTGGGACGAGAGGGGTAAAAATGTCCTGCGAGGACAGAAGGATTCGTCAAAGTCTCATAGCACTTCTTATCATGATTGGTATTTATCTGAAATCATCAGAGAGATTGTTTGTGGAATGGGTGGTCGAGGTATACAAACACCCGATGAGACCCTCAATGCCACACCAAAATCAGATGTTGGAACCTAGAAAAAAAAATCTTTTTATGGCGGAGTTGATGAAGATGGCATGTGCACACGGGATCCCAATAATTTGCCACTTACGACAAGTGCAAGTCCGACGATCGAGATGAACAACGTCAACATAGCTTGCGGACTGAACTTTAAACTCTTCTAACCCGGCAACACGCACATGCGATCTACGTGCTTCTTCAGATTCATAGCTCAACTGTTTCTCAGCATATGGCGTCAAGCGAGTATTGACAGCCAAAGAACTGGCTTGTCTTTTTGGAAGAATTTCATCAGTTTGACCCTTATCTCTTCAACCTGTTTAACAATTGGAAGAACTCTGGTGTCCTTTAACATGCTGCTGGTGCACTCGGTGGCATTGCTTGTGAGCATGTCATACCGCCTGCCCTGAACAAAGGCATTTGCCCAATGTTGCCTGCCGAATGCATTTATATAATTGTATGCCTCTGTGTTTACAGACTTAATTTCTTCCATGAACGCATCGTGCTCACAAGGCCTGTAAGTCTTTGTAGTGCACCAAAATTCTTGACGATTGCCGAATCATTGAATTTTGTCTTGATATTCTCCGCGAGATGACGACAACAATAGCAGTGAGCAGCAGTGGGAATGACGTTTGCAAGCGCAGGCACAAGTCCCTTCTATCGATCAGATACGATTGTAAGATTCGTCGGTTCTCCAAGTGACAAACTCACATTTGTAATGAACCACTCCCAACTGTCATGTCTCTGCCCCTGCAAAAGCAAATGCAATTGGAAAGAGCTGTTGATTTGCATCCAATGTTACAGCCACCAACATCACGCCAGGGTACTTACCACGAAGATGTGATCCATCGACTGCAATCATTGGCCTGGGAGACGAGGTAAAAGCACGGATGGAAGGAGCAAAAGCCCAAAAAAATCTCTTAAACCTGCCGTCGTTGGACGTCTGGATATTGGTCACACTACCTGGGTTCATCATCTTCAACTCACCACAGTACAATGGAAGGAGTTTGAAGGATTCTTCGTATGAACCTCGTACGACACGAAGTGCCATTTCTCTAGCGATATGCGCCTTCCGATACGATATAGTAACCCCAAACTCAATCTGATAATCATTCATTATCTCCTTTGGTCTCAAATTATTATTTAGACAAACTTTATCCAAAATGTACTCCGCAATTAACTCAGAAGACGCCTGCCTATGTGCCGTGCCCATCATTGGTTTTGAACATTTATGGACCGGATTGTATGTTTGAACCTTAAATCGTTGTCCACTCTCGATTATAGACGCGTGGATGCGCCATGAACGATCCCGGTCATTGCAACGTGCTGTCACTTTGAACTGACTTGTCTTTAGGTGCAATAGCTCAAAGTTGTAGTATATTGCAAACTTGGCTAAAGTCCTCCTAAATTTTTCCCGATCTGGAAATTCGAGCCCTATCCACATCTCACGCGCAGTAGTATGGTACAAGTCTGTAGGCAACTCATCTGGAACCATGTTATCTTCAAAAATAACTTCACGCCTCTGGGTTGATGGCTCCCTAACATTTGATTTCACATTCACGAATCCTCTAAGACCAACTCCCACATGAGAATCATATATAGGGCGATCGACTTGTATGGGATCCATGCTATCTTCAAAAATAACCTCACGCTTGTGGGTTGGCGGGAGCTCTACATTTGATTTCACATTCACGAATCCTCTGAGACCAATTCCCACATGAGTATTACTTCTAGGGTGATCCTCGGGTTGTATGGGCTCCATGCTATCTTCAAAAATAACCTCACGCTTGTGGGTTGGCAGCAGCTCAACATTTGATTTCGCATTTAGAAAGACATGCACCGCCATGAATACGACTACTAGGGAACTCAACTTCTTTGTTGATGGCTTCTACATCATCATCACTCTCTACTACATCAACATACGTGTGAAACACAATATCACTCTCTTGGGCCAATTCATCCTTTGGATTGTTCGATTCGGAGGAGAATTTCATGTCATAATCTTTGCTGAGGTTTACAATAGGAATTGTTGTGTCTGGAAAATATGGAGCCTTCCACTTTGCATCATGACTGCCATCTGTTCTCGCAAATTTCTCATCCCGCATCGGACGCTTTAGCAACCCATGCGACCTTCAAAGAATACATGATAAATGTCAGACAAATATTGAATTAAGAATATATACTTATGACAATATACTGACATGAATATGTTGTTTAGGAAAATAATGTCAGCAGGCATACCTTGGTTGATGTCCAATACCAAGACCGGAACCAACTGGTCTGCTATTAATATATAGATAAATCTCATTTGTTACTCCAGCTGAGAGTGCAAGCATGCACTTAATATCATTATCATCTTTGATGTCAACCAATGAAAATACTTTGCCATTGTGGTGTAGATAATGTAAGCTTATGTCTCCACAATGACCCTCCCAATGTGATGTTTCATAAGCAACTTTTACAAGTGAGTCAAATGTTATATCAATTCGAATAGACATCATCTTCTGCTTTCCACCTTTATATAACGGATGAATCATGTTAAAATCAAGATCCCCTTCATAGTGGAATATGACTATTAATTCGTCACCCGACAACCTAATCATTAAAAGGACATAAATTCCATTAGTGCAAATTTGCACCAGAATCTACACTACATTTCATTCACGTAGATGACATTACAAATGTAGGTTCCAAGATAAACGAGAAAACAAAAACTAGAGTAGATAACAGTAATGGTGGTTTCATTGCTCTATTAAATAAATTTGAATTCTTTCTATTACAGTAACACCATTTACTGGTTCTACGAATATAAATACAATGGATGTTGAGACGGTAGCCAACAAGTTCAAAATGATGGAAAGAGATGGGTTCTCTGGATAATTAAACGAAGGCCATTTAATCCAAACGGCAAACGTCATTGGCGTACATGAAAGCCATCTGAGATGGGTCTTATACAAGGCCGGAGGAAATGGAAGACAACAACTTTCCTCATTATTAATGGTTAGTTGTATGGCGTACAAAAATGTACAAAAACGTGCACCAACCTCTTAAATGGAAGCCAACAACCTCTAAGATGAGCAATAGATGTTGAATTCAGTGCACCATTCCAATTTCTACGTATATAAATACAATGGATGATGAGATGGCAACCAACAATTTCAAAATAAAGGAAAAAAATGGGTTCTTTACGTCCTCATTTGAGATTCAAACGAAGACCATTTCATCCAAATGGCAAACATCATTGGCGTCCATTTCATGACATCTGGGTTGGGTCTTATACAAGGCCAGAGGAAATGGAAGACAAATAGCATGAACCCATTATTAATGGTTAGTTGTAAAGCGCACACAAATGTACAAAGACGTGCACCAACCTCTTAAATGGAAGCCAACAACCTCTAAGAAGAGCAGTAGATGTAGGATTCTCTGTATGTATGTGTGCTCTTCGAAAACCTGCAACTATTCACCGTTTGCTTCAGCTTGGAGATGAGAAAATGGGGGTTTCGAAGGTGGGAATATATAAGATTGAGTGACAATAGCGTCACTCAATTTCTTCTACATACGACGCTATCGTCACTCAAAAAAAAATGTAATAAAAAAAAATTTGGGCTGGTGGAATGCTACCGTATGGAAAATATTTCGGGGTACTATCAAGTGTGACGGACGTTTACTGGATATTTTTCAGTAAAATCCTCAATTAAATTTATGCTTTATTTAGGTGAAAAAGGATTAGTTGATGGACAAGGCATAAGAAACTGCCCAATTAGTGAAAGAGTCTGCTCAGTCAGGCTAGGAGCAAACTACTGGCTTCCTTCAGCAGGTATTCCTAGACATGGGAGTGTAATAGGAAAGTTTGTGCGGGCTATAGTTCGGTGTTGGGTTGTCGATTATCTGGAGGTTCGTACCCGTTACTAATCAAGTTTGGATCCTGATTTAGATTCCGATAAGTAAAGGGGTTCGGGTCCGGGTTCGGGTCCACCTTGGTTTCGGCCCGTGGACTCGAGACTTTATATATTACCTCAATTTAAAAAAAAAAAAAAAACTCTCCTAAAAACTAGACTTTTTTCTAAATCATTTAGCTACTTTTTTTCTAAATCATTTTCTATTTGGCCTGAATCTGGACCCATCCCATATACGGAACTGGTTCCAGGTCCGGGCACAGCATGGACCCAGACCGAAACCGACCCGTTTACATCCATAGGATGATACCTGATTTCTTTAATCAAATGGGTTGTGATGATCTCCATTTGAAATGGGTTTATCAAAAATGATTGTTAGAACTTTACCAGCCAGTAGTGCAAACTCAAATCTCTTTCCAATAGCTTGATATGGGCCCAATTGTTAGACTCTACGTATAAGTTGGATCACAGGCTGAACCTACACTCAATTCCTTAACTAAAATGGTTTCATGAACTCAAAATTTGAAATGGATAATAAACGAAATGGCCGGTTATTAGCAAAAAGAAGAAGATCACTCCCTGAAAGTTTTCTTTCGTGGCAACTTTTTTAACAGCGGTTTAATTTCCGCCGTTAAAAACTCATTTTTACTGGCAAAAATATGATGTCGCCGCTAAAGGTGTTATAGTGGCCACCTTAGTGGCAACTCATATGTCGCAGCTAAAGTTCACCACTAATTCCATGGCTGAGAATTTTATTGTAGTGGGATTTTAGAGGGAAAGAGATTTAGTGTCGACCTTTAATTTTTCGCCACTAATGGTCTTAAATCTTAGTGACAAATTTTTATTTTCATCGCTAATCGCTAATTGCTCAAATGTCATACTTTTAACCGCAATTTGTTTTTTTACACCTATATGTACCATTTTTTGCGACAACTTGACATTGCCACTAAAATTATACCCCGAGGAAGTAGCCTTTCATTGGCAACATTTTTAGCCACAATTTAATTGACGCCACTAAAAATCACCCTTAGTGGCTAAATGTCTAAATTTGACGTCGCTACTAAAGGTGTTATAGTGGTCTCATTTAGTTGCACCTCATATTTTGCAGCTAAAGATCATTTTTGAGGAGAAATAATTTAGTGGCAACTTTTTCTTTTCTGCCACTAATGGTCTAGGAGTTTAGTGGCTAACTTTTTTAATTTCATCACTAATTGCTTTAAGCGTCTTAGTTTTAGTTGCGTTTTATGTGCCACCTTTTGTGGCAACTTTATATTGCCACTGGAAACTCTAACAAAAAAAGAGCACAATCTCGGCCGATAGCCATCAAGTGCGTTTCGGTTGTGGCTTTTTTCTTCCTCTCCGATCCCCTTCCCATCTTCTCTTTCTTTTTCTTTTGCAAGAGAGGCTGAGATTCATCGAATCCAACGACAGAAATCTTCTTCTTCCTCCTATCTCCATCTTGCATCTTTGAGGAGTGGAAGTTCATAGTTCACATCTATGAGGTTTTCATCTAATAAGTTAATTTTTCTTTATAAGATTTTGTAAAATATTATTTAAATAAAGCAGGACCCATCATCAAACTTGTAGGTGCAGAAAATAATGACCCACAATAAGAGGGGAGCCTTAGAGGACTTATCCGATGATGATGATGACTGGGTGCCGTCCGAAAGCCTGAAAGGGAAGAACACACGGTCAGAGGACCCTGGCCTGGGCGGCGCAAGGCTCTCCGATGCCAAAGTCAGTGAAGGAACTGGAACAATGGAAGGAGAGGAAGAAGAGAGGCAGAGTGACAGCTCTGTGAGTTGGGTTATGCGTACCTTGCATGTGGAAATGCAATCCTTTTATAAAAGATTTGGAAGATATCTAGGACGATATCTTGGCATGGGTCTCATGATTCACTGGGAAGTCATGATCAGCCCACGTTGCAATTAATGCGGTCCAATCCAGCCCACTCTGCATTAAATGCGCGTCGGATCAGCCCACGTCGCATTTAATGCGCGTCTTGTTGGGCCAGATCGTGTTGGACGCCTTTGGCGGTAGGGGATCGTGGGATCTGCCCTCGGGCCTTGCCCTGATGTGGCCTTAGCCACTGGATGTTGCCTTGTCAGGATCTGGCGAAGATTGTGAGCGGCTGGATGTCGCGTCTGTCCCACTAGCTCGTGCCCCTATCCCACCACGTGCCTGGTGACGTGGGGGATGAGGGGCGTGAGTGGAGACTCTTTCTGTCTTCGGCTCCCATCCCGGCTTCTTCAGCCGAGGTGGAGCTTTCTGCCGAGATGGCGCCCGGGGTGGCTCAGTTCGGCGCTAGTGGCCTGGAAGTGCCTGACTTCGGCCGGACCTCCTGTCCTGGTAGCCGGGGTGAGCTTGGTGCCACGTGGATGGCATGCGGATAGCACGTGAGAGTGCTTAGCCTCATCTGATGGCTGTGATTAGCGTAATCCTGTGGTTCTGGAAATCTCCCCACACAATTGCCCCCTAGCTTTTGACCTCTCAAGCGCCCTAGCCTTTAGGGGTGGAAAGCTAGAAGAGTCCGTCTGGAGGTGTGGCGTCCATTGCCTGGTGTCGCTTCAACTGTCCTGAAGCAATAAACGCTCTGACCTTTCTGTATCGGGAAGCGAGTCGACGGCCACACGCGTCGCCTCTTCACCGATTGCGCTGTCTCATTGATGGAATGGGCGCGGATGCGAAATCCGTCTTTTCGAATTTCGAAAGCAGCGCGCGCCGAGGGTTTTTTCTCCATAAATAGGGTCGTCTTCTTCTCTTCCTGTTTCTGATTTCTTTTCGCCTTCGCCCTCATCTCCGATTTCTGCTCTGCTGCTCAAGATCTTTCTAGTGAGGGCGACCGTAGGGCGTGTCTGGATCTATACTCGAGTTGCCTCTTTTCGTCTCTGTAAGTCGCCTCACGCTTCTGTGTAGCTTTTTCCTAGGGTTCAGCAGCCTTTAGGGTTTTTTCTTTTGCTGTATCCTTCCTTCTGGACATGGGCACCCCTAGGTTCAGTTTAGATACCGAAGAGGGCATAGCCAGATTTAGGGCTGCCTTCGATATTCCGGAGCGAGTCCTGCTCAAGCCGGCAGACTCCGTTGACTATGCCACGATGCGCTGGTCCGGCGGCTGGATGCCGTTCCCTCTGATCTCTGTGATCAAGGGCGGGGTCAGATTTCCCCTGCACCCTCTACTTAGAGCCTGCCTTAGTACCTGGTCCCTCACCCCTTGCCAGCTGATGCCCAATGGCTATAAGGTCATCATGGGCACGGCGAAGCTGAACGAGGTTTTGGGGATCGACCTGGGTGTCCATGATATCGAGGATACCTAGGACATCTGCAAGGCCGGGGAAGGGAAATATTATCTCCGGGTGAAGCCGCAATGGAGAGGCTTCGTCCTGGCCTTGGAGGATTCAAGTAAGAACGCCGAGGAAGCCTTCTTCTGTGTTTCGGGGGACTGGGAGTTCGGCGCTGGCGAAAGTAGGAGGCTAGCGGTCCCGCGCCGCCCTGGGATAGTCCCAAGTAAACATCGCTCCTTTTCATTCATTTTCTTTGCTTGATTTTGATGATGCCGAGCTGACTCCTCTATTGTTTGTTATGCAGAGGCAGGTGCGAGACGACGCCGAGCTGCGAGTGAAGGGTGGAGGAGGAACCCCGACGACATCAACAAGGTCGAGAGGTACAAGGGGCACGAGACTAGGTCGGCCTGGAAGCTGCTCGGATACACGCCGAGATACCGCGGCCACTACCAGAGGACCGGGGTACCCGAGGTGGACGAAACGCATCCTGATCGTCCAACCGTCTCCCTTGCTGTGCCTTCCGGGATCCCTTTGAGCGATCCTGCCGTTAGCCGAGCTGCATCTGGATCCGAGGCGTCTACTTCAAGTTCGGAACCGTCGAACCTGAGGCAGATAGTGGACGCTTATTCTTCCGATCAGGAAGAGGATATGGCGGGAAGGTCGAGGGAGCCTGCCGTCAAGGACCTAGCGGCCAAGTTCAGGCGGGGGTCCTCTTCCTCTGCGACGCCATCCCCTGCCTACACCCGAGCAGCTCCGAGCTCGGGAGGTGCTGGCGACACTTCCGCTCCTGCTCCTGCTCCTGCTCCTGCTTCTGCTCCTGCTCCTGCTTCGAGTGAGGGGGTTCGGCGACGTTCGCTGGAGCGCCCGAGGGAGGGGTCCCCGCCCAGGAAGAAGTCCAAGGCGGGTGAGAAGGATCTGGGGGCCGAACAGCCTCCGAAGAGTAAGACCCCTGCGCGGGCCCCCGGAGCCAAGGCTCCAGCTGAAAAGAGCGCACCGGCTGAGAAGAGCGTGCCGGCGGGCAGGGCGTCTGGCGGGACGACCCGCGAGCACAGCACCTCGGCGGGGCAGGGATCCGGGTCGTCTTCCGGACCCCGAACTGCCCCACCGCCATGGAGGCCGAGGATGGAGACGCAGCCCGGCAAGCCTCTGAACGTCGAGGATCGGCTGCTGGGGAACGCCGACGTCATCGGGGCTCTTGCCAAGGCCTGCGCTCTGCCGCGAGATATGGAGACGCATGAGACGTTCGACGATGAGAGCCTGATGGTCTCGGCGATCCAGGCCAACCTCCTGGTAAGTGTTTTCAGCGTTTTTCTCTTAAGTGACCCAGCTTGACTGCCCCGGTCTGACTCACTCCTTCCATGTGCAGAACGTGCAGAGGCTCCTGACTGTGGTGGGAAGGAGCGACAGGAAAGCGAAGAGGGTCTCCCAGCTGGAGACCGAGAGAGACAAGCTGAAGAAGGAACTGGAGGAGCTACAGGCGGGAATGGAGCGGATGAAGAAGGCCAGCGTTGATGAGGCTGCTCGGCTGGCATCGGCTCAGGCTGATGTCGCCGAACTTACGTCGAAGGCCAATCATCTGAAAGGCGAGGTCTGGGCAAGGAACAAGAAGACCGCCGAGCTGGAGTCGGAATTGGCAAGACTGAAGGCTGAATCGACGGCTGAGGGGACGAGGCTGCGCGGTGAAGTGCTGGCTGGGCGAGCCGAAACAGCGAGGCTGAAGAAGGAGAACGCCGAACTGGAGAAGGAGAAGGCCTCTCTTCTGACCGAGTCCCAGTCCGCCTTCCAGGATGGGGTGGATCACGCCACTGAGCTGTATGAGAAGCAGGTGGAGGAGATCACCGCCATCCTGTTCGAGGAAGGATGCCTGGCCGCACTGAGACGTGCGGGGGTCCCCGAAGATCATCCTGTCTATCGGGACCTGCCGAAGTACTCGGACTCAGCTCCTGAGCCGAGCTCTGCTCCCGCAGCCGAAAGTGCCCCATTGAAGCTCCTGCAATCGCTTCTGCTGCTGACGACGCTCCAGCTGCCCCGGTCTTGAACGATGCCCCGGTCGCCAGCGATGCTTCGGCCGTGCCTCAGGGTGAGACCTCTTCTGCCCCTGGTTCGGGTGAGGTACCGGTCGAAGCCTCCTCTGCTAGCGGCGCTCCATCAGATACAGTGATCGACCTAGTGGAGTCGCCGAAACCATAGTAGCTGGGCTCCTCTGTATTTCTGTCTTCTTGCGTGTAATGTTTTTGCTTCTTAGCCCTGTAATGCTCTCAATAATCAAATGAAAAACGGGCTTCTTTACTTGTGCATTCTTTTCTCTGCATTTGTTTCTCCTTCATTTCTGGATGTGCATTGAATGGTGCTTGAATGCCTTTAATACATCGCGTGACTCTTGAGGTAGAAGGACTCAAACGGTCCTCGTAGCTGTCCGTGCCAATTCTCCGTATTCTGGAGGCCATAAATAGTAGTAAATATGGTGGCACGGCCTATGAGGGAAATGGAAGGATGTCTCCATGTGGCGTCATAGGGATCGCTGGTCAACAGTCGTGCATCCCGAGCAACGCGTGGGAGACCTCGCCCCCATAACTTCCTTCGGAGGCCGAGCCCTTCTTCTTCCTATAAGTAGGGGCGACAGGCTTGCCATGGGCGATAAAAAGAACAGAACGTATGAAAGCTTAAATCACAGACATAAGAATCATGGCTGGTAGACATTCTGCAGTCTTTGATCCGGGGGGAAACCTTGCGCCTGTGGATGGCTTTCTTCAAGGGGGGAAGCCTGTCGTAGTCTGCGCGCTCTCTGAAGGAACTCTCCGTGGACTACGCGCTCTCTGAACGCGGGTTCACGCCCGGCCCGTCGAAATCGGATGGGTCGGGTTTCGTTGATGGAGAGAAGAAGAGGAAGAGGGGCGGTGGCGCATTCTCGTCCGACACGGCGGTGGCGCATTCTCGTCCGACACGGTCTGACGCCTTGGAGTGAGTGAAGATCAGAGTCTTCCAGCCTTCCTCTATTTTCTGTTTTTAGAGGACTGTGATCCTCCTTTCTGTACTTTGCTTTCTGTTCTGTAATTCTTGTAATAAAACAGTTTACAATGAATAAAAAGGAGGAATTCTGTGATCACCCAAACCGTGTATAATGCTTTTGAGTTCTTTTTCTCTTTCTTTGCACTGTTCTGGAATGCTTGCATTTTTGTGTGTTTGAGTGCCGGCACAGCTCTCTTCCTCTGGAAAGCTGCCCTTGGCCGAAATGGCTGGCTTTGGCCGAGACGAGCTGCCTTGTGCCGAAGTGGAGTCACCATTCCACTGGTCTCGGCTGTGGAAGCGTGAGCTCGGCAATGATCTTTGAGGGGTGTAAAAACCCTGATTTTAGGGATCCGGCCGAGTGTCCGAACTCGAGGCCTTCTCCAGGGTCCAGGACCCGGAGCTTTAGGAAACGACCGAGTCTGGACTCGAGGCCTTTTCCAGGGCGGTGACCCAATCCGGCCGAGTGTCTGAACTCGAAGCCTTCTCCAGGGCCCGGGGCCCGGAGCTTTAGGAAACGACCGAGTCTGGACTCGAGGCCTTTTCCAGGGCGGTAGACCCAATCCGGCCGAGTGTCTGAACTCGAGGCCTTCTCCAGGGCCCGGGGCCCGGAGCTTTAGGAAACAACCGAGTCTGGACTCGAGGCCTTTTCCAGGGCGGTAGACCCAATCCGGCCGAGTGTCTGAACTCGAGGCCTTCTCCAGGGCCCGGGGCCCGGAGCTTTAGGAAACGACCGAGTCTGGACTCGAGGCCTTTTCCAGGGCGGTAGACCCAATCCGGCCGAGTGTCTGAACTCGAGGCCTTCTCCAGGGCCCGGGGCCCGGAGCTTTAGGAAACGACCGAGTCTGGACTCGAGGCTTTTTCCAGGGCGGTAGACCCAATCCGGCCGAGTGTCTGAACTCGAGGCCTTCTCCAGGGCCCGGGGCCCGGAGCTTTAGGAAACGACCGAGTCTGGACTCGAGGCCTTTTCCAGGGCGGTAGACCCAATCCGGCCGAGTGTCTGAACTCGAGGCCTTCTCCAGGGCCCGGGGCCCGGAGCTTTAGGAAACGACCGAGTCTGGACTCGAGGCCTTTTCCAGGGCGGTAGACCCAATCCGGCCGAGTGTCTGAACTCGAGGCCTTCTCCAGGGCCCAGGGCCCGGAGCTTTAGGAAACGACCGAGTCTGGACTCGAGGCCTTTTCCAGGGCGGTAGACCCATGCTGTCGGAATCAGTCAGAGAGAGACGATAAGTTGATGACAAGGTGAAAGCTGCTTTTATTGATTTTGAGACTCGATACATCTTTAGAAATAAAATTTCTTCAAGTGGGATGCATTCCATGGTCTCGGCAGTGGCTTGCCTTCCAAGTCTTCGAGCTTGTAGGCTGACTTTCCTGCCAGTGAGACTATTCTGAACGGGCCATGCCAGTTCGGGGCTAGCTTCCCTTCGTTTGGCTCTCTGTCAGCTGGCAGGGTTTTCTTTAGCACCAGCTCTCCCGCGGAGAACTTTCTCTCCCTGACATTTTGATTGTATGCCCTGGCTAACCGTTGCTGATAGTCGGTCAGTCGCAGGGCTACTGCTTCTCGTCGTTCGTCTGCCAGCTCCAGCTCCATTGCCAGGTTCGTCTCATTTCGGCCTTGGTCGACCAGCTCTGTCCTCAGGGTAGGAAGGCCGATTTCCAAAGGAATGACTGCCTCCATCCCGTAGGCCAGAGAGAAAGGTGTTGCCGAGGTGGACCTCCTTGGAGTTGTTCTGTATGCCCACAGCACGCTCGGAAGCTCCTCTGTCCATCTGCCTTTTGCCTTGTCCAGTCGCTTCTTCAGGCCGTCCAGGATCACTTTGTTGGAGATTTCTGCCTGGCCATTACTCTGTGGATATGCCGGAGTGGAGTAATGATTTCTGATGCCGTGCTCTTGGCAGAAGTCTTTGAAGGACTTGGAGTCGAATTGAGTCCCGTTATCCGAAATCAGGGTCCGGGGGATGCCGAACCTCGTAAGGATGTTTTTCCAAACGAAGTTCCTGGAGTCCCTGTCCGTGATTGAAGACAACGGTTCAGCCTCTATCCATTTTGTGAAGTAGTCCGTAGCCACTATCAGCCATCTCTCGTTTCCTGGAGCTCGGTGAAGAGGCCCCACAATGTCCAGGCCCCATTGAGCGAAGGGCCATGGGCTAGAGAGGGGACTCAGATCTTGTGCTGGCTGATGGAGGGAGTGGGAGAACTTCTGGCACTTCTCGCATTTCCTGGCGTAGACCTGCGCGTCTTTCTGCATGTAGGGCCACTAGTAGCCCTGGCTTATTGCTCTGTAAGCCAGGGATCGACCTCCTATGTGACTGCCGCAGATTCCTTCGTGGATCTCATACAGGAAGTCGTCCACCTTGCTTGGATGGACGCATTGGAGGTATGGACCTATTTAGGACTTCCTGTAGAGTTTGCCTTCGGGAGAGAGCCAGAATCGCGCTGCCTTGAGTCTGATCCTGTGGGCTTCAGCCTTGTCCTCGGGGAGCTGGTCGTCCTTCAAGTAGGCGACAATTGGATCCATCCAGCTCGGGCCGGGGTCAGCACAGAGGACAAGCCGAGATGAATGGAGTTCTAAGCTTGATCTCGATACTGACCCAACCTCGATGGTCCTTTTCTTCCCTGCTTCGACAGCGGAGGCCAGGTTCGCAAGCGCATCTGCGTGCGTGTTGGTATCTCTGGATATTTGCCTGACCTCGGCTTTCTGGAAATGAGAGAGCAGTTTTTTCGCAAGGGCTAAGTAGGCCGCCATCCTGTCGTCCCTGGCCTGGTAGTCTCCAGCGAGCTGGCTAGTTACCAGTTGAGAGTCGCTGAAGATCTCCAGGTGCTGGGCTCCGAGGATTTGGGCGCTGTTCAACCCTGCAATCAGTGCTTCGTATTCTGCCTCATTGTTTGTCGCTTTGAAGTCGAGGGTGAAAGCCTGCTCTATGACCAGTCCCTCTGGCGATTGGAGAACTATGCCGGCGCCAGCTCTCTTGGAGGTGGACGACCCGTCGACAAAGATCTTCCATGCCGAGGTGGGAGACTGCTCGACCTCAGTTTCTACTGGCTCGTGCCCTGTGCCCCCCAGTGCCATGCCGAGCTGAGTCAGGGCCGAGTTGGGGGAGACGAATTCGACGATGAAGTCCGCCAGAATCTGGGCTTTGATCGCAGTTCGGGGACGGTACTGTATATCATACTGCCCCAGTTCAACTGCCCACTTTGATATTCGCCCTGAAAAATCAGCTTTCTTGAACACCGAACGGAGTGGATGCTCCGTGATCACCACAATGGTGTGGGATTGGAAATAATGGGAGAGCTTGCGGGAGGCACTGACAAGAGCCAACGCAAGCTTCTCCAATAGAAGGTACCTGGTCTCGGCATCGAGCAGGGTCTTGCTCGTATAATAGATTGGCTTTTGAATTCCCTCGTCCTCCCTGATGAGGACGGAGCTCACTGCGTGATCCGAGACCGTAAGGTATAAATACAGAATCTCCCCCAAAGTTGGGGTGGAGAGTAAGGGTGGTGACATTAAATAGGTTTTGAGTGCGGCCAATGCCTGGTCGCACTCGGGGGTCCACTGGAATTTCAGATTTTTCTTTAAAAGCTGAAAGAAAGGCCTGCACTTATCTGATGACCGGCTGATGAAGCGGTTGAGTGCTGCAGCCATTCCTATGAGCTTCTGAACTTCCTTCGTGGTAGAGGGGCTCTGGATGCTCTGGATCGCGGTGATCTGGTCCGGATTAGCCTCTATCCCCCTCCGCGTTACCAAGCTGCCGAGGAACTTGCCAGAGGCTACGCCAAAAGGCGCACTTGGAAGCGTTTAGCTTGAGCTTGTACGCGCGAAGGATGTCGAAGACTTGGCCAAGATCAGCCAGATGATCGCCGGAGTGCACTGATTTGACGACCATGTCGTCGATGTAGACCTCCACCGTCCGGCCGAGCTGAGCATGGAACATTTTTGTGACGAGGCGCTGATAGGTTGCCCCCGCATTCTTTAGCCCGAAGGGCATCACCTTGTAGCAGTAAGTGCCGCGGGGGGTTATGAATGATGTTTTCTCCTCGTCTGGCTCGTAGAGCGGGATCTGGTGGTAGCCTCTGTAGGCGTCGAGGAAGCTCATTCGGTCGTGACCAGCGGTGGCGTCGATCAGTTGGTCAATCTTTGGAAGGGGGAAACTATCTTTAGGGCAGGCCCTGTTTAAGTCCGTGAAGTCCACGCACACCCTCCACTTTCCAGTTTTCTTCTTGACCACCACCGTGTTGGCCAGCCATACCGGGTACTGGACTTCCCGGATGGCTCCTGCCTTCAGCAGGTTGTCGATCTCTTCGACGACCGCATCTGTCTGCTGCAGCCCTGTCCTGCGGGCCCTCTGCACTACCGGCTTGTGGTCGGGGTCCACATTCAGCTTGTGGCACATGACCTCAGGGTCGACCCCAGGCATCTCGCTTGGGCTCCAAGCGAAGACGTCGACGGTCTGCATCAGGAACCGAGAGAGTTCGGCCCTTTCCTCGTCTGGCAGCTGGGTGCCAATCAGGAAGAACCTATCTGGATCTGCCGGGTTTAGCCTGACCTCGGCCAGGTCCTCGATGCTCTTCTTCTCAGGATCTCGGCCGATTTCGTCGAGGCCTTTCGCGAACTCGGCGAGGTTGACGCGCTCTGGCTCCTTTACTGCCGGGACTGCGGCCAGCATGCACTGCCTGGCTTGCTGCTGATCCCCCTCCACTGTGACTACTTCCATCTTGCCCTCCTTGTTCTCATGGACGAACTTCAGCTTCTGGTGGAGGGAAGATGGGACGGCTTCTAACTTGTGGAGCCACGTTCTGCCCAAAATGACGTTGTAGGGAGAAGGGGCATCCACGACCAGGAAGTCGGCCGACACGGAGGCTCCGCCAACTCGGGTCTCCAAGGTGATCCTGCCCTTGGGGTAGACTGGTGTGGCGGACAACCCTAGCAGGGGTGCACGGACCTCCGTGAGGTCTGCTTCGGAGAGTTTCATCCTTTTGAAGCAGTCGTAGTAGAGGACCTCAGAGGAGCTGCCGGAGTCGACGAGGATCCTCTTCACTGTGAAGTCTCTCAGCTTCATGGTGAGGAGTAGGGGGTCGTTGTGAGGGAGCTGGATTCCCTCTAGGTCTCTGTCCGAGAACGAGATGGCGGGTCGGTCGCGGCGGGCTTTCTTGGATGCCGGGGCGATCTCGGCTTTCAATACCTCTTTCCCGTGCGAAGCCCGCCTGGCTTCGGCACGGGCCTGGGAGCTGTCCCGGGACGAGGAAGCGGGAACTGAGGACGCCAGATGGATCACGTTAATGATCTTCTCTGAATCCTCGCTGTCTGGAGCCTGGGCTGCGCTCTGGTGAATCCGGCCCTCGCTACCGCCGGCATCACCTGCCTTGACGAATTCTGGAATGTGGCCTTCTTCGGCCAGCTTCTCCAGGTATCGCTGCAAAGTCTTGCAGTCCTCGGTCTTGTGCCCGTTACCCCTATGGAAGGAGCAGTAGAGCTGGCTTCGACCGCCGGAGGTGGGCTCATTCTGCATGGGCTGAGGGTACTTGAAGAACGGCTTGGACCTGATCTTGGTCAGGATGCGGTAGATCGGCTCCTTGAAGACAACGCTGACGCTCTGACTGGCGCTGGAGGGAGGTCTGGGCTTCCAAGTGCCCCCAGACCTGGACGACGAAGGCTTCGCCGAACTGGAGACCCAAGCCTGCTTGGGCTCCTGCTTCTGGGAGGGCCTCCCGCCTCTCTGCCGAGGCTGGCTACTCTTCTGCTCGGGCTCCGGATGCCCGTCCTGATCCCTGGCTCGGATCTCGTCTTCCTCCTGGGCGATGAAGCGCTTTATCCGGGACATCAACTCCGGCATGGATTCTGGGGGGTCCCCGGCCAAGTCTTTTCGCAAGTCGTTGCCGGGGATCAGGGCATGCTGGAAGGCATAGATTGCCATCTCCTCCCTGGTGCCCTTGATCTGGCTGTAGACCGCCCAGAATCGCTGGGCGAACTTGGCGAGGGTCTCACCCTGCTTCATTCTCAGGGCGAGGAGGTCCCCTTCCTTCTTGGGGACGGCGCTGTAGGCTTAGAACTTCTTCAGGAAGGAGAGTTGGAGCTCCTTCCAGCTCGAAATGGACTTCTCTGGGAGAGAACAGTACCACTTCAAGGGGAGGTCACCCAAACTGGAGGAAAAGATTTTGCAGTTCAGGTGACCCTCATTCCCCCAGATGGACATCTTCTGGGAGAAGTGTCGGAGGTGAGCGGATGGGTCGGACAGTCCGTCATAGGGGACGAACCGCGGGACTGTGAACTTTCTGGGCAAGGGGGTGCGCTCGACCTCTTTGGTGAAGGGTGAGCCCCCCAGATCAGTGTGGCCACAGATCTGCTTCTGGTCCCGCACGTCCAGGTTGTGCTGGAGAGCCAATCTGACGCGTTTGTCAAACCGCTCCTGCTCATCGTCCTTCTCTGGAGTCTGAGCTCTGGGCTTTCGCTTGGGGTGGCTCGGGCTACGACGGCTATGAGTTCGGCCATCGCGGCTATGATGACTCTGGCTGTTGCTCGAGCCTTCGTCACGAGCCTGACTCCGTTTAAGGTCCAGATGATTTCTGAGGTCCTCGCGGGGAGGCTGGGCTGCCCTGCTGGGGGCGTCCCTCTTCTTCCCTTGAGGCTCAGAGACCTGCCTCAAGGAGGCAATTTGCGCTGCCCTCAGCTGCTGCTGGAGCTCGCGAATCAGCTGCTCTTGCTTCTGGAGGATAGCAGTTTGGGCTTCGAGAACCTCTCCAGCGGCAGGGGGTTGAACGTGGCGCGTCTCTCCTACGGCCACGGCTTTGTCCTTCCGAGGACGCTCATGCCGACGCTCGTCGCGTCTGGGTGGCATGACTTCTTCTGCTGAGATCGAGGCCTCGAGTCCCTCTTGGAGTGGGAACTCGACAAAGAGCTGAGAGCCTAAGCGGCCCTCGCCTGCAGACGTGCCATGCACCGTGCGGGAGCGCCCTTGAGGAGGGACGTCCGTTGGCGGTGGTGGCAGCTCGAGCGCTACTCTCGAGGACTCTACGCCCTTCCTAGCTTTCGGAGGCATGGCTTCTGAAAGATTGAGGTTAAGAAGGTTGGGAAGGTTGGGATATTACTTTCCCACAGACGGCGCCAATTGTAGGTGCAGAAAATAATGACCCACAATAAGAGGGGAGCCTTAGAGGACTTATCCGATGATGATGATGACTGGGTGCCGTCCGAAAGCCTGAAAGGGAAGAACACACGGTCAGAGGACCCTGGCCTGGGCGGCGCAAGGCTCTCCGATGCCAAAGTCAGTGAAGGAACTGGAACAATGGAAGGAGAGGAAGAAGAGAGGCAGAGTGACAGCTCTGTGAGTTGGGTTGTGCGTACCTTGCATGTGGAAATGCAATCCTTTTATAAAAGATTTGGAAGATATCTAGGACGATATCTTGGCATGGGTCTCATGATTCACTGGGAAGTCATGATCAGCCCACGTTGCAATTAATGCGGTCCAATCCAGCCCACTCTGCATTAAATGCGCGTCGGATCAGCCCACGTCGCATTTAATGCGCGTCTTGTTGGGCCAGATCGTGTTGGACGCCTTTGGCGGTAGGGGATCGTGGGATCTGCCCTCGGGCCTTGCCCTGATGTGGCCTTAGCCACTGGATGTTGCCTTGTCAGGATCTGGCGAAGATTGTGAGCGGCTGGATGTCGCGTCTGTCCCACTAGCTCGTGCCCCTATCCCACCACGTGCCTGGTGACGTGGGGGATGAGGGGCGTGAGTGGAGACTCTTTCTGTCTTCGGCTCCCATCCCGGCTTCTTCAGCCGAGGTGGAGCTTTCTGCCGAGATGGCGCCCGGGGTGGCTCAGTTCGGCGCTAGTGGCCTGGAAGTGCCTGACTTCGGCCGGACCTCCTGTCCTGGTAGCCGGGGTGAGCTTGGTGCCACGTGGATGGCATGCGGATAGCACGTGAGAGTGCTTAGCCTCATCTGATGGCTGTGATTAGCGTAATCCTGTGGTTCTGGAAATCTCCCCACACAAAACTGTCATTATATTATGAGCTTAGAACCTCTCTGGGGAAACTCTTTGGGACAAATTGTTTTTCATGATGCCCACCTGTGCCCATGTATGGATCGATCCCAAATCAACTTTGCTTCCAGAGTAGCATGCTGGGAGCGTGTTTTCTTGTGGGGCCCACCATGTCTATATATGGAAATTTATAGTAGTTTAGAATGGTATCCTACTCATTTATGGGGCATCTCCAAATTTTACTTAGAACTAAGTTGGTCCCATTGTACGATTGATCATAAAAAACAAGTCAAATTATGCATTAGTGATAATTATTTACATAATAAATATTAACTCATTTTAATTGAGAAAATTAAAATAAACTATTTAATTGATTAGAATGCCTAGCATGGTCATATCATGGGGACCTGGCCGATTTAAACGAAATAAAAAAAAATTTAATTTTTTTTAATGTTTATAAGTCTAGCATTAATGTATTTTCATAAAATAATTATAGGGTCAAGTAATGTCCAGGTGGGACCCACTCGTGATCCCATTTTCGATTTCATCCTAATTACCACGTCCCATTTGCATTAAACAAAAAAAAAAAAAAAGAAAAATCGTGTGGCCCAAATGGTTTTTTCTTTTGGCATTTTAGTTTTTTTTTTTTAAATAGTAGGGGCAAACAAACTGAAAAATTCAGTTTTTATAAAAGCTCCGTGCAAATCGAATTGGCCCAAATCCGACTTTTTTTTCCTTGGTTCCACCTTCGTTCCGACTTGTGGACCCAGGACTTGGCATATTATCAATTTTGGAGAATTTCTCCTAAAAACTAGGGTTTTTTTTTCTTCTTTTCATTGCATTCTCTACCCTGACTTAGACCCGGACTCTTCCCATATACGGTTCCAGTTTTTTGTTTCGATTCTATCTTCTCATTAACGGTTTCGGTTTCGGTTCCGGTTCCGGTTCTGGTTATGGACCCAGAAAACCGATTCGAAACAATTTCGATTCTATATTTTCATTAACAGTTCCGGTTCCCAGTCCACCATGAATTTGGACTAGAACCCACCCATTTATATCCTTAAATATAGGGAATAATACATCTGACCCACGAGTCATGGAATCGAGTATATCTTACTTGTATGTCATGGAATAACATATCTGTCAAGGCCTTGGTATGCGTTGGTGGTCTGGGTGACCATTGGGTCGGTCATGGTTGGAACTTGGAACATGTTGTACAAAAGATGTACTCCCCTTGGTGATAACTAGAATTATAATACTTTCCGTTGTTATCCTCAACAGTCAACACCTATAGCAGGGTAGCTCACTAGCAGCCCTTTACATATAACCTAGAATTTTATTTATGCCCCGCTCTGATTCACTATCGGTATCTGGTTGTGTACAGGCCATTGCATACCTAACCTTTCATAGGCTTAAGGTACTTTTACGATTACCACAGCTTAACATGTAACAATAGTATGCAATAGGTGGTATGTTATCAATTACAAAATTACAGTTTTTTTTTATAAAAATTACAGTTAGCATGTGGTCTTTCAAAGATAACACAAAGGAAACACAAATCTGTATTTACAACTATATATGCTATTCAATCCTCCAACACGTATCACTACTGTTCATATGGGATCTAAAGGAACTAGAATCAATTATCACAAAGTAGCCAGATATACATTACTGACAGTATATTACATGTACTTCTCATGAAGACACTGATTACGTAAATAGGTGTAAAGCAAATTACTACTTTCAATTACTAACAAGAATAACCAGCAACCATTCAAATTATAGTGCCAAGTAATATAACATGTTACATGCAACTATTCAACTTCTTACCACGTTCTCCCCCCACTTCCATATGCACCCACTCTACTTTCCACTTATCACTCCGCTCAACCACTTTATTTCCATACAAAATCTTGCCTACTCTATTGGTTTTCATATTTCCTATCCACCCCCACCTCTTTTACTTTATTTCTACCCACAAACTCTTGGATTTAAAAAAGAGGTGGTACTGTAATAATCCTTTTTTTTAATGTTCTTTGTCATTGAGCGTTTGGAGATGATTCTACGTGACTTGAATTTCTTTTTAATTGATTTTATTGGTAATTGAGCTAGTCATTAATTAGCGCTAAGTTGATTTCCTTATAATTGGCAGTAAAGATCCCTTTTTTTTTTTTTGGTTTCAATAGCCCTTTTTATTTATTTAGTTTGGGACAATTACCGTACGGACGGCCCAAGACCCGAGAATTACTCCATAAAAGATGGAAGAATGAAATTTACCTTATAGAAGATCGTACACAAAAAACGTCCAAAATGGGACCGAAATACCCTTTTTCATGCGATATCCTATGGGGGTAGGATATCGCACATTTCGACATCGCAAGAACTTAGGATATCGCACAGTTCGATATCCTAGACCTGTAGGATATCGCACAACCACCTACTTCCATCACATCACGTACCACAGTTTTCACCACAAAAGATCCGTTTCATCTTCTCCGTTTTCTCACTAAGGATTTCTGATTTTGGGAGCCCGCCAAACTTTTTATCTGGGACCGAAAATATTTCAAAAGAGGAAAATCGATGCTCTCTCCTCTCTCAAGTCTCAAGCCCTCTCTTCTCTCTCTCTTGTCTCTCCATCGCACAACAGAGCCTCCTCCCTCTCGCTCGACTCGTCTCTCCGTCGCACAACTCCCTCTCGTCTCGTCTCGAGCGGCGCCTTCGCCAAGATGAACATCATCATCGTCTAAATTAATCAACAGGATCTTCAAAGATGCCATTGGATTTGGGGTTTTAGGGTCTTAATAAACACCTTTCCCTCTCTCCCTCCCTAGTAAAATCCAGCAGGCATTCAGCCCTCCCTCCCTGCTTCTCAATGTTTGCTATTTTTTTGGTCCCACGCCTGATGTTCAATGTCCTGTTACATGGTTTTTCTTTCTGTGTATGATTTGTGTTTTGTTCGATTTGAGGGTTTGGGTTTGGGACTATAGGATTTGTGGTGGAGATTTGAGGGTTTGGGGTAGGGATTTGAGGGTTTTGCTAACTGGCCTATAGCCATTCACTAGCCCAGCCCATTCTCTCTCTCGACCATAGCCATTGCTATGTTTTTTTTTTTTGTTTTTTTTTTTTTTTTGGTGTTTCAGAGTGTTCTGGTATATGGAAGGATAAAGCTCAGAGAAAAGAAGTTCCTGAATCAAGTTCAGTGTCACGTGACAAAAATGATATAAATAGAGAATTGCAGAATTTGACATTGGTGATCAGAGACATGAAGCCTAAAGCTTGCAATTGAGATGCACAATAGATTGTTGCATGCAACACTAGAAGAGAAAAAAGAGAAGATGAAATTGGGGAGTCTATATGATTTGTATTTGCGTAAATTGTACCATGTAATGTTGTTTATGTTATGTTTTTTTAATCTTGATAGTAACTTGTACCCATTTATGATCAATGAAACTTTTTTCATGTTGCTCTGACAATGATCCCCTCTGGCAGTTTTCAGTTCAATATTTTCTTTCATAAAACCGTATGCATCTCAAACATTTATAAAAAAAAAAAAAACCAGCCCCCTTCCCAGCAGATTGAAGCTGAAGGTCAAAAAATCAGCCATCCCCAAACAGAACCTGTAAATACTTTCCAGGGTGATGATATCCAGATTTGGATCCAAATCAATCTAATAGTTGGTCCTAGATCTGGACCTGGGTCCCATTATTCTAAGTGGATCCAGGTCTAGTGGTCATAATTCAGGTCTATGACTTTGACTTTGGATCAGATCTGGCTCCAAACTGGTTCTTACCCATTTACAGTTTTACCCCAGAAATGGAATGCCCTCTACTCTCAAATGGGCTCAATTTTTTTTCTCAATTATTGAATAAACAAGAGGATGCTTACAATTTCATCTGATTACTTCTGACCACAAGGTTTACTACTCATGTATTAAATTGAGAATGGGTTTTCTTAACTGAAGATAGTTTAACAGATTTGTCTGACTCACACTGCACAAAGAATTCCACTAGGAGGCTAAAATGTGTGACCAAAGATCTAAAGGATGTGTGCATATTTATTCCCCAAAAGAATCAGTGTCAACTTCAAAATACATGCTGCAAGCTGGCCATAATCAATAACATCATAGCATCTCAAACAGTTGTAATGATCCTGTATTGACATTGAGAAAACTCATGGAAAATACCTACAGAATTCAACACCATACCATAAAAAACCATTCTAACCATTCTAATCAATCGAACACCATACCATAAAAAACCATTCGTGCATTAGTACATTCAACCAATCCAACACCATACCATTCTAACCATTCATCCAATCCAACACCATATACCATAAAAAAACCATTCGTCCATTAGTACATTTAACCAATCCAAAATCCATACCATTCAAAATAGGCCAAGTTAGTACATTCAATACCCATTCAAAACATGTTTATAATTTCCCACTTCCATTAGTACAAGGTCAAAACATCATCCACAAGGTAGTGGTCAAAACATCCTGCACATACAGCCTTCAGGTCACATATAGTCAGCTGAAACCTTGATCAGGTCACACCAGCCTGCACAATACACATTAAGATAAAACACATTAGAATTTCCACTGATTGATAAATAAGAAGGGTGAACAATTAGTTGGAATTTGTATCTTATAAAAAAAAAAAAAAGAGACCAGAGAATGGAGATAGATGATAGATGGCACCATTACATAATCTTAGAAGTTTAAAAACAAAAACAAAGTGCATATTCTGTACTAAAAAATATGATCAAATTGAAGATGTAGAAAAAAAACCAGTTATTAGTTCAACGAGATGGAGAGAGGAGGGGGGGGGGGGGGGGGGGGGGGGGGCTGGTTTGGGTTGAAAAAAAAAAAAAAAAAAAAAGGCCCTGGGTTTTGGTCGACCATAGCTAGATTGGGGGGAACAGGGGAGTGGGTTCTCGTCTTGGGTGAGCACTGGTGAGATGGGGAGAGACATGGTAGGCGATGGAGGGAGGGAGGGAGGTGGAAGTGGGAACCTGGTTTGGGCGAGACAGGGTAGGCGCCAATGGGTTTTGGGCGAGATGGAGGGAGGGAGGTGGAAGGGGGGACCTGGTATGGGCGGGCTAGACTAAAACCTACGTCAGGCCGGAGAGGGGGAGGAGAGGAGGGGAGAAGAATATTAGATTATATAATGAGGGAGATGGTGGAGTGCATCAGGCAGGGCAGTTCTCGCTATAGCGAGAATACAAAACTATGAACACATTAAAAACCCATGGCTACAAAACCCATGGCTTTTTTCGAAAGAGGAAGTATTGGGATTTGGGTTTTTTTACCTACAGCTGAGAATGGGCGAGAGGGTTTAGATCTTCTGAAAACCGTAGCAGAGAGCGCTGAAAAGTATAGCCTCAGAGTGAAGGATCTAAGGCCGAAGGAGAATCGAAGATCCAAAACGTTACACAGTTGAAGAAGATGATGACAGTAAAAGGGGGTTCCTGCAATATCCATAGCAAGACGATGACAATAACACAAAGGGAAAAACAATGGAAGATCGAATAAGATGATGATGACAGTAAGAGGGGGTTTTTACCGAGTTGAAGCTCCGTGCTGTTTAACTTAGGTTGAAAGGAGACAGTAAAATTTTTTTAGAGATATCCCACAGACATAGGATATTTAACTGTGCGATATCCTACATTTGTAGGATATTGAACTATGTGATATTCTAAGTCCTTGGGATATCGAACGGTGCGATATCCTACCCCCATAGGATATCGCTCCAAAAAGGGTATTTTCGTCCCATTTTATGTCGTTTTTTGTATGCGATCTTCTTTTTAATCTTTAATGAGAGTACGATAAATTTTCCATTTAGTTTTTCATTAGTCTGTATTGCTGGCAAGCTTCCCTCCTTAAAAAGCCAGTGTGTCCTTTCAGAAACTTTCCCAATATAAAATTGCGGGCTTGCTATCCACGGAGAAACAAGTTGAAGAATGGTGCTGCAGCTACGGATTTTTCACCCACCACTGTTCCTTGAGAAAGCGCTCAAACTCCAATTTTCCTCTGCTACTGCTTCTTTTCTCCCTCCTCCTTTCAAGCACCAGGCCTTCACCATCTTCTCTTCATCATCTTCTTCTTCTTCATGGACAGGCATTTTCTGCCTCGCCAATCCAAAAAACCAGGTACTCATCTTTGTCTTCTTTTCCACGCGCGCACAAAAAAAAAAAAAAAAAAAACCATCTTGATTACTCACTCAATAACCCCATAACTTCTCTGGTACATATATTCAAACACTTGGTATGCAATGCTTTTGCCTCTCAGAAGAAGCACTACACACAACTACTAGCTTCTCAAAAGCCAACTGAAAAAGTTTCTCATGATGATGGAGACGAAGGGGGAAGAAAAACCCGTAAATTCAATTATGACAATGACGACGATGATGACGAAGATAAAACCCATGAATCATTTTCATCCCAGAAAACTAATGCTGCTAATGACCCATTCCTAATGAGTGCTGAAGAGAGAAGAGAATGGAGAATGAAGATTAGAGAAGTGCTTGATTCAGCCCCAGATGTCGAAGAGGAGATGGACCCAGTTGAGAAGAAGAAGAGGATGGAGAAGCTTTTGGCCAATTACCCTCTTGTTGTCGATGAAGATGACCCCGATTGGCCTGAAGATGCAGATGGGTGGGGTTTTAATCTCAATCAGTTCTTCAATAAGATTACAATTAAGAATGTCAAGAAGGATGATGACGACGAGAATTATGACAGCGATAAGGAAGTCGTTTGGCAGGACGACAACTACATTCGCCCCATTAAAGATATCACCACTGCAGAATGGGAGGAGACAGTGTTTAAGGACATTAGTCCTCTGATCATCCTCGTGCACAATCGATATAAGAGGTCAGTCTTATTCATTTTAACAGTGGATGCTTCATGTGTATCTTTGGAGTTGTGTCATTTTTCCTCTAGTCTTGCCTTAACAACAGTGATCAATGCAATGTTCTCATAATTGAATGGGATCATAAATTGATTTGAAGAATCCAATATAAAACCCAAATTGTAACCATAGATCTTTCTTTAATTCAATAAGAACTCAGAACCATATGTTAATTCTTCCTCTTCTCTCTCAAATTTTCCATGTATAGTCTATTTGCAAAAATGGCATATCTACCTTAAATAATTCCATGCTGTCTAATGTTCTATTTTCCTTCATGTAGCTAAGACTATCTATAACATGTTTTTTTTTTTTTTTTATGTCGCTTTAATTTTCTATTTTCCTTCATCTAGGTTAAGACTATCTTTACGTCTGTTCTAGATATTTTGTTGAGTATTCCTTGATTTGGTTTCAACCGTAATTTTCGATGAGTCTTTAAAATAAATCATCTATTTTTAGTTCCATCTTCTTTTACCAATATCCTTTTATTTTTAAATTTAATTCACTTTGCATGATCAAGGTCTCTAGTTTCTTTATTTGATTTTGGCTCGCTTGAGCATATGAATTGTCATGAGCTTCATATTTTGTTTTGCTTACAACTTTCATATTGTTACTATTATTATTATTATTATTATTATTTTCTTCTCTTTTTTAATTTTTGCGAACTCAAACCATTATAAGTCTTATTATGTACTTCTTTTTATCAGTCATTCCTCATACGAGATTCTAGTTGTGCTATTGCATCTCTTTTATTGGATCAATTGAGGCACATGTTATGAATCATTGTGGCTAATTAGGCAGCTGTGTGCTGTGGGAATCTGCTATGGATTGGATCTGACAGTCGAACCCCTAGCTTTAAGCTAGAAATACAAGGACCAGCCCAATCAAAACCACCTCCAAGCCTAACTTAGCACAACTTACTGGTCTTTGAGTTTTAGTCTAGAATCCATGCTTAATCATAAAGGAAAAGAGAATACCCAATTAATTGAATGATAAAATGAATGAAGCATTTACACGTAGGTCTTTAAGGGAGCCTATTGGTCATAAGGGAAAAAAAAAACATGGGAACTCTCATGTTGGATGTGTGATTCTAATTCCTAATGTTTGTTAAAATTAAAATAGCAACTTTCTAAAGAATCCAATCCGATGAATTTAGGCTTTATGAAAATAGAAAGAACGAGGACTTTAGAAAATAGAAAGAACTAGGAACTAGAAAGAACTAATTTGTGACCTAATAAGTGGAGTCCATTCTTTAAGCACGCGTGGTCCTCCTAGTGTAGACTACATGTGATGTGAGGCTTGGTTGGGCCTGGTCTTGGTCCCAATGGGCCTAAACTTGGGCCATAAACCTATTTGGATGGGCCAGTTCATGGACCTGTCTTGTGTCAGTTCTCCCTGGCTTAGAGTGATTTCGTCCTTGTGTCCACCGGGATAAAAGAAAATCCACTAAACACACTCATATGTTGATGGTTGATATACCTTTTCACACAACATAGTTTTTTTTTTTTTTTTGAATGATCACACAGCATAGATTTTGTTGCTAATTTTTTCGCCTCCAATCAAATGTATAGTGGAGTTGTTGCTTCTTCTAACAGTCAGACTTTGCTTGAATTTAGAACCATGTATGATCTAACTGCTGAATTTGAACTGTCAGATTGCAGTGCTCAACTATTAATATATTGTCCCCCAAAAAATAAAGTCGATGCGGACTTCACTGGTTGGGTCTTTTTGTTGAACTACTAAGAGAATGGAGTTGTCATCTCTGTGATTCAGCCCCTCCATCTACAGGCTTCAGTTTAACTAGCACAATAACCTGTGCTTACCACGGGTATACCAATAGCATTTCAAATTGAACAACCATAAATTTGAAAATTAAACGAACACTTAAAATTGTTTTTTGAAGGAAAATTAAAAAAGAAAAAATAATGAAAGCACCTCTTTCTGCAATCCTAGAAGAGGTGGAATAGAAAGAGAATACGAGAAGCGATTTAGGTTAGAAAGGCAATATGAGGGTATTGAGAAATTTAGTTGTTTCATAAGAGAGGGAAATAGAAAAAGAGAGGAGATGTGAGTAGTTACATGTTAATGTGGAGTAAATGGAAGTTGCAAGGATAATTAAATGGGAGATGAAAGTTGTTTAAAAAGTGGGAAACAAGTTAGAACTGCAATGATTCAAGATAAAAAGGATAATCTCTGTCAAAATTATGAAGCAAGGTCAAAATTCTATCCAAAATCCTTGGCTTTAATATATTATAATGGGATCTGCAAAAGAAGTAAAATATTCCATCTTCAGATCCGACTTTCTTCTGTCTCTTCTATCATTCAGCCTCCCTTTTCCCGAAATACCTCTTTGATGTTTTATTCTTTTCTGATGTTGCTCTTCAATCCCTTAATCTTTAATGGTTTTAGAAGGATTTTAAATGGCAGATTTTTCTTCCAACAGTTGAGAATTCTAGCTGTCTCATTAGGGTTTCCTTGTTTCTTTGTTAACACATGGACTTGAAAGCTGATACATTGCAATGAAGATGAGGATGCAATATGGACTATTGGACATCATGACTCCTTTGTCTTGAAAACTGTTAGATATCCTTGAACCATGCCAGAAGCATACAAGAGATCACAAAAACATACAGAAGAGAGACAAATTGCAAAAGAATATCTTGTGTTTTGTATTGACTATCGATCCATATATATAACACAGTATGGAGAGATTAATGGATCTAATTACATGATTACAAGTATAGATAAGGAAGCTAATACCTATCTAGTATCTATTAACAACTCATACAATCTTTTAGATTTGTGGGCTGACCCAATACATGGGTTGAGGGCTGACCCATTAGGTCTAGCTAACCTGTTGACCTATTTCTTTGCACCCCCTCTCAAGCTTTGGATGGGAGAATGTGACCATCGAGAGCTTTGAAACTAGTTTCGAAAAACGAGAGGTGGATTGGCTTTTGGTGAAAAAATTTGCTATCTGAGCAGCTGATGAAATCTGAAAGAGTTTTATAGTAACACTCCGAACATGTTGACAAATGAAATGACAGTCAACTTCAAGATGTTTGGATCGTTCATGGAAGACATCTTTTATTGCCAGTTTCCGTGCACTTTCACTGTCCGTAAAGAGAGGCGTAGATTTAGGAACTAGAACTCCTAAATCCCGAAGTAACCAGCGAAGCCAAATAATTTCAGTAGTGGTGTGAGATCCAGCACGATATTCAGCTTCAGTGGAAGATCGTGAGACAACTTCTTGTTTCTTGCTCTTCCAAGAAATGAGAAAGGAGCCAAAAAAAATGGAGAAGCCTATTGTAGAGCGCCGATCATGGACATATCCTGCCCCGTCGGAGAATAGCCATGTAGAGTAAGATTTTGACTGGAGGAACGAAAGAGGGCACGGTTGGAACTTTCTTATAAGTATCTCAGTATGCGCAGTACAGCACCCCAGTGAGTATGAGTGGGTTGCGCAACAAATTGGCTTACTATATTTTTCTAGCAAAGACAATATCTGGTCTGGTAATCGTAAGATAAACCACGCTGCCAACCACCTCACGATAACGAGTTGGATCAGAAAGTAAATCTCCATCAGTAGTTTGGAGCTTCAAATTATGTTCAATTGGAGTGGAGACAGGTTTAAGATCTGTGAGTCCAGCTCGTTGGAGAACTTCATTCCAGTATTTCGTTTGGGATAAAAGATATCCTTTGGGAGAGTAGGCAACCTCAATGCCCAGAAAGTACCGCAGATTGCCCAAGTCTTTCATCTCAAATTGTCGATAAAGAAAACACTCCAAGGATAGAAATACCCGGAGCATCATTGCCATTTATAATCATATCATCGACATTGAGTAACAAGAAAACACATCCAGATCGCGAATAGCGAGTGAAGAGAGCAGAGTCATGAGCACTCTGAGAAAAACCAATGCTGATAATACTGGTGCTAAACTGTTCAAACCAAGCACGAGGGGCTTGTTTGAGTCCATATAAAGCGCGTTTGAGATGACACAGAATGAGGAGGTCTCACAATGCTTGGAGGAGGATGCATATAGATTTCTTCTTGGGAATCCATTCTAAAGTGCATTCTTGACATCAAGTTGATAGAGTGGCCAATGTCTAACAGCGGCAACATAGATAAAAGTACGGACAGTTGTCATCTTAGCAACCGGAGCAAAAGTCTCCCCATAATCTACCCCATATTCTTGTGTAGCCTTTTGCAACCAAGCGAGCCTTGTAACGATCAACAGAACCATCAGATTTGGTCTTGATCTTAAAAATCCATTTGCAGCCGATAGCCCGTTTCCCGGAGGGAAGAGGAACAAGGTCCCGTGTTTGAGTTTTCTATAGAGCTCCAAGTTTTTCGGTAATGGAAGATCTCCAGTTCGGATGAGTAATGGCCTCCTTATAGGGTTGTGGTTCTGCCAAAGTATGAATTGCTGCAAGGAAGGACTTATACGATGGAGAAAAATGATCAATACAAACAAAGCCAAAACGGGAGGGAGGGATTTTGGTGCGCAAGGGGTGCCTTTGAGTTTGAGGAGGATCCTGCACATCTGGAGCAGAGGAGATGGGCCTATTGTCAGAAGAAGGAGGTGGGGCTGCAGATTCCGAAGGAGTAGACGGAGGTTTGGGCCGGCGATGATATACCTGTAGGGGTGGAGGAGAAGGGGTATCGGAGGGAAACAGGTATGGAAAGGGATCAAGAGGATAGACCGTAGGTTGCTCAGGAGAAGGGGATTGTGTAGGTAATGTATAGAAAGATATATGTTCCAAGAAGGTGACATTACGAGAGACCTGTAACCCATTGGTTTTAGGATCATAGCATCGATAGCCTTTTTGTTCGATGCCATACCCTAAAAAGACACAGACAGTGGATTTTGGGGAAGTTTGGTTTTCTCATTATCATGCAACAGAACAAAACAGGTGCACCCAAAAACTTTGAGATAGGACAAGTCAGGTTTGCAGGAGAATAATTTTTCATAGGGAGATGTGCCAGATAATACAGAGGATGGTGTTCTGTTAATCAGATAGATTGTAGTTAGGACTGCTTCCCCCCATAATTGCAGAGGCAGATGTGAGGAATAAATCAAGGATCTAGTAGTCTCTAGGATATGTTTGTGTTTCCGTTCTAGAATATGTTTGTGTTTCCGTTCTGCTACTCCATTCTGCTGTGGTGTGGCAAGACATGATAATTGAGCCAGAGTCCCTTGACTGGTCAGGTAAGAATGAAATTTGTGGGACATGTATTCTCCCTCGGAGTTAGACCTGAATATTTTAATCCTCGTGTCAAACTGAGTGGAAACCATGGTGGAGAAAGCAGTGTAGATAGTGGATAACTCAGAACGGTTTTTCAATAAATACAACCATGTATTTCTAGTGAAATCATCAATAAACAACACATAATAAATAAAACAACCTTTCGTTGGCTGAAAGGCAGGTCCCCAGACATCAGAATGCACCAAAGCGAAAGGAGCATTAGTAAAAGAAGTGCTTTTATTATAAGGGAATGCATGTTGTTTACCAAATTGGCAACCAAAACAAGTAGAAATGTCTGATACAGAAATGTTTCCAAATACACCACTAGTAAATAAAAACTTCATTTTATTTAAAGACAAATGGCCTAAACGAGAGTGCCAAAGAGCAAAGGGTGATGTAGATGAAACGAGTGCGGTGGGGATATGCTGGATGATGGAAGATGCAGCGAGTGGAGATAGTAAAGTTCTCCTAACCTAAGGTCGGTCCCAATCTGTCTCCCTGTGCGTGGATCTTGCACAGAATAGCCAGTAGAAGAAAATGAGACATGAAATCTAGAAGAAGTCAATTGACTAACAAAGATTAAGTTGATAGACAGGTGAGGAACACATAAAACATTAGTGAGAGAGATCAACTTATTTGAAACCGAGCCAATAAGGGAGACTGGTAGAGGAGTGGCATCGGCTGTATGGATGGTGAGAGAGCTAGCATGGGTATAACAATTATGAAGTTTGGAAACATCATTTGTCATATGATAGGATGCACCAGAATAAAAAATCCATGTAGTATCAAGAGTACTTGACGGACCAGAAATGGTCATGGCAAAACCAGAGGCGAGGGGGTAGTGGCCATTTGAGAAGCAGAACCAGTGGAGGAAGCAGAAATAACTGTTGCATGCGCTCATCAACCATAGCCTAAATCTAAGATGCAAGATCCATTTGCGGAGGCACAAAACTATCATCTTCAGTAACATTGGCTGCATAGGGTCGCTGTGGATAAGATTGCATGGGACCACGATTGGGCTGTTGACCAGAGTGTTTGTTCTTATTGTTTGGCCTTTGAGGTCTGGTTGGGCAGTCCCGTTTCCAGTGTCCTTTCTTCTTACAATAATTGCAAAAGTCATCGGTACCAAATGGAAAAGAGCGATCATTTTGTGGGGTACTGATATTTGCTGACAGTACATGTGTGGGTTCCACATGTTTCTTCCTTGTAAGAGAAAGCTGAGTTTGCTATTCTGCCAGAAGTTCCGAGAGTGTCGTATCAATGAAAGGTAGTGGTGACCAATGTAATAAATGACCACGAACATGTTCAAAATTAGGGTGGAGGTCCATAAGAAACTGAACCAGGTGAGTCTGCTGCCTATAGACTTCAAAGGTGTGAGCATCATCAGTTGTTTTAAAAGTGGGTTCCATTTGAGCCAGTTGATCCCATAAGGCAATCATTTTGATAAAGAAATCATGAATGGAGTCATTTCCTTATTCTGCATTTTTTATTTCCCATTCTAACTGATACTAGCGAGTAGCATTAGACTGAGTATATAATCGTGCTAAATAATCCCAAGCAGCCTTAGGATAATTGAATTTAGCCAATTGATTCCCAATAGATGGAGTGACTGAATTGGCAATCCAAGAATTTATTTTCCCGACGAAAGCTTACCATTCCTCAAACGTAGCATCCTTACTATCTGGTGTAGGGATCTGCTGAACAACATATTTCCGCAGTTTTTTGACCTTTGAGGAAATTTTGCATGAGATGGGACCAATAGGGATAATTTGTGCCATCAAGTTTGACAGTAATACCCGATACCGTTCGATCAGAAGACATTAGAACAAAACAATTTGCTTACAGACTGAATATATGAGAATCCATCCCCAGAAACCAAGTCAGATTTGAAATCCAGCCACAATCAGTAACCAGATCTGAAAAATTCCAACAAAGGAGGTCCAGGTGGCTTGAATCTGAGCACAGATAGTGCTATGGGCCCCAATGAATGATCAGATGACAAATCATAGCCACAGGGAGCAAGCTGATAAAAAAAATCCCAGAAAATGGTCTAGGCGACCTTGAATCTGGGCACAGATATGATCTGTGGGCCCCACTGGATGATCAGATCACACAGTGATCTCTGCCTCAAAAATCTGAAACTCCTCTAAGTGGAATTTTGATGAAAGCTTGAAAAACCAGAAATTTGAACGGTCTTGATGAAAACTATTTGCTCAAATGAGAGAAGTACAAATAAGAGAGAATGGCCTACCTTAGTTGATAAAAAAATCTGAAAAAAATGTGTAGAATTCCTAGGATTGATGGGCAACCAGGATAGGAAGATTTCTCTGGGCAAAGTGGGCCACCTTTGATCACAGTAGATACAGTGCTTTTCACAGACGAAACAGGACTGTCGCAGGGCTTCTCTTATGCTTGAATGGATAGACGATCAGGCTCTGATACCATGTTAGATATCCTTGAACCAAGCCAGAAGCATTCAAGAGATTACAAAAACATACAGAAGAGAGACGAAATGCAAGAGAATATCTTGTGTTTTGTATTGACTATCGATCCATATATATAACACAGTATGGAGAGTTTAGTGGATCTAATTACATGATTACAGGTATAGATAAGGAAGCTAATATCTATCTAGTATCTATTAACAACTCATACAATCTTTTAGATTTGTGGGCTGACCCAATACATGGGTTGAGGGCTGACCCATTAGGTCTAGCTGACCTGTTGACCTATTTCTTTACAAAAACTAGATTGTTTCCCTCTAGTCCTTCTAATTCTATCTTTAACATCCAAGCTTAAGTGTGGTACTCCAATGGGCTGTTCGAATTTTGGATATTACTTCTAGCGCATCACGTGGATTGTCTTTATTAACTTTCTAAGCGTCAGGTATTAGTAGCCAGTTGAGTCAATCTGTACAAACGTGAGTCAGTTTTTTTTTTTTTTGGAATGGTAAGATGAGTGAAACCTGCAACCACAGTGTTGTGAGAATGATCACCTTACGACTATGCTACGGGTTCTTGTCTACCTAATTTGCATGATTTTTCTTGGTCCAATCTTCATCTTTTGTCTGCCGAATTTGCATTATTTGTCATGGTCCCATCTTCATCTTTTGTTTATATTATGAGCTCACTCGGGAAAAGAATTCAAAAGAAGATCATTGTCTGTTTATGCTAGCTAATGCCATTATTTGGCACGGTCCCATCTTCATCTTTTGTTTGCCTTAATGGAAGTTGTGCTTATTAGAAGTTTCAACATGTAGTTTGAAGTCTTTTTCTAAATTTAGTCACAACTTGTGAATTCTTCTAGGCTCATCTGCCTCATTGCTGTTTTGAGAGTGAAGAATATTGTAGGTTCTATCGCTTTAGGAAAATTGAATTATTGGATTTGGCCATATGAACCCAGTGAGGTTCTAAAAGCTATTCCATATTCCCAATTCCAAGTTGTCATTTGCATGTAGTTGTCTAAAATTTTCATTTGATTATATAGCTAATGATCTCATGGTTACTTCGTCTCAAGAAAGATAGGATGAGATATAGATTTCTCTCCTGTAACTGATGCAGGCCCTTGAGTTAGGGCTCGAATAGAAGTCCCGAAGCACGTGTCTGCAGACACTGCACGTCTCCGCAGAGGCCATAAGCAAGAGCGCATCTCAAAGGGCAAACCAAATTCTGTTAATCAACTCTTTGAATATTCCATAATTCCATATACATAAGAAAACAAATTTTAGGGGCAAAGAAACCTAAACAAACAAGGAACCTGATAAAACCAGAATCCTATCCCAATGAAGATTTGGGGGTATTTTGGGGCTATGATTTGTGTTCGGATGGATTGGAAGCTGGTAACAGGACATGGATCGATGGTGATGGGGTTATGGGAAAGAGGCAATGGAATGGGGATAGTAATTGGGCAGAACCTGAACGATCTGACCTCTTCGGCTCTGATACCAACCAATGCAGGCCCGGGCTTGCGTAGAAGTGCCGAAGCACGATACCAGTGCCGAAGCGCGTGTCCGCATACACTGCATGTGTCCGCAGAGACCATAAACGAGGACGCACCTGAGAAAATCCAACTCTATGAATATTCCATGTCTACAATGCCATATATAAAAATAATAATCTTAGAGGCTAAGAAATCTAAACAAACTAGGAAACTAATAAAACTAGAATCCTATCCTAATTGCAACTCATTAAAAAATTAATTAAATAAAATAGCAAAATCCCTAAACTATCTTGGGCCCTACACATGTGGCCTGAGGTCTATCCTGCTCAGTAATGCTTCTGAAAAATGTTATTGATTGATTATAGCTTATCGACTTTTACATTCAACCTCCTAACTGTGCCTCTTGCAATAATTTACCAATCTGAAAGTTACTTAGCATTTGTATGGTTTGAATGAGACGGGTTCCTCTCTATGTATATATTGAAGAATTTCATTACCTCTGCTTGCAGACCTCGAGATAATGAAAAAATACAAGATGAATTAGACAAAGCAGTGCAGGTGTTTTGGAACTCCGGATTACCTTCACCAAGAGTAAGAAGTGTTTTCATTTAAACTATCAACTTGTATAAGAAAACTTAGCATCCACACAACCATTCAAATTTCTAACTGAGCGCTACCATACAAACAGTGTGTTGCTATTGATGCCGTTGTCGAGGATGAGTTGGCCTCTGCATTGGGAGTCTCAGTCTTCCCTGAACTTATCTTCACGAAAGCAGGGAAAATCTTGTATCGCGAGAAAGGTATGCTACTTGTATCTGCAGATTGCCACTCTTTTATGTGTTTAAAGAAATGGTAGTGATCGTGGTAATTACTTTTTTATTTTAACTTTATCATTGGTTTGGGTTTTTTGTTCTTAATGCTAGTTATTCGGACAGCCGATGAATTATCAAAGATAATGGCCTTCTTCTTCTATGGAGCATTCCGGCCACCATGCTTAAATGAGAGTGTGGGAGACGGTCAAGAACGGATCCCTTCCATGTCATAGAAGTGGAAGAACTGCTCAATCATCAGGTTTTCTGTAACAAGGAAACTGTAATGTGTGCAGATAAAATCTTATCTAGGAAATGTATCTTAAACTTTTTATTGTCAGTATCAGATGGAAGATCTTTATAATCAAATGTGTGTATTGTATGAAGTCAAGCAGGAAGAACCATAGATTCAAAGATTTGGCACTGTTGCTCCATTTTTGCATCATATCCCGTCAAACTGAAAGAATCATTACACACACAGACACAGAGGTCATGCATTTCAGCATAGAACTCATGCATAAGTTGTTTTCAATTTTTGATCTTAATCGGTTTCAATTTATGTATATATGAATCTTTAATTTGCATATGGATGTGGGCTTGGCATTAAAATAGTGACCTGAAATCTCCTTGCTGATCATTTCAAATATAGGCCTAATTCATGTAGAGTACTGAACTTGGCCCATATCCATTTATTAGTAAGGACAGTTTTAATTTAAATTCAGACCGCAGATATGGCCACAAATTAGCATGGGTTAGGCCAGTCTACATGGTGACAAGGGCCATAAATGGAAACCCAGAATCTGTCCTAGATTTGACTACATCCTGACCTGACACACATGCGTAAACAGGCCCATATACATTTAGATCTACAGCAACAAAGCTTAGCATAAAGCTCTGACCTTGCTGCTCTGTTGGCACAAAACAGGTTGGTTAATTTAGCCTCAGATTCTTGTCGATTGACATAATTCAAGTTCTATTAGTCTGATTCATGCTGTGTATCTTCTTGCCTTGTTAAAGTTGGTCACTTGAAAATAAACTTTCTGATCCGAAGAAGGATTTTATGTATGATCAGATGATCTTACGAAGTCCATCCTCGCTGTGATCTCTGTCAAAGCCTAATCACATCACAAACTTCAAGTCGATGTAATGAAGTGAATTCCTAAAATGTATGGTAGGTTGGGCTTTGGTCGGAAGAAAAGAACATTTTTAAGAGCCCTTACAAAGGATTATGCAAGAGAAAGATCATTAGGACTGATTTTTTAAAGATAGGTACTTGCTGTTGGAGAGCTTTAGAGCAGTTAATGAGAAGAAACCAGTCTTAATTTTATTCAGACAAATGCTTTAAGGAGGTGTGGGTTATTTAGAAAGGGGAAGATGTGGATGTCTAGTGCTCCTCTTGGCTTACCTACATTTCCATTGAAGCGCACCTGCCACATTACAAGAAAGTAAGGTACATTCAATATAAATTATAGTTAGGAAGGACTTGTTAGATTCTTACTTTAGAGAAGGCATAGGTTCGAATAGGACTGAGTGAGAAAATAAAACACACCATGGTGTTCCTCAGTAGATGGGATGAGTCAGCTTGGTTAGTGTAGGTGATGATTCTAGTTGGAAAATTGATTGGTCTTAGGGTAACTTAAACTGCAGTTAGCAAGTACTTCTCAAAGCTCTTTTAATGCGATTTATAGTTGAAAAGTAGAAATTTCTAAGCTGACCCTAGATCGATTGGACAAAGCCAAGAAGATGATGAAACAACATGCACATCTTACTCATTTTCTCGCTTGCACAAAGAAGTAAAGAACTTGTTTGGTAATATTATATTAAATTACTCTACTAATATATACTGTACGAAACTTGGAACTTGTTTGGTAACATTATAAAAGTTTTGCTTCAAGGAGAGGACATAGGATTTACAATGTGGGATCCACCTTTTATTGTTTGCGGCACTCTATTATTATCGTACATGGACCCACCTGTAGAAATTACGTGCTGTCCACCTATAAAAATTAGAATATGAAACCCATATTTATAGGACTTACAATGTGGGTCCACCTTTATAGGAATTATAATGTGGGGCCACCTTTTGGTGAATGTAAATATAGGACCCACATTTAGAAATTAAAACATGTACCACAATTAGAAATTAGAATATGGGGCTCACATTCATAGGATTTACAATGTGGGAACATCTTTTGTGATTGTTACCATGTGACCCACATTTATGAATTACAAAGTGTAGCCACATTTTTTGTGATTGTGGACACATGACCCACCTTTAGAAATCATAATGTGGTGCCCATCTTTAAAAATTAGAACATGGAGCGGGACATTCATAGGATTTACAATGTGGACCACCTTTATAGGGATTATAATGTGGGGCAATTTTTTTTGTTGATTGTGAACATGGGACTAACCTTTAAAAATTACAATGTGGTGGCCACCTCCAAACATGGGGCCACATTCATAGGATTCACAATGTGGGCCCACATTCATAGAATTTACAATTTGGCTACACCTTTTTCTATTGTGACCATACGATCCACCTTTAAGAAATATAAAGTAGGGCCACATTTTCTATGATTGTAGATACGAGATCCCACATTTAGAAATTACAACGTGATGCCTACCTTTAGAAATGAGAAGATAGGGTCCACATTTAAAGGGTTTATAATGTTGTCCCACCATTATAGGAATTGTCATATGGGCCCACCTTTTCTGATTGTGACCATGTGACCCACTTTAAGAATTATAAAGTGGGGCCACCTTCTTTGAGATTGTGAACATGGGGCCTACCTTTAAGATAAGTGAGAGAATCTTGAGTCTTTAAATGACATTCTTTAAAAAGCACGAGATAAATAAGAAACAACAATGCTAATTAGTTGTTTCTTAAAAAAAATAAAAAATTTTCGTTCCAACTTTCTTATGCCGAGGGTTAAGATTTTGAGATTAATTCCCGTGAGATCAAAATTCAGATACACATACCAAACATATTTTTCTCAACTTTTTCTCGTGGGGATATGGGAACATTCGAATGGCACGATGTTAAACGCATCCTTAATCATCAATACCCAGTTCACTTTCAAAATGAGTTAGAGAGCTGATAATTGATCAAGTAAGTAGTAGACCAAAATGGAGCAAGTTCTTGGAGGGAAGAGCATATTTGAATCAAGGCTCCAGAAGTAACTGGCTTAATCAAATCATATAGCATATACATATGAACTGCCAACGTATTTGGAACCAGAATATATATACTCCCCAAAGTTGAAATTTCCAAGCGGGTAGACGAGAGGGACAACTGACCGGTGTGGTCCATCCTTCAGCAACTGCCTATAGACCATGGCATCTCAGGGTTTTTTTTTTCCTCCCATCTTCACTTTAGTGCATTCTTTTCAGAAAAAGATGCGAATAATCTTAATCTATATTTTCTTAAACGCAGCTCAGTACGTGCATGGCAAGAAATGACTTGATCTTCTTGCATTCCACACCCAAGAACCAAACACTCATGGAAGTACATATAATGTGCGCGTCCGCAACTCTAAAAAGGAGTGACACCCCAGGTGGAAGATGTAGCAGAGGGTGCGGTCTGTTAATTTCTGTTATGCGGGTTTGGTCCTATGTCCTTATCAGATTTAGGCAAGTATTTCGGGAGGGCCATACATGTTTGTATAGAGTAATGTTCTTCTGGGCAGAGTGAAAATCATCCTAATCAAACATCTAAGCACTTGATTTAGGAGTCATAAAAGTCTCAGCCCTTAGAAAAACTGATTTCTTTATCATTTTATAATTCAATGTTTTCTATGAAGTCCAATTAGTGCCAAATTTGGGGTGAGTATTAATAAACAAAGGAATAAGTGTATGAAAAGGTTAGGGTTCATCATTGGTCGGCCCATCAGAAGTTCCCATCTTTTCAAAAATTAAGGAACTGAGTCTCTCTTAAAAGAACTCCTTACATGTAGAGGGCAAGTAAGCATGATATAAACCAGCACTGAACAGGAATGATGCAACCCATATCCGAAAATGAGAATCAGGGACTATGATAATTAATGTTACACAATGTTATCATATTCTGCAATATCATTAAATTGCCTCATACGATACTACCACAATTTGCTTTAATTGGGTTATGGACTGTGGCAACACTTGTTCTGACATAATAGTTGTGTGATATATTATAATACACGGGATCTGTTACAAGCATTAATATAACCAATCCACAAATGTGGCTTTTCCAACTGATGGGGAAATATAAACAGGTGATAGATGCAAAATAATCCTTTAAGCAAAAACATTGCCCAAATAATGAGCTGTAGCCGCAAATATTTGTATTGGCTTCTTGGGGATAATTCTGATTCCAAACCATATAAAACTACTTGTTTCAACTGACAAACCAGCAGTGATAAGCTTCACTAGATGTAAGAGAAGCTCTTTAAAGAAGACGGAAGACATCTGACAGTCCACAGGTTGAAGTATGCTTTGGAATTGTTGAAAGAATGATTGCCACTGTGAGTGGCTCATTATAAACAACTCGGAAGCTAATTTGTTCCCACATGAGAATCGAAGCCTTGCCACAAACAATCAGGAAGATATGCACTCCCTGTTGCATGAGAAGATCAAGGTTCCATTATTCATCTCTACCAAGATTGTAAATGTAGAAGCGGAGCACACATAATATCACCTTCCAAGGACAGCGAGCTTACCAGGATCACTCGCTGGAACTTGCAAGCCCCACCATATTAAGCATATTGCGGTCCTCTTTAAACCTCTCAAGAACTGTACCTTTCAAGAGGTCAGACCTTTCCTCTTGCCCACCTTTCGTCTTAACTCCCCAGCACTCTATTGTATCTGGATATATTTTGTTTGACTTGGAGAGACAAGGACTGTCAAAAGTGCTGCAGACAAATGTGTGTCCTTGATCAAAGCTTGCTGACAGGAAAAGGCCAAAGTGATTCACTCGTCCTCCAAAACCGATGCCATTAGGAATGCTCTCTGAACTGAAGTTCACAGCACACTAGATTACAAGGTATCAGGCCCACAAATATGATTCATCTTTTGATAATAATAGAAAGCATGCTGATTCATAAAAGCATATACTTTGTCTAGCTGCGTATGTGTGCATATACCTTACTTTTTTATCATCTCATCAGTTAACAGATACGTACATAGTACATTTTGGCAACATCAAAATTTATATACTAGGCAAGGCAAATCTAATTACATACATGCATGCATAGATTAGGTCATTCAATTTGTGTTCAACAGTGACCTGCTAACATAATTTCTCACTCTGCCCATTTCAAGTGGCAGTTATTAAAAATTATTTTCTTTCAGTAAGGTTTATCCTCAATGGTTTCCAGGAAAAATCTCAAAATTTCCCATTACATTAGCAACCAAAACTCTTGATCAGAAACATCTTTATCCTCGTTGACATCATAGACAACAAACTAGCAACCCATGAGATTCTGGAATCACAATTACACCCAGGGGCGGATCTCCATTGTAGACCGCCCCAGGTCGGAATTGAAATTCCTAGAGAGTTGAATGGCGTCTTGAAGCAGCGGCGGACCTACGTTGGAGCAATTTAGGGCGCGATCTAAGGCAGTCGCCCTAGGTTAAAACTGAAATCTGCATAGAGTTGAATGGGGCTTTGGAACATGCCCCACACGTTCAAACTTGTCACTCCACTTATGTCTAAAGATAGCCCCACATCTGTAAAGCTTCGTTGGTGAAAAAAAAGAAAACGTTGTAGCAACACATCGCTCCCTCTTCTTTGACCTCTTCTTTCAAAATCTCTTCGCACCGATTGTCAATCAAGCTCCTCGTAGCCAGTCCATATATACTGTGTAGACTGCTACATACCAAACATATCTAGTATAATCCTTTCTAATCACTCTACCTAAATTAATCTCCAAATCCTAATTCCAAACCATGAATCCCCAAAATTCTAATCCAGACTCTAAGCCCTAAACCATCAAATCTAAGCATATCTACAAAATCCAAAGATGAGCAAATCCATTCTAATCACTCCCACTATGATTCAAAGATGGAATTCCACTCTCATTATCCAAAGGCTTGAGGCTTTGAGAAAGTGAAACGGTAAAGGATGGGTGTCCTCAAAATGTTCTTGTTTTTAGTTTTTCTCACACGCCCACTCACCTTGAATTTGCAGTGACTTCCATTGGGCATTGATTTTGAAATATAAATTTAGTGAAATATGATAACGTGAGTTTGAGTATTTAAAATCAAGGTTAGAATAATTTTTTATCTATCTAATGCTATTTAATACTTCTTATTAACATCCTAACCTCTTCATTGCCCAATCTTCAATAACTTCATGGATCTAGTTGAGTTCCACGAGTTGAAAATTTTCTTAAGAAAAACGTATAGGTGCTATTTGGTAATGTAAAAAAGTCTATCAACATTGATTACACCGCTCGTAACCACTGACAGCAGATTGCAAATGAGCAACATCTCATTCAAGCCAATGCCTGCTTCAAACTCCTTGCAATGCATCACTGCAACTGCTTTGAAAAAAGAATAATAGCCAATTGCCCAGTGACATTGAAAGTCTTAATGGGCATTCCGAAATCCAAAAGTCGAATATCTAGACTTGATTTTCTATACTGAATCACTGTCGTCATGGATCAAAATAACGGCTGCTACGTATATCGGGTGTAGCGGTGAAGACCGCTACGCTAAATTGCATTTAGCGCCGTTCACATCCGTAGCGGCTGCTACGGTCCGCTACGCCCGCTATGGAGTGTGAAAATCTCCTACTTTTCAAAAAATTTCAAAATGTATAATAATGCTTGTTTCTTTTCTATTTCTCTCCAAATAACATTTTTATGCAACTCTTCTACCTTATGTTTAAAAGAACACCAAAAAGCACATGATCTTGCCAAATTACAGTGGATATGGAGAGTTCTTCTCAAGGCTTTTTCTCTAGGTACATCCTATTAGACACCCCTTGGTAGAGGTATTCTTTTCTCTAGTTACTCTTAAGTCTTAAGTCTTGACTTCATGACGACTTTTTTTTTTTTTTTTCATTAGTAATAAGTCTTAAGTCTTGACTTCATGACTTTTTTTTTTTTATGAGTCTTTCATTAGTAAGTTAGCATACCTAAGCAACATGAATACATGTGAAAAAAATTATCATTACTATTATTTTCTATTTATAAAGCGATACAGGACCTCATTCAATGAGGGGACCGCTGCACCCCCTTATCTTAGTTACTTTTGCAAAAAAAAGCACATTTTCTCTCATTTTCCAATATTCTAGATTTTCTATAAAATTTTTTTTCAGATTTTTTTGACGATTTTTTCAAATCACACCGCTACGCCGCTACGTAGCGTTTTGGCGGAGGGCCGCTACGCTCGTCACTACCGCTATTTCCATCCTTGACTATTGTCATTCCATAAAGGCGCAGAGCAACTAGATTAGAAATAAATGAACTGTGGCAAGACGTAGCTTACTGACTCATGACTCACACTCAATTTGGCAAGAAAAAGAGTGAAGTCAACTAGGTGAGTCTGGGAGTCGCACCAATTTCTTGTTTAAGTTATAAAAGTCTAAAAGACTGGTGAATGTATTAGAATAGATATTCTATGCAGTAATGGGTTAGTTTTTGAAACCTTAGGGTGAAAATCATTTATTGTAATATTTTGTTTTCTTTAGAAATTGAATGATTGTCATTGTTGCAACCGCAACTTAACACCCCAAGACCCTGTTATAGGGGCCAAATTTTTGTCTAATATTTATATGTTTAATTTCCTTGATTTTCTTGGATTTGTGACTTATCTTGAATATTTATATATTTCATTTGGTGGTGGTATGTATATATATATATATATTTATATATAGAGAGAGATGATCTTGTGAGAGTAACTCTCATGATACTGAGTAAGGGTGGGGGCCTTCACATCCATATCCAATGCCAACAGCCTAAATATGAGGGCTCCCACCCCTTACTCTCACAGTTACCATATATATATATATATATATATATGGGAGATGCTCCTATGAAAACATCTCTCACCTTACTATGAGAGATAGGGTGGGGGCCCTTATATTTAGGTTGTTGGCATTGGATATGGATGTGAGGGCCCTCACCCTATCTCTTACAATAAGGTGAGAGATGCCCTCATTGGAGCATCTCCCTATATATATATGTGGAGATACTCCTATGAGAGGATCTCTCATCTTACTGTGAGAGCTAGGGTGGGGGCCCTCACATCCATATCCAATGCCAACAACTTAAATGTGAGGGCCCCCGCCTTAACTCTCATAGCAAGGTGAGAGAGGAACATCTCCTATATATATATAAAAGGTATGTGGGACCCTTTTTTGTGTAGCATAGAATTGTCTTTTAAATAAATCTGAGGCTTCTAGGAACCACCTTCATATTAATAATTGTCTATTCTTATGGGCCTTTAGGGGGTCTTGGGTAGGGCCCAGTGGCTCAACTCATATTTATCAAATCCAAGTAGGATACTAGTGAGACCCGTAATTGTTGTATAAGACTTTAATTTAATTAGTGTGATATCCAAGACCTTTAAGGGCCTGGGTTTAGTGCAGCCCATTTAACTAATGCACTATGGGCCTAGTTTTGCCATTTAGATTATTTACCTTCTACTGTGGGACTATTGTTTAAGATGTTTTGTCTCATATCGCAAACGCGACACTTCATAACAAAAGGTGAGTGAATCTCCTCTTCTTGGCTGTCTATGCACAAATTCTCTTTCTAAACCTAGGGTTTGGGAGTGGCTATGGCTGTCTGCTAATTGTGTGATTCTCCTTATGATTGTTATATGGGAGGGGAACAATTAAACCCTAGTACTATGAAACCCCATGACCTGAATCTGAATTCCTTGCTTGGAACCCTAGCAAGAATAACTGCTGGATACCTGTGGCTAATGGGATTATAGCAGATTGTGGTATAGGGATTCAATGCCCTGGTCAACTGGGAATTTGGGTACCAAACCCTTTGATTTGATGATTCTAGGGTTTCTAAGGGTGGCTGATCCATGTAGGGATGGATCTTGGGTTGGCCGAAAGATATGGGAGGGGTTTGATGATGTCTAAAACATTAAAAGGGAGAGGTAATCATGAGTAAACCCTATTTCTGAATTTTGATCTTGATCGATCATGGGAAAGACTGTAAAAAGGGAAATTTTTGGGTACAGAGAATTGTATTGTGTACTGTTAATAGATTTAACATGTGCAGTCATCATCAAAGATTGTTACATAAAGCGACCTAACAGAATTAATCAGACAATGGCAATGGACTGACCAAACCCATCTTGATTAATTATGAGGACTTTGGGTTCTATGCTGATGATGGGACACTGCTGGAATTATTACATGTTTAATTGATGTTTATGACTATGATCCTTCTTATAAGATTTACTTAGGACTATAAATCTGAGACAGCCATATAAATTGCCCATTTTATGTATTTCCACATAAATAAATCTGGGACCATATAAGGATAGACTATGATCCTTCTTTCTTATAAGATTTACTTAGCACAATTTACTTAGGACTATAAATCTGAGACAGCCATATAAATTGTTGATGTTTATGACTATGATCCTTCTTTCTTATAGCTGTTAAGTGGGTCACAGCCCACTTACAATTTGGCCCATTTACACACAGTAATTTGGTCAAAAGCACCCAACCATGTCCAGCTATGTAATATATTGTGTTAGCTTATTAGGAGATCTAATTGGTTAAATAATTGCTGTAATCACTGTAAATAAACAGATCTTGTATCACCATAACATCTATATAATAGATCAAGACCCTCAAAGGAGGATCATCGAATTCATTCTACAAATTCCATCTTCCTTATATCACATGTCTTTCTTTGATATGGTATCAGATCTGTGGTTTCAAAGTTTTGGATTTAAATAGAGAGGAATTAGTCTCTCTTGGCAAAGAACAGATCAGGGATCTGTTTCGTAGTCTTCTTGCATCAACAAATTAATTTTTTGGCAAATAACAGATCAGGGATCTGTTTTCGTAGTCTTCTTCACTTCTTGCAGCAACTTCATTGACGGTAGTTCATCTCTAATCCACTGAGGCCCGCCAGAGATCATCCAGTTCCAGCAAAATACTTAGAGGACGTGGTCGATACACTCTTCAGTGTATTCCGATGGATTTTTTGTGATATTATTGGTGCTTTCGAAACTTCTGTGCACTGTGCTCGTCGTTGCTGGGATCTATTCATCTGTGGCCCACCACCGATCATCACATCTTCGTCGAAGAAACCCACCATCTTGGTCAACTATTTATGCTGAAAGTTGTGGCAATTTTTCCAGATTTTTTCAATCCATCAGAGGTAGGCCATATCATCAATCTTGTGATTTCTAAGTTTACTACAACTGTTTTCATCAATCCATCGCTGTGATTTGGATCTACATCCGATTTGGATGAAACTTGCACTCATTGGTCAGGAAAGGGCGTTCCAGACAATAGGTGGGACTGATCTCGCATCTGATCAATTCCTGGGAGACTCTTTCTTGGTCGACACATCCAAAAAAGGACGTTAAAACCTGTTTCTTTTAGGGAAACTGTGTTTCTTGCTGCATACTTCAATCAGAAGCGCCTGATTGGTTACTGGAGATCCCAGTTTGCTGCCGTAACTCTCGGTTTGTATACACAGACTGTTTTGGACCTCACTGCTGCTGATTAATTACTGCATATTCCCTGTTTGATATCTGCTGACGTGCATTTGAGTTTTTTTGCTCTTTAATATATGCTGAAATCTATTTTCTGAGTTTTGCATCTCTTGGTGCTGGGATGGAGAAGACTGAAATTGCCTTGATTAATTTTAATGGCAAAAATTACACATCTTGGTCATACCAATTTCAAGTATATCTTGAAGGGAAAGAAATGTGAGGATTTGTCTCAGGATCTGACCCAAAACCCAAAGATGAGAAATTATTTTTATCTTGAAGCACGAAAGATGCCAAGATCAAAACTTGGAATCTTGGATTTGTTGAGCCCCAATATATCCTTAACCTTAAACCCTACAAAACATCTAAGGATATGTGGGAATATTTGAAAAAGGTTTATCATACGGAAAACTCTGCCCGTCAATATCAACTAGAGCTTGAGATTGCTCAATGTTCTCAAGGAACCTCTTCCATCCAGGACTATTACTCGGGATTTCTCAACTTATGGGCTGAATATGAAGAGAAAAAATATGCAAAGGTATCTAAAACAGCTCTGTTTGAGATACAACAGTTACAAGATACCAGTCATAGGGACCAGTTTCTCATGAAGTTGAGACCCGAGTATGAAACGGTTCGTTCCAACCTTACGAGCAAATTCCCATCTCCATCTTTAGATGAATGTCTTAATGAACTCCTGTGTGAGGAACAAAGTCAAATAACCCAGCATGCTTTGAAACAATAGTCTTCAGGAAATCGTATTGATGTTGCCTATGTTGCAACTGGAATCGACAGTCTGTTACATCTCAAGGATCAAGTTGTGTCCAAACAGCTTATTTGCAAAAGGAAATTCTCAGGGCAGGGATTTGAGTAAAATCCAGTGCTATGTATGCAAGGATTTTGGGCATTATGCGTCACAATGCATATAGAAATTTTGCAATTATTGCAAAGCAAATGGACATGTCATTGCCGATTGCAGAAAGAGGCCACAGAATTGTACCCCTTGGGCATATCATGCCAACACTGCAGCTGATACTTCTTGTGACACTGCTTCAGCCTCAGTCATTTCTTCACAAGCGCCTGCCTCTAGCTCTACTTCTATCACCTGAGCTCGACTTCCTCCTCTGCTCATCTATCCAATGTGTAAAAGTATAATGGTAATCTACAAGTTCATACTGCCAATGGTCAAAAGCTTCCCATTACAGCTCTTGGTGATGTTGTTCATCCGTTACCTCTGAAAAATGTTTTCTTATATCCATCTTTGACTACAAATCTTTTATCCGTTGGCCAATTGATTGATGATATTTGTAATGTCTCATTTTCTCGTTCTGGTTATGTTGTGCAGGATCAAGTGTTGGGGGTTCTGGTTATGTTGTGCATGATCAAGTGTTCGGGAAGGTGATCGCGATGGGGCCTAAGTGTGGTCGTCTTTTTCCTCTTCTTGTGCCTCCCCCCTCTTAGAATAAACATGCATCTTTTTTGCTTGTGTTTCCTCTAATGCTGCTTGGAGGCTCTGGCACAGTAGATTAGGCCATCCTCATTCAAAAATGTTATCTTTAATGTTGAACAATGGCATTATTAACTCTTCGTAATATCTCTAGTGATTGTTCTGCATGCAAACTTGGTAAGAGCAAAGTTCTTCCTTTTCCTCTAAAATCTACTATGGCTTTAAAATGTTTTGAAATTATTCATAGCAATGTCTGGGAAATTATAAATATTGTCACATTTATCGATGACCATAGTAGGTTCACCTGGGTATATTTCTTGCATTCCAAGTCCGAAGTCTTTGATGCTTTTCAAAAATTTATGGCCTATGTAGAAAACCAGTTTCCCACTCGTATTAAAATATCCTAAGGTCTGACTTAGGGGGGAATACATGTCCATCAGTTTCAAACCTTTCTGCAAACACATGGAATTTTATTTCAAAGATCATGCCCATATACTCAATAGAATGGGGTAGCTGAACGAAAGAACATGCATCTTCTAGATACTGCTCGTTCTCTTATCTTAGAATCCTTTGTTCATGCTAAATTTTGGTCGGAAGCATTAGCCACTGAAGTTCACTAAATAAATCGCATCCTATCTCCCCACCTCTTTAATCAAACTCCATATTTTCGATTAGTCCACACAACCAACTTACACTCACTTGCGTATGTTTGGTTGTGTGTTATGCCCATCTTCCTTCCTCTAAACGCACAAAACTAACTACTCAATCTGTTAAATGTACATTCCTTGTCTATGCTTAACACCAAAAGGGATTTCTCTGTTATGATCCTGTGCAAAATCGCATCCGTGTCTCTCGAAATGTTTTTTTTTTTTTTCGAGAACCAAAGCTTTTTTTTTCTAACCTTCATGAGTCATTGCCTTCTTTTACTCACTGGCCAGATTTTAATGATGAGACTTCTCCTCCACTCATTGTTTATGAAAGACGTTGTCAAAAGGATGCTCCACTACTTCCCCTCTAGATCCATCACCGGCACCTGATCTTGCTTACCTCTCTATCACCTGTTGCTGCTGTTAGTTCTTCTCCGACTCAACTTCGACGTTCTAATCGTCTCTCTCGGCCTCCAAATAGATATGGTTTCACTCACACGTCTTCACTTGCCACTCTTTCTTCCATTGCCATCCCTAACTCTTATTCACAGGCGGTGAAGCATGATTGTTGGCAAAAGGCTATGCAAGATGAATTAGTTGCACTCCAGAACAATCATACAAGGGATATCGTTCCATGTCCCCCTTCTGCAAAACCTATTGGATGCAAATGGGTCTTCTCAGTCAAACTTAAGGCAGATGGCTCATTGGATTGCTATAAGGCAAGCCTCGTTGCATTGGGCAACCAACAATATATATGGCATAGACTATGATGAAACATTTGCCCTAGATGCAAAAATGACAACGTTTTGTACTGTCATTGCCATTGCTGCCTTTCATTCATGGCCTCTTTACCAATTTGATGTCAATAATGCTTTTCTTCACGGCGATCTGAAAGAAAAAGTCTATATGCAACTTCCCCAAGGAATTACAGGTAGTTCGACAGGTGATGTTGTCCGCTTACGTCGATCTTCTCTATGGTCTAAAGCAAGCACCCCGCGCCTAGTTTGAAAATTTTCGGGATGCTCTAGTTCACCTTCAATTCTCTCAGAGTGCCTTTGACCCCTCAATGTTTTTGCATCATTCTTCAAAAGGGATTACTGTCCTCTTGGTTTATGTTGATGACATCATCATATCTGGTACAGACTCTGACATATGAAAGATTTAGGTCCAATCACCCATCTACAAACCTCACTTCATGCATCTTTTCATATGAAAGATTTAGGTCCACTCACATATTTTTTGGGCCTTGAGGTACATTAGACTGAGAAAGGTCTAGTTCTAGATCAACACAAATATGCTATGGATCTTATCGAGATGGCAGGTCTTTAGCATTCCACTCCCGTAGATACACCTCTTGAGGTTAATATCAAGCTCACCAAAGATACTGGTGACCTTCTTCCTGATGCAACGTTTTATCGACGGTTAGTCGGAAGCTTGATCTACTTGACCATGACTCGGCCGGATATTTCATATGCAATTAACCTGGGTAGCCAATTTATGACACAACCTCGCCATCTTGATCTCGCTGCTGCTCGACACATTATTCAATATATTCTAGGTACCCCATCGCGTGGTCTATTCTTTCTTGTGGGGAATTTGACATCTCTCACGGCATATTCTTATTCTGATTGTGCTGGTTGTTCTGATACTTGAAGGTCTACAACCGAGTGGTCTATGTACTTAGGAGACTCCTCAAATTCATGGAAATGCAAAAAACAAGATAAAGTCTCTAAATCCTCCACAGAAGTAGAATATCGCGCTATGTCTGCAGCATCATCTGAAATAGTTTGGCTTCGTGGTCTCCTCTCTGAGCTTGGATTTCCTCAATCCGGTCCTACTCCTCTTTACGCTGATAATACTAGTGGCATCCGGATCAATGAAAATCATGTCTTCCATGAACGTACAAAACATATAGAGGTGGCTTTCCATTACATACGAGATGAATATCCGCGTCAGATTATTAGTCTTATGTTTCTTCAGGGCTTCAAGTTGCTGATATATTTACCAAGGGGCTTCCACGACCACGACATCAATTTTTAGTTGGCAAATTGATGCTGGTTGACTCCACCGCATAAATTTGAGGGGGGATGTTAAGTGGGTCACAACCCACTTACAATTTGGCCCATTTACACACATTAATTTGGTCAAAAGCACCCAACCATGTACAGCTATGTAATATATTGTGTTACCTTATTAGGAGATCTAATTGGTTAGATAATTGCTGTAATCACTGTAAATAAACAGATCTTGTATCACCATAACATCTGTATAATAGATCAAGACCCTCAAAGGAGGATCATCGAATTCATTCTTCAAATTCCATCTTCCTTATATCATACCTCTGTCTTTGATAATAGCGGTTGCGCGATACATACCGACGTAGCAGTGTGAATTTTTCAAGTGAAAAAAAATCTGAATATTTTGTAGTAGCCAATCTTGCGTTTTTTAGTGATCTGGGACCATATAAGGATAGAGATAACTTTAGGAAAGGCGATTAAGGAGAAGAAATAGGAAAAACAATGTTTTAAATTAAAACTGCTTGGCTTTAGTAGGTTTTAGACCGTAGCGCCACTATTTTCCAAATAGCATAGCGGCCTCAATCGCACACGTAACGGCCGCTATTTTGTATCATGGGCCACACTAGGATATTAAATTCCCTTGCGAAATCCTGGGTACCAATCTGTTTACATCTGCATGCTCTTGTCACAATTACAACTGTCCTGAGAGAATGTAGCTCATTTAGATAATGCCAATTTATTAGGATTCACTGTTAGATATGCTTTTATCTAATCCTTATATGTCTCACGAATTCATGCATACTTAGTTGTAGATTATCTGTCATTTTATGATCACCCGTTTTTATTTACATTTGATACATCATGTTTATGTTTATTATACGTGCTCACTTGCTCAGTTACCGGATGTAACCTTTGGTGTTACAGATAACAACACCTTTACCCTAACCCAGGAGACTGAGGCGGTTGAGGAGACTCCTCAGGGGTTAGCTGAGTGGACTCCTAATGATGTTGTGTAGACATCTGGCTTCGTGAGTTCGTCACAGGGATAGTGTGTGGTTGGATGGATATATTGACCCTCACAGGTCACCACGTGGGAGAGTTTTTCTGGTGGATGGACTTTTGATGGGACTGTATATAACACTTTTCTTTTATGTTGTAAACTTAAACACCCTTGTACTATAAATATTCTGACTGTATATGCTTTGTTTACCCTATGAGACATGGTTATATGTTTACTACTGTTCATATATGCTTTTGCACGAAATTTTAAATGTGTTAGAGAAATGCATTGTGTCCTCAAACGTGATATCCTGTGGTTGTGGGTATAGTGCTGGGGAAAATTTTCATTGGAGTCGAAATGACTCAAATACCGACACTAGTTGCGTCTCAGAATTGGGACCATTAAGGTAATTCAATTTGGAGTCATAACATATCGTCTATGTCTCACACCAAAGACAGTAAACAATTCAAGAGAGGAAAACTCAACTTCTATTCAATTTACAATGACCGAATGAGAGGGGAGTACATCTCTTTATATAGGCTAAGTTTATGCCTTAACTTGGAAACAATCCTCAATAAATTTAGAAACTTCTAATTTATTTTTAAATTACAGTAATAACTAAAAATCAGGAATGAAAATCCTCTAGAGCATGCAAAATAGGAAGGTGTCGTCAGCGCCACGTTTTGGGAGATTTTCCTCTTTATGGGGCCTTGTTGGACTCGGGCCCTTGGGTATAAACCTTTGGGTGTGGCCCAATGTTAGTATTTACAATTTGTTTCCGGATTACTTTGTGATCCTTGACTGCATCAGAATCACATGCATTAGGATGGTTGATGTTCTTGCAGTGTTTCCACGTATCAAATGAATGCCAAGTGACATGAAAATGGTAGCAGAGGATATGTATACCTTTCCAACAAGCACAAAATTCCAGGATTCCAACATATATTGAAGTCGTCAATGCCCAGTTCCCTTTAGTATGATGGGCATGGATTTCCCATTCAGACACATTAAAAAGTGGGCAACAGCGAATATGAATAACAATGGGGGGCGCATCGGCATTATAGTGGACAAGAAGGTAGTCCTATTGCCCATGCAAAGGATGCATGCATAGAAGCCATCAGAAGTTAAATGGATGACGCCCCATGCAAATCATGCATGTACATAAGTGATGCAAATACTAGGGCTAGGATTTGGATCATAAGTGCCGCAACACAATGATGGGTTTCCGTAGAAATAATATCACGATGAAGAATACTCTCCAACGATAAATCCCATGAGGGATAAATTCTATTAACTCAACTATGAGATTATTGATCTTTACTATCCCATATAAATAATAAAAGAAACTTAGAGCCTAAGGAAAACCTAATCAAACTAGGAAACTAAAGAAATTAGAAAGCTCTTCATAATTACAATTCTTCACTAAAATTAAAAACCAATGACAATTAAAAATAAGAAAATCTCTAGACCCCCTTGGGTCCATCATGTAACCCACGAGTCTGCCCCCAACGAAATATTGGTGCTTTTGAATCATTCCCCCCAGGATGGAAAAGAGTTCAACCTTGAACTTGATAGTTCTTGGCATTGCTTCTGTAGACATTGTGTATTTGAAGCGCTTAGTTGGTGATACGAGTTCTTGACCCTTTGTTTGGTGGTGCCGGCTTGATAGGATGGAGTGTGACATGTTTTCCATTATGAACAAATGTGTATGTATTGTCGCGCATGCCATGAGTTCCGTTCTTGGGCGTCCCAATAATAAATCATCAGTTCACCACTGTCCATTGGTAGCACATCGCACCAAACTGTATCATTGTAATCCTCTCCAATGGAAAAAGTAATTTGACATGCGTGTCGCACTTGCACTTCATCACCTGTTGTTAGCTATCTAGCAAAATATGGGCGATAATGCTTTCAAACCTTCAACTTCAAATGATCCACAAGAGCTTGAGATATGGTGTTTTCAGAACTGCCTCCATCAATCACTACCGTGCATGCTTGGCCTTTGACGGTACCCGTTGAGCGAAAAATATTATTTCGTAACCATTTTCTTCTCAACAGTTGGTATAGTCTCCTTAAGGACCATGAGAGTTTCACCATCATAGGGACCGACGATCTCTAATTCCTCGGTCTCTTTGTGGATCATCTGATGTATCCTTCACATCAGTTTCATTCTCAATGAGATTTATGCGTTTGGGACATTCAAATGATCTATGTCCTTGTCGTCTACAATAAAAACATGTGATCCTATTGTGGCCTTCGGGCTTGGTAAAAACTTTTTCTGACGAACCACTTGGTTTAGAATCTTGCATTGATGGGGTCTTTTGTGCAGTCCATTTAGATGAAAAAATTTTTCGGGCTTGATAATTTGCAACGTCCTTGGCCTTGATGGCATGTTGGATGTTATCGTCAACATTATCAAATTTTTTGAATGCAAGTATATTTTGGATGTCTATTCGCAACCCATGATAATATCGGTCAACCAAAACATCATTTGCCTCATTTAAACCACAACGAGCTTGCATTGTCACGAACTCTTTAGAATACTCAACATTTATCTCGGATCCTTTTTTAAGTCTTGAAAGCTTGAATATAGATCTCGAGTAATTGACTGGGAGGAACTTTTGTTTCAAAAGGTTCTTCATTTCAATCGATGTCTTTGCGGGGTCTATGTTTTGGTTCCGCCTTTTCTTTTGCAACTCGGTCCACCATATCGCAGCATAATTGCGAAATCGATTTGCTACTAGAGTGATTTTATGGCCTCAATCATTGGCTTATGTGTGAAAATATTTTCGACGCACACTAACCAATCCATAAATTCATCTGGTTTCAATTTTCCATCATATTCAGGAATCACGAGTTTAATTCCTAAAACTTGATCAACATTGACAATCAGTTGATCTTGTTGATTTCGAATATTTCCTCCATCATCTCGGTTAGCACCCCCCGCCGATTATTTTCCAAATTTGTTATTCTGGTATCCATCCTTACAAGAGTTTCTTGGAGTTGAGTGATCGTTACGGATAATTGAGCAACGGTTCTAGATAATTCTGCAACGTTTTCAGCCAATTCTTCCACAGATGTGGATGAAAACTCCGCTTCTGCTTTCTTCTTATGAAACACCATTATTATTTTTTTAATGCAGTTAAAAAATATCGACCGACCTGGTGCGCAGATCTTATTACCACGATCACATTGAAAAAAATGGAGTTGAAATCTGACTTAAGATGAGCTCAATATTGTGAAAAGAAAATTTAGCCTTCGATTTGGTCAACTGCAATTGGACCAATCTGATGATGTCAGTAGTGACGTAGTCCTGCTGTAATTGTTGTATGCTACTACTGATGTTGGGCCGGAAATGAGGTCGGATCTCGTGAACCCAAAACTCAATCTGGACTTCACCCAAAAACACGAGGGCTCCGCATGTGCAACTAAGTCTTCGTTCATCGTGCTAGCAAAAGAAAGAAAAAGGCTGAAAACCCCTTTTCGTTCATCCCTACTTCGTCGAAACAGGGAGAGTAGTCTCGCCCGTCTCTTTGATGCTTCAGCTTGCTCGAAGAGAAGAGGTGATGCAGTGGGGATGACGGCAGTGGCGTGATGCTGGCTGCTGATGTGGCGTGTGCTTGCCTACTGGGAAATCGATGCCTTCTTCTCTCAGTCCTTTCCCTTTTTTTCTTTTAGTTGCAGTTTTCCTTTTTTCTTTTTTTTTAAAGAGGATGGGGGCTTGGGATTTGAGATTTTGAACAGTAAGGTTTTCCCGCAGTGGAATGGTGGTGGAAGGGTCCTGACTAGGGTTTTAAGGTTGTTTAGGTTTGGAAACTATCGCATTGATGGTCGGTTTGAGGTTTGGTGCGTTCTCGGGCGGATTGGATTTTGGGTGGGTCAATGAGGCATGGGTTTCGAGGAACTACGGGTTTTGGAAGAGGGGCTTGGTTGGACTGTGATGAAGGGGAAGTTGGGTTTGGGGTCAGGATTTTTTTTATCTGGGTTAGGGTCTGGTATGAGATGGGTTACGGTTAGCGTGGATAGGGCAGGGATGGTTGGTTGTCTGGTGAAGGGATTCCAGACAAATGGGCAATGGAATGGATAGAGCGTAATCACCCTGATCGATCGCGAGGATCATTCAACTCTGATACCAATTGATACAAATCCTATGGTTAGGATTTTGATTGTAGATGCTGTAGCACAATGATGGGTTTTTGCAAAAACATTATCACAATGAATAACACTCTCCAATGATAAATCCCACGAGGGAAAAATTCTATTAACTCAACTATGAGATTATTGATCTCTACAAAGCCATATATAAATCATAAAAGAAACTTAGGGGCTAAGGAAAACCTAATCAAACTAGGAAACTAACAAAATTTGAAATCTATTACTAATTAGAATTCTTCACTAAAATTAGAAACTAATAATAATAAAAAATAAGAAAATTCTTAGACCCTATTAGGTCCCACACGTGGCCCATGAGTTTGTCTCCAAAGAAATATTGTTCTTGTTGCATCAATAAGCTGACAAACACAAAGTGGAAGATAGGAGCCTGGCTAGAATTCGTGCAAGATGCATGCACATATAGCCCCAGATGGTTACTGACCGACACAACAATAGTGGTCAGTTAAAGAAACTTCCAAATAGAACCAATGTCGATGAACTCTATCACGGAAAGCAGTTATACAGGGATTTGGATGCATTAACAAAAAAAAAAAAAAAAGGCGAAAGCAAAAAAGCAACCGACAGAAACTAAAAAAGCCAATAGGACTTGCCAACAAATTTTTTCTAATTGTAATGGGATTTTAATTAGGATTCGAACCAAGGATGAAAATAGCGGTGGTGGCGGGCCGAACCGCTATGAAGCGGGGTGCTACGTAGCGTAGTGGTGTGATTTGAAAAAATTGCCCAAAAAATCTAAAAAAATTCTAGAAAATCCAGAAAATTGTAAAATGAAAGAAAATGTGTTTCTTTTGCAAAAGTAAGAAAAGGGGGCATAGCGGTGCCCTCAATATATGAGGTCCGATATCGCTGTATAAATAGAAAATAATAGTAATGATTAGTTTTTTTCACATGTATCCATGCTTCTTAGTCATGCTAACTTAGAAAGCAATGAAAACCTCATAAGATTTTTCTGCTAAAAATTAAATTTGATTAGAGCCTATTTCCTATTAAAATGAAAAGGGCTCATTTTCTATTAAAGTGTACTTTGGTTAAGGCCTTATTCCAGTATTTCCTATTAGATTGAAATTTGCTAAAATCTATTTCCAATTAATGTGAAACTTGGCTGGAGCCCATTTCTAGTTAGGTGTAGAAGATAGTGTGGCTTAGGCCCACTTAGGCCCAGCCCATCAAGGCCTGTACACAATTGTATATAAAATCCCACGTGTGGGATTCGGTGTTAGATTATGTTGCTGATTTCTCTCATATTACTTCCTTGTATAGATTAGGAGATTGATCTATTCATTATTCTGATTGTATTGATTAGCATGTTTAAAGCCCTTGATTAGGGTATAATGAGATTATAAATAGATAGACGATCCTCTCATTGAGGTATCAGTTTCTCTCCAACTCTCGTCTCCTTCTTCCTTCTCTCATTATAGATTATAACATGGTACCAGAGCCTAGGTTGTGATCAATCCATCTTTTCTCATTGATCAAATCCTTCTTACTGTCGTGAATCCTCTCTCCATTGCTGCTGTCATTACTGATAATAGTGTCTGACGTGCCTTTGATCAAACTATGGCCCACCACTGATCAACTTCCTATCACCAAGCGACCTCCACAATTGTGTTCGCAAGTCCTTCAGGGTTATTGTGAGGATTTTTCTGGATTTTTTCATCACCATCTGAGGTAGGCTTCATCCACTTCTTCCTCTATCGTTTTTGACAAATTATTATCAGAAAGATTTCATCACCACCGTCCAGATTTGTGGATCCTTATACAATACTCATCAGATTTGGACTAGAGGAAGCACGTTTGAACTCCTTCAAGAGTTTCAAACTTGATCTGTGGGGCCCACGCACACATCATGCACCAGATTTCATGGTCGCCTGCCGCTATCTGTGATTTTTCTGCACTGTTTCATGCCGTCTGCTGCTGGATTCTTCATCAGATAAACAAAGTGCAATTTTCCTACTGTATTAGCAGATTTATAGCAGATCAATATCAATTCTACTTTCTGTTTTGTTGATCTGAGGGCTGATCTCCTCTTCACACTACTGATTTGCACTCTTTTGTGTGCCGTTTCTGATTAGAAGCCTCTGCCACTTCTGTTACTAGTTATCAAGTTATTTGTGGGCTGTTTCTAACCTTCTTGTGCTGCTACGGGCTGTTCTCTTCTTTACCCACTGCTGATTGGTTGTGCTGCTGCCTGCTGCTCTCTGTTGACCTTCTTTTATTGTATTCTGCAATGGATAAGTATGATGTTATCCCAATCAAATTTAACGGGAAGAATTATATGTCCTGGTCCTTCCATTTAAAGAACTTTGTTAAAGGACAAGGGCTTCTTGATTATCTTGATAGATCGATCACTAAGTCCCAGACGACAAGTGACAGTTAGAGAGATAGACAAAATCCAGAACATGAGAGAGTGAGATGAATGTCCTCCTTTCTTGGATCGACTGAAGTATATTTATAAGGGCTTAATACCCTAATTACAATCCTAATTACAATCATTCATAATCAATTACAGATCCTAAATTTAAGTTACAATCAATCATAATCAATTATAGATCCTAAAATTAAGTAAAATCTTTGACTAATTACAAAGCAATAAATAGGAACAATAAATGGGCCTGGACATGGGCCAAAATGGATGGGCCTGGATTGACACCCCCCCTCAAATTGATGTTGGGGAGTCATAAAGCAACAATTTGGAGACAAGAAATTGATGACGAGGCCGAGGAAGTCCCTTAGTGAAAATATCGGCAAACTGAAACTCTGTAGGGACATGAGGTAGCCGAATGACATCATGCTTATATTCATCACGAATAAAGTGGCAGTCGACTTCAATATGTTTGGTGCGTTCATGAAAGACTGGATTTGCAGTGATGCGGATAGCCCCAGTATTATCAGCATGCAATGGAGTAGGAGCGGTTTGAGCGAAGCCGAGTTCTGAAAGGAGTCCACGTAGCCATAAGATCTCAGAGCAAGCAGAAGACATGGCCCTATATTCAGCTTCCATGGAAGATCTGGACACCCGTTCTTGTTTCTTGCATTTCCAAGAAATGAGAGAATTTCCAAGGTACATGCACCAACCAGTAGTAGAACGGCGTGTCTTGACAGCCCGCCCAGTCAGCATCCGCATAAGCGGTTAGATGAAGAGGATTATCCTTTGGATAATAGAGACCACGAGGGACAGTTTGCAGCAGATAGCGAATAATACGAATCAGGGATACTTCATGTTTTTCCATGATGAAAAAAAAATAGCACACAAGCAGAATAGTAGATAACAATGTGAATAACACAATCAGATAACACCCAGCAGACAAGAACAGTGCTCAGACACCACCGTGGATGGCCAGAACAGTGCTCAGACACAATACCCAGCAGCCAAGAACAGAACAGTGCTCAGACACAACACCCAGCAGCCAAGAACAGTGCTCAGACACCACCGTGGATGGCCAGAGCAGTGGAGAAATCAAAACAGTTGCAATATGTGAAAAAACCTCAGCAATCCACTAGCAAGCACCAATAAATAGCAGGAAATATCAACAGCAGTTAATAAAATGCACCAGATGACATCAGTGGCATCAAACGCATTCAGAAAGCCAACGTCGTCCCAGTTCGGCAGTGTGTAGATGCACACGTGGGCCCCACTTGATGATCTTGGCACAGATCAGAGAATGGGGATGGGAAGAGAGTAGTTTTATACAACTACTGGTACTGGTCGCATGAAGATCAATTCTAGATCCAGGATTTTGAACGGCCGAGATGAAAACTCCAGGCGACCAAGATGGTAGACTTCCGCTGATGAGTTGGTGATGATCTCGGGTGGGCCACGTCTGATCTGAGATGATCAGTGATGAACCAGCTGGAGGAAATGATCACAGATGATCATATATGGCTTCCAATGTTGTGGAAGATGATTTAGGAGAAGATCAAAGATTGTGATCTAGCTCTGATACCATGACAGTTAGAGAGATAGACAAAATCCAGAACATGAGAGAGTGAGATGAATGTCCTCCTTTCTTGGATCGACTGAAGTATATTTATAAGGGCTTAATACCCTAATTACAATCCTAATTACAATCATTCATAATCAATTACAGATCCTAAATTTAAGTTACAATCAATCATAATCAATTATAGATCCTAAAATTAAGTAAAATCTTTGACTAATTACAAAGCAATAAATAGGAACAATAAATGGGCCTGGACATGGGCCAAAATGGATGGGCCTGGATTGACAACAAGTACCACTGACTCAAAAGGCTTAGCCACCTGGTCCAAAGAAAATGCTAAAGTGGTCACTTGGATCCTTAATTCCATTGATCCATCTCTTGCTGTGGCTCTTCAAGCCTACACTACCACAGCTGCTATGTGGGTTCATCTCAAGAAAGTCTATCATCAAACCAATAAGGCCTGGAAGTTTCACTTGGATAGTGAAATTGCTAAAAATAATCAAGGAGATAAATCGGTGCAGGAATACTTTAATGGTTTCCTCACCTTATGGACTGAAAAGGATTCCATGTTGATCCAAACAGTCTCTTTTGGCTTTCTATCTAAGGCTCTCCAGTTACAAGAAGAAACTCACTTTAGCCAGTTTCTTATGAATCTACGACCAGAATTTGAATCTGTCCGGCATGCCCTCATGAATAGAGAAAATTCTTCGAATCTTGATACTTGCTTTCAAGAAGTCCTTCGCGAAGAACTTCGTCTCACCTCTTAGCATACTATTCTAGAAGAACCAAAAGCCTTCCTTGCGCCTCTTCCTGCTGACTCGGCTCTTCTGACAACCTTAAATCTAAAGCTGACTCAATGTTATGAATGTAAAGGCTTTGATCATATTGCCAAAACTTGCCGCAAGAAATTGGTTTGTAGATATTGCAAACGGTCCGGTCATCTTATTGATGACTGTTGCAGCCTACAGCGACGGAATGAGACACAGCCTAAGAAGCCTCCCTCCAATATGCCAAGATAGAATATTTTAGCTGCTTTTTAGGCTCAAGCATCCTTATCTGGTACAGGAAGCACTTCCTCCAGAGCTATATCCATGACTCCTGCTCAGATTCAAGAACTGATTCAAAACACAGTCACCTCCGCATATGCATCTATGAGCTTTTTTGGTGGTCCGTATCAAACTCATTCCTCTACAGCTTTTCCTGCCTTTCATTCCTCTGCATCTCTTTCTTCTCCTATCACCTCATCCACATGGTTTTTAGATTCAGGAGCCTCAAACCACATGACATCTGTAGAACATAGCTTTACAGATTCCCACCCTTACCTTGAAAAAGAGAAAATAACCACTGCTAATGGTGATCAACTACTCATTTCTGGAGCTGGTACCATTACTTTATCTAGTGTCTCTGGCCAACCCATCACCCTTCCCAATGTTTACTTTGTTCCTAAATAATCAGCCAATTTACTTTCTGTATGACAACTTATTGATGATGGCTATCTTGTTCACTTTTCTTCCACTGGTTGTGCTAAAAAGGAGTGACAAACTGGGAAGGTGGTCGCGACGGGGAGTAAACATGGGCGCCTGTTTTTGCTGGACATTGGACATCATTCTTTTTTTGCCTCTTCTTCTAATAATTTCAATAAATTGTGGACCGTTTGGCATAAACATCTTGGTCACATGAACAATGCCCATTTGATTTCCTTATTTAAGATTGGTTGTTTGGATTCTATTATTGATAATAAAATGATGTCTTCTTTATCTCAATCAAAGTGTGAAACTTGTTCCTTAAGAGTCACATTTTGCCTTTTTCTTTTCATAATTTTCGTGCACTGGCATCATTTGACATTATTCATTCTGATGTTTGGGGAATTGCTCATACCTTGAGTAGGATGGGATTTAAGTACTATATGACCTTTATCGATGACCATCCTCATTATACTTGGATTTACTTTATGAGCTTGAAATCTGAAGTCTACTCCATTTTTCAAAAAATTTATACCATGGTCCAAACCCAATTTCAAAAAGCTATCAAGATTCTTAGATCAGATTCCGGTGGAGAATACACGTCCCATGATTTCTCTGCCTTCCTTGCTGATAAAGGCATTCTTAACCAAAAATCTTATCCACATACTCCTCAGCAAAATGGGATTGCGGAAAGAAAAAACAAAATATTCTTGAAACTGTTCGCACTCTTCTAATTGAATCCTTAGTCCCTCCCAAATTTTGGTGTGATGCTGCACAGACTGCTGTGTATCTTATCAACCGTCTTCCTAGCACTGTTCTAGGAAAGACTACTCCTTACGGAGTTTTCTTTGGTCATACCCCTTCTTACTCTCACTTACGTGTCTTTGGTTGCTTGTGTTTTGTTCATCTTCCTCCTACTGAGCGCACTAAGTTATCACCACAGGCTGCCAAATGCATTTTTCTTGGCTACAGTAATGAACACAAAGGTTTCTGTGTTATGATCAGTTCGAGAACCGCATGCGCATATCTCGTAATGTGATCTTCTTGGAACAGATTCCTTTGTTTTCCTTACACTTGGATCATCATCCTATTGCCGTGTCCTATTTGCCACAATCCCAGGAATCAGCTTCTCCATCATCTCTTCCCAAAGTCTATGTCTGGCGTAACACGGTCCCTCCTATGGTGGCTCCCTCTCCTGACCCTCTCCCAGTGCCGCCTACTGAACCAGCAGGTAATAATGCTCCTTCTGATAGTATCTCTCTGCGACGATCTAGTCGTCTTTCCGTTGCCCTTAACCGTTATGGATTCCCTACTCTCTTTCCTCTTTAGATAGTGCTCCTATTCCCACCTCATATTCACAGGCCTCAAAGATCGCTTACTGGCAGGATGCTATGAATGAGGAATTGCTTGCTCTTGAAGCAAACCAAACATGAGACTTGGTACCAACTCCTGAAAGAGCCTCTGTGATTGGCAGTAAATGGGTCTACTCTGTAAAATTGAACTCTGATGGGAGTCTTGATCGCTACAAAGCCAGATTGGTTGTGCAGAGTTACAAGCAGCCGAACCGTTACACCCCTAACTCCTACACATTCTACTAACTCTAACTTACAGCCCATTCAACCCATTTCAAATTGGTCACCTTCCAGCACCAGGTTGCAGCACTAATCCACAGGTTAGGAAATAATTCGAAAAAAATAATGTCATAAATACCACATCCCACGAATATGAGAGAGAGAGAGAGAGAGAGAGAGAGAGAGAGAGAGATGAATTAAGTAAACATCTTATAATTCACTAGTTTGTTTAAATGTTATGTTTAACCCCAAATGACAATTAATTTGAATATTTGGCAGAAAGTCGGCTGTGCATTTCAGATAGCATAAAAGTTAGCATCATACAAACAAAGGGGGCATTACTGGGTGACTTTTGCAGAAGAATGTTGGAAAAAATCCTATTAAATGCCGGTTTCTGTATAAACCATTACAGAGCTGAATGTTAACCAACTCTTCTACGGTTCTACCAAATAATTTGAACCTCTTGTGGGCTTTAATGCCCCTTATTTATCTTGAATCTACGCATTTTTCAAGTTCATAACCATAGCTTATTTTCAGCCAAGACAACTTCAAACATCAGCTGGTGAAGAATGAAGACAGCTGATCTAATTTACAAATGTTCCTTTGGTTCTGTTAAAAGGAATGGAAATGTCAAATGATTCAAGTCCCATGAGTTGGTCAAATAATATATGATAGAAAGTACCTAATACATTTCACATGGATCCAAGGTAGCTTTTGTACGATATTTCAGATTGGTATGCATCAGAATAACAGAGACTTATGAGCACTCGGAAAATCTAGTCACGCATTATTTTTATTTTTTATTTTTGCTAACGAGGTTTCCAGGCCTCTTTGAGCACCTGACTAATCCCCTGGCGGTGGTTTCCCCCTGTCCCACCCACCGGGTGCATGCTGGGAGTTGTTTCCAGCTCCTGAGGTCCCGCATTATTATAATTATATTTGAGTATGATAGTTCAAAATCTATCCCATTGGGAATGGAAAGTTACTAAAAAAATTTGTCCTGTCTATACACATTTATTTGCACTATTATGGTGCTTCGTATTATTTAACAGGTAAAAAAGGAATACAATAAAAGATGGCTCATAAACTAGTATTTACATAAGGATCAAGAGATCTTCAGAAAGTTAGACCAATCAAAGAGCCAAGTCAGTTCCCAGTGGAAAAAAAGGCGTGAAACCACTAGGTTGTGAATATGCAGGTGAACCACAAGTTTCTAATAGATGCTGCATTACAGTTCTAGATGAGAGCAAAATTAGCTTTAGCCACTAAAGGTATGAAGAGGAAAAAGACGAGGTCTAATAAAATAGTAATCCCTTCTGCATTAGGAACTCAGGATCAGAGAGGTATCACTTGAAAGGATGCTTGATCAAAATAAATAAATGTTTTTGTTTCCCCATGTGAGGTCACATGGGTAATGCAAACTGTTAGTTTGGCACGCCCCATCATCGAATGGATCATTCCCCAATATCTCCATCCAATATGATCTTTTCCATTTCCATCCAAGAGATATCTTCCATCTATCGTTGGCCTACCCTATGAATGATCGGTCAGATCACCAAAAGGTGCCCCCAACCTGTCCAGTTTTTTGGGCCAAACAGATGCTTATTTGTACATAGTAAAGTTTCCCTTAATTTGGAACAAAATGCCTACACATCGAAACTTACCCACTGCAATTTACTGTTTGATCCAGTAGGTCGAAATATAGAAGCTCGTGGATATAGCTGGAAAAGAAAAGACTTCAAGTCCCCATAGAAGTCACCATGCCTCTCCCAAGGCTGAGAAGCATAAGCACCATATATATAACCTTCTTTATCCTTGATAATCAGTATAGTTGGCCCATCTCCACTTCTGCAGAAACAGTTTGAACTAGGCTATATAAATATATAGAAAAAAAATAGACACCACATGCAACCAACAAAAATGAAATAGCAGCAGACCATTCAGCATGGAAACTTAAATATAGTTCTTCCTTTAAATGGAAAGCATTTGTGTTAAATGGCCATTTCTTATGCTGCTTATGATATACATGAAGATTTCCACATCACCACTCCAAACTCGTGTTTATTATTTTCTCATGTTTATTCACATTGATACTTAAACACAGGCAGTTTTTAATGCTGGTCCCAACCAGGACAAAGGGGGGGGGGGTTGAGATAGGAAGGTCGACAGCCAGCGTAAAACTGTATATGTGAAAATTTCTCTCCATGGATTATTGTATATATCCAAAACCGCTGTGATCCTAACTAGCTGATTGAATTGGACAGCCCTTTTATTTTCTTAGATGTCCATTAGATGGGCTTCCAATTTGATGTTTATTCACATTGATACTTAAAACACCGGCAGTTTTTAATGCTGGTCCCAACCAGGATAAAGGAGGGGGGTTGAGTCAGGTAGGTCGACAGCCAGCGTAAAATTGTATATTGTGCGCATTTCTCTCCATGGATTATTGTATATGTCCGAAACCACTGTGATCCTAACTAACAGATTGAATTGGACGGCCTTTTTACTTTCTTAGCTGTCCATTAGATGGGCTTCCAATTTGATGGTTAAGATATTTCTGTTCATCTTAATTTCTGGGCTATATTCCAACAAGAAGGCATCAGACCAGCTGGCTCAGAATCAAACTGGTAGACATGCATATCATGTGAAGGAAGATGAATTGCCACAAAATTTTATTGTGTGAAAAACACACTAATAGTGCAGACATTTATTTAAGAATAAGACCTTCCAACAAGGGGCATAAGGTTTTCTTGAAGTCTCTACATAATATTTATCCTAGTGTGAGGAGCAAAAAGCTTCAACATATATGCTTAACCTGAGAAAACAAGGATACTCACGATATATTACCAATGAAGGTGTTGAAGCTTAAGCCATTAAGAGAACTATGGTACAAAAGCGACCATTCCTCCAACTCATGTTGAGAAAGGGCTCCCCCTATATGCCAAGCATATTCTTTCCTCAAAACAAGCAAATTGGGACTTAAATCTTCTGGATACAGTAGATGAGGCAATTGAGAACCAGGTCTCCCTGCACAAAGAAGTGTTCGAGATATTTTATAAAAAGTTTAATCTAAAACCATATGCTTGCAGAGTAGTTTTTTTCATTTTCATGACCACAATCATTCTCATGGGCAGGGCAATTTAGTTTTTAACATTTTGAATTTAAATGATTAGAAGACGTCTCAAGACGAAAAGAAAAGGAAAAGTGTGAGACAAATTATATTGCACGTCCTATCTCCCTGGGGGCCTAATGGAAATATGGAAATTGCACGCATAGGGGGGGGGGGGGGGGCGGGAGAGAGAGAGAGAGAGAGAGAGAGAGAGAGAGAGAGAGAGAGAGAGCAAGTTTCATGTCCAACTAAATACCAACACTGTGAGCCCCTGTTTGCTAACCCAGACATTCAATCAAAACCCTACCCCAGTTTATTGGCAATGGCCCAAATATAAATTGAATGATATACAATGATATATCGATACTATTTTAAGCCATTGGTGACAAGGACCACCTAATCCTAGTATTTATAAGTTCTGCATCATTCACAAATGGAACAATCAGGAGGTCCAGATTTGTGTGATGCATGCCATTCATAAATAGATTCAAACAACATTGTGATTTGTGGACGACACCAATTAAGGACCCATTTGGCATCCTTTCAGCGTTGTTCCCAATTTTGTGCCGAGATCGGGTTGTGTCAAGATCATACTGCTTGCACAAAAAAAAAAAAAAAAAAAAATTGAAATTTTAGAAGGTAGGGCCACAAACAGGGTCCACAAAGAAAATTTCAGAACATTGGGCCATGTATAGAGCCCATGAAGTCAAATCAAGGCTTATGAAGCATAATCAGGGTCTATTAAGTCAAATTTGAACCTATGAAGCATAATCAGGGTCCACGAGGTCAAATCAGGGGTCAAAATTCACTCCAGCCATCAAATGATCAAGTCAAGTGTTCAAAAACACAAGGAAGAATCGTCAAAATGATGTTGAAGCATTTCCAAGTGGGGGTAATGTGGGGATTCGTGCCCAACCCACTTGCAAATCTTCCAAGCCTATGAATAGGCCATTTTAAGCCAGAAAAAGGATCCAAATCCGGTCAAAAGGCAAGTGCAAAAGGCTGCTAAGGTTCTAGGGCAAAACAAAGGAAATAGAAGAAGCTACCTGTGCAAGGAAGCGGAAAAAGCTCTGCAACAACTCTAACTCAGTCTCCCACAACCCTCAAGGTGATTAGAACCTCTGGGGTACTCCCCCAAAGCGGATTTTTTAATACCAAAATGATGTTAAATTTCTTTCATTACCTTTAAATTTTGGTTTCTTTGTCTACCTGGGAACAAGATGGCTCCAGATCAAAATCCCATCATGTAAATTGTCTTCACCACGGCCAACAAAAACAAATTGGCCGAAGTGACATGATGAAAGGGGCCATGTTTGGACCACAACTCCGACTGCTCACGGGGATGCCAGCTTTGGAGGCTAAACCCAAAATTAAAATAGAGACTGAAAATTACAAGAAATTGGATTCCTATGCATCTTATGGTCCTCGAGACCTGAAAATAGCTTTTCAACCTTTTTTTTTTTACATTTTTGTAGCCTTTTCTATCGTCAAAATGTAATTTAGAGCAAGTGTGTAATTTTGTGTCTTGGAGGGCAAACAAGGCGGTCATATGTTCTATGAATGACCGGTGACCGGTCACCTGCGAGTCCAAATGTCGAGTCCACAATCTCTTGATGTAAAACTCAAATTTGTAATTGAAATATGAAATGCAACAACAAATACATCTTTGTATTGCATTTCCCCTCTATCTTGGTTCAAGTACATTCTTATAAATGTTTGTTGCATTTTGCAATGGTATCTCTCGTGCCATGGAATCGCTGGAAAAACGGCTGAACATTTATTTGTGCGGGACTTGTTGTTCACTTTACATAAAAATTCATACTTGCATTGAATTTCAGCTTTGATATAATTCTTAAGGTGTTTGCATCATTTTCATATGCATTTTTGGACCCCCAAACTCTCCTTGAGCCTGTTTTGAACTTGGGATAGTTGGTGTGCGCCTTCGTTCCAATGCCTGCTTTCCTAGGCGATAAATGGACCTTTCGGCCCTTTGAAATTATAAAATAGTCCTAGGGACCTGCTTCTGGCAATGGACAGCTGTTTTTTTACCATAAGATGGCCGAAATTCACCAAAAACTGTAAAAACATGCAGCTTGGACTGAAGGGTCGTAGTAAAACTCAATTCTATCAAGAGGGGTCTTACGCTCCCTGCTGGCCTTGGGGGCAGAGACCTCCCTCCTGTTAGAAATGTGCATATTATGTATTTCTAGGCCATGTTTCATGATACATGTGTTGCATTCATGCATTGGCAGGAATTTGATGGGCTCCTTGTGTGATCATCTTTGGAATTTGAGAACCCGCGTATTCCGTGGGATCCTCTCCTTAGACTAATCTCGTCAAAACCCATTTCACCTATTTTGAGACGGATTCTTGTACAAAACAGGGCCTCCTTCCCGAAGAACCTTATTGGTGCACCAAAACCCATTTTGATCTGGGGAATTCATTTTGGAAGCCCTTTGCATTTGTTGCGTTGGGATTCTTGAAATAATTTGGATGGGAGCATTGGTTGTTCGCACACAATTCTCACTCATTCAATGCTCACATATGTTAGTTTCCGGCCAAAACACTGATTTTTATATGTTGGAAGGCCTGAAACACCAAAGAATCAACATGAAAAACATCAAAAGGACCCTAAATTTTCAACAGGAATGGCCTTGACAGAGGGAGTCGCAGGACCCCGACTCTCTGCTAGGGGGTCGCAGGACCCCACTTCTCTGGTGACCAAACCCCCCCCCCTCCTCTTCCTTGTTTCTGTTAGAGGGAGTCGTGAGACCCCCTCCCTCTGCCTCCTGGGGTCGTGGCCCCCAAGACCACAACCCCAGGTCCCTTAGGCGTTGTTCCACGGCACCTCCCAATGGCCTGAAAATGTGCATTTGCCAAATCCTTTTTCTCCAGTATGTCATGCATTCATCAAATATGGTATGCATTCATGCTATATGTTGCACATTCATCTTATATGTTTCGCATACACGCATTTTTGCATTATATCAGTCAAGTCGGGCTTGTGCCCGCTTCGGTGTTGCCGCCAGGACTCGGTACCTGATCGGACCCTTGTGTGGTTGTCTTTGGAAGATGAGAGACCGCGCACCCCACAGTGCCATTTCCTTAGATCAGAGCAGTTACCAATCCCCCGACTTTCATGTCACTTGGCATCCCTTTTGGGTAACCATTTGATGTGGGAGTTCAGTTTTATTTCAAAGCACTCAAGTGCCCATAGCAGTGGCTTGATGCCTCACTGTGGTGGGCATCATATCTTGCCTTTTAGGCGACTGTTTGGACTCACATGCTGGAACCTGTTACAGTCCCTTTAAGGATAGGGAGGTGGATTCTGGACTGAGTTTTGGACCTGAATTTCAAAGAAATCCAGGGTCCTTTCATGGTAAATTGTGATGGAATGGACCCCAAATGAAAATATCGATCAAACTAAAGGGTCATACTTGTATAGTATGATAAGTTTCACTCTATTTGACTCAAAACCAAAGGGTCCTCCCTAACAGCTGAGAAAGGTTCAGGGTGGGCTCATACTTGTGTACATCAATCAAGGCACATCGGCCACCTTTGGATTGGCCGTTTTAGCATATTATGTCATCAATTGACCACCTCTAAAGGGCTAATTGAAACAAAAGGTCGAAGTGGAAATCAGCCCTACAAAGAAGTGATTGAGTCATTGACTTGGATGGGGCCCTCCAGCACTCCATCTCTGTTTACTTGGCCTACCTTTCTGGTGCAGGTTTTCATTCACCAGCACAAGGTCACAACATGGATTCACTATCATCAAGTTTGACGAAGCCAAGTGCTATGAACACATGGCTAAGTCAGTGACAAAGATCAAGTGAACAAGCTCCCTCCTGGAGTTCCATTCAAGCAGCAAGCACACTAGAAGGTCCATCTTCAATCGGCTCTTGATCTCGCAAACTCCCCAATGCTCCAGGGTCTTAAACAACCGGGAAGGGAGCGAACAAGCCAAGGCCCATGGTCACCAGAACCCTTGGGTCTCAAAGTAGTCAAGGAAGTAAGCGAGTGCTCGTCAGTGGGCCTCATGCAGGTCTGACCGCATCAACCCATTCCTCCAAAAGCCCAATGGTATCAAGCTCGGGGCACGAGCGGGGAACTATCCTTACAAGCTCGAGGAAAAGAAGTCGGGTTTGCTCTTCATAGGCCATTTCAAAGGAGCTACAGGCCAAGGTCTCTCTAAGACACTTTGCCCATTTGAGTGACAACTGTTTCCACCCTTGGACTCAGATCAAGGATCGGGACACCCTAGCATACAAAGGAGGCTTCAAGTTTAAGGTCTACAAGCCAGACCAAGTGCAGCCTATCTCCACCTCTGGGAGGAGGGCCTAGAAAAAGGTGCTCTTTAGCTCCTCAGCACAACAAGCAAAAGCAAGCAAAGAGAATTGCCACTGCGGAAGCTCACTGCAGGAAAGCAAATGCCGAAGCCCAATCTAGGGCTAGAGCCCATGTTAAAGGCAAGGATCAACTTTTCCTTAGCAAAGGAGTTGAATTTGAGGAATTCAAACAGGAGCTCCAAGAAAAGAAAGCAGCTGAAGGAACACTAGAGGCAGACATCCACATCGTCTCCCTTCCGGATTTCAAAACGTCCCAGCGTTTTGTGGTCGGGGACAACTCAGTAGTGGGAAAAGAAAGTAGCTGAAGGCACACCAGAGGCAGACATCCACATCGTCTCCCTTCTGGATTTCAAAAAGTCCCAGCCTTTTGTGGTCGGGGACAACTCAAAAGCAACTCTTCCACGTAGAATCTCCCAGAAATGGCTGCCCAAAGAAGATAAACCAGACAACATGGGCATCTACATGGTCAGCAAAAAAAAAAAGAGGATGCTTGTAAAAAGGAGCGCTAGGCTTACAAGAAGAAATCAGCCTGAAGGCTCAACATCAAGATCACCTTCATCAAGGACCAGGAGCTCCCCATCGGAAGGTCATCGGACCAACACTTCCGATACGTCGGTAGGATTGCAGGAGACAACACGAAGCAATGTTTCTTCCAAGGGACTACCTAAACCTTTGAGTCCCACCACATGCCAGTAAACATGGTTGGAGCGGGGCCCAGTGGAAAAGAAATAGAAAATATAAAAAAAATAGCCCAGCTCGAGGAAAGTCAAAAGGAAATCCTCGAACTGCTTCAATCATTGTCAAGTCGAATCTCCGGCCATGACCAAAGACACCCTGAAAACAATGAGTATCACAAGCTTGATGATAAGTCCATAAAATTACACTTCATTCGCATCATTTCATGTAGATTTATGGACTTATGTATGGTTAATTTCATTGAATTTCATAAAATCATGCATCATGGTGTTCAAATTGCATTTCATGTCAAAATTCATAAAATTGCATGTTTTTCATGAAATTATTCGTTTCGATTATCCTACCATCCAGGGATGAAAATATCGGTCGCTACTCTATATCGGCCGTGGCGGCCGACCCCGCCACTCTACATGGAAAAAATCGGGTTCGCACCCTGTAGCGGCCGCTACACGTGTAGTTGTGGCGGCCGCTACGTATCGGGGGTGTATTTAAACCAACCCCCCCCCCCCCCCCCCATCCGCCCCTAGCACATTCTATTTGCACTTTTGCCCATAGTAGAACTCACTGCTTTGAAAGTCTCCCCACTCCAAACTTTCAACTCATTTTCAAAAATTTACTACAAGTGAGTAACATCAAATTGGAAGGAATCAAACACAAACAACTACAAGATCCAAGGCCCAAGCTTCCATTCCATCTAGGTATGTTTTTCTTTTGGATTTTTTTCTAGTCTTTTAACTTTTGAGATCATCTATAATCTATTAATGTCTTTCTAAGAGTCTAAGTACTATAAAATGCTTCCTTGTCTTGTAATATGATGAGATCCATGTTTTCCTTTCATCATGCACACATTTTTTTTATTTTATTTTATTTTTTACTATTTTTTATTTTCAGAATTTTTTTATTTTTTGAAAAAAAAATTTACTCATGGACAACCCATGAAACCACTTGGAAATGCATTCTAAATGATAGATCTATGTTTCCCATAGATCAATCCATCATATTTTGAATGTTTATTGATTTTTCTCTATTTTTTATTTTCGGATTTATTTATTTTTTGAAAAAAAAATGTGAATACTCATGGACAACCAATGAAACAACTTGGAAATTGCTTCTAATGATAGATCTATGTTTTCCATAGATCAATCCATCACATTTTGAATGTTTATTGATTTTTCTCTATTTTTTATTTTCGGATTTATTTATTTTTTGAAAAAAAAATTGTGAATACTCATGGACAAACCCATGAAACCACTTGGAAATGCATTCTAAATGATAGATCTATGTTTCCTATAGATCAATCCATCACATTTTGAATGTTTATTGATTTTTCTCTATTTTTTTATTTTCGAATTTATTTATTTAAAAAAAAATATTGTGAATACTCATTGACAACCAATGAAACCACTTGGAAATGCATTCTAAATGATAGATCTATATATTCCAACATATATTGCTTGTTTTTTTAATTTTTTTAATTTTTTAATTTCGGATTTTTGTTATTTTTTGGAAAAAAAAAATATTTTTAATAATGGAATGCCAATCAAATGTATTGAAAAATGCTCCTAAATGTTATATCTCTGTTTGGCATAGATCAATCCAACATATTTTTGTCTTTTCCTAATTCTAATTTATTTTCTTATTTTCGGATTTTTTTAAATTTTTGAAAAAAAATTATACTTTAAGTAATGAAATACCAATTAAATGTCAAGATAATGATTCCTAAGCGTTAGATATATGTTTCCTCTAACATGTTTTTTTGTTTTTTTAATTTTTAACATACTACTTGTTCATATTTAATTATTTATAGCCAGATATTCAGTCTTCTATTGATAAGTTAAAATGCCTCGTGATATCGATCCCGCATGGAGCTTTGGTGAGGCAGTTGAGAATAACAGGTTGAAAATAAAATGCAAGTTTTGTGGGAAAGTGACCAATGGGGGCATTACAAGATTCAAGCACCACTTGGCCCACATTTCTGGCAATGTTGCCGGCTGTACCGAAGTACCAAGGGAAGTCAGGGAACAAATGAAAGCTTTGGTTGGCCAAAACAAAGCTAGAAAAGTAGAGATAAAAGAAAAGAGGCAGCAAGATGTTGATGCTGCCCGTTATGATGTATTTGGGGATGAATACTTTGATGAGGAGGAAGATGCACAGATGGAGGCTGCACGCTGAGAGTCCATCATGAGTCAACAAGAAGAACATGAAAGTCGTGCATTTGCTAGAAGCAAATATTATGATGCAGGGGGCTCATCATCTACTGTGCCAAGCAGGGGCAAGGGCATTGGGGGGTGGGGGGGGGGGGGGGGGGGGGGGGCGCGGGGAGGGCATGCGTAGGGCATTTAGCACCTGGGAACGGGATGTTGATGTAGAAATTCTCTCTACTAGAAGAGCAATTCCTTCCCCTGTTGATCCTCTAGCACATAGAAAAGAGGGAGCTAAACAACAAAAAATATCGAGTGTTGTGAAAGGGGTAATGAAGGCTGCAAGAGATAGGTTAGCCAAAGCTACAGCAAAATGGCTAATTCACAAGAACATACCACCTACAGCAGTAGATTCCCCATATTTTCAGACTATTATTGATGTTGCCGCCGAAGCTGAGTGGGGTATACAGGCGCCTCCGTATATGATGTGGGCACTAAATACCTTGAAGAAGAATATAGATGAATAAAGGATTGGGTGGAAAAGTTTAGGCCCATGTGGCAACATAATGGTGTTACCTTCATGTGCAACAGGTGGACCAGCGGCACCCAAACACAATAAACTTTTTGGTGTATTCAGTCGCTGGAACCGTCTTTGTGAAGTCCGTTGACGCAACTGAACATAGACGGACAACCACATATATATACACTCCTATGGATAAAATTGTAGAGAGTGTGGGAGAGGAGCATATTGTACAGATTGTTACAGATAATGGCGCCAATTTCAAGGCAGCAAGTAAGAAGTTAATGGATAAGAGGACCCATTTATTATGGACCCCATATGCAGCACGCTGCATAGATCTCATCTTGGAAGAGATTGGAAGACAAAAGTGGCTTCATTGATCAAGGCATGTAGAGGAATTACAAGATTTATATATGATCATTCATGGGAGTTAAGCATGATGAAAAGATACACAAATAACCATGCATTGCTGAGTCCAGGATTAACTAGGTTTGCAACCCATTTTCTGGTTATGGAAAGCCTTGTAAGGTTTAGAACGGAGCTGATTCAGATGTTTGCATAAGAAGAATGACTTCGTTCGAAATGGGGCAATGCAACTCATGGTCCAGAGTTTGAAGTCCCAAATCTGATGAGGGACCATAAACTTTGGAAGAAAGTGAAGAAAGTTTTATTGGTTTTTGAGCCTTTAGTTAAAGTGTTGTGTCTTGTAGATGGTGATGACAAGCCGACAATGGGCTTTATATATGAAGCAATGGATCGGGCAAAGCGAGCCATTATTGAAAATGTTAGATATCACCAGAAATATATAGACATTATTGATGCCCGTTGGAACGATCAGTTACACCATCCATTGCATGCTGCAGGTAATTAATAGATATCTTTGATACTCTTTTGTTTTCCTAACTAATGTATTTATTATATTGTTTGCTCACAGTACATTCTACATATTTTTAATGTAGGTTAGTTTTTGAATCCCGAATTATATTACCAAAATGCCGAACTACACACCGAAGCAATAGATACGGACTTACGGATAGGATTACGGGAGGTATTGAAGAGATTGTTAAGCCCAGATGATCAAGTTGATGCCATACAAGAGGTGAGTGGGTGGTTACTTAAGAGAATTTAATTATATGCTGCCAAGTGCCAATTGCCATACATGCTGTAGGGGTTTACTAACTTATTTCTAATTTTCACATTGTAGATATCTATGTATACACAAAGGAGAGGAACCTTTGTTGACCCTCTTGTGATACGATCGATTGGAAGGATCCCACTTGGTATGACTATGAACAAAAGACCCCACACAATAATATGACTAAGATTTATCTTAATTGATTAGAAGGACTTGAGGGTTACGAATATCTAATTATTTATTTATTTTTTGCATTTCAGCCGATTGGTGGATGAATTATGGAGAGAGTGCTCCACATCTAAGGAGAGCGGTTCTTCGCATCCTTAGTCAAACTACAACATCTTCCAACTATGAGAGAAATTGGAGCACTTTCTCTTTGATCCACACGAAGGCAAGGAATCGACTTACCATGCAGAAACTCAACAAGCTTGTATACTGTCATTACAATCTGAAGTTGAGAAACAGAACTAGAGAGAGAAGGGCAAGGGATGATCCTGCTTATTGTCCTATTAATTTGGATAACATATTCAGAGATGACGATCCCTTACTCCCATGGCTAGCCGAGATAGAGGATCCACTGCTAGATTCAGATCCGGGGTTTCAGGGAACGATTCAAGAGTTGATAGATGAGGATATGGGTGAGGCACCTGCAGAGGATCAGCCACCTCAAGGAGAAGGTACCAATACCAGTAGGACTAGGAGGAGTGGGAAAGAACCTACTCATATTGGATCTTCTGAGAAAGCCAGTTCCACCACCGTCTCTTCGAGTAGCCATGGTGGAGGAGATGGAGGAGACAGTGGGACAGGTGCTACTAGTGAATACTATCAACATGATGAAGATGATGTCGTTCCTGTAGAGGAAGTACAGGAGTTACCTCCATCTAGAAGATTTGATCCAAGCCGTGGTTATCAACGGCGCCGAAGAGACTCACCACCTGGGGTTGGAGGAAGTAATGAGCAAGGAAATATGGGTGGAGATGTTGGAGGACAACAAGTGGCATCATGGACTGATTCGTGGAACCTCAGTTACAGTGGACAAGGACCCTCACATTATTTTCCATATGGTCAATTAAAAGGACAAGAACAGTCTTCAGCTTCAGGGTCCTACTCATATGGTGACTATGGTGAAACGCAATATGGTAGATATCCACCTCCACCTCCTCCAATTTCCTATGATGATCCGGCCGCCTTCTTTGGATTTGTGGATACCAATGCTCATCAACATCAAATTCAATATGGTGCCAATAGAAATGAAAACACTGATGAGGATGAGGATAACCATGGCGCCTTGAATCTTGGTAGACATTCATTTTGGTGGTGATTAAGGTATTCCCAATCCTATTTCCTTCACTAACTCTCTACTCTGTCATTTCTAAATTGGTGTTGAATGTTGATTGTTGATCACTTCAAAGTTCATTCACTTGATTGAATTTGAACCTTGAATGTTGATTGTTCAATGTTCACTAATGACTAATGAGTAATGAGTAATGACCTAACTCTTAAGTCTTATGCCTTTATTTCATTTTTTTTTTATGAGCTTTCCCAGTGTTGTGAAAGGCCCGCCTAGGCGCAAGGCCCATCAAGGCGCAGGCCCAGCGCCTTAACACACATGGGGCGAGGCGACTTCACCCAGGCGCAGTAAAAGCCCATAAGTCGAGCGCCTTTGGATCAGGCCCAAGGCGCGCGCCTAGCGGGCTTCTTTCAAAGAGGCCCATAACTTAAACTTTTAAAAACAAAAAAAAGGTCAATGGGCTTAAAAAAAGGTGCAGCGGCTCCAACCCAGCAGAAAAGCCCCTCTTATATTCATGCCCTAAGTCATCTCCACTGACGTAGGGTAACGAAACGAAAAAAAAAAAGAAGAGAGAAACGGCGGAAGAAGAGGAAGAAGGAGGAGGAAGAGGCTGCCGGCTGTGCTGTGCTCTTCTCACGTCTGACTGTGCTCTTCTCGCGTCCGGCTGCGCAGGTACATCATTTCCTTACTTTCTTTTTGTTTATTTTCTTTCCTTTTCTCTTCTTCTGCTGCTACTGTGTTCCAATTTCTTTTTCTTTTTTTTCTTGTTCTGCTGCTGTAATTTTTTTGCACTGTTTTCTGTTTTTGTTTTTTTTTTTCTTGTTCTGCTGCTGTAATTTTTTTGTTCTGCTGCTACTGTTTTCTTTTTTTTTCTTTTCTGCTGCTGTAATGTTTTTTGTTCTGCTGCTACTGTTTTCTGTTTTCTTTTTTTTTTGTTTTGGTGATGTCTGCTGTAATTGTTTCAAGCTGTTTCTGCTTCTGCTTTTGGTGACCTCTATTTTTGCTTGTTTCTGCTGCAGTTTTTTTTTTTTTTTCCAGCAGCTGTTTTTTCTGTTTTGTTTTCTTGTTTAGTTGCTGCTTTTTGGTGACCTCTACAGCTCTACTTTTGCTGTTTGTTGTGTTGCTGCTGTTTTCTTTCTGTTGCTGTTGCTGCCATTGCTCATTTTTTTTGCTGCCACTGATTTTCTTTCTTTTTTTCTTTTTTTCCCGTTCTTCAATCAGATCATGCTTTATTTTATTTTTTTAACATTGTTTAGCTGCTTTGCTCTGCTGCTATTTTTTCTTTCTGCAGCTGTTTCTTTTTTTTTCTTTTTTTTTTTTTTTGTTTTGTTGCTGCATTTAGAGTGATGAATGCTTTATGAAGTTTAGAAATTTTCTAATATTCCTTGCCAATTATCTTTCTGTTTGTCTAATTTGTTCTAATTTGTTCTACTTTTGTTCTATTTTGTGAATTATCTGTCTATACCAAAATATATATTTTTTATATACAATGTGCGCCTCGCTTCAATGAAGCCTGCGCCTCACCTCACGCCTTAGCGCCTCGGCCCCAGGAGACCTTAGCGCCTTGATGCGCCTCGCACTTTTAAAAACACTGAGCTTTCCATTACTTTCTAAATTAGTATGACTAAGAAACATGAATACATGTGAAAAAACTAATCATTACTATTATTTTCAATTTATACAGTGATACAGGACTTCATATTTTGAGGGCACCACTACGCTCCCTTTTCTTACTTACTTTTGCAAAAGAACCACATATTCTTTCATTTTATAATTTTCTGGATTTTCTGAAATTTTTTCAGATTTCTTGGGCGATTTTTTCAAATTGCACCGCTACGCCGCTACATATCGCCTGCTTCGTAGCAGTTTGGCGGCGGGCCGCTACACCCGCCGCTACCGCTATTTTCATCCTTGCTACTATTGCATCGAATAACTTTTGATTCACACGTGAACGTGCATGGTTTCTTTGCACCACTACGTCCTTCATGAAAAATTGATCAACATGGTACATTCATACACATTCATACATGGTGAATTGGGTCCCATGCATTGCATTATTTTCTTCTATATGAAAATTTATGCTTTGATTTTCTGTAGGAAAACTCAGAATTTTGGGGCCTGCATTGAGAGAAATTGGAAGAGAAGAAATAAAGAAGAATAAAAGAGAGAAAATGAAAAAGTGAAGCCACCATGGGACTCGCACCTCCTTAGGTGTGAATTCAAAGGAGGGCGCAGCCATGGTGGGTCCCACAGTTGTTGCAAAAATTCAAGTACTCCTTCCTTAATTGTTGAAGAATTAGTAAATTCAAATTCAAATTTGAAGTGCAAGAAAGGAATACTTTGGGAGCAAGTAAAGAAAAGAAAGAAGGAGAGAAGAAAGAGGAAGTCAAAAAAAAGAAAGAAACTGAAAAACGATTCTCCACCACATAGGACGTCCCATATGGTGGGTCCCACTACTTGTTGCCCGGGGTGGGGGGGGGGGGGGGGGCACGTTTGTTGAAAGGAGTCCTTAATATGGAAGGTTCTTGCTCACCAAGAAAGCTAGTTTGGAAACAATTTTAAAACTCCCTAGATTCTCTCCCAAACTTGGAATCCAAGCCAACCCACCTTCCTAATTCATCTCAAACTTGCACACCAAGCAAGCAAAAACCATAAATACACAAAAGAAGGGGCATGCACTATTCATTGGGCACTATTCACAACCCTCTTTTTTCCACCCTTCTCCACCTCTCTTTCTTCCATCATAGCTCACCCAAAGGGCCACCCACTTGGCCGACCACCACTTTGGGCCCGTTCCACACTTCTCTCCTCCCCAATTTCTCAATTTCCCTCCCCTTCTGTCTCCTCTCTCTTCTTCAGTCTTCCTTGAGACAATAAATTGTATAAATTGAAGAAAAAAAAGATGAAGATGGAGGGGTAACTTTCTTAATTGTAATTCGAGGAAGGTGGTGTTGTTATTCTTTGATTAATTCTATGGATGGACATATTCGGTAAAGGAATGGATTTTCTTAATTGTAATTTTATTTTCATATCCAAGTCACCTGGGATTTTAATTTTTTTCCGGATATATAGAATGCTCAAGGACCTCTAGTAATGAGTGTCATATCTCTCATAATTAACAAACTAGAAATCGCATCTCGGCTCATCCTTATAGGAGGGACTGAATTAAGCCATACATATTTTTAATGCTTAGAAAACAACAGATCCGAATCCTTGGATTACAATTCCATAATCCTGAATTTTAACTTTTTAATTTCTGAGTTTTCTAATATTTTCACAAATTGGTTTTTTTAACATGTTTTTTGTTGATTGCAGTTTACTAGTTTAGGTTTCTAGCTTAGGGTTTTAAGTTTAGGGCTATTTTTAATGGTTTGTAACTCTTGTAACTAATTTAATTTTCAGTTTATTAGATGGCTGGTTGTATAGATTTTTTTAGGTTAGATTTAGATTTTTCTAGGACAGGTACAAACTAGTTGCATTCCGCTCCTTCTCATCGGGTATAACTATATCGCGACCCTACACTTAAGGTTACTTGACGATCCTAATAAGCCGATCACTTTGAAAAACGTGGCCGACATCCTGAACAAAGCCAAGAGGAAGATCAACTCAGGGAGAAGGACACCAAATCACCCTACCCTGCATGGATGGAAACGGTTCGTTTCCACCAAAGTTAAAGCAATTGCAAGGGTTCGTTGGCTCAAAATTTGAAGGATTCACATACAACAGTGTTTTATGGTGCAGATTGAAGGATGGATCAGAGTTTGGAGGAACCACAACGAAGCCAAATCTGTCGATTTCAGGTTTTTATCAAATACATAATGTTTCTCATCAATTATTCTAGTGTCTCGAGGGTAATTCAAGGCTGTACAGAGATTAGGTAGACTTGCATGATAATTTTTTTATCAGTATTGAGGTCTAGGATTGACGTTAACAAAAGAAATGCTGATGTAAGCACCTGTACAGACTGGCCAAGGGTGCAGGAAAGTTCTATTGCCTTATTTTTTTTATGTCAGAAATTGAATGATTAATATCTCTTTTATTTATAAAACAGTCCTTGGTTGTTTTTGGGTGAGTTTAGCCATCGAAATTAATTAAATTTGATTTAGAAGCAAAGAATTAATTAAATCCGGGTGGAAGGTGTTTCTGATTGTGTTAGATCAATAAAACGAGCACCCATGCAAGGCATCTTGCATACATTTCATATAAAATGTAAATGCAGAGTGCATACAAGTGCATATTGGGCAAAATCCAAGACGGATACAAGATCTACTATAAGGCCGTATTAGAAATTTGTGGGTGGAAATTCAGTCTCATGGAAGAGCAAGAAGCAACCAGTTGTCGCACAATCAAGCTGAGGCTAAGTATTGAGCTATGGCACATGGATGTTGTGAGCTTTATGGCAGTTGGGCTTCAGCTCATGGAAGATCAAGAAGGAACACCAGTTGTTGCACAATCAAGCTCTCAGGCTAAGTATCGAGCTATGGCACATGGATGTTGTGAGATTTATGGCTGAATATGTTATTAGAAGAGTTGGGCTTCAGATAATATGGATCTATTGTGTTACATCGTATTGTACTTCAGCTATGAATCTCGCCAAAAATCCAGTCTATCATGAGCAGACTCACACATTGGTGTGGACTATCATTTCATCAGAGAAAAGATCGAAAAGAAAGAAATCAAGCTAGCATAAAAAGAGTATTAACGATCAAATTACCGATTTTCTTACAAAAGCATTGGCCAAGAGACAACTCTGTGAAGATCTATGCAAGTTGGGCATAGTTGACATCTATGCACCAGCTCGAGGGGTGTGTTAAAAAGAAGTAGGGCTTTTCTATAATTTCAAACACACAACTTTCACAAAATTAATTGTCATAATCATATAGAAGCAAACCAGACACCAAAGTCAAAATTTCAATCCGCTATTCAGGTTCTGATCCCTCCATCACTACCGGGCTCTATTACGGCCGACCCGTCGCGAGGATCTGCTTCGATATGCGGGCTCTTCAGCACAACTGAGAACAATTAGATATAATAATAATAAGATGAAACTAAAAAATCAGGCAAATCTCAAAAATCTCATTCAACCAAAAGTAATGGGTACAACTGGGAAAAGAGAGACTGTCTGGGTGGACCACAGCAGTCATTTCCTTCTACACCGTATAGCGCTTCTCTACATTTAGCTTCCAACTCCCAAAAGCAACAGTCTTGCGGCTACGGCTACACAAGCCTAGGCTTCTTCGCTTCTTTTAGTTTTTGAATCGCTGCAGCAAGTCAGTTGTAAGGCGCTTAAGGTCAGTTCGGATGTGAGCTAAGCTTCTAACAAGAAGATCCTAGTAGTGCTCATTCCAGTGGAAGGCCCAACCTAGGGCAAAACAGCCATATAGTTCTTTCCTCCCATATCCCCTCCTTTACATCTATTTTTCCAGTCTTCTTGTGTTAGGATTTCCAACCTCTTTAGGAAAAACCCTAAGCCTCTCTTAATCAAGTGCTAAAACAGTGGCAAACAGGGTTCCCATGTATTTTGAGAATTTATCCTCTTTTCATTGAAAAAAATATCCATTTCAGATTTAAAAAAGAAAAAACACCAGGTTTATTCTAAGCGTTCCATCTCATAAAAAATAAATACTTAAATAAAAGAAATACTTAAATACATGACAAATTCATAGTTCTTTGCCTCACATTAAATAAAATCCACCTTACTAAAAACTTTCTCACTCTCTCTCTCTCCAGAAAAATAGAAGGAAATATCAAAAACAAACTACCGGTGAAGAAAAAGAAGATTATAAAAAAAAATTAAACAAAAACTGTGAAGTAACAAACACCCAGATGCAAGGATACAGGAGTTTCTCAAAGATCTAAGATGCTTCTTTTTATTTTTCCTTATATTCTCAGAAGAAAAAAATGATATTTGAAATAAGGAAATTTCTTTGAATGGGGGAAGCTTGGGATCTTATGCTACGAGAGATATGGGGAACACTTTTGTGCCACAGATTTGATATTCAAATCTGAAACCAGGCCACATTCCAATTCAAATATTGGGCCGGTATTCCAATCCAAATATTGGCTGAAATATGGAATACAAGGAGGCTGGGGCATTTTGGACAATTGGTCATCCATGTAACTGAACGAAGCCCCTCTGGCTTCATATTCTGAAAAAGAGGCATTCATATTCTGAAAGTGAAGCATTCACCATAAATAAACGATTTTGGAGTAATTTACATCTCATTCCAAAATATTACGGTGTCAGTCATACCACAAAAGGGATGCAGAAAATAAGGATGCATTTTGATGAAACTCTGCATATTGAAAGGTTATATCTTCTGGCAAATAATATAACATAAAAGCTTTAGATCTGAGTGAAAGCTTTAACCATGTTTTTTTTTTCTTTGATAACAGTAAAATTAAAGCTTTAACAATGTTTTGTTGTTGGATAGAAAACACGAACTCGCAATCTGGCAAGTGAAAGCTTTAACAAAGCTCCTTTTTTTTGGATGGGTAACATCCCACAACCTTGTGGTTGCAGCATAACTCAATGAAAATTCCTGCAATATTTTTTTCCTTAGCATTAAAGTGCCGGCCAATCTTAATATATCACATTGAAATAATGCAGCATTAGGGTTGCCCAACGGCACCTGAATCTTCAGATCATTTCAGACAAAACAAAGAAACCACAAGAATCGTCAGTTTCTTCATTCTAAAGGTCAAATGAGGTCAATCCATTGAAAGATACCATTCTAGATGCTATTATTGTTATATTGAAGATGTAACAAAGTGTGGTCAGCAATAGTCTCAACATGCACATTTATACAGAACAAAAAGATGAGAAAAAACCTGGACCAGGTGGCATCATCATGTTTCCAAGGAATTTCCTCACAGATGGGAGAAGGCTGCACCAACTTTTAAAATCACCAAAAGACATACGATGTCCATTACATCCTTCAACATCCTTTGAAAATGTAGCAGCATTAACAAATATCTCGATTATGTCCTGATTTGAACTCAATCCAGGTTCGGCCCTTTTTGAATAAAAAATAGAATCCAGGATAGAAGTAATAACAGCTTCCAGATCAGACCTGCCAGCAAATTTTATGGCCTTATCATACTGCGCGACATTTGAAAAAGGAACCCAATACTCTTCACAAGCATTGCACTTGAAAGATACTCTGATTCAGAATACAAAGAAGTGAAACACAATATGTGCATCTTGTCATATGGAATACTGGTAAATAATGATGTCCACATTAATCTTCCTTAATATCCTTCTGATTAGCTAGTGGGGGCAATGGACATTTAGGATCAAGTCAAAAGTCAAAAACTTTGCACAATTCGCTATGCACTTTAGAAATAAATAGAAACAGTCTTTAACAAGATTTTCATCTATTCTTTAAAAATTGAAAATAAAAAGTATAAATAGGGTCGATTATTATCTGTTTATGATGAAGTATAGGCGAATGTAGGCTTTGTTATAAATTCTCCAATCTTAAAGAAAAATCAGACGGCATCTAGTGCTTTTATTTAATGACAATATTAAATGCTTTTTTAATAGGAGATCACATTATTAAATGCTTTTTTAATTGGAGTTCACATTATTACACAATTTTACCCTCCAGGTAAACAATAATACCCTTTGGGCAGGCTTGATTTAAATAAGTCGTTTGAACTTTCAAACTCATCATGTCCGTAGTAATAATAGCATAGATTAAGCCATGTGAAACTCTCTACCCTTCTCAACCACTCAAAAGCCAAAACTCAGCATTCCAAGAAAAAAAGAAGAAAGTAAACTCAGCAAATGCAACTGTAACAGAAGAACAAAGATTTTTTAAGAAGTCATATTTCAGCATATTCTGGACCCCATTCAACAATCATATACATATATATATGGGGGATATTCATGTGCATCCATCCCTCACCATGTTATGCTAAGGGACAACATAATAGGGTTGACTTTATAATACATCCGAACCATCCACACACATGAGACCCCCTTAAGTACACTAGACCCATTAAAATTTCACTTATCCAAATAGATTGGACCGTTGGATCGAGGGTTAATTTTTTTCCTTTGATATAAAGTTGTTAAATTTGTGGGCCACGGATGAAGGGGTTAGAGACATGGGATTGATCCCAAATTTGATATATGGGCTCATCCAAGATGTCTCTTTCCATCCCCCACAAGTCCCATGATTTTTGGGTTCCTAGGTGGGCCCTATTAAGTTTGTCCCTCACCAAATGGTCGGGAAAAGATGCACAGGAACATCCCCCTATATATATAGAGATATATATATATACACACACACATACATATATGGTACAATAATTTATTGAACTGAAGATAACTATAGGCCAGTTCTATGTAGACAAGAAATTGTCAGTATGAACATGATGCAGGTTCTCAAAGAAGTATCGCGTGGTGCCTCATGCAGCCTACAATCCTTATACATACCCTAGAAGCCAGGAAGAAAAGATCAAGTACGCATGACTGTGCAGGAATCAAGAGGAACTTAGGAAATCCAAAGCCTCTTCCATATTTTAGTTGGAACTCTATACTTTATTTGCTGAGTTGAGTAGGTTTAGTGTGTGCGTTGCATGTGACAACATATAGCAATAGTCGGATCCGCAAGCGATGCATTCTGTATTTGTTCTTTCCCATTCTCTGAATCCCCTTTTGTGCATTATCAGTGATTCACAAACTGATCATTAACAGAACTGCACCTTAGAGACAAGTTTCACCATTTCTCTGTATCTTCTTGAAATCCCAATGCTGGAGGGGACTATAAGATCCCAGTCCTAATTTGTAGCAATTAGTGTTAATTCGGCCATTCAAAGGGATATTTAGGCTGTTTTCAGATATACGTCAAATTCTGACTCCTTAGATAGCTCAGATTATTCAGAGTAAACTTTGTGTTCAACTCATAGCCATACAATGCCCTTCGTTTGGCAGTTTCATGTTGGCTAGGGTCATAATCGTCATTTTTGTAAACGTTGAGTTTTCCCTTGGAACCTCGAAATATGACAATCTTGGGCGCATTGGAAAGTAGATTTAATTTGGACGAAATTTCGTTCTTGGACCAAACCCATTTGGCGCCTGAACCCCTTCGTTTTTAGACCTCCTTTAACTTAAGTTGTGGGGACGTAAGCGTCATTTCTGAAATTCGTGAAATGCATATGCAGAGAGCAGCCGTCTTCTTCTTATGGTTCTTCTCTCCCATTTTTGTTCTTGCCTTAACCCAGACGACCAAAGCAGCAGCCATTCCCCACTTCTCCCCTCCATTTCTCCACCAAATCGGAGCTTCAACCCACGAGAAATCTTCTCCATCTCGCCACAATGTCAGCAACCCTCTTTTCTCCCCAATCCGAGCCTGGCAACATCCATTGGTGATCAAATTTTCTTCGTTAGGGCACCAATAGGTGAGATCTCATTTCCATCTCTTGGATTCGTGCTTTAGACTCCATTTCCGCCCTAGATATCGGCATGCATGATGATCAGCCACCTCTTCCCTCGTTTTCCAATTTTTGTAGGATTTTGAATTCGATTTTTGGGGACTTTTGGGAAAAGAGGGATCTCAGCAATAGCACATGTTTCAGAGGTTATTTTCAAGGATTTTGGAAGTTTAAGGAAAGTGACAATCCATGATTTCGATTCCATGCATGTTTGGTAATTCAATTTTGGGTATTATGCATGTTAAGAGTGTTTTTTCCATGTTCCATTGCATTCTAAACCATGGAAAGTTAAAGGAGAAACTTGGAAATGTGTTTTCTCGGGCTTAGAAACATGATAGGACCCTTAAAAATGAAGCCAAAAGGAGAATCCTGAGATTCACAGTCTAGGGGTGTAAGAAAATGCTGAGAAACCGTCTAACCGAACCGCGGTTAATAACCGTGTTCCACGGTTCGGTTACAGTTAATGAAATCCAAAAACCACATGGTTCGGTTTGGTTACGGTTTTTTTAAAAAAAATCATGGTGGTTAACCGAATCGAACCGTAAAATGCGGTTCAGTTAACCGCACACGGTTAACCGTACTGTTATAAAATAAAAGAAAAAAAAAAGGGGGGGGGGGGGGGGGGGGGGGGGGCGCTGAATGAAAATTTTCTCAATACATAATTAACATTAACAAAACCCTAGACTCTCAAGTCCCAACTCCCAGGCTCCCAGCCGCACCTGCCCTCTCCATCTGCAAGCCATCCCCATTCCCAGCCGCACTCGCCCTCTCCATCTCCAAGCCGTCGCCACTCCCAGCCGCACCTGCCCTCTCCATCTCTAGCCCACGGCCCTGCGCAAAACCAGCAGCCCACTTCATCTTCCTCACGGAACCAGCAGTCATCTTCCCCATCTTTCGCGGTTTACTTTCCAGACTCATTACAGGGTACGTTCTTCTCAATATTATGCATCTGATCTTGTATTTGATTCTTTTGATTCTATTTTCTGAAATCATAGATCTATCTCAGATCCATGCACTTTTGTTTGTATATTCTCTTAAGATTCATCTGTTTCTCTACAGATTGCTTTTTTTTTTTTTGGTATGATCTGTTTGAGATTCATCTCCTTTTTGTTTTTGTATGATCAGAAGTACAGTGTAGTTTCTGCTACACGCTCGTTGTAGGGTAAATATGATTTGTTTTCTTCTCTCATCTTGCCCTGTAGAAACCAGTAGCTTATATTTCTCTAGGGTTGTTACCTATAGGCGAACAGGGATAATAACAGCAAGTGGCACAGGAATGCACTCAGAGCTCTGTACTTGGATGCAGGTTGATTTATTTTGCATCTATCTGTCTATGATATGGTTGTGCCATGAATTATTTCTTTGTTCATTTCATGCACTGCACATGGTTGTGTGGTGATCTGCATGTGTTGTTTGCCTGTGCTGCTTTAAAAAAAATGCCAATCTTTCAATGAGTTGTACTTCAAGGACAAGTAGAACCACTGTCCTCATAATCAGAGAGATGATTAAATTTACACCTGATTGTGCAGTAGGTGAATAGGACCAAAACCAAATGTTTTTTTTTTCTTGGTTGGTGACACAGTTGAGATCATTGGCTGAAATTTGATTTTTTGGGCTTGCAGGCAAACTTGATTTTGGGTTGTACCTGTGGCTTTAGACTCTTCAGGTTTTATTCGAGCAGAAATGTGTAGGATATTTGGGCATGTGGCTGAAAATAACAAATGGAAAATGTCTGTGGGACTACTCTTTCTATCATATACAAGCCTCCTTTGAGATTTAGCCTCATGGAGAATGGCTGAAAATTTCATTGTCCTTCTTTTTTATTCAATTTTAATGTCCTCCTTTTTTGTTCAATCTGAAAGTTCCATCTTTTTTATTTTGTTCTGAGTGCATTTTTTTGTTCAATTTCATTGTCAGATTTGCATGTCTAGTATGGCTGAGACTCCACTTCCTCAGCCTGATGCTCCTCCGCCCGATGCTCCTCAACCTGGAACTCACTCTGTTAGTCACTGTCATAGTCAAGTATCCTCTCTCAAAAGAAAAAATAACAAAGAATCAGATATTTGGTAGCATTTTCCTAGACCTGACAATTATGACCCTAAGATTCAGAATACACTCCATTGTGGCCATTGTGATGCTCCTGTTAAGTGGTTGAGTGCTAATGGAACTAGTGCAATGAGGAATCATTTGAAAATCTGTCCTAAGTTTCTAGAAAATATAAATGCAAATAGTCAGAGACAAAAGAAAATTACATCAATAATGAAATCTGGTAGTGGAGCTGAAAATGTGAATCCTCTTGCACTTTGGAAATTTAGTCAGGATGATTGTAGAGAGGAACTTGCAAAAATGATCGCCTTAGATGAAATGCCTTTCAAAACAGTAGAGAATGAGGGGTTTAGCGGCTTTTGTAGCGTGATGCAGCCCCTACTCAAACCTATTTCACGTGTTACAATTGCTAAAGACTGTATGGCTTTGTATGTGGTGGAGAGAAAAAAATTGAAGAGTATGTTTTTGAAAAGTAAACAAAGGATCTGTCTCACTACTGATGCATGGACATCAAATCAGAACCTTTCTTATATGTGCCTTAGGTCTCATTTCATAGATAAGACTGGAACTTGCACAAAAAAATCTTGAACTTTTGTGTGATTTCTAGTCACAAAGGTGAGGCAATAGGTAGAATGATTGAGGAATGTTTGGTTGCTTGGGGAATTCAGAAACTTTGCACATTAACTATTGACAACGCTACATCAAATGACACTGCCATTACTTATTTGAAGAGAAAGTTCTTTAAGAGAAATGACAGTTTTATTTTAGGCGGTCGAAATTTTCAAATGAGATGTTGTGCACATGTGTTGAATTTGATTGTGAAAGATGGATTGGATGAGTTAGATGGCGCCATAAATTGAATTAGGGCTGCTGTGAAATATGCCAGGAGCTCACCACAAAGGGCACAGATATTTAAGTCTTGTGTGGAGAAGGAGAAAATAGATTGTAAAAGGATGTTGTGTTTGGATGTTACAACTAGGTGGAATTCTATATTTCTGATGTTGGAAACTGCAGCTAAATTTAAAAAGGCATTTGATCGAATGATTGATGATGATGATAAATTTAAGAAGGAACTTGAGGACGTAGGTGAACCTCCTACCTTCGAGGATTGGGAAGACTGTAGGCTCTTGGCCACTTTTTTGCAGAAATTCTATGATGCTGCAACTAAGTTGTCTGGCACTTCATATGTGACTTCTCATTTGTATTTTCATGTAGTTGTTTCCATTGAGAACAAATTGAATACCTTGATGTCTGGTTTTGATCCTTGTTTAAAAGCTATGGCTGTCAAAATGAAATTGAAATTTCAGAAGTATTGGGAACCAATTGAGAAAATGAATATGATGTTGTTGATCGCGATTGTGTTAGATCCACGTTTCAAGTTGACATATGTGACATGGTGTTATGTATTTAAATTCAAACTTGAGTCTTCCAAGGTGGTAGAGCTTACTGAAAAGATAATGGATATACTTAATATTTTGTATGTGGAGTATCAACAACTTGAGTCCTTTAGTGCTTCATCTTCGAGTGCTAATTCTGAATTTGAGGTTGACCAACCCATTTTTAATGAAAATGATGAGCTGGATGAATATGAAAAGTATGTGGAAGAAGTAGAAAATGTTGTGGACAAAAATGAAGTTAAACAACACTTGGATTTTCCTCGTGAGAAAGTTATCCCTAATTCTAGTTTTGATATTTTGGTTTGGTGAAAAGTAAATTCTTCAAGGTATCCAGTTCTTTCTCAAGTTGCACGAGATATTCTAGCTATTCCCGTCTCTACTTTTGCTTCAGAATCTACCTTTAGTACGGGAGGACGTGTGTTGGATCCATATCGTAGTTCTCTATCTCCCAAAACAATAGAAGGCCTGATTTGTGCACAAGATTGGTTTCGAAGTTCAAATGTAGCAGCTGATTTGGAAGATGTCACGGAGGAATTTCAAGCCTTCGAGGAGTTAGGTAAAACAATCCTTAATTCTCTTAAGATTTCATGTTATTTCAAATTTGTTGTGAATTTAAATTAGATCAAATGATTAATAATGATTTTTTTTTTTTTTTTTTGTCAGAAGTTGATTTGGATGAGGTTTGAATTGAAGCTCCAACTGCACTATTTTGGTGGTTTTTTATTCGATCCATACTGTGGTGAAGTAGTTGCCTATAGTGATGGTGGTTTGAATCAGTACAGGTGAAGTTATTTTTCTATGGAATGTTGGTGGATATGTTCTGGTGAAGTTGTAGAGGTTCAGGTGCAAATCTGAACTCTTTTTAGAAATATATAACATTTTTTATTCTAAGACTCATTTCTACAGCTAATTCGAATTTTTTAATAATGCTTTGGCAGGGTCTATCTAGCTTGTGGAATCTTCCATTTCAGATGCTTGGTTATGCTTGTTGCTTTTGGCTTTGTTCAGGAGAAAATCCTTTCCAGACTTCTAGTTTGAAGATTATTCAGTATTGTTGAGCAGAAATTTAGCTAGAGGAATGCTCTTCATGACCCCAACATCTTTGACTGCATTGGTCGTAGAATGTTTATCAAATATATGCACTTTTTGGCTCTCTAGTAGCAAACAAAAGGACAATTGCCTAGATTTTCATGGCTGTAATGGAGATGATATTTGACTGCCATCATTAGATAAGGATTTAACTTCATTTACTTTGGAGTGATGGTTCTAATTTTATGCTTGGTGATGCCTGCTCCATAGTAGCTATTGAATGATGCCTTAATTAGTTTGGTTCTCGTAAACCCAAATGCAGGTGACTCAGTTATGCATAAAATTGACAGTTATCTGTTTAGATAAGCCAGCATTACCTTTAAATTCTAGCAAAAAAAAAGCCCTGCATTAACTATAAATCAGAGTTAGGGTAACTGTAGTTACAGATAATGTAAGTTGGAAGACTAACAAGTTGGAAGGATCTGGTACTTTGCAAAGAGAATGGTCCAGTGGTTTTCCAGTCCCCCATGTATGTGATGTACTAAAAAAATTTTCATATGTTAAAAAGGTAGAGAACTCAAAAACAAAGGTTTTGATCTTCTGTCAATGTTGTAAAAATCGCTAGGCGGACGCTAGGCGGTGGGCATGGATTAGGGATTAATTCACGATTAATCCCCACCTAGTCCGATTAATCCCCTCCTATTCCGATTAATCCCCGCCTAGCGCCTAGGCGGTGACCGCCGACTAGCGCCTAGGCAGGGATTAATCGGCCGCCTAGGCCGATTTTTGCAACAGTGACTTCTGTGCACGGTTTTTCCATCCCGTGATCTTTTGTGCTAAAGTTTGGTCTTCTGTGCTGCTGGTTTTGTTATCTGGTTAGAAAAATCATCATCTAGAGGGTTAAGCATGATCAGATTTTTTCCATGGTTATTAACCGTAACCAAACCGTCTAATACGGTTAACCGCGGTTCGGCTTTTTACGGTTTTTGTCTTCACGGTTACTGTTACGGTTTTCAAATACAGAAAACCGCGATTACGGTTCGGTTAATGGTTTTCCCAAAATAACCAGTTAACCGAACCGTTACACCCCTAATTCACACAGTTCAAGGGTTGTTCAACGGTTCACTCCAAAACCAGTCGGCAGTGCGACCAAATTGGTTGAACCGCCGACTGAAAGAACACTTGGCAGCTGCATGTCAAACCAATAACTGACCTGCAAAACCTCCTTTTCCTATATTTTTGTACTTGGCCTTGGACTCCTATGTTGTGGGCCCTTGTAGGCCCTACTCCTCGACCCTTAATGGACTGAAATCCCAAACTTTTGTGAATCTACCATATGCTCTAAAAGGAAATTTCAAAACCATTTTTGGGTTGGCGGCATTGCCCCTGCACCCCCAGCAGGGGCGCCGAGCTCGATCCGCATACCGCCGTGGTTTATCACCAGTAGGTACTTAAAGTTAGGATATGGACATAAACTATTCGGATTGACCAATCAAGCTAAGTATGACCAAGACTAAATAATATTGAGCTAATTGCATTGCCAGTTGTTCAAATGCATGTGTGGTACAATGCAATGTCATGGGTATGCAAGTGTGGGACCTTAGTTGTCAATCACCTTCAGAGTGCCAAGGTAGCAACGTGTTATGGATAACTAGGATCCCATGGCCACAAAGAGATTAATGGCCTTGTACTTACATGTAGATGACAACTCTGCTCCATTGAATTGGTAAGGTATTCCGCCATGTATAAATTAGTACGTATTTATGGATTTAAATCACCTTTGTTTGAGGGAAGCTGACACCCCCATGTGGTTATGGATTTGCCAGATGATAGATGGGTATCACCAAGAGTCCAAAATGAAATTCTTGGAAATATAGACCTATGGGTGAAAACCTTATCCCTAGCTAATCCAAAGTCCATCGAGGAGTCCAAAATGTTCTACTTGAGTCAATCTTGTGGCTTAGCGCCCATTCACATGCCCTATTTCTGCCTATGGACTTCACAGGACCCAAAGGATGGTCAATTGGTTGGTGTGGCTTGAATCTTATGCAATGCACACCCTTCCAAGTTGATCAAGTCAAACCCTCTTTCCACCCATTTTAGGGCGAACTCTAGCATAACAAAATACTGCTCGATTTTATGGTGGGTTAAGTATAAAGGAATCAGGTTCCCAAGACCCGCTAGAGCATATGCATTCTAAGACACACATGTTTGTACCTTATTGCATGTTACAGATGTCATATACAAAGGTTCAAGCTATATTCCATGTTTTATAAGCCCATGTTGCATGTTATGTTACGTCATGTCATATATACTCATGCAAGTATCATGTTCTGAGTGTATGGCAATAATGTCCACGACTCCCCTAAAGAAGGGCAAGTGGGTATAGTGGTACGACCTCCCTGCGCAGGAAAAGGCTCGAACATGGGCCTGGGTTTGCGGAGTTACCTTCATTCCATGTGTTATTAAGCATGTTAAGTTCAAGCCTTGGGTGTAAGTTTCATGGCTCCCTTGTAGAAGAGCAAGTGGGTATCGTGGAACAGCTTGCCTCCGTAGGAAAGGGCCTGCACATGGGCCTGGGTGTTCGGAATTACATCCCTGGCGCATGGTTCATACATGTCATGCTCATGATGCATGTTTCCATTTCTGCTTTTGCATCATAAGCACAGTAACATTGTATTGCACTTGCATGTTATGCTACTCATGTACATTGATACTTATGCTACTACACGGTTTATTTTCACGTATATTTTATGCATCTGTACCTTACATTGTTACAGATGTATTGTCATAACCCCGCCCAACTCAGCATGATAATGTCCACTTTGGCCCACGTGCACGCGCAAGGACTTCCCGGGAGGTCACCCATCTCCGTACAGCTCCCGCCCGAGCAGGCTTAACTCCAGAGTTTTTATGGAATCTGAGATCACGAGACTTTAAAACGCATCATCTTTGGGATGTTATTGTCCCACTTAACTACCCATCATCAGAGTGGCGCATACGGGGTTTTGCTTGTCACTGGGCAGTGGGCAGATCGTGTCTCTTGGCTAAAGTGCTCCCGGATGCAACACGTCATGTTGAGTTAAGATGGGGTTTGACTTATAAGCCCAGGGTCAGGACTTGAATATTTCCGAGATGTGGGACTTGGACAAAGCCTCACGATGCTACCAAAGCACTCCACCCTTACCCCTGCGGATTCCCCTTTCTTAGCTCCTAGGATCACCTTGACCTGGTCTTGCCTCAAGGGATTACCAAGGTGGATTGGGGTCTCACATGTATTCAAGCATGTTTTATAACTGTTATATTCATATGGATTCGTAATTATGGATTGTCTATGCTCTTAGTGTTGAACGTAACGACTCCGCTGCTGGTGAGCATGAAATTGATTTGCGGTGGTTCAAGAGACTTTGCAGGGCTTCGCAAAATAGAGTGCAGACGATGTGATATGAGCATCGGACTAGTACCGGGAGTTTCGTAACACCTTTGGTGGGAGAGACATATTGTAGGGTTTTGTTCTAACTGAACTGGCCCTTGTTGGCCTTTTTATTTGGGATTGTAATTAATACACTTTTGTTATTCAACTTTAACATGTTATGGGAATGAACTATCCAGTTTTCTTGTCATACTCTACTCTTTTGATCATGTGAATATATATGCAAGTCTGTTATGGTGACATGAGATCATGGATATGTGTGAAATACAATTGTGTAGCGACACGGATCCTAGGCCCGGGACTTCAGGTCGCAATATGATGTAAGCTTCCGCAAAATGTTCATTAAGTGATGGAATTCTAGTATCCCCACTCGCGGATCCTAGGAAAAAAATATTCTATTATACAAACCCCATGACTCATGCCTCGAGATGTAGATCTTAGCAGTAATCCGATTTGGGGGGGGGGGGGGTAATACGGATAATAGTGTACAACCCAAAGGCATGTGATCATTCACCACATCGTCTCCAGACAACCAAAGGACACTGATCATGCCTCAGAATCTATGATGCATGGATCCTTCAAAATGGGCAACGTATCATGTCGTATCGTATACGATACTTCACTTTTTATGTGTAAAATCCGTGTCCCTGCCGTGTCTATGGCGTGTCCTTGCTGTATCCATGCCGTATCTGTGCATCATAGCTCAGAATGATCTCACATCTTACATAACCTTGTTTCTGACCAGAGTGACTCAAACAACAGCCAGGGAAAGACAAATAAATCACAATCAATGAACTATAAGATGGGCAGGCTCACCTAAGGACACCTATTATCAGAGACTCCATGTGGACAAGCCTTTTTCAGCACATGGGACCCTCAAGCCCAAGCGCGCCCATGGGACCCTCAAGACCCGACCCCCCCCCCCCCCCCCCCCCCCCCCCCCCCCCACACACACACACACACACACACACAAAAAAAAAAGACAACAACAGATGGCATACGTCCAAATTTGACACAAATCCAATTATTACCATTGGATTGAAATCCTAAAAAAATGATGACTTCTAAAAACATTAAAGTATAGATCAAGGCTTTTGATCCCCCCACCTCCGCTTTGATTGGTGTGGCCCCAGCAAGGAGTTCGCAAGAAGGTTCCATGAGAGACATCCCCTAAGTGTCAACATCATCATCACCATCACCATCATCATCATCGAAGACTTGTCCCAACCATGTTAGGTTTAGCTAAATGAATTCTATTTTTTCATTCCAATCTATCATAGGCCAAACCTCGAAGATGTTGCACTTCATCAGATCTTTCCTTAATAATTTCCATCCATGTCATCTACCCCTTTTCCTTTGGGGGCATGAGGCATCAACCTACATAGAGAAACTTTTCCTCACCGGCTATGTTGGTAGCTGTTATCGGACATATCCAAACCATCTCAAATGATTCTATGCTAATTTATCCTCTATTGATCTACCCCTAAATGCTCCTGAAAGCACTCATTTCTGGTTCTACCATTAATCCATCTCAACATCTCATCTATATTGATGCAGGACAACTAAAAATTCTAGCCTAATATGGAATGATTATATCAATCTGAAAATTCATAATTAATGCTGAATTATAAATCACACCATCCATCCGCACTATCTAGCATTGAAATTTAACTGAGTAATTTGTAATGATCCAAGGCAATGTCAGAAGTCCTGCAATAAATGCCCCTCTAGTAGTGAGAGGGAAGGATCCTAATGGAAGTTAGAACTTTCACTTGCTTCAGGAATAGCCAATTCACATGGATTACTTGTTCCCATTTGCGATGATTTAAACAAAGGGCTTGGCCCAACTTGGGTGCAATTAACATTGCGTAATATGGGGCTATTTATCAAATTCAGATCTGAACTTGGTGTTCCCACTTCCCACAACATTTTCAAGGCCCAAATTAATTTCAGATTTATGGGATTAAAGTGAATCAAGGGTTGCGATGGTGAAACAATGGAAAATCTGCCAAATAAATATGATGGATCAGGTTCAACCAATGGATTTCGAGGGACTAATTGGTTCAGTTAGGCTGTTTTATGCTTGATGGAAGTTCAAATACGACTGGATAGGGGTTCGTCCACTAGATCTTGAAGATCTATAGCTGGCGGCTGGGATTAAATGGGTTGTAGGTGGGTCGAATGGCTGGGAATAGGGGTTTTGATGGTCGGATGATGCGATATTGTGGCTGGTGACCTGGATCTAATAGTCTGGAGGTTAGTTAAAGTGGTGATGCTGTAGATCTAAGGGCTGGTGGTTCAGATCTAGAAATCTAGTGGTTGGATCTTTGCATGGGCAGCAAGAAACTCCTAGATTAGAAAGTTTAGGGTTGGATGATGGGGAAGATGATGTAGAACTAAAGCTCATGTGTGAAAAGACAACGTAGGAAGGAAAATAGAGGAAGATAAGTGGAGTACTTGTCTCTTACCAAACTCCAATCCGAAGGGGTTACCGAAGATCCCATGAGCACAACAATAAAAACTCAAGGAGAACTCAGAAGAGATTTTTTTTTTTTTTTTTTTTATTCCATAGCAAAGCTGATGTAGGAAGAAATCTGCCATGTCACTTTCATTGCCATGTGGGCTCTTATATGGCAACATTGGAAGACCAAGTGGCAACATTGGATACCTAAGGCTTTAGCCCAATTAATGTGGTTTTGAAAAGTAGTTAGCATTATTGTGAATTTCTTGGAACTCCTAGTATTTATTTTGCCTAGTAACTAGTTCTTAGTAAGTTGTGTCTTATTTTGGGAGTGTTAGTTGACTGCCTAGTAAGTGCTGGTATTGAATATAGTAAGCTTTGGGATTATACATGTTCATGGAGGAAGAATGCTATATAACTTGTAAGAGTCCTATGGTTGGGAGATTATATTTGTTTCATTTTGATTAATGTTAATTCAGTGGAGAGCTTGACTCCTCTCTTTTATCCTTGATTATCTCTCGTTGTGATTGTTGTTTCTTCTTACTGTCTCCATTGTATCTTTCCCTCGTCATTTGGTATCAGAGTTTGTGTTATGCTCTTAGATTGATTTCCCCACCAACCATCTTCCTCAAGGCTGCAAGAAGAGGTCGTAGTGGACGTGGCAATCGTATGAAGGGAGATGCGAGAGACAAAGAACTACATGCACTTCCCAGACAAGTTGAACAATTAACCATATGGCTTGATCATCAAGGAGCTCGTAGCGAGCATGGACGAAGCCTTGGTTATTCTAGTGATGGGTCCTACGTCACTGATGAATTCTACAAACTAATGGTGCGTAGTGACATTCAAGAAATCGAGGACTCAATAGGTGAGATTTCAAAACCATCCACAACTCGTTCCCAAGTACAACCAATGGAATATCATACATTCTTCTTGGTTGAAGGAATACATGAAGACAATTCACATTGGACATTAGAACTTGTCCAAAATTATGTTGATTGGTCAAAGCCCCCAATTTTTGATATTTATCCAGATGATGAATGTGATCCATCCATTTATGATCAATGTCAAAATGGAGAATTGTCCCATAATGTCAATGAGAAATTGTTCGATGATGTTTATCAAGAAGATATTGATGATATACCCATCTTTGATGTGTATCAAGATGTTCATGTTAGTGATACTTTCACCTTCAATGTGTACCTTGATGACGGAAGCTTTGATGTGCACTATGATTCCATGTCTTACTTCTATGATCATGAGTCAAGCACTAAGAGAATCATAAAGCACCTAGATTTTTCATTCAAAGAAGATGGACGCATCAAGCAACAATGTTATGAAGATCCATTTGATGAATCCTATTCAAGCAGATATCACCAGACATTCCTTCATAATTTAGTCATGTGTCAATGGATCAAGACACATTGGCATATTGGATGGATGTGCTAAATGATTTTCGCAAGTACACCACCCAACAACAAATTCAAGTTCAGGACGTTTTAACAAGATTTGTAGAGATGCAGATCGAAAGCCAACCAATTCATATCGACGAGTTGCAAGGGTAACGAAAACATAAAAGCAAGCAACACATAATTAAAGTCGACTCGAGGTCGAGTCTTTTTCAAGAGGGGGAGTATGATGTAGGAAGAAATATGCCATGTCACTTTCATTGCCATGTGGGCTCTTATATGGCAACATTGGAAGACCAAGTGGCAACATTGGATACCTAAGGCTTTAGCCTAATTAATGGGGTTTTGAAAAGTGGTTGGCATTATTGTGAATTTCTTGGAACTCCTAGTATTTATTTTGCCTAATAACTAGTTCTTAGTAAGTTGTGTCTTATTTTGGGAATGTTAGTTGACTGCCTACTAAGTTGTGGTATTGAATATAGCTAGCTTTGGGATTATACATGTATTCATGGAGGAAGAGTGCTATATAACTTGTAAGAGTCCTATGGTTGGGAGATTATGTTTGTTTCATTTCAACTAATGTTAATTCAGTGGAGAGCTTGACTCCTCTCTTTTATCCTTTATTATCTCTTGTTGTGATTTATGTTTATTCTTAGTGTCTCTATTGTATCTTTCCCTCATCAAAAGCATAGCATAACATGACAAGAAGAAGAAAGATACAATAAAGGCCTCTTAAAAAATAACCCTAATGATGACATCATCACTAATTAAAAATAAAAATAAATAAAAGAACGTCGACAAAACCAAGCTTTGCAGGCCCTTTTTCTTATTTCTTTTAAATAATGGAGTTTCTCTTATAGTTTTCTTTTAAATTCCCTTGGGTCCCTCTTGACTTGACGTAACTCGTTTATTTTCCCCCATGTGGCACTTCCTAGTGTGGGGCCTTCAATGTGATTGCACACATGGGGCCTTCTGCCCTATCAAATGCTCAATTCAAAGAGATCCAACCGTTGGATGTTATTAGGACGGCAATCCAATGGTGTATTTGCAAAATCTCAATGATCAAAGTCAGGATACGCGCCATCCATCCATAGAGTAGCTCGATTTGCAACCTTACGCCTCCGTCGTTGGTAAATCTTGAAAGAATTGGGGGAATTAGGGTTGATGTCCCCATCATCTATTACATTCATTCTTTGCAAGTATTGCTCCCAAATTAGCCAACATTCTGCTTTGTAGGTCATAGTTAGTCTAATCGTTGTCTTGTAATATGTTCTCTTCAATCTTGTTGGTATGCGCCAAGCACAAAGCACTCTAGAAGAAAGTCTCCACTTCAACCATTTAGCTCTTAACCCATGTTTAACATCCTCCACAACCTTCCTAATCATATAGACAAGGTATCGAAATGAGTCTCAGTGGTATCTCTTAAGCTTAAAATCTCACAGGAGTTGCATCTCTCAACTCATTCCGACTGACGTTGCACTTCGCATATATATTAAATCTTCATATGACTTATTTTAAAGAGCTTGGATACTAAAGCCTCCCACCATCTCTCAAATTTCACATTCAAACGATATCTCAATTCGACCATCGACATTATATCGTCTGCAAACAACATACACCATAGTTCCTCCTTTTGAATATGAGAAGTTAACTTGTTATAAGCAATGGCAAGAGATAACGGCATAAAGCTAACCATTGATGCAAATGTCTCTCCACAAGTAGTTCCGTCACTAGTTATTGCTCCCTCATACATTTCTTTAATGACATCAATATAACCTGTTGGGACACTACTTTTATCTAAACCCCACCAAAAACAAATCTCTAGATATCTGGTCGTGGACTTTCTCTAGATCGATGAAGAGCATATGAAGATTTTTTGTCTTCGTTTAGTATTTTTCACTACTTGTCAAAATGATAATAAAGCTTCCATAGTTGACCTCCGTGGCATGAAACCAAATTGATTTTCAAATAGCTTGGTCTTTTGTATAAGTCTTCGCTACATTACTCTCCCATAGTTTTGTAGTATGACTTATAAGTTTAATCTCACAACAATTGGTGCAACTTTGCATATCTCCTTTGTTCTTGTATAGAGGTATTTCATCACATCTTCTCTATTTATCTGCCATTTTCTTTGTCCTTAATATCTTATTGAAGAGCCTAGTAATTGCGATGAACCCAAAGGACTGGGTTGGATGGTTGGGTCCATCATGTGGACCCAGGGCCCTGATAAGTGCTTAATTATTTATAATTTGAGCCCTATTGTGCTAGTTCATTGTTATTTTATCTGTTTTTACATTGTCTTTTTTATCTTTTTTATGAAAAGGTCAAAAGGAGCCAAAAGAGAAGAAATTTCAGCAATTGATTAATTGAGAGATTCAAGTGGGCCCTCCCTATTCTTCTTGGGGATTTGAAATTTGAAATTAAAGTGGAGCCCTAGAAGGAAAGTGTAGGAGACTCATAGCATAAACCAAAAAGGAAAGAGAAGGAGAGAAGAAAACAGAAGAAAACAGCCCAACATGTGTTACACGCCCAACAGGGGCCCACATTCATTGCAAAAGCTGAATTTCAGAATTGGAAAGTCTTATTCAAGTCAAAGTAGAAAGCAAGAATAGAGGAGAAAAATAAGGAAAGTTTAGAGCAAGAGTCCAAGCCAAGTTAGAAGTCTAAGAAGGGGGTCCCACGATCATTGTTGCACACACCATATGGGCCCACTTTTATGATAGAACTTCAGATTTAATCTCTTGCAATTAAATCTCAGATTCGTGGGTCCATGTGAAGAATTTTCAAGAAGCCATAAAGTGGGACAGGAATTAGAAAGTCTTGCACAACAAGAAAAGAGACTTCTATTCTCATCCAATTAGGAAACATACTTGTAAAGAAAGCAAGAGACGTAATCATAAAAGAAAACAAAGCCTAAAAATTAGGATACTCCTTGCTAAAGAGATGCTTTTTCAAAAAGCATAAATAGGGATCAAAGGGGTGGACGTCCAGCACTCTGCCCAGCCATCAACCAGCCATCAAACACACCCATCGTCATCCATAGAGACAGCTGCCATACAGCCACCTTTGGATCACCTTTGGAGCATCTTTGGAGGAGCTTTTGGAGAGAGGAAAAGAGGAACAAGCTGCTGGCCGACTTCTTCTTCTTCTTCAATCTTCTAGTTTTCTTCTTATGACTCTATTTTCTATGTTATTTTCCATTAAAGACATGAGTAGCTAAACTTTTTAGGGCTAGGGTGTAATTGAAACCCTAGCCTAGTTCTATGTAGTCTCTTTTGGCATCTTTTAAATCAGATTTCAATTTTATTAGTTGAGATTCTAAACCATGTTTTTAATTGATGAGTTGTGTATATGCCATGCCAACCGTGCTATGTTCAATTAATTTTAGGAGTAACTAACTTAATTTTGATTGATCTTGATGTTAAGCATCTAGGGTTTAGAACCATGAATAACCTAAGTATATGCCATGCTTAGACTCATGCATTTATGTTTCCCATTGTTTTATGCATTATGTTTGTTTTGACTAGGACATATGCCATGCTTAGTTTTTGCATCGTAATGAACAATTCATGTAGTATGCCACTCATGAATTAGGTTTAGGGGAATAGTAATCTAGACGGATATGCCATGATTTAGGTTGATAGATGTCACTAATAAAATCTGATTTTTTATTAAAAGATAATAAGGGACATGCATAGGATTGGTTAGGGGAGTAGAGGAAACCCTAGTTCATTCATTATTACTGTTTTTCAAGTCTAATACTAGTTGTGTGTTTTAGGTTACTTTCCATTTAGCTTTTGATAATTTAGTTTACTGTTTTTAGTAGTTTAATTCAACATTTCATCATTCAATTGTTTATTTTAATATTCTGATTTTTAGTTAATTTTGACATTGTTTTATCACAAGTCTTCGCGGGATCAACCTCGTACTTACAATTCACTACACTACATAGTGATCTTGTGCGCTTGCAAGTTTTAAGTTGTGTGCAAATTAAGTAGCTTATTTCTAGGTTGCTTGGTGCATACCAGGGCCTTCTTTAACTTCCGTACAGCATCACCTAGTTTACCAAATCCATCAAATTTCTCCTAAGCATTTCCAATCCAAGCCTCTATCAAAATGCCATCCGACCCATAGCCTTTCTTGTCTTCATTCTTGCCAATGCTTTTTTCACTTGTGCTATTCTAATTCTACATTAGACAGCACGTCCTACTAATGAAGTATCCTCTCTCATTCTTAAGTCTCTTATGGATCTTAAATTAAAATTTAGTTAAAATATTCTCTCCACCTTTCTTTAATATCATTGTTCTTCACTAAAACCTTTTAGTTATTACTCTTTATACATGTAACACGATCTATGTCTCTACTTTTCCTTTCCCTCATTACTGCAAGCTTGAAAATGCGTCGCTCCTTCTCTTGTTCCTGACTAATTATATACGCAATCATATACTTTAGACTCTGCATCACTTAACCTCTTTCATCACCTTCTCATACATTTCATAATTTTCTATATTCCTAGTCCCTTGACGTTGCCAAACATTATGGCAATGCCTTTCCTCTCGAACAACTTCCCAAACCAATTATATATATATATATATTCAGTGATCATAAACCTTATTTGGTAGCCATCGACCAAAAGAATGTTGCTTATTGCTCCCATAGAACTAAATTAAACCCTCATAAAATGCTTACCAGATCAAAACCTAACCCTAGATCACATCGATGTCGACATTGGCATTATAGCTGTTGACAACAGCCTTAGATAGGAAGAAGAGTCTCATTAGATCACTGCTTTAATACCTAGTAACAAAACTAGAATATATGGGATTAAAACGATGTTTGAAAGAGAAGGAAAGGAGGAGGTGAAGAAGAGAGGTGAATAGGTTGAGTCAAATGTCCATTTGACTAAAGCAACTTATTTTAGAAATAATCCTTAATATACGGCATCTGTTAGTACAATATACACATACGTACAACTACTTGCTACAAACTTGACAAGGTAAAGTTAGGGTGTTAATTTTCACACTTTCTCTCTATTTCTTCACATTTTTTATGGCATTTTCTAGATAATTTGGCATTAACTCTACAAGCCGAGTTAAAGTAAAGCACTGGCAATGAAATGACTGCACGCCATCAAACCTATAAGTTGCAATACTAATATCAACTCCTAGTTAACTATCTCAATTTGTTTCCAAAAATATCATAAGTTATATTATGGTTCCACATTTAACACTTACAAACACTAGAAATAAAAAAATATGATGCAAGAGAAGAGGGCAGGGAAACCAAAACTATAGTGTTAATGATTAGTGGATGGGATCATTTTAGAGTATGGAAATATTAATTAAATAAATACTTTTTAATCCAAGGATTTTTTGTTATAATTATGAAAATAGATACCTTTTATAAAAACAAAATTGAAACAAAATACAATGCATTATTTCAATTACTCCAGTGAAATAAAAGAGAGGAAAGGATTAGCTTATATTAAAGATAACCATAGTTGGAAATTTGAATGTTACCTCCCCACAGTACCATCTCCAGTTGCATCCACTAAATGAAAAATGAACTCTTCAATTTCATCTCGAGCTCCTTTCTCATATATTCCCTGCAGATTGCACATGAAGAATAGAACTCTTCAACTTCTATATATGAATTCATTTGTATACGTAGAAGTCTTCAAGTTTAAATATCAACTTTTTGGGCCCACTGGAATGCATGATGATCATGGAAGTCTATTGGATGGAAAGATCCATATAAGGCCTACCTATATGCAAAGTGTTGAGTCCGTAAGATCATCATAACCTTTTGATCCATGGCACTAAAATTTAATGGTTTAGAGGCATTTTTTTTATCATGATTCCAATCCAATGGTGAGGAAAAGTTGGATGTGTCAAACTTGGACTAGTGACTATTCATCCGGGGGGGGGGGGGTATGTGAAAAGACTAGATTGACTCAACATGGGCCCCATGACCAAAATAAAGAGGGGCAGAAAAGGGGAGTTTTTATAGTGGGACGTTTTTTAGAGTTTCTATATATATATATATATGGAAGATGCTCCTATGAGAGCATCTCTCACCTTACTATGAAAGATAAGGTGGGGGACGTCACATTTAAGTTGTTGGCATTGGATATGGATGTGAGGGCCCCCACCATATCTCTCATAGGAGCATCTCCATATATATATATATATGATGACAAGAGGGTTGCCCAGTCGTATATGGTTACCAATAATATAAATATATATATGATGACAAAAGGGTTTCCCAATCGTATATGGTTACCAATAGGCGATAGGACTATTCCTTAGGGCGCACGCATGAAACCCACTATTCCTCCGGGCGCACACACGAAACCCACACATACATGCACTGTTGGAGCGGGATTCGAGCACAGGATGTGGGGAGCAAACCCAAGCCTTATGCCAGCCACCCAACTCCCAGGTGGGTTCAACTTCTATATATCCATCCATCTATCTATATATGTTTGTGTGAAGATGGAATGATGGCGGCGTGGCAAACTAATAGATCTTTTAGAGAGACAAATTTTGCCTTCGGAAGTAATAAAACAATAAAAAGAAGCTAAAAATAAGGATAGTTTGGTAATTCTATTGTTGAGTGCACAAGTATTTTGGTACCATTCCAAAAAATATGTATTTTGGTTATTTGCTTCCAAATTTAAATCCTTGCATATAACTAGAATTAGAGAGTTAACGGGGTTTCACGAGGGATGAGATTGCCCCTCATTTTTAATCCAATTCTCCTTTTTCTTGTTGTTTTCTTTTTTTCCTTTTTCCTTCTATGCAAGGCACTTTTGTATATTCTTTAAAATAGTGTTATTTTCTATGTTAACCTTTTGACCTTTTGAATCCAACCACCAAGATTCCTTGCATGTATACTCTTCCTCTTCGCCTTGGACTTTTCACATACCCATTGGCAACCTGTAGAATACAACCTGCCATTTCACCCCATAGTTCATTAATATTCATATCTCAATTCCAATTGTTTTGTCAAAACACTTTTTCTTTGGATATTGTTAATGAATCCCTTCTCAGTTTTTGTTGTCGTGAATGGTTTCTCTTTGCAAATTTCCCCACCTTGTTCTCAAACAATTCCTCATTTCCTTATTGGCTACTATCAATATTAACAAGAATGTCTTAAATTAATAGATGACGCTGTGGTGTTAGACTCTCTCCTGGGATGACTTTATAATCCTTATAAATTAATCGTTCTTAACATCTATGAAGAAAGCAATATATTTGTGTCGTGCTCAGCCCACTCTTGAATGTCACAAGGTTTTGTTCCTTTTTTTTCTAAGTATTACTAGCTTCTGTAAGATAAAAGGCCACAACAAAATTCAGGATAGATTCACCCATATCATTCTTTTGCTCATCATCTTATGCTCCATGAACTGTGACATACCCATCTCCTTTATAACCTTCATGACCGTGAAAGTATCCACCAATTATATTACTTGTGCCACTAGGTATATCTTGTACTAGCCTGTCCAACCAGTCCCAAAATTTCTTTTGATCACTTGCACTAAATCTCAATTAGGGTGCATAGACACTAATAGTGTTTAGGATGTTTTTATCTAATACAATAACCATCATAACCCAATTACTCTTTCTCTTTACCACAACAATCTTCTTCTTTAGGTCACCATCAAAATATCAAATACAATGACAATATCATTTCCTGCAGAGGGAAGCCAAAATTCTTCTCCAAGATCCAAGCATTCTCCCGATTCTACGTGGTCTATTACAAGAAGACTGTTTATTCTTTTTTTCATGATATCAACGATTTCCAAACTTTTCCTATCAAACTGCCCACATTCCGGGAGGCAATTTTAATGTAAGGTTGATGCCTGCCCTTCGAGGTGAAAAATTGTTGCTTATTTTATGCAAGCATTGCAGCTTTGCGAAACTGGGTGTAGCCCTCACCCCAGCCAGAGTAGAAAAGTAACATAAATACTACGGTTATATATATATGGGAGATGCTCCTATGAGAGATATCTCTCACCTTAAATGAGAGATTGGGTGGGGGCCTTCACATCCATATCAAATGCCAACAACTTAAATGTGAGGGCCCCCACCCCTATCTCTCATATAAGGGTGAGAGATATCCCTCATAGGAGCATCTCCCTATATATATATATATATATTATAAGTATCAAACTTTGATTCCAACAAAAAATAAATAATAGAAAGACTAAGGTAGGCTCCCAAATGCAGGCATTCTTGACAGCTTCTCAAGCTAGCCATCCAAATAAACTGGGCACCCTGCCTTACAATTCTCACCTATAACCCCAAGAGTCGTTTGTACACAAGCCGCGGAAGAGGAAACCTTTCCTCTTCCGCAGCACCACTTTCCAACCCGGGATGGTAGGATTTCCGGATCCCCTCTAGCGTAGCCTAAAAAAGTGTTTTCCTCCCTCGAATCAGCGCGCGAACGACAACGAAGAAGGACCCGGTAATCCCACCATTTCCATGGAAGAGGGTGTTGCACAAATGCCTTCTTTATGAAATTCACCTCTTTATTGCCTATTGTCTACTGAAACTAACATTTTTCATGTCTTTTTTGATGCAGCAGCGCAATCATATCGTTGGAACAAGACTCGTGGTCCGCATGTGGGACCCAAGAAAGCTTAGAGAATTTTTATTTTTTTTAATTAATTATTATTAGCCACTATTTTATTTAATGAGTTGTATTAGAGTAGTTTCCAATATTATTAGTTTCCTAGTTTAATTAGGTAACTTAGGGCTAAATTCTGTTTTCCCTATATATTGCATTATAGAGATGGAACTTTTAGAGTTTCAAGTTTAATAGAAATTCCTTTAGGATTTATCGTTGGAGACATCTTCATCGTGATTGTTTCTGCGGAAGCTACCATTGTATGGCAGCACTTGTGACGAAAGCCCTAATCCTACGGCCTGCATCAATTTTCTAGTAGGGTTCTCCTTATATAGGAGATAACTTTTTTTTAATGATAATAAGACTCAAGCCCACAACATCATGATTGCAACAATAAGCACCTCCCAACTGATTACTACAAGCTCTTGTAAAAAATTAAAGATCATATGATACCGTTACATCTTCAATTCTCGAGCAAACACAAGCTCAAAACATTCAATTCTAATATAAGTAGAAAACAAATATCATAACAGCCTAGTAAAATATAAAATTCATAATAACTGAAAATAATAAAGAAAAGGTTATGTCAAAATAGATTCACACCATGATTGACTTAAAAATAAATTAGTCACTAAAAGAGTTCTACAATACCATGGGAGTCATGAATTGAATTGAATGTTATGGAGTAGAGAATAAAAAAAAGGTAGAGGTAACAAACCAACTCTAGGACAACATTATACTCAACATTTACAAAGCACTTGTTCCCAATAAAGCATGTTTGGCTTACAGTCTGAGGCAGTTATCAAGAATCATAAACCACCATTTTTCCAATTTAAGTGAAAAAATGTTTCAAAAATAACTCATCCAGGACAGAACAAGATCTTACTTTCGCAATTACAAGATCCTCAAATGTAAGCTTTTGATCATTCCGATTCTGTGTAACCAAATCAAACAACCTTGCACCAAGAGGCCCACGAATTCCAAAATATGCCTGCATATAATCCAATCCTTACATTAATCAGATCATATAAACCCATAAAAGCCAAAGAAGGCAATGTAGCATGCGGTGGGGGCACCAATGCTGCTTGAGTCAGACCCACCACCAGCAATCAGATATCAGAAGTGTTAGATCAATTGGGCCCACATTAAAAAAAAAAACTCTTAGATGCAAAACAAGTGACATTCTAGGCAATCCAAATAACCACAACAAGGATAGCTAAGTTGGCCTAGGACAACGGTTTGCACCGGAGGTTATAGGTTTGAAACTACACTACGAGGTTGTAGGTTCCAAACTGCACTACTAGGTTGTAGGTTCCAAACTGCACTACTAGAGTGGAGGGGAGTTTACCCAGCTTTCCTACGGCAGGAGGGATTATTCCAGCCGAAAGGTTTGGGAACTCCTATAGCAAAAAAAAAAAAAAAAAAAACGCAATCCAATCCAGACTTAATAATAAAGTAGGGCCCACAGAGGTAAAAATCAATTTTCTCATCAAGGATTTGATTTGGGGATTAGAAGAAAGGAGAAAGATGGGAAGAATCAGACCTGAAAAACGGAAGGGGAGATGTATTGGGCTTTTTGTTGGGACTGAGCAGCGAGAGAGAGGAAAAGGCGCTTGAGATCGTCAATCTCCGTTTGGCTAAATGATCTGCAAAAAAAAAAAGAGTTTAAGATAGGTTCATGAAAGAGAATAGAAAATTTTAAGGATGTGGAATTGAACTGGGGGAAAGAGAGGGGAGTTGAGTTACCTGGTTGCAGACACGAAACGAGGATCGGAGGAAAGCGACTGGGACTGGGCGTTGCCCATGGCCTCCCTCGAAAGAGCCGGAGATCGACAAAGAGACGAGAGAGAGGAAGAGACCCCTTGTTTTTCGTTTCAGAGATGATTGAATTTTGAGTGATTTGTTTCAGTACACGAATTACAATGGGACAGGTATAGTAGCGGATGACCCGCCCGGTTGCGTAGCTTTGTAAATAAGGAGTAAAATGACGTACTTATCCATTTATGCATCATTGCAAAAGCTTGGATTTATTTTTCTTTAAATTTTGAAAATTTTACTGAAAAAAACATCTAATCTAGTCGTATTAAATGGTTTTTGTGTACCATGTCCAGATTCTATGTGGTCCGCTTGATGTGCCATACATAAATTAACCATAGTCACAACTCGAACTCTCTCAAAGGCCAAAGCAATGGGGATTGAGAAAGTACTTGGCAGTAGCTTCATTTGATAAATCTCATCAAAAGATGATGGTCCATCAGATTGACGATCCAGATCTGTTAACTTAAACAAGGTCAAAAGTACATAGGATAAATAGCTACAATTCTAGGCTACAACTCATCCACAAGGTGAGTCCACCCACTGGATTAACAACTTCAAATTACATCTTTAAAAGTAGTACAACACCATCAGATGATTTAAAAACAAACAAACACACACTAGTCATCTATATTAAAAAACAAACACCTGTGTGAGAATACCTCGCCTACATAGGCATCTTTCTGGCCCATCCCAACCATAACAACTGTGTGTCGAGGCCGGCCAACAATACTAGGGAACACAGCCTGTGAAGTATCATCCCCGGCAAATTCAGCCTGTCAAGAGTAAAGTAGAGAGCAGATTTAATTTTTAAACACAACAACAGTGTCAAAAATTCTCACCTTAACCATTCCAGTTCTATTGTCACAAACAAGGGGCTGAATATCCTCTGTATCCGCCATTTTTTATATTGAGCCTGCACCAATAAATGTAAACCCAAAATGGTCATCGGATGAATGTTATAAATAGAGCAAGTTACACAAGACTGAATTTCATGCAAAAAAAAAAAAAAAAGAATGACACAAGGAACCCAATTATGTCTTTTCTTGTTATACAGCGTCCATAAAAAACAAGGTAAACCTGAACCAGATAAGTGAATCACATTTATAAGCTGTAATTTGCTAAGAACATGGCACGCCTTAAGGCTATTGGATTTTTTCTTTGTTGTTTTTTCTTCATGGGTGTGGGGGAAGGAATGGTCTTATAGCTATTTGATTTGTCAAACAAGCCTAAGAAATAGCCGCATTCGATCCACACTCTTTCATAACATAAATAGGGAAAGAATTTTGATGTGGAAGCAAAAAGGTTTGTGACACTGAAATGGACCCTGATAACACTCAGTGCATGAATAACATCAGTTTATGTTAAAACAAGATCATTAATATATTTGTAACAAAGCAACATCTGAATCCACACCACCTTGCAAAGCCACAGGCCCTCCTACTTGCCCACTAATTTAATCGCTTTATCGGCATTCTAATGGTCTTTGTTTGTTTTTAAATCATCTCATGGTGTTCTACTACTTTTAAAGATGTAATTTGAAGTTGTTAATCCAGTGGGTGGACTCACCTTGTGGATGAGTTACCTAGAATTGCAATGATCAGATATTGTAGCTATTTATCCTATGTACTTTTGACCTTGTTTAAGTTAACAGGTCTGGATTGTCAATCTGATGGACCATCATCTTTTGATGAGATTTATCAGATGAAGCTATTTCCAAGTAGGTTTTCAATCCCCATTGCTTTGGCCTTTGAGAGAGTTTGAGTTGTGACTATGGTTAATTTGTGTGTGGCGCATCAAGCGGACCATATAGATTCTGGACATGGTACACAAAAATCATTTAACCCTGTGTTCCAGGCTTCCAGCTTCAATCCATATTAGGGGCCAAAGAAGAGAAGAATGAGCAAAAACAGGGATACGAGCCCTAATATGGGTCGCGAAGAGGGTCATCACTGACCTTATTTAGTGTAAATAAGGTTGGCGCCGACGATGTACTCTTTTGGTAAAAAAATGAAAATCGGGCCCAATTGCTTTAATTGGTGTCCCACTTGCTAAAGTATTTGATTGTGTAACACGTCCAAATTAAGTGCTTTTTTGGGTAAAATCCTCTTAAATCTTATAATATTATAATTATTATAGCACATTTAGTGGAATAGAGTAATCCAACATATATCTACTTTTATCAATACGGGGCTCATTTCATTAAATCTAGATCGATCACAATAACAATCAATACTTGTACTTATAATTGGTTGTAATTGACTCAATCTACATACAACCTGCTATTAGATTGATGCGAGTTTCAAATACATGATTAGGCTTCATGTGCATGGAAGAATTTGAGAGAGACTAATGGGACTTGGGATAAAATAATGGTATTTTAATAAAAGAAATGACATACTTATCTTTGTATAATGAATTTATGGGCAAAGTTGTTATTTTTTATAAAAGTTCAATACAATTTTTTTAGTGGTTGCATTTTCTAGTTATGACTAGTGGTTTTGAAGACATGGGAGATACTAAAATGAAAAATCAGGGAGGTATATGCAAAAAATGAAACCACTGGGGCCTATTTACAAATTCTATAAACCCTAGGGGGTATATAAATAAAATAAAAAACTCTTTTTTTTTTAATTTAATGTGGAGATTGGGTTCTTTTCCTCTTGAATGGGGCACTAGCATTAAAGTGCGTGCGGTGCACAAATTAAGTTTCATGTAAATTAAATGATTATTAAAAATTAATATTTAAATTAAAAAGATTTATAAGAAAATCATTCAGTTGATTGTAGTCTCTATTATTATCTCTTATTAGGGCTCATTTAAAAAAAAAAACCTTATTAGATTTTTTTCCTTCCTGACATTATTATTCAGGCTCATTTTAAAGCATTTTCCTTCTTCTTCCTATCCACAAAGAGAAACTCATCGTCTTCTCTAGCCCCTCCTTTTTTGTTCCGTGCGGCTCCAAATCTCTCTCATCCTCGTATTTTCGTTTCCCATTTTCGTTTCAAAAGCTACAGAGCAAACACATTATCACTCTCAAGGTCACATTCAAATAGCAGTTGAAAAAGTACCTTTTACACCATTGCAAATAGAGATCCAGATCCAAAGTGTTCTCACAAGGCCAGAGAACTTACTGTTGAATTTGCAAATATAACCTACAAGGCTTATTAAAATAAATTGTTAGTATGCATTATGTTATTTATGATAAAAGAGGTTCATTCGTTCCTCTATTTCTCGTCCACTACATGGACTGGGCCTAACTGTAAGACCCTGATACCTAATTCCCGCTATTAGTGCTAATTAAGTGTGTGTTAGTGTAATGAGGGGATTAGAGGATAATCATCCTAGTTTGAGGGCTAGAATAGATTTTGAATATCTTTGGAAAGTCTTGAGAACCTTTGAACCTAGTTTAACACCTTTAAGGGCTTATTTATAATTTTGTAAAATATTGGGGTTATTCATAATTTTTGAAAATTATGTCCTCGAGCCTGTTAGATAGACTACGTCGTTCCCAACAATTTTCGTGTTCATCTCATAGCCAGTCGGAGCCCCGAAACCTTTCATTCCACAATTCCTTCACATATATCATAGCCATCATTTCTGAAAAACTGAGTCAAGACTCCAAAGTTCTCGAAATATATCATTCTTGTGCACATTAGAAAGTATATTTAAGTTCGTGAACATCTCCCTGCTGTGTTGAACTCATCCAAGGTCTGAATCTCAAATTATTGGCCAATCAGTCCATTTACTCAGTGGACCCCACTTCCACCCCTTTGTAAAAGCTGAACCCTCCTCCCATTCTCTTCTTTTCTCTCTTCCACATAACCCAGCCATGGTAGCAGCTGCTCTTCCCTCTCTACTTCTTCCTTCTTGCCTCCAAGCTCCAAATCTGAGAAGCTACTTGCCAAATGAAGGTCGCTACTACGCTCCTGTCCGCCTCCTCCTCTAGACACTTTTTTCAACCCAATCCAAGCTTAGCAACCCTTTTACCCACCAATTTCCCTCCAATCAAACCGCTTATAGGTCAAGGCCTGAAATCCTTGCATGCAAACCATGCCATCATCTCTTTACTAGTTACCCATTTTCGGGGTATTTAATGGGTTTTTTTTAGGGGGCGGGGGCGGGGGGGGTGGTTTGGGTTTGTTTTAAGGAGTTCTAGCAACTTCGGAGGTTATATGTGGTGTTCTTGGAAGCTTTGTAACATGATACAAGTGTTTAATTTGGATAACATTATTAGACTGTATGACCTCAATCTAGTGGATAATCCGAATAAATTGATTTATTTCATTAATTAATTTATATTCTCATGCTTTATTCAGGTGGTGGATGGTATTTTATTCTATGTTTGCACATGACCAATACAAAATGAGATGATGGTTCATGAGATGAACCGTATCCCATAAGTATATTAGATCTGATCCATATGTTTGGATGAGATCCAAATACAGGAGACATAGATCACAAATCTTATACTTAAATTGATTCACAGTCAGTTATGTGATTGAGCATCTCATCTGATAAGGTTGCAGCACTGTGATCACTATGAGATAGTGTGATATGTCTCGATCATCAAAGTGTAAGACTCTAGATTATTGTGCTGGTTCATTGGATGTACTGAATGACCATGAGTAGGACCTTGTATAAATCTGTCTTTGATTAAATGATTGCTCTCATAATTCCCAAGCAATAGGCTCTTAATCCTGAGAGATTAATGGACTCAAGTTTCTACTATACATTTATTTTGAGTTATCAATGAGTGAGGCCAATAGTAGGTCAACACCTTGATGTATTGGGTACATGGTAGTGGGCCTGTGGGAACATATAATTTTCAAGATGGAATCTATCATTTTTAATATCCCCCTATGCCAATTAATGGATTTTATCGTTGGTAAGTACGCACCCATCTCAATTAAGAGTTAATTGGATGATATTGATGATTACTATGATTAATTGGGTCACAAGGATAATAAGAGATTGATCTAATTTAGTTGGACAGATTTATTCCAATAGATCCATGGATATAATTGATGGAGGGGCTTACTTGTACTAATTAGGAAGTTTAGGGTATTCTTGTACTTATACCTAAGACCGGAGTGCAATTGCATTTATTCAAGGGACTTATTTGCAGTTAACTGTGGGTCCGAAATCCACATGAGATGTGTGTTGACACCAAAAATGTCACTTTGCCTCTTCAAGATCCAAAGAGCTACATGAAGTCGCAACCTCCCATAAATAGGCAACGCTACTTCCAAAAAATCAAATCTTGTCAGAATCAAACAAAAACTGCAAGATCCTTCAAGACAGCCAAAAGAGGAGTACACAAGAAATTTCGGGCCATTTTAAAATCATTTGGCCTAACTTCGCTTCTCCGGTAGCTGAAAAGGAGCTCCCGGCGGCGAAAGCATCGGAGACACCAAATCTTCGATCAGAGCCGATGGATGGTTTCAAAATACATCCAAAAGGCTCCACGTCAAGTTTCAAGTCAAACTGACAACGTTTGACCCTACATCAACCCTCGAACAGCTAAATCAGGCATCTCGGCGGTGAAGCTCCCCGGGACCATGGTTTCCAAGACAGAGCCTATGGATCATCTTAAAATGACTCCAATAGGTTCCCTGTCAAATTTCAAGTCAATCGGACATCGGTTGACCACATATCAAGCCGCGACATCTTCATCGCGACAAAGCAAGTCTACTAGTGATAGGACCCCAAACGGCTTCAAAACTCAAACAAAAGCCTATGTTGGTCTTATTTATTGCTCAGCAGGCTTCACACCAAATTTCAGGTCATTCCGACATCGTTTGACCCAGTTTCAGCTTCTGACAGAAAATCGACAGCTCTGCGCGACAAAGTCTTCGGCTTTCTCAGAAAAATGGAAACTTTGCAAAATAAAATGCAAGGATTCTCATCAGGTTTTCTACAGGGAAATCAGGCCAATAAATGATCAAAAATATCAAGGAAAAATATAAAAGAAAAAAAGAATAAAAAAACAGCAAAAACGGACTCAAAATGGGACAAAAGGGGGGAAAACCCCCCCTGGGGCCCGGGATCGCCGGGAGGGCCCCGGAAACCCCGTTTTCCGCCTTTTTTTCACGATTCGAAGCGTCCGGCCTCTGATATTTTCCAAAATTCATACTTTTGAGACACCAAATCCTTTGACAGCCATCAAAAACACGGGTCAATCATCAAGAGTATCAAAATCAACATTGATCGCCAACCGATCAACAAAAAAAAAGTGTGCTTTCTACCCGACCGATCGAGAAATCGGCAGGACAGATGGCACCGACCCGCTGTTGGCAACCAACACCTGAAGTTACATGGTCATCCAATGTCGATCTACATGAAGATCTATCGATGATCATCGCCAGAAGAATCCCAAAAGACGCGGCACGGCCCGCGACTCTTCAACTGCTCGACGACCACTTAATGCGATTAATTGACTAGCTTTATTACAGTCATTAATCCATTTCTTTGGACGGCCCAATCAGAAGCAAGCATCCGGGAGTTACAAGTCAAGAGATTCATGGCATTTAACCCATGAAACTCCTCCCATCATGGCGATTAAAGGCGATTAAATGCCCTCAATCTCCTCCGGCCAATCAGAAGCCAAGAGAAAGGAGTTACAAAATAAAGGAATTAAATGCTGTAACTCCTCCCATTATGTGGCTCAATGACAATAAAAGCCCATAAACCCTCCTAAATGGCTACCAAAAAGCCTATAAATAGGAGAGCACTCCAAGAAGAAAGGACAGTACAGAAAACACACAACAGACTACAGAAAATCCAGAAACTCAGACAGAAAAAGGCATCAGAAATCTAAGAGAGAAAACTCTGCGGAAGTTCTACACCGACCACCGCTACAAGGTGACAAAAGTCCCTTGGGGGGTACCCCCCCAAGGTCCCTGCCTTCTCCTTCTGCCTCCAATGGCTTAAACGTGGCTTTTCAGCCCGTCTACTTAGTTTTTTATTGGACATAGGACCTCCTGTTGGTCTTTGTCCTCTAAAAACCTGAGGTTATAGCCAACCCAAGTGAATCAATAGCATCCTCTGTTCTCATCTGCATGGATGATGGCGAAGTCCACATATGGCTTGCGACCGTCAATATGAACGAGTCCCCCACAATCTCCTGAGAAGTTAGATCCTCCTTTTCTTGATTTTCATTGTAGTTTGTATTTTTTCAAAAGAGACAAAAATCACAACTCTTGTCTTTCATTATTGATAAGGATTGTAAATCGGCTATAAATGCCAAAATCGGCTATAAACACCAAAAAATCGGCTATAAACGCCAAAATCGACTATAAATGCCAAAAAAATTACCTTTCACGGCAAATCAAGAAAATGTCTCTTTTCTTAAATATATGTACAATGGAAAACTTGAAAGAAGTTGATTTCATTTTTACTTGCGAAGGTTGATCTCCGGATCACCACTCGCAATTCCAAGTAAAATAGAAAATCTGGCACACCCACACAAAAGAAATATTGATGCCCGCTTCTGCCCCCCTCCAGTTACGAAAGGGTCGAACCCAAACGGACTCCCACGTCTGCCGACCTCGGTAGAACCGAGCGGGCAGGATGCGCTGGCCCATCAATGTGGGGTCCAGATTCCAAGTTGGAGTCAGATTCTAAAGAATCCTTAGTGGTCCCCATGCTAGCCCTAATAAGAGAAGGTTACTAATCTCATTAGAACCCTTAACGAAAGGAGGAGTATGATACATACTAAGAATAGAAGTGAGACTTCTAATCTTGGTCTAAGAGGAGGTGTTCTATAAATTATAAATAAGAGGTGAGGGTTAGAGATCTCTACACACAATAATCTCTCAAGTTCTTCTCTCTCTTCCTCCTCTGGTTTCCTACTAGAGTGCTAGGGTTTTCTTTTACTTTAAGATCCCACCATTTTCCTTTAGAAGTTCTCTAAGAGGGTCATAGCGTGGAAGAACATAAAGGCAAGGGAGATCAAAGTTTGTGAAAAGAGTTTTTCGTAGAGATTTAGTTCTCAATTACAGCACAACCAAGCTCCAAAGATATAGATCTATTATCTATTTGTATTAGAAGATCAAGTTATGCTTGTTGTTTCTTGATCTATATTCTTGATGGATGTTTGATCTTAATGCATGAGAGTAAGGTTTTAGATCTTGAGCTTGGGTTCTTGGTCTTATGGATATTTGATCTCTACATTAAGTGGGTCAAAAGTTTTTGAATACTTATCCACAAGGCCCACCTACTTCCAACAAACATCACATACACGCTTTGCTTTCATGATTCCAACGTGGTACTCTTTGTTGGATGCCTAGCTTATCTCAATTGGTCCTTGTTTAAATCCTAGATGTTAGGTGCTTAATTGGCTCGATTAGTGTTTAAAAATGCTTCAAAACCACAACCAACGTTTCCTAAAAGTAGATGGAAGAGAAAGACCCAAAATGGATTGAAACGGGCAAACCTCTAACTGTACACTGAAGACGGGAAAAACCATAATTGGTTTGCATGGCTAGCCATAGCGCAATCGGCGGCTTGAGCGGATACACTCGGCGGTTCACCCTGTTTTGCCCCTTTTGGCTCTATTTGACCCTAAATGACTTGGAATGCTCCCACTTCCTTCCTTTTAGGTGGTAGCTCATGCCTAAACACATTTTGACCCTATTGGACATTCTAATTAAGGGATCCATGTACCATATAAGCCCAGTTCTTTTGGGATAGAACTATGAACCTTAGACCCTAGAATTTGGATTTTACTTAGGATCTTGACCTTCCCCTTTGAATTTTCACTTTAGACCTTCCCTTTTGAATTTACTTAGGAGCTCGATCTGCATTATAGAGTTTACCATGCCCCTCTTGCTAGTACACAACTTAAAACTTGGATTCACCATAACTCGTTGAGCTAGAGACCTAGTTGGGTGATGTTTGAGCCGACACTCACTCCCGGGGGTTTTCTAGAGGCATGTTGATGTAGTTTGAAGTTGAGGATGCATGTAGTTAGAGTTTTGGATGCCGAGCATCATACTACACACCAAGGAATTTTGATCACTAACACCTAGACCCTAAATGCGCGTAAGGTCAACTTTTACTACCATAGCATGTCAATGGCAACCCGATATTTACATTAGCAAGTTTGTAATGGGTCCTTGACTGTGTTGGTGAAATTAACCCGTCCAACACCTCAGTACCTAACTCACGTATGCGGTGGCGTATGCATCTTTTATGAGTTAGTTGTATTTATTTTGTATACCCTTCCACACCCGACCTTAACAGAACCTTTGGAATTGTGAATCAAGCTTGGGGTTTATTGAGTAATCTTTGCCCTACTTCCCGTTAGGAGACATGATCCACAGTTGTGGTGTATCGGGTTGATGTACGCGCATTCTTTATCCTAGCACCTCCCCGGTCACTCGGATCTAACTTGTACCTTTTTTACCCATTCGGGTTGGACCATTTCTTGCCGAAATATTGTCTGATTGCCCTTAGCTCGAATAGGATATTCTATTCTCGTGTTAACTCCTGTTTGAATAATTTGGCTAAGTTCATCAGTAATGATGTTTTACTCTATTGGTCTTATCTGATTTAGTCCCGTTCGACCGATTTCGACCAAGCTCAGCAAGTATGAGATTCGTTAAGGGCTACTCATTTATGATATGAGAATTTAGTTAGATTTACCTGTGTTAAGAGTAAATCCCTTATTCGATGAGACATGTTAGATAGAGTTCAGTTATATCAACTTACCTCGATCCCTGGAGTCAACACCACTTAACTTCATTCCCCTTTTAGTTGGCCCCAACTACCTTGACATTTAGACTTTTTAGCGCTACTACAATTAGTTTTCGGTTTTTAGCCCATTTACAGGTTAAATCGTGCAGCCGTATAAGACCCCGATGCCTAGTTCCTGAGATTAGTACTAATTAAGTGTGTGGTTAGTTCGCTAAGTGGTTTTAGATGCTAATTGTCTTGCTTTAACGGTTATAATAGATTTTGAATAGTTTTGAGAAGTTTTGAGACTCTTTGAACATAGTCTGAGACCTTTTGGGTCCTTCGTGTATTTTTGGGAAAGTGTGGGGGGTTATTTTCAAATTTCGGTAAATTATGTTATTGAGCCCATTTGATAGAGAATAACATTTCCTATAACTTTTGTGTTCACCCCGTGTCAATTCAAGCCCCGAAAACACTTATCTCCTCGTTAGGGGCAAAAACATCTTTTTACTTAGAAATATGGGCCTAAAACTCGATGTCCTCGAACTATGTCAAATTTATGCTTTTTAAAAACTGTATTTAATTTGGACCATATCTCTTTTCTTCATAAGTCCATCCGAGGCCAGAAGCTTGAATTTTAAGCCCGTCAAGTTAGACTAGTGGTGGGGCCAATTTCCCACTTACTACGTAAAATGGCCCCATCTTCTTCATTTCATTTCCAGCAAATCCCTGCAACGGCATGATTCTCTCTCTCCTTTCTTCTTCGTGCTTTCTCTCCTACAACTCAAGAGAAACTCCACCCAATTAAATTGAGGATTCACCACCACTACCACATTCTACGCATGATAAGCTCTCCATCTATGTCTTTTTCACGTGTTTTCGCTGCCAACAACCTCTCCAACAGCCCATAGTAGTGTTGTAGGGCATCCTTAGGGTATGATTCTTGCCCTCATCTTTTAGTATGTGGATTAGGAGCCTAAATGACCCCTTGATTCCAACATGCATGACCTATCTCCAAGTCTTTGTTCTTTTTCCTATTTTTGGGTGATTTTGAGTGGTATTTTTGGGTAATTTTGATTTAGGAGTTCTAGCTGGGTTTAGAATCTTTGAAGAGTGATTTGGAGTGTGCTTGGACTCAAGGCAGGTGTTTAAATTGATTAATTGGACATGCGTGCACAATTCCATTGAAATTCGATTTCTACTTTTAAGTGTTTATGTGCAATGCATGATTGTTTCCCCCTTTGTTTTATATGTTTAGATGTGTGGGGTGCAGTGGACTTCTGGAAATTGTTTGCCTTTTTTTGGTCCGTTTTGACCCTGGTTCAACTCCGATTGACTTCCAGCCTTTTTCTAACTATTGTTAGGTGGATTTAGTCTCCTTTGAACCTAAGAATTATGTACATGATGCTCGGTTCCTTACCTCTCTCTTTCAAGAGGATTCACGGCATGTCAAGCCCTAGTAAGGTTCTTCGCTTTGCATCGAATTAAACTACATGCTCCACCGCTTGTGCGGCCCCCGTTAATTCCTTTGAGTTTCATTCTTGCGAACGTACTCGATCCCCAGGCGAGATACTTAATGCGTTAGCTACAGCACTGCACAGGTCAATATGCACAGCGCCTAGTATCCATCGTGTGAACCAAGAACCTTAGGGGGCTAGTTTTGGAACCCATGAACCATACATGACCGAAATGAATTGTTTGACGCTAAGGGTGTTTGTTGAGCTTGTTCTCCGCTCCGAGGTGTTGTTCGGAGGCATGTAGGTGCAGTTTGAAGTTGAGTATGCGCATACTTAGGGTCTCGGATGTTGACCAACATGACTACACACCAAGAACTAAGCTTTTCTGCATCCAAGCACTAAATGCGAGTAAGGTCAAATCTTCCTAACCCGGCATGTCAATGGAAACCTAACCAACTTGTAATGGACCATTTGACTGTTATACTGATTTATCTTGTCTAATCAATGAGTTATTATTTCCACGTACATGGCGTGCGTAGTCCTTGAAATCGCATGATTCTTCCTAATACCTACCATGCCCAATCTTCACTAGCACATGAGACTTGTTACTTGCACATGGGGTTTAGTGTGTCTTCTTTACCCTCATGAGATAGGATCCACAATTGTGGTGTACCTGTTTACGTAGAACGACCTGAACAGCTAATAGAGGCGATGGATGGAGTATATTAAGGACTAAGACTTTCCGATCAAGTACCAACCAGGCAAGGCGAACGTCGTAGCAGATGTTTTGAGTAGTAAGACTGCGTTAGTTAGTTTTTTTTTATTTTTTATTTTTTATTTTTTTACAGAAGAGATATGGAATGATGTCTTCAGAGATCTAAACGTGGAGTTCTAGTTGCTCAATGATCGAGTTATGCTTGCGACTATGTCAACATGGGAACCAGAGCTGCTTGCGAAGGTCAAAGACAGTCAACGCAATGATACCGAGCTTCTCAAAGTGATCGAGCAAGTTGACCAGAGGCCACAGTTCAAATTGATTGATGGTGTGCTATACTATCGGGACCGATTGTGTGTTCCAGATGTTTAGGAGCTGCAGAATAAGATTTCGGCAGATGATCACCATAGCAGGTATTCAGTTCACCCCAGTAGTACGAAGATGTACCATAATCTGAAAAGCTACTACCGGTGGAACAATATAAAGAAAGAGATTGTAGGCTACGTTGCCAGATGCTTGACTGGTCAGCAGATTAAAGTTGAGCACCAAAAGGCGCAGTAGAGACCTGCACTAGTTAGAGACTTCGAAGTGGAGATGGGAGTATATCACGTGGATTTCATTACTAGATTACCAACTACAAAGAGGCATCGCGATGGCATATGGGTGATAGTGGATCGGTTGACGAAATCGGCTCATTTCTTGCCAGTTTGGATGAGATCGGGTTTAGTCGTGTTGGCTAAGTTGTATGTGGACAAAATCATCACTTTGCATGGAGTGCCCTAAGTCGATTGTGTTAGATAGAGACCCGAGATTCACGTCACACTTTTGAGAGTCTTCAGCAAGCTTTGGGTAGACAATTGAGTTTCAACATAGCGCGGTTCACGAAGTTTTGGTCAACATGATATACTCATACGCATGCATACGTGTAGAATTGGGCTCCATGCAAAGCATTATTGGTTTGTGCAGGAAATTATTATTTTTGAATTTTATTTAAGCTTTCTGCACAGAAAATTAGGATTTCGGTGCCTGCGTGGAGAAAAATTGAGAGAGAGAAGAAAATGAAGAAAATGTTGAAGAAGAAGCCATCCATGGGACCTACACTCCTAGGGCGTGAATCCCAAGGAGGAAGTCCAAGGTGGGTCCCACCATTATTACAATTTTCAGAAATTCCCTTCCTTTCTATTTGAAGATTTTTTGAAGATTCAAATTTGAGATTTAAGACGAGGATGGGAGTAATACTTGGTGGCGAAGAAATTCACCAAGGAAGGAGAGAAGAAAGAGGAAAGGAAATAATGAAAAGTGAAGCCAAGAAAATTGCAAAAGAAATACGGACGTCCAAGGAGGTTCAAAGCTAGTGTTGCACGCCCATAGTGGGTCCCACCCCAATGCAAGCTTGATAAAAAAAAATCCAACTTCAGATTTTTAGAAAATTCCTTAAAGATTAAGTGGGCCCAAGAATGGAGAATTAAACCAATGAAAAGACCAATTTTGGAAGTAACTCGAGCAACAAGTGAAGATAATAAGTAAACAAATTTGAGAGTTCAAAAAGTTGCTCAAAATCCATTGTAATTAGGAGTCCAGGCGGAAAAAAATTAATAAAAGGGAGTTATGCCATAAGTACACACCCATATATTTTTTTCCAATGGGCTTGATCTGGGCCCAAGTTTTCTTTAAACAAACAAGCCGGATCAAGGGCTGGGCCTAGAACTGAGTTCACACACAGATATCTGTGTTATTTGTCATTTTTTCTATTTGGTGCAGACTGGGGAGCAAATGAAGAGCATGATATCACAGTGAGCTGCTGATGCTGTCAAGAACACTCTAGGCGTGTGAGAAAACAATCCAACTTCAAAGCACTAACATGTTTTATGCTTTGATATTTGTTTCCATGTTTTGGTTGGCAACTCTCTCGATTCGATAGCTGCTTCTCTTGTTTCTATAAATGAAAAATGTTGTTTCCATATCAATGGTAGCTACTGCTGTTTGATCAGCTTACATACATTGATGATCCAATTTATGATGTCCGGCTTAAGGGTCCCGTTTGTGCAGCTTAATGGAATCCTTTGGGCCTTATTTTCCGTGCCACTTGAAAGCCATGGAAACAGTAATCCATGTGATCATTTTTTGCATTTGGTGCAGCAGAAAAAAAAAAAAGGCTTGATTATGTGGGCCCCATCAACAGTTCCTTACCAAAATAATTGAGTTTGATTCCATGATTAAAAACCCTGGCCTGTATATGCTTAAAGCCTCAACCCAGGTATCTACTCATCATCAATTTAAATTATTTTGAAACCATACGCATGATTTAAAAGCCTAGCTATGATCTTGGTACACTCATTATCAAAGGTGGGTCCCTCATTTCCTATGGCCCACTAATTCAACAGTACTACTCATAGCGTCGGTCTTGCAACTTTGGATCATACCTTACCATATCCTATACATCATTTCCAGTAGGAAAACTAAGAAAACTAAGGGCCCATACCCCTACCTAAGATTCATTAATTAATCCGTAGAAAGTGTAGGTTGTATCAACCCATGGAGAAATCCAATTAAATGCAATCCAATGCAACTCGGGCAGGTGGGCCACGAAAGTCGGGTACGCCCATGCTGGAGCCCCAATAAGGGCCCAATTACAAGGTACGAGCTTGAGGCTGGATTCTTAATGGTAAGTCTAAGACCAAGCGTAAGCCCATGAATGGATCATATAATAAGAATACAAATTCTTGTCAATTAATTGCCTCCGATCCAATTGGGTTCCTCTTTCTTTGAGAGCATGCTTCTTTTCCGTGTCTAGGTTCTCTAATGGTTCCAATCCCCTTGGTTGGGTAAAAGAAAAAAGAAAAAAGAAAAAAGAAAAAAGAAAAAAGAAAAGAGGTAAGACATTAAAATCACCTCTGCAACAATAGAGGACGGCAAAAATATTAAAATTACCTCCTTAGAGTAGTATTGGATTGAACACAACAAATATATTTGTATTAAAGCTGACGTCTGGCCAATACACTCATAGTCTCAGTGGTGCCCCGGGATCGATCCCTAGGTCTTTAAGTTTAAAGCATGATTGTCAATAATACAAGTGGGGCCCACAGAGAGTTGGATTGCCTAATATCGGGCATATCAAGTCAATCTATATATGTAATCATATATGAAAAATATGGGGCCTGAACCCCTATCCACTCCGTGCACGCATTGAAAGATTTGAATGTGCCCTACCTCAATGAAAAACTTCAGCCCAATCAAATCATCCCAACCCCTTGATCCATAGCCTACAAGTTTAATGACTTTATATATAAAGAAAAACCTGATAAGTCCTTAAAAATGCACATTTTCATGGTTATTTTTTGTAAGTTTAAGGACTTATCAAGCCAAGAGACCCTCATTTTGTGTCAAATCATGATTTTATGCATTTTTTATCTGTTGTAGTACATTCTTGCGTAATTTGCTAAAAAACCATCATTTTTAGATCAAATCATGAAAACTGCCATTTTTAATTTTTATTTTTGGAAATATTTTTTCAAATGTGTTTTTCTCATGAAATTAATTAATCATCAGGTGCATTCATCATTTCATGAGAGATGGGCCCGTAGTCATGCAATTGTGAATTAACGGCAAATTTATCTTTTCACATGAAACCCATTTTTTTTTTTTTTGGTTTGCAGGAAATAAAAAGGGTCCCACACATGCACATGCATGTGTAGGTCACACATGTGGGCGTCCAAGAGGGGGGTCCACTTTCTTTGCACAAAATCCCAAGTTTATTTAGAAGATAATTCAAGATAATTAAAGAAAATCCATGTCGCGACCCCGGACCGGGTCATGAGCCTAATCCGGGATCCAACAAGTGATGTCGCGCCACGTGCATATCTTTGATTGGCTAATCCGCACACGGAATTTTGAAAATATTTCATCCGTGTACGTGATTTCCCACAGGATTCCGCGGTGAGGATTTCGATACAAATCAGCTCACCCAACACATAAATATATTCGAGATTGCGGAAGCGTGTAACAAATCATAAATATACCCATCATTCATGTCATTTCATTCAAGACAGATTCATAAACATAATGACAAAGTATCAAAGTGAGCAACGATCATAAGCATTTCCCAAAAGTAAATGTTAAAGTTTATACAAAGATCAGTTAGTTTAATTGCCCCAAAATAATGGTCAACATAGACCTATACAACCAATTAACAAACCCAAAAGATGTTAATCATATCCCAAAAGTGTCGTTCTCAAAGCTAGACGGATGTCTACATGACATCGTCTGCTTGCCACTCGATTACTCGCTGTGGTTCACCAACCGCCTCCTCAGGCTCCTCCTCAATGGCAAGGGGTTCGAGATCTGAGTACCAAAATAAATGGATCAGATACGATGGTCTGGCAGGTGGATGAAAATATATTACAATAATTTAAACAATGATGCCTTTGAAAATATAATAAGGCCTGGATAATTAATGAATTTCATGAAAGAAGAATACATCATTTAAAAGAGGTACATATGAAATAAAACATGTAAGGTAACAATGATTCGGGGACTAGCAAGATGGCAACTATACGAAGCTAAATCCTCTCTCACTAGAGTGATGAGAGCACATCGGGACATTGATCCCAGTCACACAAGGTGAGGAGAGTCAATGATTATAATAATAATATACATATATACTCTGCGGGACCACAGTAGCGAACCGGGTATATCGGGGCGAGGCGGGACCCATGCTGCAGCTGGTATAACAGAAGGGGGATCTTCAAACCGGTGGATCAAACCGATAAGGTTATCCAAGCTTAGTGGTGCCGGCTCATAGGTAACATGCGAAAAATCAAAATAATTAAATACACATAACGGGGCGGGGTACCTATAGGTACAAAACACATTAGTATGGGGACGGGCCTAAACGGATCAGCAATATGCTAAAACAATGCTCTCGGGACAAGTATAGTCACATATCATGGGTTTGAAATCCATGAGTAAAAGTTTGGTTAAAATTAAATACGAGTGGATCCTCATACATTTCCGGGCTAGGCATTGAGGTTTCAAGATTGGACCAAAGTGAATATGGTTCCGTATGTCGGTTATGATATAATTGGTACTCTTTAAGAATTAGGGACATTCCGGGTCCTTATACACATTGACCAATCTAGAAATCCTCAATGAATCTCCATAAAGGGATTTCTCCTTCCTTCGGATTTCATACCACGCCCTACAAGTCCTTACATTGCATTGGAGCTCCAAACAATAACTCCCCAAGCCTAAAACAATGTTTCGAGTTTTAAGTATTAACCCGGGCATGACAGGCAGTTCGCTCGAGCAGACTGGGAAGTTCACTCGGCCGGACTGCTCTCTGTTTGGGGTTCGCTCGAGCGGACTAAGGTTCGCTCGAGCGGACCTGCTCGGATCAGGTTGGCTCGAGCGATCAGAAGGTTGGCTCGAGCCAACGAGGTTCTGTGACGGGTTCGCTCGAGCGACGTGTCAAGGTCGCTCGAGCGAACTGTCCAGAAACCTATTTTTTGTGTACAGTTCGGCTCTTCTTCTTCTCCTTTCATCCTCTTTTGAGCACCCCTTTTTACATATATTTGGGGGTCTCAAATCCTCATTTAAATCCCATTCAATCCATCATTCAACCCTCCAATAACCATTCTAACAAACATTAACTTCCCAATCACTTTCACTTCATTCAATGCAAGGCAAACTCCATTAATGAAAATTCATAAATGATCTTTTAACAAGACAATAATGCATATGTTTTCAAGAAAACAATTTGTAGAGATTAGCCTATCAATATGCATATTTGCAAAACCATTAAGGCTCATAAGACAAAATAGGTGAAAGCAATTAATAAGAGTTCTAATTTTATAAGCAAGAAATCATGAAATCAACCCATTTATCCACTTGCCTTAGGTCCAAAGCTTAAGCAAATCAAGCCACTAATCACCTCTCCAAGCTAACACACCCAACAAAACCCCCAAATACAAACCCTAAAACCATAAAAAACCAAACAATAGAAAGAGAAAGTTTGCAATAACCAAGATTAAGCCTCTCTAGGGCTAGGAAAACATGGATCTAGAAGATTGGGAGGATCACTTACTTGGAAGTGCTTTAAATAACCAAAACTAGCTCAAAGGGTGCTCTAGAGTGGGTGGATTTCTCTACAAGTTGCATCAATGGTGAGCCTTCAAGATGAGGAAGAATATTGTGGCCTCCATTTTTCCATTAGCAATAGCTTGGTGGTGGATTGCGGATGAAGAAGCAAGAAGAAGGCAAGAGAAAACCCTAGGGCTGGAGCAAGTATCTCTTCCATGGAAATGAGCAAGGAAAGGGAAGATGGAGAAGAGGGCTCTCCTTATATAGCAAGTGGGGATGGGGCCCACAACTTAAAAGACTTGTCGGGCTAAAAACATGGCTTTCGGGGCTTCAATGAATTCGACGAAAAAGGCAAAGTTGCTCGACGAAATCTCTAGTTTCCAAAAAGTATATGTTTTGCAAGTTTTGGTGACATTGAAATTGGTGTCCATATTTTGGGTAAAAAGATCATTTTGCCCTCAAATTGTAAAAAGTCAGGTTTAGCGCTCCCGAATGGGAACGATGTCAACATGAAAGTTGTAGGAATTAACAAAATAAGTCAAATGGGAATATAAACGCCATTTTAGAAAATCATGAATAACCCCCAAGCTCTTGCAATTTCTTAACAAGAACCCCCAAAGGGTCCCACAAATAAAAAAGGTACTCAAAATTCCCCAAAGCTATTATAAAAGCTATTCTAATCCCAAACTCAACCAAAAACTATTAAACACACTTAAAGCTAAAGCACAACTTAATTAGCACTAATCGAGGTCTCTCGGGTCGGGATCTTACATCCTCCACCTCTTAGGACATTTGGTCCTCCAAATGTAAATTAAAACTCACCTCCGGTAGAAGATGCGGATACTTCTTCTGAACTTGATCCCGTAATTCCCATGTTGCTTCTTCTGGTTCATGATTCTCCCAAAGCACTTTGACCCACTAAATAGTCTGAGTTCTCAACTCTTGTTCCTTGGTGTCAATAATCTGCTTAGGCTTCTCAACATATGTAGCATTTTCTCGGATTTCCAACGGCTCATAATGGAGTATATGCAATCTGTCGGGGACGTACTTCTTCAACATAGACACATGAAAAACATTGTGTACGCTGGAAAGCTCGGGTGGTAAGGCTAATCTTTAAGCCACGTCACCAATCTTGCTCACAATATCATACAGTCCAATGTACCTCCGAGATAGCTTGCCCTTCTGTCCGAACCTCAAAGTTCCACAAGTAGGTGACACTTTTAAGAAAACCTTATCTCCTTCTTTGAACTGTAACTCTCTTCGGTGAGAGTCCGCATAACTATTCTATCTACTATGAGCCGTCTTCAGACGTTCTTGGATAAACTTGACTTTGTCACTTGTCTCGCTAACCATAGTTGGTCCATGAAAACTGCGAGTACCAACTTCTTCCCAACAAACAGGTGTTCTACACCTTCTGCCATATAAAGCCTCAAAAGGCGCCATTCCGATGCTCGAGTGGAAACTGTTGTTGTAAGCAAACTCACACAACGGTAAGGCTTCATCCCATTGAGTCTTGAAATCTAACACACAAGCTCGAAGCATATCCTCAAGAGTCTGAATTGTCCTCTCTGATTGACCATCGGTCCGTGGGTGATAGGCTGTGCGGAACTGTAACTTCGTACCCATAGACTCATGCAATATCTTCCAAAATCTAGAGACGAATCTGCTATCTCTATTGGATGTGATGGAAACTAGTTGTCCATGTCGACTGACGATCTCTGTGACGAACAACTGTGCCAAAGGTAACATATGCATCTTCTTTCCAGTCTTCATCGGTAGGAAATGAGCTGACTTGGTGAGACGGTCCACAATGACCCAAATAACATCATTGCCTCTACTAGTCTTCGGTGGTAATGTGCTTCCATTTCCATTCCGAAATCTCTAATGGCCGTAGCAACCCTGGAGGTTTCTGATGTTCTGCCTTGATCAACTGACATGTCATACATCTAGAGACAAATGCTGCGAATTTCTCTTTTCATGTTGTTCCACCAAAATATGCCCTTCAAGTTCTGGTCCATCTTCGTGCTGCCCAGATGTATGGAATACTTGGTATTGTGAGCCTCTGTAATGATATCATTCCTCAATTAATCCTCTATGTTAGGCACACATAGACGGTCTCGGTAGTACAAAACTCCATCCACAACACGAAAATCCGGACGATCTGCTATATGCTCTGAAATTTTGGCCAACTCTGAGTCTTGTAACTGATTCTCTTTGATCTTCTGAATGAAGGAAGGCTCTGACACTGACATGTTTGCTAACATTACACATTTCCTTAGTGGTTGAAAGTCTACTCCCAACTCTTCTAACTGCTGTATAACATAAGTCCCCCGAAGACTAACCATGCTAACTGACTTTCTGCTTAAGGCATCTGCAACTACATTCGCTTTCTCCGGGTGATACTTGATTGGAAAATCATAGTCATTGATATATTCCATCCATCTTCTCTATCTCATATTCAACTCCTTATGAGAAAACAAATACTGTAGACTGCGATGATCGGAGTGAACCTCGAACTTCTCTCCATAGAGGTAATGTCTTCACATCTTCAACACCAAAACAACCGCTGCTAACTCAAGATCATGTGTTGCACAATTCTTCTCGTGATCTTTCAACTGCCGGGATCCATATATATGCAACTACTTTTCTATCTTGCATCAAAACACAACCAAGTCCAGCATTGGAAGCATCGGTAAAAATGGTGAAACCGCCGCTTCCGGATGGCAAAGTAAGGACTTGAGCTGTAGTCAATCGCTTATTTAGCTCTTGGAAACTAGCTTCACACTTGTCTGTCCATACATACGGTGCATTCTTCCTTGTCAACTTCGTCAAAGGTTATGCAATTGATGAAAATCTTTGCACAAACCTCCGGTAATACCCTGCCAATCCAAGAAAACTCCTGATCTCTGAGGCATTCTTCGGCCTTTCCCAGTTCATAATCGCTTCAATCTTGGACGGGTCCACTGATAATCCTACTTTGGAGATGATATGACCAAAAAATGTGACTTGGTTCAACCAAGATTCACACTTACTGAGCTTTGCAAACAACTGATTCTCTCTCAGACGTTGAAGTGCTATCCTCAAATGTTTTTCGTGCTCTTCTTAGGTCTTGGAATACACTAGAATATCATCGATAAACACCACTGTGAACTGATCCAGGTACTCTGCAAATATCTTGTTCATCAATGCCATTAGTCAATCCAAATGTCATCACTAGAAATTCATAGTGTCCATATCTTGTCCGGAAAGCTGTTTTCGGTACATCCGAATCTCTGACTGTCAGCTGATAGTAACCGGACCTCAAGTCAATCTTCGAAAAGTAAGCAGTTCCTTGTAACTGATCAAACAATTCATCTATCATTGGCAATGGATATTTGTTCTTGATGGTCACTTGGTTCAGTCTTCTATAGTCAATGCACATTCTCATAGAACCATTTTTCTTCTTCACAAACAACACCGGCGCTCCCCACGGTGAAATACTAGGCCTCACAAAACCTTTGTCCAAAAGTTCTTGCAATTGTATCTTTAATTCCCCTAATTCTGCCGGAGCCATTCTGTAAGGTGCAATAGAAATCGGAGCGGTCCCTGGTAACAACTCAATAGTGAAGTCTATCTCTCTGATGGGTGGTAATCCTGGTATTTCCTCTGGAAAAACATCCGGGAATTCCCAAACAATTGGGATCTCCTCTACCCGTTAGGACCGTTTATCCTCCGTGATAAACGCCAAATAGGCCTCACAACCACTTTTCAGAAGTCTATCGGCCTTCAACGCTGAAATAAACGCTACCCTAGGATTACTCCTTTCTCCCTGAAATAACACCCCTGCTTGGGTCTCCTCAAACTTAAAAGTTAGGGTTTTATGAAAATAATCCATAGTAGCATGGTATCCTGCTAACCAATCCATCCCTAAGATGACATCAAAATCTTGCATCTCCAGTAAAATGAGATCTGCTGGCAACACTACTTCTCCTATTTTGACTGGACAACTAGAATAAAAGGTCCTACATATAACTTCTTTACTTAAAGGGGTAGTCACAGTCAAAATGAAATCTAACTGTCTAGCATGCATATCAATCAACTTAGCAAATTTTGGAGATAGAAATGAGTGAGTAGAGCCAGGGTCAAACAAAACCCTAGCATCAAAACCACAGATGAGAAGTGTACCTTCCACTACATTGTCTTCCACCTCTGCATCAGCTTTATTGACAGCATAGAGTTGTGCCCTCTGGTGTGGCCTGTTCTGCCCTTGCTGCTGTCTGCCTTGTTGTCCATTTTTATTCTGCTACTGACGACGCTGATTTTGATTTTGATTCTGCCCTTGCTGACGGGCCTGTTGCTGCTGTTGCTATGGTCTGAACTGTTGCTGAGGTGCTTGCTGTTGTAGTGGCCTTGCCTGATTCTGGACCACTAATGCATTTTGAGGTGGTGCCCGGCGCTGTGCTGCCTACTGCTGTTGATTATACCTATCTGGTCTTGGGCAATCCTTCATTTGGTGGTCCATAGAACCACATCTAAAGCATGCTCCCGTAACAAAACGACAATTGGTACTCTCGTGGTTTTTCCCACAGTGGATACAAACCACCAGATTCTGCTCATTTTGCTCTTGCCTTGGCCTTTTGCTCTGATTGTTCCTCTGCTGATAGTTATGCTGCTAGCCTTGGCTTCTTCCTTGAATCTTGATGATCTTGTTATGAAAGTTCTCAAACTTGTATGCCCTTTTGACAGCTTCTTCGAAGGTGACGGGTGGTACAGCCCCGGTAGCATCTTTCTCAATGATTGGGTGAAGTCCCTCAAGGAACTTAGTTATCTTCTTTTCCACCGTGTCCACTAACTCTGGTGCATACCTTGACTGTCTCTCGAACTTGGTTAAGTATTCGAGAACTGTCATATTCCCTTGCACAAGTTGCTGAAATTCTGCTGCCTCTTGACATGAGATGGAACATATTTGTCTCCAAACTGCCTCTTAAAGTTAGTCCAAGCTTCTGCATCAGCCATTGTCCTGTACTCTACCTTAATGGTCTTCCACCATATATCTGCTAAGCCCGTGAATATAGAAGTTGCAAGCTGTGCTCGTTCTATGCTCGTACACGTGAAGATCTCAAAGATGTTCTCCGTTTGCTCAAGCCAGTCATCCGCTGTCATTGGATCCTCTGTTCCCATGAACTCCTTCGGGCCTCTCTTCCTGAACCGTTCATACAACACATTGGGGTCATTTGCCCTATTGTTGACCACACTCGGTGGTGCAACTGGAATTTGCTCGAGTCTCCATTCTAATACACCTAATAACTGTACCTGCATTCGAGCCACCTCCCTTGCATGATCTTCATCTTTCTTAGCCATTTGCTCCTGCAATCTGGCTTGTGTTTCATGTGCTTGTGCTTGGAGTCTAGCCTGGTTTTCATTGGCCTGGTGTTGCTGGTCTAACATGGCATGCATTATCTGTTGAAATTGGTTCTGCATATTGTTGTCCCGTATATCCTCTGCAATGGACCTATATTCTCACAGTTACTAGCAACGTGATTACTGTTTGCTGCTCGTTTGCGAGGTGGCATAACGCTGCAAAATAAATTGTTAGCACATATAAATTTAAACATAGGGTGGTCACACATTGCTCACACGATTTTATTCTAACGAGAGTCCAACGAATCCTCGCCACGTCCTTATGATTTCTAGTTTTTTTTAATTACCTGAAACATGTCCCGCTCTGATACCAGTCTGTCGCGACCCTGGATCGGGTCATGAGCCTAATCCGGGATTCTACAAGTGATGCCACGCCACGTGCATCTCTTCGGTTGGCTAATCCGTACACGGAATTTAGAAAACATTTCATTCGTGCACGTGATTTCCCACAGGGTTCCGCGGTGAGGATTTCGATACAAATCACCTCACCCAACACATAAATATATTCGAGATTGCGGAAGCGTATAACAAATCATAAATATACCCATCATTCATGTCATTTCATTCAAGACAGATTCATATACATAATGACAAAGTATCAAAGTGAGCAACGATTATAAGCATTTCCCAAAAGTAAATGTTAAAGTTTATACAAAGATCAGTTAGTTTAATTGCCCCAAAATAATGGTCAACATAGACCTATACAACCAATTAACAAACCCAAAAGATGTTAATCATATCCCAAAAGTGTCGTTCTCAAAGCTAGACCGGATGTCTACATGACATTGTCAACTTACCACTTGATTACTCGCTGCGGTTCACTAACCGCCTCCTCAGGCTCCTCCTCAATGGCAAGGGGTTCGAGATGTGAGTACCAAAATAAATGGATCAGACACGACGGTCTGGCAGGTGGATGAAAAGATATAACAATAATTTAAACAATGATGCCTTAGAAAATATAATGAGGCCTGGATAATTAAATGAATTTCATGAAAGAAGAATACATCATTTAAAAGAGGTACATATGAAATAAAACATGTAAGGTAACAATGATTCGGGGACTAGCAAGATGGCAACCACACGAAGCTAAATCCTCTCTCACTAGAGTGATGAGAGCACATCGGGACATTGACCTCAGTTACACAAGGTGAGGAGAGTCAATGATTATAATAATAATATACATATATACTCTGCGGGACCACGGTAGCGAACCGGGTATATCGGGACTAGGCGGGACCCATGCTGCAGCTGGTATAACAGAAGGGGGATCTCCAAACCGGTGGATCAAACCGATAAGGTTATCCAAGCTTAGTGGTGCCGGCTCATAGGTAACATACGAAAAACCAAAATAATTAAATACAAATAACGGGGCGGGGTACCCATAGCTACAAAACACATTAGTATCGGGACAGGCCTAAACGGATTAGCAATATGCTAAAACAATGCTCTCGGGACAAGTATAGTCACATATCATGGGTTTGAAATCCATGAGTAAAAGTTTGGTTAAAATTAAATACGAGTGGGTCCTCATACATTTCCGGGCTAGGCATTGAGGTTTCAAGTTTGGACCAAAGTGAATAGGGTTCCGTATGTCGGTTAAGATATAATTGGTACTCTTTAGGAATTAGGGACATTCCGGGTCCTTATACACATTGACCAATCTAGAAATCCTCAATGAATCTCCATAATGGGATTTCTCATTCCTTTGGATTTCATACCACACCCTACAAGTCCTTACATTGCATTGGGGCTCCAAACAATACCTCCCCAAGCCTAAAACAATGTTTCGAGTTTTAAGTATTAACTCGGGCATGACAGGTAGTTCGCTCGAGCAGACTGGGAAGTTCACTCGGCCGGACTGCTCTCTGTTTGGGGTTCGCTTGAGCGGACCTGCTCGGATCAGGTTGGCTCGAGCGATTAGAAGGTTGGCTAGCCAACGAGGTTTTGTGACGGGTTTGCTCGAGCGACGTGTCAAGGTCGCTCGAGTGAACTGTCCAGAAACATGTTTTTTGTGTACAGTTCGGCTCTTCTTCTTCTCCTTTCATCCTCTTTTGAGCACTCCTTTTTACATATATTTGGGGGTCTCAAATCCTCATTTAAATCCCATTCAATCCATCATTCAACCCTCCAATAACCATTCTAACAAACATTAACTTCCCAATCACTTTCACTTCATTCAATGCGAGGCAAACTCCATTAATGAAAATTCATAAATGATCTTTTAACAAGACAATAATGCATATGTTTTTAAAAACAATTTGTAGAGATTAGCCTATCAATATGCATATTTCCAAAACCATTAAGGCTCATAAGACAAAATAGGTGAAAGCAATTAATAAGAGTTCTAATTTTATAAGCAAGAAATCATGAAATCAACCCATTTATCCACTTGCCTTAGGTCCAAAGCTTAAGCAAATCAAGCCACTAATCACCTCTCCAAGCTAACACACCCAACAAAACCCCCAAATACAAACCCTAAAACCATAAAAAACCAAACAATAGAAAGAGAAAGTTTGCAATAACCAAGATTAAGCCTCTCTAGGGCTAGGAATACATGGATCTAGAAGATTGGGAGGATCACTTACTTGGAAGTGCTTTAAATAACCAAAACTAGCTCAAAGGGTGCTCTAGAGTGGGTGGATTTCTCTACAAGTTGCATCAATGGTGAGCCTTCAAGATGAGGAAGAATATTGTGGCCTCCATTTTTCCATTAGCAATAGCTTGGTGGTGGATTGCAGATGAAGAAGCAAGAAGAAGGCAAGAGAAAACCCTAGGGATGGAGCAAGTATCTCTTCCATGGAAATGAGTAAGGAAAGGGAAGATGGAGAAGAGGGCTCTCCTTATATAGCAAGTGGGGATGGGGCCCACAACTTAAAAGATTTGTCGGGCTAAAAACATGGCTTTCGGGGCTTCAATGAATTCGACGAAAAAGGCAAAGTTGCTCGACGAAATTTCTAGTTTCCAAAAAGTATATGTTTTGCAAGTTTTGGTGACATTGAAATTGGTGTCCATATTTTGGGTAAAAAGACCATTTTGCCCTCAAATTGTGATAAGTCAGGTTTAGAGCTCTCGAATGGGAACGATGTCAACATGAAAGTTGTAGGGATTAACAAAATAAGCCAAATGGGAATATAAATGCCATTTTAGGAAATCATGAATAAACCCCCGAGCTCATGCAATTTCTTAACAAGAACGCCCAAAGGGTCCCACAAATCAAAAAGGCACTCAAAATTCCCCAAAGCTATTATAAAAGCTATTCCAATCCCAAACTCAACAAAAAAGTATTAAACACACTTAAAGCTAAAGCACAACTTAATTAGCACTAATCGAGGTCTCTCGGGTCGAGGTCTTATAATCCATGAAGGGCCAAATCAAGAAATAAGATTTCCAAAGAGATAAAAGTGGAAAGAATCTACACATATTAGGCATTCAGTTTTCTCTTGATTTCAACTTAGAGTTTGCCACCTCATGTATCTCTCATAAATGTCATGTCAACGGAAGATTTACTAAAGAAGGAAATATGACAATTGCATGAAATAGAATGGAGAAAAGAAAGGAGAAGACTTACTAAGTGAAGAAGATTCTTGCAACAAAGTAGGGACTAGGGAGAAAGAATAGGGCAGCCCATACCCTATTTAAAGAAGGCCTTGGACGTCCACTCCATTTCATGAAGGAAAAGGCCCCCTCACTAGTGTAATTCCTCCACCATTCTACCTATCTTCTTTCTCTACCATAGCTCATCTCTCTTCAAAAATGCTTGTCCCAACTTGATGCTTCAACTAGGGAGGTTCCTTTCATCCTAGTATGTAATTATCTTTTTATTTGGAATTTTAATTCTCCATCTTATATATAAAAACATTGCATATTAGTAAAAGTGTGATTCTTTTTAATTATTATTTTTCTTATGTGATTAATGCTTGAATTGTGTTTCCTTTGTTGTTGTTCTTGGATTGACAACCCAAGATCCTAAGGGCATGAAATAAGTAATTATGAACCCGGTTTGAGAATAAAAAAAGAACACACTTATCACACATTTATTTTTATTGCAATTCCCACACATTTACATTTATTGAAAAACCCACACATTTAATTTATTGTTAATGCCACGCATTTACATTTATTGAAAAATCCACACATTTAATTTCTTGTTAATGCCACACATTTACATTTATTGAAAAATCCACACATTTAATTTCTTGTTAATGCCACACATTTAATTTTATGCAATCCACACATTTATTTTTTATTTTTTTGCACTACACATTTAAATTCAAGAACTTGTTGTTTTCTTTTCTTCTTATACTTCTTATATGTTCATGTGAATTTTTATGCATAGTTTATGGGTAGAACTAGTTAGCATTGCATGCATATTCATATTGGTGGAGTTTAGATATGTTTAAGTTGCTGGACTTGGAGTTTTAAATTGAATAAGCAAGAAAAATCAGAGATTTGAGTCGGCCAAATATTTTTTGGAAATTAGGATCCCAACATAAAGTGCACAATTCAGCACATTGCTGCAGGAATTTCAGGATAGATTTTGTGTAAAAAGTTTTCAATTAGTAACCTGATCAAAAAAAATTATTTTTTGATGAAACTTGGTGAAATTAAAGTTTGATAAGTGTCTTTCAAACTTCAGAATTTCAAGCAAAAATAAATTTGGAAAGATGGTGAACCAGTGACTTAAACATGGCTGGTCGGACCCACTTATGTACAGAATTTTTGCACATATTTTTTTTAGGTCATGTCCATAAACTCATATCTCATTCATTTTAAATCGTTTTCCACTTTCATTTTTTTTATTTGATTCATGCATCATTGTAGTTCAAAATCCAGCCATTAAACTTAGTCTTAGGTTGCATTAGATTAGGAAAATCATGCATAAAAACATCCCTGCATACTAGTTTTCTAGACTTAGAGGTTTCTATCATCTCATGGCATACATTGCATTACTAACTTTTTAACTTTAGGATTATTTTTTTCTTTTGATTATTTAGATAATTTTTAGAAATAAAAGATCTTTCTAATTTTTGTTAATTGAAGATTTTTAACTTAGGAAGTTTCTTAATATTTGAAAATTCTAACATAAGGTATCATGATTGACTTAATTCTTTATAAAATTGTTATGATTTGAAAATCTTTATTTATTTGGAAAGTCCTTAACTTTAGGGAGTTGATTAATTCAGCTCACTAACTTACGAAATATACTAACCTTAATTGCCTAACCTAGTTTCTAATTTAGGAAACTAATTTAGTAATGTTTTCATGCTAATTTTAGAAAGTAGGTTGTTTTTTTTTTTTTGATTGATTTGATTTGTTACTAATCTTTATTGAGAATGTTTTGATTAATTTAGTTTCTAACTTAGGTTTATTTTGTTTCTAATTTAGATTCTTAGTTTTATTTTTGGTAAGTTTTATTTTTGGCTTGTTGCTAATTTGATGTTCTAATTTGTGTGTTCTTTTGTAACAACTTGTGATTCATTTTAGATTTAGGAATTTTTTTATTTTTGGAAATGTATTTAATTTTCATTTAAAGTAGGAATGATAAGTGTACTTTTCTATATTTTAGGCTAAAATTAGATTTTATTTAAGGCAGGTGACAAAGTTGGAAAGCCTTATTTTTAAAATCTCCATGTGGATCGACCTTGTCTCATTAGTTTTAGGAGAAATTAGCGAAAGGTCCCTATAAGTCCATGTTTCCAGCCTCCAGTACAAGGAAAAACTTTTTAAGGTCTTTGGTCCATTCAGCTAGACTTTTTCCAACCTTAAGTCCCTGTGTACACATGTTTTCATTTTTTAAGGCAAAAATGCCCCTATAACTGTTTGCCGTCGGACGCAAGGCATAAAGTAGGAAGAGTAGCGAGAGAGGGGACCAGTCACCAGTCCAGCCAAGCGCTACCGACGTCACGACACGTAATGCCTGTGCAGGCCCATATGTAGAAAGGGCAAACCCGGGATCACCAGCTATCGGCAAAACACAGTCCATCATTTAGATTATTCCAATATCTGAGTTTACCGATCACTAGATCCATCGCCTCACGAATTTATGGCGAGTGGAAGCCTAATAGTAGAATGGTTCATGACACACATCGAAGATTCAGATTAAAGTTGCTTATCTTTTTTTTACTGACTGTAGCAAACCTCGATTATTGGGCTTAATGTCAACTCTTTCTGTCTTTTACCGGTGAGATTGAGATCCATCCTCATCCTCATCCTCCCTCTTCTCATTTCTTATTGCTTACTTCTTCTTGTGCTCTTGATCTATTCAAGTTGCAGAGAGAAAAAGAAAAGGAAGACGAACGAGAGAACATGGCGCTACAGGTAGTAGAAGACAAATCTATTTCAGAATTCAGATAAATAGCAAAAAACAGTCAGATAGATTTGACGAAAATTCAGATAAATTTGTCCAGAACTCAGATAAATTTGACGAAAATTCAGATAAATTTGTCCAGAACTCAGATAAATTTGACGAAAATTCAGATAAATTTCACAAAAACTCAGATAAATTTGTCAAAAACTCAGATAAATTTCTTAGAAACTCAGATATATTTGCCAAAAATGAAGATAAATTTATCAAAAACTTAGATAAATTTGCAAAAATCAACCTCCGGCGATAGGAATAGTTAATGTCCGGTAATAAACGGTGACAAACAACGGTAGGAGCGGCTGCAAATCAAAATCCCAATGAATCACACCTCCATCACCACCACAAATTAACAAAAATCAATGAAGAAGAAGATGAATTAATTTGAAAAAACCCTCAGTTTTAATCAACCACAAAATCAGAAGAAGAAAAACAAGAAAAGGAAGACAAAGGAGAAGTTGCATAGAGAGAGATGGGTGGTAACGGAAAAACCAGGTGGAAGATCTCTTTTCATATTCTACCTACTAAAAACCAGGTCCTCAGATAAATTTGATACGAGGACTAGGATATAGGCTGGGCTTTCGTAGCTAGTTAGGTTAGAACCAACCCGCACCAAACCCAACCTCCTCCTTCTTCTTCGTCATGTTCTGTTCCAACTTCAACAGTCAACGGAACCCATCGCCTCTGACTCTAAAACCCTCCCCTACCCCCATGCCATGCCTCTGACGCTCTCCTCCTCCTCCTCTTTCCGCCAGAAAATGACATCCTCCACCGATATCCTGTCGGCGGTAGTGGACTCGATCACCCACTCCCTGTCGGAGTGTAACTCATGGTCACTCATCTTACAAACGCTTCACATGTAAATAAATTGTTACTTGCATGTGGTTTACAAAGATCCAAATGTCACCCGCTCCCTGTTACATCTCTCCAGGAGCGCATGATAGCAATAGGCACGTGGCTCGCACTCCTCGACTCTGCTTCGTTTCAAACCCGGATCTTTGCAGCAAGGCGACAATTTAGAGAGGGGTAAATTGGTCTTTTCAGGTACCCATAAGTGTGAGAGGGACCTTTGACTGTATGACTTTTTTTTATGGACTGTTAGCAACAAAATTATATTATGAGGGACCTCCGACCAAAAGCCCCTTAGTTTTATTACTACAATCGCACCCTACACTTGGGGTCCGATCAAAACCGATAGTCGATCCAACAGTCTAGTCCCAACGTATGGGTACAAACTTCATGGGGTCCATAACATATTGGGGTGGGGGTGAGGGGTTGGATGATCCATTTGGATTGGTGATTAGATGGGCCCCACTAGGTGGTGTGCATTGTAAGTAAGACCAAGAAAGGTGTGTGCCTGATAAATATTGTATATTGGTAATATTCAAGTGATAATTAGTTCTCACATATTATATGAGAACTTTTTTATAGGGCCCAATTGTGGGCCTCATTTGGGGATGGGAACAGGGGGGATGGAAATATCCATGTGAGACGACCCCGAATATCAAGCCCAACTTACATCTAGAATGCAAGACAGTCCACACGTGCGCATCTGGGCTATGTGTGTAACACGGCATTTGCTAGTCTTGCATTGTCACAGTTGAGTTCCCCATCTTAGGTGAATATATATATATATATATATATGGGCTAGCTCTCCTAAGCTGAAGCTTAGCTTATCCAGCTAAGCTATAATCGACTTTGATTTGTGTCGACTTTGATTTGTGGACCAGCACTATTCTAACTTAAGATAAGCTAAGCTTTAACTTAGGAAAGCCCTGCTCATATATATAAATATATGATGATGATGATGATGATAAGGGTATTCCTGAGGCCTTTGATCAAACATGACTACTAAAGCCACACCAAGTAAATTTGGAGCGGGTTTTGAACAAAAGACATAGGAGCTTGTATATGCCCATGAGTTGGAAAATGGTATATTTCTGGCCGGATAAATATATGGACATTGTCTGCACAATGTCTGCCCCAGGCTGATTAGATGGCATGGTCTCACTTACATGGTTAGCACAAGTATGCATATCTAAAAGCGGGGCTACGGCCATCCCTTGGGCCCCAGCCTGCATCTGATCACCCTAAATAATTTGCCTGATAACCAATGGGCCGAAAATATTGTGCAATCCAGCTTTGCCTTCTCCAGCTGAAAGTAAGTATCACAGGAGGTATGTCTTCAAAATAGATTATTAGCAAATGGATGAAGCACATGAACTTCAATTTAGATGATTCCAGGGTAGTTATCCTTATGATCAGTGGGGACGGGAAAGTATTGGATAGGGTCTTTGTGAGTCATATCTAGACCCGGTAACAAAAAATGTCATGGGGTCTGGATCTATGTCTGGATCTAAGTTGGGACCAAATCCTACGACCCAGACGCCCAACGAAGGCATCAGGTTTGAAATTGAGTCAGGTCCAAGTGGAGAGAGAAGATTCAAAACTGGGTTGAGAGAGAGGGAGGGGGGGGGGGGGGGGGGTGGGAATTCACATCCTCACTTCTGCAAGCAGCTCATGAGAGAGTGCTACCATTGGGGTCCCCTAAGGTGAGACAGTGACTTGTTCTACTTTTGTCACTATAATCACAGCAAGAAGGCACTCAGATATAACCTCTCTGAATTTCACATCTGATAATTTGCCAGGAACAAACAATCATCATGCATTGCCCACTACTGATGAGAACGTTGATATCATTGAAGGATCAGAAAATAATGAGGACTTTTGGATTGGGTGGATTGGGTATGCGTCTTTAGCAGCATGCCTCATTTCACAAATGCATCTTGTAACTGATGAAAAAGATGTAACTCTGCTGCTTGTGTCCAACTATTTTGGGAGACTTCATATAGTCGGTGGGGAGTTTTGAATATTTTGGCAGAAAGGTTGGTTTCTAGAAGCGGCAGATTGGAGATTTTTTTTATAGCTTTTATTATTTGGTGTACAAATATATTTTTACGATGAAATGTAAAGTGGTTTAGTAAGTTAATGGAGATATATAAAGGGGATTTGATATTAAAATGCCCCTTAAACACTCAATTTCCAATTTTATGACTAAAAGTCCCTAATGTCATCAGAGTCGTTGGACTCACGACTTTGGTACACTTTCTTTTTTACTCTTTTGCCATGGATCTATGATGCACAGATACAGCATGGACACGGCAAGGATATGCTATAGATACGTACGGCAGGGACACAGATTTTATACATAAAAAGTGAAGTATCGGATACGATACGACACGATACGTTGCCCATTTTAAAGTATCTGTGCATCATAGCCATAGATCCCATTATATCATGGGTTTTTAAAAAGGGGCATTCGGCGATAGGTCCCTGAACATGTCACTTTATGGCCTTAGATCCACAAAAAAAAGTCATAGAGGCAAAGGTCCCTCCCACACTTTCTCATACCTGAAATGTCTAGTTTACCATTTCTTTAAATCATAACCCATGATTGGTGGGATATCCAATTAATAATGGCCAACTAACATTTAATTGCCCACGATTAATGGAATCCCCAGATTTTCAAATAATTTCTAAAAACAAACAAATAAATTTCAAAATAACGAAAATAAATTTTAAAAAATAAAATAATTTCAAAAAAATGCAATAAGTTTTAAAAAAAGCAATATATGATCAAATAACGCAAATAAATTTAAAAAGATGCAAATAAGTTTCAACATATCCAAATAAATTTCAGAAAATATAAACAAATCTCAAAAGACTCAAATAAATCTCAAAAGATCGAAAGAAAATCTCAAAAAATGTAAATAAATTTAAAATAACGAAAATAAATTTTAAAAAATGCAATAATTTCAAAAAACGCAATAAATTTGAAAAGTTACAAAGAAATTTCAAAAGACGCAAATAAATTTAAAAAACGCATAAAGATTTCAAAAAACGTAAATAAATTTTACTAAAAAAATCAGATAAATTTTGAAAAAAACTCAGATAAATTTACCAAAAACACAACGAAATATGATAGAAAACAGATAAATTTGAACAACACTCAGATAAATTTGACAAAAACTCGGATAAATTTGAACAAAACTCAGATAAATTTACCAAAAATCAGATAAATTTAAAAAAAATACAGATAAATTTACCAGAAACACAAAGAAATATGACAGAAAATAGATAGATTTGAACAACACTCAGATAAATATGACAGAAAATAGATAAACTTGACAAAAACTCAGATAAATTTGATAAAATTCAGATAAATTTGATAAAAACTCAGATAAATTTTATAAAAACTCATATAGATTTGTCAAAAATGATATAATAGCCCTGCTGCCTTCATTCTCTAGCGAAGCTATGCGTTGACTACATTCAGCAACGATCAGAAAACTACAGTGGCGGCTACAACGAGACCGGCAGGCTTTCTTCCTTCTCAATCGATCAAAACCCCATCACTGTGGTCGCCTAATGAGATCACCTGCATTGCTGCTATGGCTGGAACTGGGTAATGTTGTGTATCAGGTCAACCTGGCCCGAACCTAGACCTGTAATCAGCCTGGCCTGGGTTGCCCAGGTCTCCTTCCCCAGACAAAACTTGGCTACCATCTCTGCAATCAGAAGATGAAGACAACCTTCCTGCCTTACTCTCTGCGCTACTATTTTCTCCTCCGATCTTCTCCTGCGCTACTATTTTTCGATCTTCTTGTGCGGCTGAGATCAGGGGTGCCAATTTTGCTGTCCGGCGAAGCAAAGCAGCGACACTTCTTCTCCGGCAATGACTGGATTCCGGCGACGATTAGCATGAACATCGACGAAGATCAGCAACCAGTGAGACCGAGAACCCCATTACCGATGACATCGGCCATCTACTCCGGATTGGACCCTGCCAAGTTCCCACTTGTGTCAGGCAGGGAAGACGAAAATGGGAAATCGGTGGGCGGTCGAGATTTTTGGTTGGATCAAATGAGTGGGCCATTCTTAGTCGGAAACGTGTCAAACTCGTTTTATCTATCTATAGCTTGACGAGTGTCTCACTGGCTGAAGGAACGAGTGGAACTCCTTGGAGGGCGACGCGCGTGGGCGCTGGGCGAAAACAGATAGGAGAGGTGGAAAAGGAGGAGAAGAGGAGGAAGACAGGGAGGGAGCGAAGAGACGAGGAGCGGAGAAGAAAAGAATTAGAGGGAAGAGAGGTGCAGAGAGGGGGGCGAGAGAGGGCAAGGAACGGAGAGGAAGAGGGAGTAGAGAGAGGGCGAAAGATTAGAGAAGGAGAGAGAGTGGAGAAGGAGAAGATGGAGAAGACAGGGGAGACGGGTGCAGGTGGGTGCAGCAGTGTCCCACACGATCTCTCCTCCCTCATCCCCAATCTCGCCCTCAAATCAGATGTTGAAAACCTACCCTCGTTGGAGAAGGAGAGGGATAATATAAAATTTTAAATTTTAAATTTCAAAATTTTATGCCTAAAATGGTTGGAAGGGCAATTTAGTCCTAAAAAATGAAAACATGTGGGCTCAGGGACCTATGGCTACAAACAGTCTAGCTGAGTGGACCATAGGCCTTAAAGAGTTTTTCCTTGGACTGGAGGCTGGATACATTCACTTATAGGGACCTTTCGCTAATTTTCTCTTTTAAAAACCCATGATATCATGGGATCCATGTAGCTTTTTAACTTTTAACATTTAGATCCCATGATATCATTAGTTTTTTAAGCTCCCATGATATCATTAGATCGAGGGCAAAAAAGTTAAAAAAAAAGGTGTACCAGAGTCAAACGACTCTAGTGACATTTATAGAATTTTAGTCATGAAATTGAGGATTGAGTGTTTAAGTGACATTTTAATGTCGAATCCCCCTAGGATTTGGACGAATGGAAATCTTCTTTTCTTAGGATTTTCAGATCCGAACACCCCCATAAGCTTTGAAAATCCTCACTTAAGTGGATTTGTACGTCAAACCCAATTTTTCTCAGCTATATGCATTGATACACACTAATATCAATGTGAAATCATCAACTATACAAATCCCTGGTGAGGAATCCTTGTTCTAGTGGTAGTGAAGAATCATTAAATCTATGGATTTCTCGCCTGTTACCAAACATGCTCTAAAAGAAATTTGTCAAAATCATTGATAGAATGAATGGGCTTTTATATAAAATAATTTGTGAAGAACCAATGAACTTAGAATTTATACTTATTAGAGTTTTAGATGGGATGGCTTGATAAAATTCCTCCTCTTTAATAAAATTCAATAAAATTCAATTACACACCCCCCCCCCCCCCCCCCCCAAAACCTAACATAGGAGAGAAATTCCTGACGCCACCACTAATTATATAGAATGAATGGGTCTTAGAAGTTTATATAAAATAACTTGTGAAGATTAGTGATGAAACCACCGAACTCAAAATTTTATACCTAAGAGTCTTAAAATAGGATGACTTAATAAAATCCAATTAGCATCTTATAAAAGAACCGATAAATTTACTTTTTGTTTTGCTTTGATTGTTAATTGAAAAAGAAATATGAGTAAGTAGTTATTGACATTATATTAGTCAACAATCTTTGTCCCGAGGGAGAAATTCGTTGTATCGTCACTGTGTGTGAGTGGTCTCTCCTTGCATGTGTGGGTATCTTCTCCTCACTTATATGAGTGCTCTCTCCCTGTGCGTGCATATGCTGTCATGGGTCGCACCCCACTTGGTTGGGGCACCAAAAAAAGAAAATCCAGTATTGTTAGGGAAAATAAATAAATGGAACAAGAGTGGAGTTAGGAATGCAAATGGGTAAGAGCTAGGGCGTACAATCAACCATCTGTAATGATTTTCGATCTAACCAATGGATCTATTTTGGGTTAATCTACGATGCAAGATGAGGATATAAAGAAATTTAGAACTCAAGTAATAAATGTGAATACGATAAATAAATAAGATAAATTGCTAGTTTACAAAATATTCAAGCAGAGGAAGTTCCCGCCTTTAAATCCCTTGTAAAGAAGCAGGGTAGGCTAAATTTCAAACAAGAAAAAATGAGACAATATCATAAATATGCTTGATTTGGTTTCTTGATCTTCAAAAACTAAAACGCATAGCTTGTTATTTGAAGAGGGGACTTATTTATTGCTTCTACTTCTCATTAAAAAAAAAGAATTTCAAAAAGATATAAAACTTTTATCTTATTTTCAAAAAAGTACATGGAGATTTGAATATTTTAAAAAAGTGTAAAAGTGTTTCACAATTCTTTTAATCAAGTCTTCTCCATAAAAAAAAATCTGAAAAATGACATTACGGAAAATGAAAAAAATACACTTATGTCATCTTTAAAATTTCCATTTGCTAAATCATTAAATAGGAATGATCAAGTCCAACCCAAATGACCTAGTGGGGCCCACTTCAACTACCTTTATGCATGGATGGTTATAACAAAAGAGGTTCCAAATGACTTAAAAACTAGCTTTATTAAATGGTTATGATCACCAAAATCAAAATGGCCAATTTTGGGGAGGAAAGAGGTTGCAAAAAGAAAAGAAATTGTAATAAGAAAAAGGTATTTTAGTAATTTCTAAAAAACATTATAGATAGGACTCGATTGAAGGAGTTGTGGAAAACTTTGTACTTTTCCAATATATTCAAATTATCATGTACTTTTTTAAAAATGAGCTAAAAGTTTAATACTTTTTTTTATATTTAAATCTTCCCTTAAAGGAGGAGGAGGAGGAGGAATGGAGACTTTGTCCTGTTTGGTGAATCTTATTTGAATGAATTAGATTTGTTTCAAAAGTAGCAATTTGAAATAGATGTTTAACAAATAGATTGTTCGATAAGATGAAAACGCTGGTTGAAATAGTTGTTTTAAGCATCGAATGTTCTCAAACTTTTATCATTCTATTGAGATTTTGACCGAATTAGCAGCTGAAATTTTGAGCCATAGTCGGTTTCATTTCTTCTAAAGAGGATCAATGGTTTGAATCGTGATTTTTGGGCCCGCAGGTTTAAGGTTCCCCAATTTTTTGCAAATATCTTGACATTCGAGGTATTTGGGCTTATAAATATTTCCAATATATAGTTTGGATTATAATTTACTAGCCCAAAATTAAAAAAAAAAACAGAAATAAATGAACAGGTTAAAAATCACGTGTAAGCTGTTGTTTTTGACATGAGCGTATGAACGAGTCTCAAATCTTCATCACTTTCTTGAGATCTGGACGAAGTCAGTGCTTGAAATTTAGAGCCTTAGTCATTTTCAGTCTTTCAAAGAGGATCAACGGCTTTGATGGTTACCCATAGAAGTCCAAAATCTTAGATCTATGATTCTGTAATCATTTTAAAAAATATTTCGAGATCCGTGATAGATTAATGTATCAAATTTAACGCATTGGTCATGTTTGGCCTTCTTAAGGCTCCCAATGGTTCGGATCATCACGTAAGGTCCAAGGATTTAAACAAACAAAGAGAAAAAAGGTGATGCTAATTACATCACTACACACGTATGTGCACTTTATACGTTATTATTTGTTTCGAATCTCATAGATTTTCTGGCTATAGGTGAAACATCTTTATGAAGTTTGAGAGGAGGACAACATGCTTTCCAATTGGACTAAATCCGTCTTAAGAGAAATGGAGGTGAAAACAGTGATGCCAAACACCACCTTACTTATTGCCCCAAAAGAAGGGAGGTAAATGTCACAAGGAGCAATTCAATGTGGTCAAATAAGGATAATGTTCTTCTACAAGCTAACTACATGTGTAGTCCAATTTTGGGGGGCCTACTTGGGCCAATCTTTAATCAATGTAACTCTTTGATGCTGTTATCATCCCATGATTTGGCATCATGATCATTTTCTAACTCTCATTGAACCTACACTCATCATTGGATTGAATTTCAAAAGAATCTATGCATGGTTACGATGCCATTAAATATTTTAAAGCTATTATATCAAGGGTTAGGATAATTTGGTGGGGCTGATTTTCTTATTCCCCCTTGTCCATAGGGGACCTTTACATCTGCCCTCCTCCTACTAAGAGACATGTAACCAAGTGGGCTCCATGAGTTGGACTGCATAATGATGCTCACTGGAGAACATTGTCCAGTAAAAGAAAGCAGTGAATACTGGAAAAGGTAAAGAGGTGAATCATCATATACCAATCAATATTGTCAGTACTTTTAATTTAAAAAAAGTACTTCTACTTCCAAGGGTTGGGTGGGTTGGGTGGGGGTGGGTATGTATTTGTTGCGACCCTGGACCAAGATTAAGAGACCCAGGCCCGCGATGTAGTGTTTACCACAGGTTCCCACGGTGAGGATCCCAAGACAAAGTGAGATTTAACTCACGTAATTAGATATGTGGAAGCGTGTAGTAAAGCGCGTTCAATCACAATATAAACATTTCAAACAAATCACATCAGCAAATAAACATCAAGGCTTAATATCAGGAGGAGGATTCATATCATAGTTTGCCCATCAAGATTTAAGTTTAAAAGTTAACAAAAGATAAATATGTCAAGTTACATTCCATAAGAGGCCAAGAAAGGCCAATACATTCTAAAGTCCATATAAAAACCCTTAGCAAAATGAAATGAATCTCAAGATCCCGCCAGACGTCTAGACGACGTCGTCGGGCTGCCACTCTCGCGCTGGGGGCGGCTCAACAGCCTCCTCCGGGCACTCCTCCTCAAAGGTAAAGTCTCCAGCACCTGGGCACCAAAATACAAGCATCAAACACAACGGTTTGGCAGGTAATCAATTTAGGCATGAGCATGTGACAAGATTGAAAACAGTTCAAGATCAAGATATACATCTCGAAATTGCAAAACTAGCATGAGTACTTAAAATATTATGAAAACTTAAATCCACAAAGAGCTCATCATTTCTATACCATAATAATGATAAGAGCAAGCATGCACGACAAGCACGATACGCAAAACACGATCCCACGCCACACGAGGTAAACGAGGAAGCCGAACGTGGAACCGAAAACACGCACGATGTGTAATATAATACACGACTAGTCTGCAGACAGTCCACATGTTTAAGGGACCCCATATAGTGGATCAGACTGAAGGGGCAATCCAAGCTTAGTGGTATTTACTTAGAATCATGAATGCACAAAACACGACGAAATACTTATCAAACATATCGAAAATCAAGGGAAATCACTTGTCAAAATGAAGCAAAGCACGGCTAGCAAAATAGCATAAAATATATGCATAACAAGCTTAACAAGTGATCCCCTTTTCATTATAGCAAACAAATCTTCAAAACACACTTACACTTGAAAATTCAAGACAAGAATACAATGATAGTTCTTGTATTAAAATTGAAGTTTGAAAATAAAATCCAGCAAGCATATGTTAAGACCATCCATTGACCTTTATGTAATTGAAACCCAAATACCGGAAAATAAAACGGATTAGTGCCCTCAAAGTTAGAAAGGTATTTCAAGTTTCACATGCACAATGTCAAGTTAGAAAAAATCCTTAACATAGATTGGTTTTCATTTCTTAAGAATTTCTTAAAAAACATCTCAATTTGTAATTTCGGTCAGCTTCTCGGTCACCTGTCGGCTAGTTGCCAGCTGACTGACGGCTGACCGCCCAGTCTTTGCCCATAATTTGCAGCTCTTGGGAAAAGGGACGGAAATGGGACTCGGTTGGCTGTTGGCTAGACGAAATGTGCAGTTCGGTTAGCCGCCGGCTGACCGAAAAATCTTGATGCGATGGAGGTCTAGGGAAGAGTAACCGACATAATTTGGTTAGCTCTCGGTTAGTCGAAATGTCCATTTCGGCTAGCCGACAGCTAACCGACGGCTGACCGACAAGGCTCGGGCAGTGCATGTTTAGCCCAGATTTTTCACAACTTTTCTCCCTTCTCCTCATATCTAAAACACCTGCATTCCCTGAGCCTCCAAGCTCTCCAAGGGGTAATTTCAAACATTTTATAACATTCATATCAAAATTGAAACTTCAAATCATCAAATCATTCACTAATAAATCATGTTATCAATCAACTTCTTAACATTAAGCAAGATACAAGCTTCCAAATCAAAACAAAACTTCAAAATTAGAGGATGATTAGTAATCATGATTGAAATTAATTAAGCAAATTAAAAAAGACTCAAACATAACATGGAATGGAAAAACTTAGTAATAAGGGCAACATTTTGTAAAAGCAAAATGCCCAAAATCATACTGATGGACCGCGCTCCCGATGCCCGGGTTCCTACCGAGGTCGGCGGACGTGGGAGTCCGTTTGGTTCCGACCCTTTCGTAACCGGGGGGCAAGGGGGCGTGCATCAACATTTCTTTTTTTTTTTGTGGGTGTGCCAGATTTTCTATTTTTACTTGGAATTGCAAGTGGTGATCTGGAGATCAACCTTCGCAAGTAAAAAGGAAATCAACTTCTTTCAAGTTTTCCATTGCACATATATTTAAGAAAAGAGACATTTTCTTGATTTGCCGTGAAAGGCGATTTTTTTTGGCATTTATAGCCGATTTTGGCGTTTATAGCCGATTTTTGGCGTTTATAGCCGATTTTGGCGTTTATAGCCGATTTACAATCCTTATCAACAATGAAAGACAAGAATTGTGATTTTTGTCTCTTTTGAAAAAAATACAAACTACAATGAAAAGTAAGAAAAGGAGGATCTAACTTCTCAGGAGATTGTGGGGGACCCGTTTAGATTGACGGTCGCAAGCCATATGTGGGCTTCGCCATCATCCATGCAGATGAGAACAGAGGATGCTATTGATTCGCTTGGCTTGGCTATAACCTCGGGTTTTTAGAGGACAAAGACCAAAGGAAGGTCCTATGTCCAATAAAAAACCGAGTAGACGGGCTGAAAAGCCATATCTAAGCCATTGGACGCAGGAGGAGAAGGCAAGGACCTTGGGGGGGGGGTACCCCCCAAGGGACTTTTGTCATCTTGTTGCGGTGGCCGGTGTAGAATTTCCGCAGAGTTTTCTCTCTTTTTCCTTTCTCTGGATTTCTGTCTGCTGTCTGTTGATGTTGTGTGTTTTCTTTGTTGATGTCGTGTGTGTTCTTTGTTGATGTTCTTTCTTCTTGGAGAGCCCTCCTATTTATAGGCTTTTAGGTAGCCTTTTAGGTGGGTTTATGGGCTTTTAGTGTCATTAAGCCGCATAATGGGAGGAGTTACAAAATTGAATTGTTTATTTTGTAACTCCTTTTTCTTGGCTTCTGATTGGCCGGAGGAGATTGAGGGCATTTAATCGCCTTTAATCGCCATGATGGGAGGAGTTTCATGGGTTAAATGCCATGAATCTCTTGACTTGTAACTCCTGAATGCTTGCTTCTGATTGGGCCGTCCAAAGAAATGGATTAATGACTGTAATAAAGCTAGTCAATTAATCGCATTAAGTGGTCGCCGAGCAGCTGAAGAGTCGCGGGCCGTGCCACGTCTTTTGAGATTCTTCTGTTGATGATCATCGATGGATCTTCATGTAGATCGACATCAGATGATCATGTAATTTCAGGTGTTTGTTGCCAACAGCGGGTCGGTGCCATCTGTCCTGTCGATTTCTCGATCGGTCGGGTAGAAAGCACACTTTTTTTGGTTGACCGGGTGGCGATCAATATTGTTTTCGATACTCTTGATGATTTACCCGTGTTTTGGACGGATGTCAGAGGACTTGGTGTCTCAAAAGCATGAATTTTGGAAAGTACCAGAGGCTGGGCTCCTCGAATCGCGAAAAAACGGCGAAAACCGGGGTTTCCGGGGCTTTCCCGGCGACCCCGGGTTCCAAGGTCGCCGGCGACCCTGGCCCAGGGTCGCAGGGGTCTGCGACCCTGGGGGGGTTTTCCCCCTTTCGTGTCCCGTTTTGCGTCCGTTTTTGCTTTTTTTCGATTCTTTTTTTCTTTTGTACTTTTCCTTGACATTTTCACCATTTATTGGCCTGATTTCTTTGTAGGAAACCTGATGAGAATCCTTGCATTTTATTTTGCAAAGTTTCCAATTTCCTGAGAAAGCCGAAGACTTTGTCGCGCAGAGCTGCCGATTTTCCGTCAGAAGCTGAAACTGGGTCAAACGATGTCGGAATGACATAAAATTTGGTGTGAAGCCTCCTGAGCAATAAATAAGACCAACCATAGGCTTTTGTTTGAGTTTCGAAGCCGTTTGGGGTCCTATCACCTGTAGACTTGCTTTTTGTCGCGATGAAGATGTCGCGGTTTGATGTGCGGTCAATCAATGTCCGATTTGACTTGAAATTTGACAGGGAACCTATTGGAGTCATTTTAAGATGATCCATAGGCTCTGTCTTGGAAACCATGGTCCCGGAGAGCTTTTGTCGCCGAGAGCTCCTTTTCGGCTGTCGGAGAAGCGAAGTTAGGCCAAATGATTTTGAAATGGCCCGAAACTTCTTGTGTACTCCTCTTTTGGCTGTCTGGAAGAATCTTGCAGTTTTTGTTTGATTCTGACAAGATTTGATTTTTGGAAGCAGCATTGCCTATTTATGGCAGGTTGCGACTTCATGTAGCTCTTTGGATCTTGAAAAGGCAAAGTGACATTTTTGGTGTCAACACATACATGCAATATAAAAACCCAAAATGATTACTTGCCTTTGCCCAAATGCTAATCAAATCTCTCACAAAATCCTATCCAAGAATAGAGCCATGAAATCTACACAAAAGCCCCAAGAAGTCGAAAATGTGTTTGAGAGTTAGGGAAAAAGGGCTCTACATGAGCTAAATAAACTCCATGGAAGAGATGGGATCAAGCTCCTACTTGGAAAAGCCCAAACAAGAAACAAGGAGGAAGATGGAGTAGTTGACCAGTTGGAATCTCTAAGAAAATGGTAGCAATGGAGAGCTTGAGATGAGAGGAAGAAGATTATGAGCTTAGATTTGTAAATGGAGCCTTCTTGCTATGGCATTCAAGAGGAAGAAGATTAGGGAAAAAAAGGGTTTTCTTATCAGCTCTATGTTAAAAACTTGCAAGAAAAGTGAAATGGGCATGGAAGATGAAGGAGACTACCTAAAGTAAGTGGAGAGTGAGACCGAATAAGCTGAAACTTAAAATAGATAAAACATGGTCTTACTGGTCCCGGACGAGATCAACGAAGAAGGATAAAACGATCCTTGAAATATCTAGTTTCCAAAAAATATAAATTTGACATGGGTTTGAGATTTCAAAAATCTGTATCCAGATTTAGTGTGAAAAGTCTATTTTACCCCTTTTGGGTCAAAACACAGGTTTCTGGGCTTCAAACACAGACGGGTTGAAAACAAAAGTTGTAGACAATAATAAAACCATTTAAATGAAATCAAAACCACAATCAAAGTCACAAAACTAGGACGAACCTCCCAATCTCACACGTGTACTCAGGGCCTCCCTGAGCGTGTCTAACTAAAACTAAACGTTCTCAAAATTCCCCAAAGCCAAAACCAAGATTAAATCCAATCTTATTCTAACCCAAAGATTACTAAAACACACTTAAGACTAAACACTGACTTAATTAGCACTAATCGAGTTGCTCTGGCAGGTTGCGACTTCATGTAGCTCTTTGGATCTTGAAAAAGCAAAGTGACATTTTTGGTGTCAACAAATGCCCCCTCGAGGTACAGCGGCGAGTTGCTTAACTTTTGTAGTCGATGTGCCTCGAAGAGATTTTTTGAAGGAGAGCCTGTGACTTGACCAAGAGTCTTTGAGCAATCTTTCTTTTTGGTATTTGTAGCATTTTGAGCTTCCAGGGGAATTTTATGGTAATGAAAGGGATCACGTACCATCTCGAGGCAAAGTTTTGAAGATGACATCAGGGATGTGGATTTGGGTTTTGACCTTGTGACCTAACAGGCTATATGTGGCAGGTTAGGGGGTCGGGTTTGGTTTTGATCGTGTGACCCAACAAGCTGTATGTGGAATGTTGGGGGATCAATTTTGGTTTTGATCTTGTGACCTAACAGGCAAGTTAGGGGATCAAGTTTTGGTTTTTGGTTTTGGTCTTGTGACCTAACAGGCTGTATGTGGCAAGTTAGGGGACCAGGATTTGGTTTGATGGAATGTCAATTTCAAGAATTTGGCTCAATTTGGTAGATGAGGCTGGATGGTTTGATTTTTGGAAGCTCATGGGGCTTGGAATTTTCTTTTGTATGGTCCAATCAACTCAAAAGAGGCATGGAACCATTTTTGTATGCTCTTGGTAAGAGGGATTTCTCTTTGACTAAAAGCCCAAAAAAAAAAAAAATTTCTTTTTTTTTTTTGTGTGCCTAGGTGGTCAAACCTGGCTCATATGGGCTAACTCATGGGACCTTAAGCTTTTGAAATAGCTTAGATCTCATATGGTGTCATTTTTGTAAAGAATATCCAAAAATATCTCATTTGGATAGAGAATATCCAAGAATATCTTTACTTGGAGAGAATCTCTCATGATCCCTTTATTTTTGGGATAGAATATCTCAAGATATCTTTCTTTTGGGAAAGAATCCGTCATAGATTTCTTTTTGGGAGAAAATCCTTCAAAATATCTTTCTTTTGGGAAAGAATTTTTCTAATCTCTTTCTTTTGGTAAGGTTACTAATTAGTAACACTTACCTCTTTCTTCTTTCCTTCTTTGGTTTGCTCTCCTCTATAAAAGCAAGGAGAAGGTTGGATCTCTTGCTCTTATTACTTTCTTTTGCAATAATCTCAAGAGGGCTTCAAGACCAAGAGTCCTTCTTCTTCAAGATCTTCAAGAGTCTTCTTCAAGATCTTCAAGAGTTTTCTTCTTCTTCTCCATCAATGGCTTCAAGTAAGTTTTCCTTTTTTTTTTTCAAGAAAACTCCATTGTAGGAAAAGTTCTTTCTTTTTTTTTGTTTCTTTCTTTTTTTTCTTCTTTTTTTTTTCTTTTCCACGTGTTTGCTTCCCTCTTTTTTTTTTACACGGTTTTTTTTTTTGCTTTCTTTTCTTTTTTTTTTTCATGTTTTTGGTTTTTTTTGTGGGCCGTACGGACAGATCCGCACGGATCTGGCCGTACGGCCACGTGGCCTGTGGGCCAGCCCTCATTTTTTTTTTCTCTTTTTTTTTCTTTCCCTCCCCTTTTTTTTTGAGAGAGTTTCTTTTCTTTCTTTTTTTGTTTTCCTTCCCCTTCTCTTTTTTTTTAGAGAAAGTTTCTTTTCTTCTTTTTTTTTTGCTCATCATGATAATGCATTTTTTTTCGCAAACCAAGATGTTCATGCATGTATTCAATTTGTAAATTAAATTTGTAGCATGATGTGATAGCATACCTGAAAGTTTTTGCAAATTTGGGAACTTGGAGCTTGCAGTGATGTTGAGCCCTTCCTGATTTTGCGGAGACTTTGAGGTTTCGAAAGTTTGGAGTTTCGGAGCTCGCAGCGATGTTGAGCCCATCTTCAAGCTTTCTATTTCTTTCGGGATAGTTCCTTTTCTTCGGAATTGCCCCGTCATCATGTCAAAATTTCGCCAGATTTTTTTTAGCGAGATTCTGTCATTTTGATGTTTGATCTTTTTCTTTTCCATCCTTTTCAGGTGGTTCCTCCAGAGCGAACAAGGGTAAAGAGCCTGCTACAAGCGTACCTCGTCGATCTTCTAATCCGGCCGTTCAGCAGGCTTTTGAGAAGGTCCAGTATGTTGAGAGAAATCTGGAAGAGTGCGACTCCCTCAACAGAGATGAGATGAGGCAGCGACTGATCACTCTCAAGGGAGAGGAATTCTATAAGATCATGGTAAGCAGTCGTCCATGGGTGATGGAAGATCAGAGCGTTTTGCCCAAGCCTACCTTCTTCTTTGGTGATGCAGTCCCTGATGACATGACATACCAGAGGAGATGTTTTCAGTTTTCTTTCACAGCAGATGGTGAGAAGAAGACTGTTGCTACCCGGTCGACGTTTGATCGCACCGTCTCGATTCTGAGCCTTGCCCCCACGTGCCCTAAGAGGGAAGATCCTCCAAGCTGGGTGAGAAGGACAAATGTAATCAAGACCGGGGTTTTTGTTGGCGGTTCTCCTGGATATACGGAGAGGTCGCCTGTTGATATGGACCTGTTGATGCCATCCAGCGGCTACCAGGGCTCTGATTATCCGTCGGTCGATTTGAGACCGGTGGGCCTTGGTATTTTCAGCGGTGACGGCAGCAATTGGATCAAGCCTTTTCGACTTCGAGGTCGTTTCAATGCTGACTCCGAGTGGAAGGCGTGGACTGATCGTGTCCTGCTGATTGGTGGCGCCGTTTTGAAGGAAGCCGGGATTTTTGATGCGGTCCGCGCCTTTAGGGAGACCGTGATCTTTTCCGACGAGGCCTTCATGGCTATGCTGGAGTCGTTCCTCCCTCAAACCAATACCTTCGTTGTGACAAATGGTGAGATCGGTTTTTCTTTGAAGGAGCTGAGCGCTATTACCGGATTGCCCATCCTCGGCAAACTCTATGAGGAGTTTATGCCGATTGACAGCGTCCTCGAGGGGCAGTCTGAGGAGTTCAGGCTTCTATACTTTCAGCTTGTCGCCTTCTATGATTTTTTGAAGGAGAAGGGGGGTTTGAAAGTTAGATCCAGCAGTTGGAAGAGTTTTAGCTCTTCATTCCCCAACTTTTTTGATAGCAGGGAGCCTTCTGATAGCGTGACCCAAGAAGCCGGAGCTCAAGATCCAAGTTCAAAGAAGATCTTGGCCATGCAAGAAGAGTTGAGAGATTTCTGTGCTAGTACAAACGCCATATGTCCTGACATTGCACTGCGGAGAGATCTCGCTGTTTACCTCACTTATTGGCTTGGTGAGGCTGTTTTTGCTGGAGGAGATGGAACGCACATCAGGCCGCATTGTATTTTCCCGGCTTGTCAGATGGCGTTTGGAGAGCAGTTTGCTTTGGTGCCAGCTCTTTACTCCTACCTGTGTACCGAACTGCAGGCTGCTGCTTTTCTGGTTCGGCTTGGGCTTCCCATGAATAGGGTATTTTCAGCCCATATCTTTTATTCGTGGTATGTATACCACTGTCCTGGCTTCCATCGGCTGGGTGCTGCACAGGATGATGATCCTCTGATGATTCGACTGGCTAAGGGCAAAGCCGTGTCCGAATCACTTTTGTTTGCCCGCATGAGGATCCGACGGTTCAGGGACGTCGAGATGGGGCAATCTTCAGTAAAGCTTTCTCCGGAGTTGCGAAAGAAGGCTTTTGATTTTGGTGCCTCCCGAGATTCTACCAGGGCGGGGTCGGGAAGGCATTATTCCTTGACAAATGCAGAGAGAGAGTGGCTTTTCAGCATACGTGTCGGCACGATGGTGTACCGTAGACATCTTTTCGTCGACATCCAGCCGTATGTACCCTCTCGCTTTGCTTTGCAGCTGGGCTTTTCTCAAGGCGTTGTTGGAGCGCCTTCAAGTATGGTGAAGCACTTTGGAGGCTTACAGGACGGGAGAAATGCATGGGCTTTCTATAGTGCTGAAGACACTACAGCCATGATTTCTTATCCTGTGTTGTTGACTTCCCGTACTGCCGGCTTTGCGAAGTGGTTCGAGGAGAGCTTTTCGGCATATCGGGGGCTTTCCAAGAAGGAGTTTGATGTGAAGCTGGCATCTGGAAAGGGCCTTGGAAAGTCGGATGGCATCCGGCGAGAGGAAGTTTGGGCCTTCCTTTCTGGAGAGAAGCACAAGATAGGCTTTCTCGGTGACCAGGGCGTCATCGATTCTGAAGCTGTTCGAGAGATACCTGATGAGGCTTTGGAGCAGCTAGAACAGGAGGAAGCCGAACTTGGCGCTTGGATGCAAGCGGCACAGAGGCAAGCTTCCGTGGAGTCTACTGGCAAGAGCAGACCATCCAGTGAGGAGTCGAGTGGCAAACCTGACTCTGACAGCGGGGCAGGTTCCTCTAAGAAGCGAGCCCGCAGAGGTAAGAGGAGGAGGAGTCATCATCGCAGCAAGGGGCAGCATGAGGATTCTCCTGACTTGGAAGTTCCTCTTACTATCAATGAGGATGTGCCAGTGGATGCTGACGAGCCTCCAGAGAAGAGAAGCCGAGAAGAAGAGACCGTCGGTGAAGGTATGATTCTTCCTTTTTCTCTTTCCATTTCTTTTCATGGGATTTTTTCCATGTTATGATTTGCTTCTTGTTTCTGCTTTTCTTCTTTTTTTTTTTTAGCAGAGGAAGACTTGGTGATGCCTGAGGTCCCAACCGATGAGGTGGTGATGGATCCTGTTGAGGCACCTGAAGAAGAACCGAGGGACTCTGGAGTAAATCCAGAATCTCCAATTGGTACGACTTCTTTTGCTCTTTTTTTTTAGTTTGTGACTTGGTTTGCTAACACATATATATTTTTTTTTGTCAGCTGACTTGCCACAGGGTTCTGATGACTTTGAACCATCGATGGACGCAAACGTTGATGATGCTTCCGATGAGTTCATGGAGGAAGAAAGTGTTCCGCCAGTCGTCGAAGAAGGTATTTTGTAATTATAACTCTGATAATGATTTTCAAACAGGGTCATATTCATACCTTTTTGTGTTTCCTTTGCAGGTTTTGAAGTGGCAGAGGAGGATCCGTCGCTTCCAGAGCAAGAGATGCCAGAGGTTAATCTAGAGGTAGAGACTCCTGGGACCAGTTCTGACAATGTTGAGGAGATTCCTCGCGCTGAGATTCCTTCCCGAGCAGGAGTAGATTCAGCTGGAAAGAGTTCTTTTGTTACTCTTTCAACAGATGATGATATGAGTAGCCGACCAACGGAGTTGGGCGAATCCTCAGCTGGGCCATCTCTTCTTTTTGCGAAGAAGGTGGTGATGCGAGTTCTGAGCTCTTGGATTGAGACTCTCTTTTCTGGGCACTTGGAAGCCGGATTTGGCATGATCCAGCATGTGCAGGAGATTCTCAGTGATGCTGAAGAGGCTGGTCTGGATGTCACAGGTGCCAGGGCGATCGTTGATAGGATCATTGCACTGGGTGACAAGTGGTTTGAGACCGTGAGTTTGGCTGATGACAAGTTCTTCAAGGAGATGTTCCTGGACCCTGCTGATAAGGCTAAGTCTGACCTGGATGAGGCTACAGAAAGCAAGAAGCAGGCAGTCCGAAAGAGGAACTTAGAAGAGATAGCCATCATCAGGCTGACACATGACCTTAACATCCTTGACAGGGAGGTCGATGAGGCTAGGAAACGTCTTGAGCATTTGCAGGCACAAGTCGCTGCCAAGTGGACTGCCATAATAGAGGCTCGCGACAGGGAGAGTGCCCTGATTCACCAGGTTGCAGATGCCGAACGGGTTCTCAAAAGGAAGTCTGATGAGGAGGAACAATGGCAAACTGCTCGAGGTAAGCTTCCTGGTGTGAGAGAAGGGGTACAGCCCACTCCAGCATCTCATGGCAGGTTCCTGAAGAAGCGTGCCTTGGAATCCTTGACGGCTGAGGCTAAAAGTTTGCTTGGGGAGCTGAACTCTTGGCTGGAGACCATTTTTGATTGAGCTCCTGTATATTTTTTTTTTACAGAAACCATCCTTCTCTCTTTTTTTTTTTTGGTACCACTTGTATTTTTTTTGGTACTTATTTTTTTGTAGTGCTTGTGAACACTTTCTCTCTCTTTTTTTTTGGTACCACATGTATTTTTTGGTACTTTTTTTTTCTTTTTTTTTTCTTTTTTTTTTGTTATCCCTACGCTCACTTGAATCTTTTTGTGATAAAAGTAATTGCTAAATGGGATTTGATCAAAAGGTTGTCATTTTGTGAAAATCTTTTGTCAAGTGATTGTTTTGGCATGAAAGCCAGGTTTTTGTTTGTGGCATGGAAGCCAATTTTGGCATGAGAGCCAGCTTTTCTTGTGGCATTGATAGCCGAGTTTTTTTTTTGTGGCATCTATAGCCAATTTTGGTGGCATTGATAGCCGGTTTGTTTTGTGGCATTTATAGCCGGTTTTTGGTGGCATTGATAACCGATTTTTGGTGGCATTGATAGCCTATTTTTGGTGGCATTGATAGCCGTTTTTGGTGGCATTGATAGCCGTTTTTTTTTTTTGAAATCCAAGTTTTTTTTTTGTTTGTTTATGGCATTGATAGCCGGTTTTGTTTTGGTGGCATTGATAGCCGGTTTGTGGCATTTATAGCCTGTTTTGATGGCATTTATAGCCGGTTTGTGGCATTTATAGCCTGTTTTGATGGCATTTATAGCCGGTTTGGTTTTCAAAAAATGCAAGTATCGACTAAAAGTCGCCTCCCTGCTGAATGTTCTTGCAAGTATCGATGGAATGTCGCATCCTTGCTCATTCGGTTGCGAGTATTGATGGAATGTCGCATCCTCGCGGATTTGGGGTGCAAGTATCGATGGAATGTCGCATCCTTGCTTTTCAAAATTTTGGTTTTGCGGGTACTGACTTGATGTCGTTTCCCCACGATTTTTGAAATTTGTGGTTTTCTCGAACCTTTGGGTTATGGATATCAACTGAAATGTTGCGTCTCCACAGTTTTTTAGGTTTTTTCGAACCTTTGAAATTTGGGTTGTGGATATCAACTGAAATGTTGCGTTTCCACGGTTTTGGATTTTGCAAGTATCGACGAAATGTCGCTTCCCTGCGTTTTTGGAAGTGTCGAACGTGGTTCGCTTGCTTCCGATTTGTGCGAGTATCGACTAAGTGTCGCTTCCTCGCGGTTTTTGAAAAACCATTTTTTTTTTTGTTTAAAGACACGAGGGTCATAAGTTTTGACCTAAAACCATTTTGGCAGTAAAAGGCAGGGTGGACTAGGGTGGAAATCCCTGAATCCGGATTTTGTTTCAAACCATGAATTTTGGGTTCAAGGATTGAAAATTTTGGTCAAGTTAGGGAAAGGTTCCTAAACTTGGATTTTTTTTTTTGAACAATGAAACGATGAAAGTAAGCATTGTTTTAGATTTCTAGAAATTTCAACATTTGATATGAAAATTCTAAAAAAAGGGTGGGTTTAGCGAGCGTGTACCTGGAAACCGGTTTTGGCCGTACAGGCATTGCTCTTACCCAGTTGGGTAAGTCTTCAAGGGTAGTACCGCTTTAAGAACTTGCCGTTGATGGGCAGCATACATCTGTCACCTTCCATGTTTAGGAGTGCGTATGCGCCATTGGAGAAAACTTTGTCGATGACGTAGGGTCCCTCCCATTTTGGCTCAAATTTGCCTTTGGACTTGTGAGCGAAGACCATTGGTCTTTTTACCGCAAGAACCAAGTCATTCTTTTTGTAGGCGCGTTGCCTGACCTTTTTATCGAAAGATCCTGCCATACGTGCTTGGTAAAGTTCAATGCTTTGTTGAGCTTCGAGCCGTCTCTCATCGAGATTGTCCAGCTCATGGAGCCGCAATTTGACATTGCTTTCTTGAGTCATGTCATTTTGCAAGGATACCCTCAAGGAAGGAATTTGTACTTCCAAGGGTACGATAGCTTCGCATCCATAGACCAAGGAGAATGGTGTGCTATGGGTTGGTCCTCGAACGGTGGTTCGATAGGCCCACAAAGCTTCAGACATTTTGTCGCTCCAGTCTCTTTTGTGATTAGAGACCATTTTTTTGAGGATTTTGCAGAGTGTCTTGTTGAAAGCTTCTGCTAACCCGTTTGCTGCCGGATTGTATGGAGTCGAAGGACAGCTTTGGATTTTGTATTTGTCGCAGAACCTGTAGAATCGATGATCCCGGAACTGTGGTCCGTTATCATGGACGAATCTTTTGGGTATGCCGAAACGACAAATGATGTTGGTGCGTAGGAACTGAAGGACTGATGAGGTCTTCATTTCGTTAAACGCAAATGCTTCTGACCACTTGGAGAAATAATCCGTAGCGGCGAAGATGAAGCGATGACCTTTGCTTGAAGGGGGAGAAATAGGACCTATGATGTCCATACCCCAGGCTTCGAAAGGCCATGAGATCGCTGTAGGATGCAGCCATTCTGGAGGCATGTGAATGTAATCTCCATGAACTTGGCATTGTTGGCAGCGCTTAGCAAATTGCATTGCATCAGCTACCATGGTAGGCCAGTAATATCCTAACCTTTTTATCTGATCATAGAGCTTAGGTCCAGCCTGATGAGCTCCACAAAGACCAGCATGAACTTCTTTGAGTGTTTCTTCAGCCTCTTGTTGTGACAAGCAGCGTAGAAGTACTCCGTTGAAGGATTTCCTGTAAAGGATTTTTGAAGGAATATCCAAATGGAAGCTTGGGGTTCGCCTTTGGATGCTTACCCGTTCTTTTGGATCTTCAGGTAGGATTCCGAACATAATGTAATCAATGAACGGATCCCTCCAGTCGCCAATTGAAGTTTGAAGGATTGAAATCCGACTTCCGACCACTTGGTGGCATTCAGCAACTGCTTGGTGTGTGTTAAGAGGAGGAAGGATTCTTCTTTCGCACACTGTGACTTGCATGTTTTCCCCTTCCTGGATTGCCATGGATGCGGCAAGTCCGGCTAGGGCATCTGCACGTATGTTTTCACCTCTACGAATGTGGGTGATGTGACAAATGTCAAACTTTTGCAGAAGTGATTGTGCCTTGTTGTAGTAGGGCAGCAAATCTGGCTTCCTGACTTCAAATTTCTGATTCATCTGGTTGACGATCAGTTGAGAGTCTCCAAAGACTTCCAGCATAGTGATACCGGATTCGATGGCGAGTTCCAATCCTAAGATCAGAGCTTGATATTCAGCTGCATTGTTTGTGCATGGTTCCAGTAGCGAGAAAGCGTGTGGAATCATGTATTTGTCGGGGCTAACAAAGAGGATGCCAACTCCCGAGATCAGCTGTCTTTTTTCATTTGTCCTGGTTGCACCGTCAAAGTACATGTCCCAGGAGGCACTTTGTGAGAAAGTCTCCACATTGTAGACTGGTTCGTCTGGGAGATCATCTCTGAGTGGAGAATCTTTAGGCAATGGATGCTCTGCGAGGAAGTCCGCTAGAGCTTGCCCTTTGATTGCTTTTTGTGGTACATACCTAATATCAAATTGTGACAGAAGGATGGACCATTTTGCCAGTCGAGCATTGAGAGAACCTGCCTTTGTGACAAGGACCTTCAAGAGGTTGACCCTCGAGACTAGGTAGACTGTGTTGGAAAGCAAGTAGTGACGCAGCTTTTGTACGGCGAACATCACTGCAAGACATTCTTTTTCGACTGGAGAGTAGCGATGCTCTGCACCTACTAGCATGCGGCTGAGGTAATATAGAGCAGCTTCTTTTCTTTGATCATTTTCTTGCGCAAGCAGAGCTCCCAGAGAGTGATCAAGGGCTCTTGTGTACAAGATGAATGGTTTTCCAGTGGTAGGAGCAGCTAACACTGGAGGTTTTGTCAGGTATGACTTGATGTCTTGGAAAGCAGCTTCACAGTCAGCATCCCAAACAAAGTTTACACCTTTTTTCATCAATCGGGAGAATGGACGGCATTTCCCCGAAAGATTGGAGATGAACCGTCTGATGTAGGCTAATCTCCCTTGAAGCCCTTTGAGTTCTCTCAAGGTTCTTGGAGAGGGTATTTCTAGAATGGCTTTGACTTTTATGGGGTCAAGCTCTATTCCAGCTTTCCGAACTAAGAATCCGAGGAACTTACCCGACGAGACGCCGAAGAAGCATTTCAATGGATTCATTCGCAGTTTGTCTTTGCGAAGCCGGAGGAAGACTTCTCGAAGGTTTTCGAGATGATCTTCTTTTCTTTTGCTTTTGACGGCGAGGTCATCAACGTAACATTCAACCGTCTTGTGCTGCATATCTTGGAATATTTTCATCATAGCCCTCTGATATGTGGCACCAGCATTCTTCAAACCAAATGGCATGACAGTGTAACAATACACGCCAAATAGGGTTCGAAAGGATGTATGTTTTTCATCCTCAGGATGCATCTTTATCTGATTGTAGCCAGAGAAACCATCCATGAATGTCATTCGCTCGAATCCACAGGTATTATCAATCATTACCTCTGGTATGGGGAGCGGAAATTCATCTTTTGGGCATGCGCCATTCAGGTCTCTATAGTCAATACAGACCCTGATCTGCCCATTTTTCTTTGTCACGGGGACAATGTTGGCCAACCATTCAGGATGTTGTTCCTCACGGATGAAGCCGACGCTTTTGAGTTTTTGAACTTCTTGTTCAATTTTATCCATCACATCTGGACGGAATCTTCTTTGGCCTTGCTTGACAGGCTTGATGTCTTCTTGAAGATTGAGTTTGTGAACTGCTATTTTGGGGTCTAAGCCTGGCATTTCAGCGTAAGACCATGCAAAGCAATCAACGAACTCACGAAGAAAAGCGATATACTCGGGTAACTCATCATCCTTTATATTCTTGCTTATGAATACAGGACGTGGGTTATCTGGTGTTCCCAAGTCTATCTTTTGAACAGGATCTTCTGTTGGAAGGTTCGAAGGTGGGTCCTCCACAATATTTTCGGAGGCTTCCAGCTCAACGAAACCTTCTGGGGTTTCAAGGGCATTTCCAGACCAAGGTTTTGTTCCTTTCCACGGGTCTTCTTGATCGGTAATTTTCCCAAGGCTTGCTATGAGATGATCCCAATCGCCTGTTGAAACCGAGTCGAAGTAGGCTACTTCTTTTGGAGACGAGGGTTCTTCTGGGTCAGAAGTCCACACGTCTGTGCCATCGGACAACTCCTCTTCATTTTCGGAGAAATCGTGCCAATTGGATGAGCTTCCTGGATCTTTGTCAGGTGACTCATCAAAGAGATATCCAGGGAGATCGATGTCTTCATGGACTTGAGATGTTGAGGCTTGGTCAGTATATTGACTTTTAAGCCTTTGTGTCAACTGTCTCAAGGGAGTGTCAGGATCATACCCTAACCCGTGTGAAGACTTTTCTACATAGCCGTAGAGTCTCCAATCTTCCAGCTGGCTTTTGGTCAAGACGGGCCCCAATGGCGTGAGAATACCGCGTCCTTCTCCTAAACCGACTGGGTTTTGAGCGTCATAGCCCATTTTCTTCATAATAGCTTGTGCCACAGAGCTGTATAAGGATAGTTGAGGCGTACCTTTATTTTGGAAAGGTTCAAGCATGGAGTTTGATGAAGAAGCATCCGATCTATGGAAAAAGATCGGCTTTTCCTTTGCTGAAGTTGCTGGAACAACGAAGGAAGCTGACGTAGGATCTTCTATGTCAGAAGTTGTCTCCATTGGAGTAAGAGCAGGCTGAACTTGCTGAGTGTCAGCTTGGCTCGACGATGTGTCGTCTTCTGGCTCTGAATCCGAGTCCGTGTCTTGCATGATAGACACGAAAGAGACAACAAATTTGCCCCCAGGCTTTTGTTTTGCCTTCTTCACTTTAGTTGTGATGACCAAAGGCTTTGAAGATTTGAGGGAGATGATGAAGGGAGTTTGCATGCTCTCTTCAGATTTACCGGATGGTTTGTTTTCTTCCGGTGATTGTTGAGGAGGCTCGTTGACGCGTTCTTGCTCTTGTTCTAGAGCGAGTCGCTGCAAGATCCTTGCATATTCTTCAAGATCAGGCATGGGAGCCGGATCTTCTTCTTCATCATCTCCTTGTGGCTCAACATTGTTGATTTCCACTGGAGTAATGAGAGGTGCTGGGTCAGCAGTATTTTCTTATACAGCTTCTTGGTCTTCTTCATCATCAGACCAGGATCCTTGTGGCTGTAGGGGGTTATACCAGATTACTGGCATAAGATGAGACTCAGGAACCCATTCTTCATCGGAGAGATATTCTCCTGTTTCAAGGAGAGATATTCTCCTGTTTCAAGGGATTCCTCCCACTCATCTGTGTAGTTGGATTCGAATCCATCATCGGTGTCGCTGGACTCGTATCCATCAATGGAGAATCCAATTACCGAATTGCAAGAGTATGATGTCTCCTGCATGGCTTCTTTGAATTGAGGTGGCATGAAATCACTGAGAGTGAATTTCCTTACCCCCTTTGAAGTCTCTGGAAGGGATGTTTTTGTTACCTCCAGTGAAGCGGTAGAGGAAGCCTCTGCCTTTTCTTTGACCTCTAGTTTTGGCTGGGTCTTCTCTTGCCGTTTGAGCTTGAGGAGATGTTTCCTAGCCTGCCTTCGCTGTTGAGCTGTAGGCTTTATTTTCACGACCTCCCAATTTTCATCTTCCAGGAGATCGGGATGTACCCATATCGGTTGTCCGTCTGGTGTTGGGTAAGGAACCAGTTGCTCGGACGCTTCGATTGAGTTTATCACCTTGAAGGAAGTAGTGATCTTCTTCTTCGGTGATCTTGATGTTTGTCCACATGTCACCATGTTGACGGAGGCAGACCCATAGTTTTTGTCAAAGATGATGACTCCGTTTTTCCACATCTCATTTATTTTCTCTCTCACAACGAAGCATTGATTGAGAGGATGCGAGATCATCTGGTGATATGGACAGTACCGAGGATCGTTGGTTTTGCCAACATCACCCGGTCTTTTTGGTTCAGGCAAGGTGAGCTTGCCGTTTGCCACAAGAGCCCCGAAGATTTCATCAACATCTTCATCAAACGGGTATTTCTTCTCTACTCGTTCTTTGAAGGCATCAGAGAGTTCAGGTCTCTTACCAACAGCTTTGTTTTCAACTTTCTTTGGTGGCTGAGGAGCTGACTTGGTCTGCACATTGAGGACCTCTTTCTTCTTTGGTTTAGAGGTTGCAATGGCGGTTGGCTCTTTTCTTGATGATTTCTGACTGTTGAGGTCTTTAATCACCGTTTCAGCTTCCATGGAAGCTTCTAGGAGTTTTCCCAGGTTTTTTGATTTGTTGCCGATGATCATGGAGCGGATTCTGGCTCTCATGTTGTTTCGGCAGATGTCGACTAGCGACGCTTGTGGCAATACATCAGAGCATTTGTATGCCATTGCTTTCCACTTGTGAATGAAGTCATATGTTGATTCATTCTCCCCCTGTTTTAGGCTGCACAGCTGAGCCATAGTAGCGGGGTGATCCTCACCTTTGAAGTGAGTCAGGAAGCGTGTCTCTAGCATGGCCCAGTTTTGGATTGAGTCCTCCGGCAGAGTGGAGTACCAATCGAAGGCCGTACCTTTTAGGGTACTTGCAAAGAGGCGGATCTTGAGTGCATCTTGATATGCGATAGCTCCCGTCAGGATCTTGAAGTGGATGACGTGCTGTCTGGCTGATCCTTTCCCCGTATATGTTTGGAGAGTAGGATGCTTGAATTTGGTGGGGAACGGGACCGAGTCCATCCATAAGGGATATGGTGGCTTGATCCCATGCTCTTTGAGTATATCCTCTTCTTTTGCTTTGGCAAGGATACCGTCTACGTCCTTTTTGGTAAGGGCGCGTGACTCATTTTCTTCTCTATTTACCTCGTCGTCTTGATGATTCGGAGGAGGTTCATTGTTCGCCTGATTTTGGAAGGCGAGGAGAAGGTTTTCCATCAGAGTTTCAATCCTCTGCTGGCCCTGTTCCAACTGCTGGATGCGGGTGATCGCATCTTCTGGGGGTGGATTGCGGGGTGGTGGCTCAGAATTTGTAGCCAAGACATTCATCCTTCGTGATTCGAACGAAGAAACTGTCCTGGTGACTGAGCTGGGGCTCATTCTTTTTGAAGAGGAGCTTGAGGAAGGATCACTCTGCTGTCCTTTGCTTGAAGGAACATGGGATTCTTCTGAATGTCTTCTTGTCCTGGAGACGCTGCGGGTCATTGGACGTCGGACATGGATTTTCGTTGCTGATTTTTGGCGCCTTCTGATTTTTCCAACCATATGGACGGCAGCAACTTGGTTGGGTCTTTCTTTTTCGACCCATTTGGGAGAGACTTGAAGTGTGGGAGGCTGGGTCCTTTGCTTCTCTAGTCTCTTTTGTCGGTATGACGCGCGGCGGCGTATACGACGAGCAATTTGAGCTTCGGTCAGCTCTAACTGGGCTTTGACGATGAAGGATGTGCTCCCTCGGGCGCAAGCAGCCGAGCCTGTCTTCTTTGTAGCTGGGCAAGGACAGGATGCGAACCCTATCCTTCGCCAGTTGCAGCGAAGCTTTGAATTTTTGAAGTTCGGCCCCTGTAGAGATGAAGGGTCGAACTGCAGGTTTGTAGGCCTTAGCAGGTGCTTGTGGAGGCCTTGTGATGCATGACTTGATTTTGGGCTTGTAGGAACAAGCCGGCTCATGCTGGGATGACTTGGAAGTCGAGTTGGAGATGGGTCTCTCATCTTTCATGTAGGCAAGAGGATAGAACTGGTTCTCCTTGAGTGGGGCCAGGTATGCTGGCTTAGTGGATGTTTGCGACCTTCTCTGTTTTGGTGAAGGTTTTGGGGACCAAGTCTTGGAGTAGACCTGGTTGTTTGCAGGTTGAGGCTTCGTGGGGCTGCCACGGGCTTCAGGCCTTCTGGTGCTCGCCTTTGGTGTCATGGTAGTGACACGTTGAGAGGCGAGTTTCTGCTTCTTGGAGGGAGCAGTTTGTTCCTCAGGAAGTGGGAATGGTCCCAGCGTCCCAAAGACGATAGTCCGGGGAGTCGAGGTCGACCCGGAGTTCAGAGAGTTGCCGAGGGAGTTGACACTTCGGCAGCTGATGGGGCGCTTGTAGGTGCGCGTGGTTTGCTTCTGTTGAAGCATGAGTTGGTGCTTGTTTTCATCGAAAGTAATGGTTAGTGAAGCTGCCATTGTTAGTTTTCGAAAATTTCTGAAACAAGACCACATCCATTAGTAATCACAAGAATATAATGATCATAAATGGGAAGTTCTATGGTTTCGTCTTTTCAAATTGCTCGAGGTAGATGACCCAAGCAATATGAGGAAGGCAAAATGCCATAGAGGGTACAATTGTTCTGATCGCAGGTATGGTAAGCCCAGAATGGGCATCCCAGTGACTGCTAGAAGCAATTGTGAACTTAAATTCGACTTATCGAGAAGCAGAGCTTGCTCGAGGTAAGAAGAATATAAAGTTGGAGTTACAGATGTGCCTGGTCGCAATACAGTAGACCCTGAAAGGGCGTACTAGTACCGCTAGACACAAATGTTTTGAGACCGCATCTATGAGATGAGATTCTCTGTTTTGAAAGGTCAAGATTGGATTCATCAAAGAGAGCAGATGGTATTCCAATCTGAACACGGGCTCAGCGATTTCCGCGAGCGCCAGTGCTCAGAAAGAAATGAACCATGATTTCTCGGATCTGAATCTAAAAATGACGAGTTTTTTTTTGAAAGGCCAATATCGGGTTCATCAAAGAGAGCAAAAGGCACTCCAATCTGAACACGGGCTCAGCGATTTCCGCGAGCGCCAGTGCTCAGAAAGGAGAAGACCAAGATTTCTCTAATCTAAACCCAAAATGACGGAAGTTTTTTTTTTTTTTTTTTTTTTTGAAGATTTTTTTTTTTAAAAAAAAAATATTTTTTTTATTTTATTTTATTTTTTATTTATTTTTTATTATTTTTTTTAAGATTTTTTTTTTTGAAATTTTTTTTTATTTTTTATTTTTTATTTTAAATTTTTATTTTTAAAAATTTTATTTTTGAAAAAAAATTTATTTAAAAGACGAGAGAGTACACATAGGCCTCCTAACCCGGTCTTATGAAATCTTGATTGATAGAATTGCCCCCAGGTAAGGGTAGGATTACTTAATGAACCCGTTTGGAGGACCCTTGCCTAGAACAGTCAAGCTGTCTCCACACTCTGGACAAGGCTTTTCTTTGAATCAACCATGATCAAAGAACACAGTTGGTTTAACCTTAGTGGTCTATGTCTTTTTTTTTTATTTTTTATTTTTTATGTTTATGAATTCATCGAAGAGAAACAATGGCCCAAAACCTTAGTCGAACAGGCTCAACATTTCTGCAAGCGCGATGAACGATAGGAACGGATCAAGGTTTCTCAATTTTGAATCCAAATTGAGAAATCTAAAATTTTTTATACTTTTATATATATATATTTTTAGATTTTTTAATGAACTCATCGAAAAGAAACAATGGCCCAACCCCCGATCTGAACACGGTCTCAGCGATTTCCGCGAGCGCCAGTGCCCAGAAGGGAAAGGATCAAAGTTTCTCAATTTTGAATCCAAAAATGAAAAATCTGATTTTTTTGTTTTTTTTTTTTTTTTGAAAAGAGAAAGAGTGGAAATAAATTCAAAGAATTAGAAATTTCCAAACAAAAAATCTCATCTCATTTTTTTTTTTGCGGAATTCAACATAGGCCACCAATTATAAAGTAGCCAAGGAATCGAGAAAAGAAATATAAGCATAGAGCAAAATATATGATATGCAAATATTTCATTTCTAGCATCGTGTTCTCAAATAAACGAGTCCCACCGGGTGATGCCAGCTTGATGGACCGCGCTCCCGATGCCCGGGTTCCTACCGAGGTCGGCGGACGTGGGAGTCCGTTTGGTTCCGACCCTTCGTAACCGGGGGGCAAGGGGGCGTGCATCAACATTTCTTTTTTTTGTGGGTGTGCCAGATTTTCTATTTTTACTTGGAATTGCAAGTGGTGATCCGGAGATCAACCTTCGCAAGTAAAAAGGAAATTAACTTCTTTCAAGTTTTCCATTGTACATATATTTAAGAAAAGAGACATTTTCTTGATTTGCCGTGAAAGGCGATTTTTTTGGCATAGCCGATTTTGGCGTTTATAGCCGATTTTTGGCGTTTATAGCCGATTTTGGCATTTATAGCCGATTTACAATCCTTATCAACAATGAAAGACAAGAATTGTGATTTTTGTCTCTTTTGAAAAAAATACAAACTACAATGAAAAGTAAGAAAAGGAGGATCTAACTTCTCAGGAGATTGTGGGGGACCCGTTTAGATTGACGGTCGCAAGCCATATGTGGGCTTCGCCATCATCCATGCAGATGAGAACAGAGGATGCTATTGATTCGCTTGGCTTGGCTATAACCTCGGGTTTTTAGAGGACAAAGACCAAAGGAAGGTCCTATGTCCAATAAAAAACCGAGTAGACGGGCTGAAAAGCCATATCTAAGCCATTGGAGGCAGGAGGAGAAGGCAAGGACCTTGGGGGGGGTACCCCCCAAGGGACTTTTGTCACCTTGTTGCGGTGGCCGGTGTAGAATTTCCGCAGAGTTTTCTCTCTTTTTCCTTTCTCTGGATTTCTGTCTGCTGTCTGTTGATGTTGTGTGTTTTCTTTGTTGATGTCGTGTGTGTTCTTTGTTGATGTTCTTTCTTCTTGGAGAGCCCTCCTATTTATAGGCTTTTAGGTAGCCTTTTAGGTGGGTTTATGGGCTTTTAGTGTCATTAAGCCGCATAATGGGAGGAGTTACAAAATTGAATTGTTTATTTTGTAACTCCTTTTTCTTGGCTTCTGATTGGCCGGAGGAGATTGAGGGCATTTAATCGCCTTTAATCGCCATGATGGGAGGAGTTTCATGGGTTAAATGCCTTGAATCTCTTGACTTGTAACTCCCGAATGCTTGCTTCTGATTGGGCCGTCCAAAGAAATGGATTAATGACTGTAATAAAGCTAGTCAATTAATCGCATTAAGTGGTCGCCGAGCAGCTGAAGAGTCGCGGGCCGTGCCACGTCTTTTGAGATTCTTCTGTTGATGATCATCGATGGATCTTCATGTAGATCGACATCAGATGATCATGTAATTTCAGGTGTTTGTTGCCAACAGCGGGTCGGTGCCATCTGTCCTGTCGATTTCTCGATCGGTCGGGTAGAAAGCACACTTTTTTTGGTTGACCGGGTGGCGATCAATATTGTTTTCGATACTCTTGATGATTTACCCGTGTTTTGGACGGATGTCAGAGGACTTGGTGTCTCAAAAGCATGAATTTTGGAAAGTACCAGAGGCTGGGCTCCTCGAATCGCGAAAAAACGGCGAAAACCGGGGTTTCCGGGGCTTTCCCGGCGACCCCGGGTTCCAAGGTCGCCGGCGACCCTGGCCCAGGGTCGCAGGGGCCTGCGACCTTGGGCCAGGGTCGCAGGGGTCTGCGACCCTGGGGGGGTTTTCCCCCTTTCGTGTCCCGTTTTGCGTCCGTTTTTGCTTTTTTTCGATTCTTTTTTTCTTCTGTACTTTTCCTTGACATTTTCACCATTTATTGGCCTGATTTCTTTGTAGGAAACCTGATGAGAATCCTTGCATTTTATTTTGCAAAGTTTCCAATTTCCTGAGAAAGCCGAAGACTTTGTCGCGCAGAGGTGCCGATTTTCCGTCAGAAGCTGAAACTGGGTCAAACGATGTCGGAATGACATGAAATTTGGTGTGAAGCCTCCTGAGCAATAAATAAGACCAACCATAGGCTTTTGTTTGAGTTTCGAAGCCGTTTGGGGTCCTATCACCTGTAGACTTGCTTTTTGTCGCGATGAAGATGTCGCGGTTTGATGTGCGGTCAATCAATGTCCGATTTGACTTGAAATTTGACAGGGAACCTATTGGAGTCATTTTAAGATGATCCATAGGCTCTGTCTTGGAAACCATGGTCCCGGAGAGCTTTTGTCGCCGAGAGCTCCTTTTCGGCTGTCGGAGAAGCGAAGTTAGGCCAAATGATTTTGAAATGGCCCGAAACTTCTTGTGTACTCCTCTTTTGGCTGTCTGGAAGAATCTTGCAGTTTTTGTTTGATTCTGACAAGATTTGATTTTTGGAAGCAGCATTGCCTATTTATGGCAGGTTGCGACTTCATGTAGCTCTTTGGATCTTGAAAAGGCAAAGTGACATTTTTGGTGTCAACACATACATGCAATATAAAAACCCAAAATGATTACTTGCCTTTGCCCAAATGCTAATCAAATCTCTCACAAAATCCTATCCAAGAATAGAGCCATGAAATCTACACAAAAGCCCCAAGAAGTCGAAAATGTGTTTGAGAGTTAGGGAAAAAGGGCTCTACATGAGCTAAATAAACTCCATGGAAGAGATGGGATCAAGCTCCTACTTGGAAAAGCCCAAACAAGAAACAAGGAGGAAGATGGAGTAGTTGACCAGTTGGAATCTCTAAGAAAATGGTAGCAATGGAGAGCTTGAGATGAGAGGAAGAAGATTATGAGCTTAGATTTGTAAATGGAGCCTTCTTGCTATGGCATTCAAGAGGAAGAAGATTAGGGAAAAAAAGGGTTTTCTTATCAGCTCTATGTTAAAAACTTGCAAGAAAAGTGAAATGGGCATGGAAGATGAAGGAGACTACCTAAAGTAAGTGGAGAGTGAGACCGAATAAGCTGAAACTTAAAATAGATAAAACATGGTCTTACTGGTCCCGGACGAGATCAACGAAGAAGGATAAAACGATCCTTGAAATATCTAGTTTCCAAAAAATATAAATTTGACATGGGTTTGAGATTTCAAAAATCTGTATCCAGATTTAGTGTGAAAAGTCTATTTTACCCCTTTTGGGTCAAAACACAGGTTTCTGGGCTTCAAACACAGACGGGTTGAAAACAAAAGTTGTAGACAATAATAAAACCATTTAAATGAAATCAAAACCACAATCAAAATCACAAAACTAGGACGAACCTCCCAATCTCACACATGTACTCAGGGCCTCCCTGAGCGTGTCTAACTAAAACTAAACGTTCTCAAAATTCCCCAAAGCCAAAACCAAGATTAAATCCAATCTTATTCTAACCCAAAGATTACTAAAACCCACTTAAGACTAAACACTGACTTAATTAGCACTAATCGAGTTGCTCTGGGTCGGGGTCTAACGGTATTCCACCTTTAACTTTGAATAAAGAAAAAAATTCTAGCAGATTATTATACAATAAAGCGAGATGGTGGCTAAGCTAGTGATCATCGAATTATCCCGAGTATACCAAACCGCGGTTTTCTTTGTTCATATGCATATCTTCTTGTAGTGGGTAGGAACCCCTTTATAGCTTTCTTCCAATGGTTAGTTTCGAGGCGTACACGGAGAAGCAATGCTCGTCCTATGATACATGTTAGAATATTAGAATAAAGTTCTTGAATCTTTGGTATCATTCTTTTTCCTTACTATATTGATATCGTAATACTAGAATGACTGAAAATCTCATATTTTCTTATCTTAATAAATATCTTCGTTAATAACTATGCAGTAGCTTTTAACTAGTAGCTTGGTTATTTAAATAATCGTCACTTCTTCATTTGAAATTTTTTTTATTTTTTCAATAGTTTGGAAAGGAGCATTGCTTTCCCGGATGCCCAGAAACCAACCGTTGGAAGAAAGCTATAAAGGGATTCCTCCCCACTACAAGAAGATATGTTTATGAACAAAGAAAATTGCGGTTTGGTATACTTGGAATCATCCGGTGATCAACGGCTTAGCCGCCATCTCTCACTATTGCATAATCCACTGCTAGATTTTTTTCTTTCTTCAAACTTTCCTCCCTTTACTTGCAGTTGGATTAGGTGTTAATTGATTTCTATTAATTGCATTCATATTGATTTTTGTTGTAAATGTTGGAACTTTATCCCCTTTCATTCTCCTGTTCATATTCATCTGTTGTGAGATTGGATGTACGCAGATTTGTATTAATTGTACCAACATTGATCCTTCTCATGATCCGGAACTTTATGCCCTTACATTTACTTTCACATTTTCATTGGGAAATTCTATTTGCACCCACTACAATTGTTGAACACACCCACTTGCTGAGCTCACCACACCCATTATATTTTTGTCAAGGTTTTGCTGAGCCCACCCACCATAATACCCAAACTACCCAGTTGAGCTCACCACACCCATTCCATTTCCATTCCGAATCCCTCCCGAAGTGTTTTCAAAATTTTGAGCATTTTGGGTACCGAAACCTCTTCTCCACTGTACAGCTCTTCTTCTTCTTCTTCTCCACTCGTCATCTGTTGAGCTCAAATATGTCAGCTCTTCTTCTTCTTTTTCATAGATTTATCATTTTCATATATTTTTTTAGGTTGTAATTAGAGGTGGCAATCGGTTCGGGTTGTACTAAACGGGTCGGACCCGTTTATTAAATGGGTTACACAAGTCTAACCCGCATCCGACCCGTTTATTAAACGGGTCAGAAACCCCTAACCCGCACCCACCACGGGTCAACCCGACCCGACCTGCTTAACCCGCATAACCATTGCGGGTATACGGGTCAGGTCGACCCGCATAACCCACATCCATCTAGTAAATAAATCGACTCAACTATGATTCCATGCTTGACCAAAACTGACTTTTAAGATCAAATTTGGTCTAATCTCATATCAACAATCATTTGATGCGCATTACCTTGCTTTCCATTAATAAAAAGCGTGGGGTTGAATTGGTTAAGGTTCATTTTTTTTTAGCCTATGCATTAAAATAATCAAATTCAATTTTAGCTTAAATAAGCGGGTTATGCGGGTTAAGCGGGTCAACCCTAACCCGACCCGCTTAATGATGGGTCATGAATACTTGACCCATGACCGACCCGCCTATTAAACGGGTCGGGATAAGTGGGTAATACGCGGGTTGGGTCGGGTCGGGTTGGCGGGTCGGGCCATGTTTTGCCACCTCTAGTTGTAATTTATGCATTAGAGAGTATGGACGTTTGCAATAGATAGGGAAGTCCATAATGAATGAGATGGATGAGAGTTTTGAACTCTAAACCCTATCTGAAGTTGAAAACCCATGGCTCATTTTACACTCTTTCACGATCTGCTCGGCAATCCAGAAACGTGCACGGACTGTTTGCACGGCCCTTCAAAACCGTGTAGCTTGTATTTGCACGGCATGTAATGATCGAACATGTAAGCTATGCACGGTTCCTTCATACTGTGCAGTTGAAATTTGCACGGTTTCATTGCACTGTGCAGTATCAGTTTGTACTGTCCTTCTAAACTGAGTAGTACAAAATATGATATCTTTTATTACGTTGTTTTTTATTGATTTTCATTTTTAATAGATTGGAAGGAATGCTGAGAAGACCAGCTTGCTGTATTGGTGGCAGCTCTTTGAGGATAGGTGGACGGGGTAGTTCTTCTAACGAGTTATCAAGAGTGCGGACCAAGATTGGTGTTGCGAGACCACGTGGCCGAGGTGAGCATGCGAGTTCTTTTATCGCTGGCCGTCAACGGCCAACGACGTCTGAACGAAGGCGCCGATTGTAGCAGGATTTACTACCGGAGCCGGTTGAGGAGGATGTTGACATTTCTTCAGAGGATGATTCCTCAGACGAGGAGGCACAACCGTCCAGTCCTCCTGGAGCGGCAGCGAGGAACGGTCTCGCCGGTCCTATTCCCTGCGGTCCGGCGGACCTATTTGTCCTTATCGGTATTAGGACGCATGTAGCCATATCGATATGGGATGGGGAGGTAAACTTGCATTTTTATTACGTTTTAATTAATCATTTTTCAAATAAGATGTGTTGAAGTCTATAATAACAGATATTAATGAATATTTTACTTAAAATGTGCAGGAACATGACCTGCTCAAATGCATCAATCAGTGGTACAAGCTGAAGGATTGGTACATATCTCTGCGTGGGGATGGGGCTAATATTTATGGTCCTCGGTTTTGTGCTATTTTTGAAGAGTCTAGATTGGCAGACTTGAAACGTTTCTCGCACCGATATATCTCCTGCCCTTTGGTATCGAGCTTTGTAGAGAGATGGCAGCCTGAGACAAATACTTTCCACATGCCATTTGGTGAGATGATGATCATCTTAGATGATGTCGGTACTCTCCTCGGCATCCTAGTAATGGGTATTCCTGTCTACGCATTGACAAGTATGGGATTTACTGATCAAGTAGATTTACTTGAGCGTGGACTGGGTGTAGATAGGGCATCTGCTTCAGCTAAGTTGAGAGTGGTGCGTGGTGGGGTAGTTAGGATGAGGTGGATCAAACGGGTGTGTGGCAATGTGACTCTTGCATCATCTGTTGAGTAGGTAGAGTGTGCAGCTAGGGGCTATCTTCTGTATTTGTTAGGTTACACACTCTTCACCGATAAGTCATCGACTCGAGTCCCCATCTACTACCGATCTTTACTGATGGACTTGGGACGGGTCCGTCATTATACATGGGGGGCTGCTGCACTCGCATATCTGTATCGCCAGTTGGCGACCACCATGAGGGCAGATGTGCGATAGATTGCTGGATATCTAACGATGCTCATGGTAAATGTGTACACTTTATATATACATATACATGTTCCCTCGTAATTGATCCTTTAAATTGTATAATTAATAATTTGTATCATTTGCAGGCTTGAGTGTATGAGCACTTCCCATTTGCCTGTCCTCCCGCACAATGGGGATATACTTTTGGAATGTCTCTAGCGATCTGCTGCAGGATTGTGAGGGAGAACATACAGCCGATACGTGAGAGGTTGGACACCCTACTTCCGAGTGAGGTGAGCAACCAATAGAGGCCTTCATATATATTTTACGTTTTTTACTATTACTTTTGACATATTAATGTATTGTTTCATTTAATTCTCACATGTGGCTTTTGATATGTACACTGCTGCTAGGGCTCAACATCCATTCCATTAGATATCTTTCTTTTGTGGTTGCTTGAGATCGCTAGATGTCATTGAACTCTACCACCCACACAGGGTTCTCCGACAGTTTGGCTTTGTACAGACTATCGCACCCGCATCGCTCGCCCCCATTCGTGCATCTCGGGGATATACTGCTGGAAGATATAGGGTCTCCTATAGATTTTTAGACCAGTACTGGGTTAAGTGGGAGGATCATATCTTATCAGTAGCACACCGCGGCCATCGAGCTCAACATGCATGGGAGTGTGCATCCAACTACCTCGAGTGGTTTTGTAGGATTTCACGCCCTCGAGTACAGAATCCCGATCATCATTCCCACTATGACCCTAATGAGGGTAGAGATGACCCGACTCCAAGAACGATGAGGGTGTACACTTTTTTCAAAACATTATGTATCTATTTTTCCAAACTATCTAGACACATTTTATTGTTTGTTACAGATCTTTCGAGCGAAGGACCATCTTCATGCCACGATTGCGCGAACGGAGTAGCCAACTGATTTCTATTATCGGGAATTGCAGACCACCCTCGAGATCCTGGATGGCTTGCCGATGACGTACCGATGACGTACGCAGCTATGATTAGTTATGGGATGTGGGCTGTTGGATAGATCTTTTTTTTTATAGGATTTATAGGAATTCATATGTACAATCTTTTTCTGATGAATGTTGGATGTGCCTTTTTTGATGAATGTTGGATGGGTATAGTCCTTGACTAATTTTGGTGTACTATTATGTTCATTATTTTGATGAATGCTGGATATGAACTTGTCCGATTTTGATCAAAATGGAATGAAATTGCTATGTTAATTATTTTTCTATGTTATAATATAAGACTGCACGGCAAACAGGTTCCGTTGATATAACATATTGCATGGCACTATAAGGTTGTGCAAATATATACTGCACGGCATTATAGAGCCGTGCAATAGCAAAATGAACGGTACTTGTCTGCTGTGCAGTATGGGTTTTGCATGGTGATGTTCATCCGAGCAGGGGTCTAAAACATATATTGTGTTTGTTTAAATAAAGTCGAATATAACATAATAACATAAATTTGTTTGCATAACATAATAACATAAATTTTGCATCCACTTCATCAGTCATCCGTTAAAAAACACATATTGATAAGTTCACAAAATTGTAGCTTTCATTCATCATTTTATATGCATTTGTAGACTTAATTAGGTTCATTACATAAAATTACACTTAATTTCATGATTTCATGCATTTGAGCATCAAAGTTGGAATCTTAGTCAAATTTGGTCAAAATTCATTACATTGCATGACTTTTGTGAAATTAGGGATTTTCATCTCATTCATCACCCAAAAATTAGTTTTTTTTTAGCTTCACTAATGCATACCTACTAATTTTGACACGATGTGTTATTTTTGGAAAATTGGGTATTTTTAGTGCATTAAGTAGGCATGTAGGGTCCCATGTATAGTCTATCTAGATTCCTCATACTTGATTATTATTGACATTATTTCATTTTATTTATGTAGGAGAAATCAAGAGTGGAACCTGCATTGGTGAAATTTGAGAGAGATTAAAGGTGAGACACCTTTCATGGAGGGCCCACATATCTTAATATCTTGGGGGAGTTGGCTAGTCAAAGTTGTAAGTGAGGAAGCATGCCAAATATGGAAAGAGAATCAAATAAGAAAGCAAATAAAGAGTCCAAACATGCATTGGACGTCCAACACGGGTCCCACACACCACATTGCATGCCAAACATAAAAGTTCCTTTAATTGCACCATTATTCTTGGAGTTTTCAGGGGCAGCAAATTAAAATGGTCATAACTTTCAATCTGAGTGTCGGATTAGTGCAACCTATATACCGTTGGATAGGTCTTTTCGATTAGATTTCCGTGGAATCTAAGATTACATAAATCAAAGCTATACTGAGGGAGATATGACCCCGGGAAATTGGCTGTTATAATTCTATGCGAGAATTGCAAAACGTTTTCAAATTTGACAACATGAGAGATGTTTAAGGAGTCAATTTGACAAGACTTGGAGCTCAAGAGACCACACTTAGTAACAAATCCTCTCCAATTCAAATTCTTTCCAAGTGTGAAGCCTAGCTTGAATCCTAAGCAAGAAACCTCTACAAATAAAGAGACAAGTCCTAAAAGAGAGGGGATTCTTTGCTAAAAAAGAGGCATCCGCATCTATAAAACCAATCCAAAAAGGGGGATGGAGGGGCATCTCACGTGTAACACTCTCTCTCTTTAATTCCCTTCTTTTTTTTCTTCCTTTCTTATTTTCCATTAGTGTTTTTTTTTCATATTTTTTATTTTGGTAGCCTTGGGCCATGTCCAAGGATTTATTTTGAAGGAGAATCTTTGGGAAGGAGAAGTTGTAAAGATGAAGTTCTCATTGAAAATCACGTTGTTTACAATGGAGGAGTAGATCCCAGGATCAGAGTGTCATATGAAGTTAAGTGTTTCTCATTGCTAATTTATGTGATATTTTTGTCTCTTGCGTATTGATTATAATAATAAATCTGCCTTTTGTCATTGACAACCTATGTTATTCAATTTTTTTATTTGAACAATGCTTTAATCATGTATGTTTTCTTAATAGATTATTCTTAGATTTAAATTCTTTGATAATCTATCTTTGATTAATACGTGATATTTAGTTAAGTTCATAATTTCATTAGGTGAAGGAGATTTTTGCCTTAAATAAAGTGTGAAAAATTATGCTCTTTGATAGAAAAACTATCCGAATCAGAAACATATGTTTTTGATTTGAAGGATTTTTGGGACAAATTTATATTATTGATTGCATAAAATGATGATATGGGACTACTTAATGTATTCATGATATTCTGATTTGCATTTTCTCATATTTTATTTTTACATTTTTTACAGTATTATTATTATTATTATTTTTCTCTCTTGTCATTATCATTGATAAAAAATAAGATTTTAGTAAAAGAAAAAAAAAAGATTTCAGTAGTGCTCCTTGTGGGATTCAACCTGTACTTGTCACTGTCTCGATAAGACAGCTGTGCACTTTCAGTATTAAAAGATTGAATTTAATTTCACATCACATATATTGTGTTTGTTTACATCAAATCGGATATAAATATTCAATCGCTGTCAAGATTAACCGACTCCTGTGTTGCGACACTGTCTCCAATTATATCTCTGAGTTGCTCGATGTTCTTAGCATATGGGAGTTGCCATCCGTATGCGTTAGGATGGTGGTGTCTAAGCCAATTTGTAGCAATGGGAGGCATGGGAGACCCGTGTGTCATAAAGACATGAATAAAATGGTTTCCATTGACGAAACTAAGAGTGATAACTGTGTGAGAACTTGATGGAATCGGGGATGATCTCAAAGGCAGGAAAGTAAGGCACTGCTGCAATGAAAGGTGGACCAATACAACGTTATAATATGAAGATATCAAGTGACCCATTTTTGGCATTGTCATCCACCGATCAAATGAAGGATTCCTTTTATAGTACGACAATGCGTAATACAGCTCCTTGACCCTTTCCTCTCCTCCATATACCAATGAATAATAATTTTGATACCTTCGCAATTCACTGCTCAAATCCATTTTAACTTGCATCCAACTATCATCACCCATGCCCAAAAGAGCAGCTATAGCTCTGAATCCACAGTTACCATCAACCGCAACATCCTTAATAGTCTAGATATAGGGTCCTAGAAACTGAGGAAGCAAATTGTCTAACGTGCATGACCGAGTGCGATAGACACTCAATTTCTCCTTCTTTATTACACCAGTACTGTTTAATCTAGCCGGAATGCTATCTTTCATCGATAGTGTATACTCGAAAGCAGATGGCTCCCGACGCATAGACTAATCCAACTTCTTCTTTTTCGCCGATGACTGACCTCGACTATTCAATTTAACATCCGGTTCAAGAAGAGAAGTAGATGAAGGATTCTCCAATTATCTAAGTTTTTTCAATATTTATATTTTACCCCTCTAATCAGTACTCTGAAATTTCTTAGCGATTAACTCGAGCTCGAACTCGGAAGTTATGGTCAACTTAGGGGTTTCGTTCACTGTAGTGGCCTCTAAATTGAGCTTCCGCCAATAGTGGTGTACACAACTCAATAGTATTTGAGAGCCTTCCCTTATGTACTCGGCAACTTCATGTGCACATGGTAAACCATGGGTCCATCATATTACGCACCCACATGCCGCCGATTCTCGACTAATATCACCAGCTCTTATCGACTCATTTAACATTATATCGAAAGCATTCCTTGCTAGAAATCCTCTAAACTCACGAAACAGTGTCGGTTTGAACTTATGTTGCACAATGTTCAAACTCTTTTAAAAAGAAGCCTTTATCTCCGTAAAGAGCAACTCAAGCAAGGCATGTATAACTTGCCAGGACGAATCAAAACTACAGCTCGATGTGCCTAGGTGTCTTTTTAATTTTGCACATGCACTATCAACCCTGTTCGTAGTGACATTCCCAAAGTGCATAAGCCGATCCGTCTAAGCAGCCACAAGTTGCTCCTTATGCTTAATCAACCACGACTTTTTCACATAATCAACAGCATGTGGATACCCGCATAAATTCCGTTCCAATGCACTTAGAAGATGCATGTAGTCATTTTCAGTGGGAGAGACTACTAACATGTTTCAACATGAAATAAATACATCCCATCTGTCGTTGGTTTCAAAAAACTTCTTACAATTTGCCAAGATGTTCCTAGAAATATGCCACTTGCATAATAAGTCTGCTGCATTCGGAAAAACAACATTGATTGCTTCATCAGTGCTAACTCTCTGTCTGTGACAATCACACGGGGCAAAATTCATCCATCCATTAATTCCTTAAGCCTCTCCAAATTAAGCCCGGCTATAATTATCCTCCCTCTATGATTCAAGGTACACAATAGCAACGGAGAACGTTAGTTGAGTAGATGTGACACCGACAATATCAAATAAGGAAAGTCGATATCTATTAGTCTTATACGTGGAATTCATTAGCAAAACTCCTGGAAATGCACGTAATAACTCAACAAATGATAGATGTGCCCATAATAGGTCCATGATAACATTTGTTGCGTCGTTGCTAGTGTGATACTCAATGTAGTTCTCCTCCTCCAAATGCATCATGAGTTGCTGCATCTGTGATCGACTGGCCATCTCTGTCACCCTAAACTTCTGACGAGCACTGTAGATACTCTTCTTCGTAGTGGTGTTGTACACATCCATTTCCTACAATATTCGAAAGATATTCCTCGGCTTCACCAAACTCTTAGAATATCAATCAAAACATTGATTTCTTCCTCAGAAAGCCTCCCAGCAGACGAGTGCCCCTCGAGATGCTGTGCGTTTGGGTGATTGTGCACCTCACAAACCACTGTTACCATCCAATCATCGTCAGTTGCCAACTTTCGGCCCTTCAAAGCAGAAGAGCAACTACACTTCTTCATTCCCGTTGCCTTATTAGGATTTTTCTTTTCGAAGACCTTTGTTAGACCCCTGTAACTATCACTTCTCTCACAAGGAAGAAACTATTCTCGGCTTCCTACCATCTCCACCAGAATCTGAAGTTTTGATTACAATGACCAAGCTATGTTTTTTTCCAACACCCCTTATCCATTGGATTAGGCCCTCTCGGCTTCTGAATATAGTGTCAATGGTGAAGACATTAGTATAATCCAAAAAACACTCACTGGCACCGATTGAATCAATCTCCCGAAAATATAATTATAAATTCTTAATTTATCATTGCACGAGCCTTTACAACCGTGTAATATTATATTGCATGGCCTATATAGGCCGTTCTTAATATATATGCTTGGTTTCCTGTGGCCGTTCAATAATACTTTATCCAGCATTATTTTGCTGTGCAATAATACTTTGTTCGGTATTATAGCGTTGTGCAATATATTTATGAACGGTCTTTACTGGCTGAACATATCTTTAACAACACGATTCCGGAATCCCGAGCAGGACGCGAGGAAAAAAAACGAGCGGGAAACAAAGTCAAAACATATACCTCCTCTTGGTAGATCGTCAACTGCTTGTCCATGTTGAAAATGCCTACTTTTAATACACAATGTGGTGCAGGGAGATGAATACTTCCAAGATCGTTAAAGAAATGGAGGAGACTTGAGGATACTTCCAAGAGTTGAAGAAGATGATGAGGAAGGAGATGAACATCAATGAGGTGGAAGGAGTGCAGAGGAGCAGTGACAAAACAATAGATAAAAGGGAGAATGAAGAAGAAGAAGAGGAGGAGGAGATGAGAGTAGAGAAACCGGAAAGCTCCACTGCAAAAGAACCAAAAGAAGAGGAGAGGAGACTGATGGTGAAGGGCAATTTCATCCTTTCACTTGAGGGCACTTTAGTAATTAATATATATTTTAATTGTGGGCGTGTTCAGGAAAACCCATGATGCGTTCAAAATCACCCATTTTCATTTCTTGTGAGATTGGGTGGGAGTAGATTTGTATTAATTGCATTACACTACAAGAAAGTTGGCTTTTAGTGGTGACTTTTTTAGCTACGGTCTAATTTTCGCCACTAAAAACCCACCTTTAGTGGAAAAAATTTGATGTCGCCACTGAAGGTATTTTAATACCCACATTTAGTGGCAACTTATATATCGTAGCTAAATTTCGCCACTAATTCCTGCGCGGGAAGTTTTGGCGCCATGGGATTTTGGAGGGAAAGAGATTTAGCGGCAAGTTTTAATTTATTGCCACTAATAGTGTACGGTTTTAGTGACAACTTGTTATGATCGCCACTAATGTCTTAGATTCTTACATTTAGCCGCGGTATATTTTTTGCCACTGTATATTCTATTTTTTGTGGCTACTTTATATTGCCACTAAAGATATCTCACAAGAAAGTTGACTTTTAATGGCAACTTTTTTTGCCATAATTTAATTTTCACCACTAAAGACTCACCTTTAGTGGCGGAATTTGATGTCGACACTAAACGTATAATGGTGGTCACATTTAGTGACAACTTAAATGTCGTAGCTAAAGGTTATTTTGCAGGGGAAGGAGATTTAGTGGCAAGTTTTATTTTTTGCCACTAATGGTCTAGAATTTTAGTGGCAACTTTTTATTTTTGTGGCTAATTGCTTAGTTGTCTTACATTTATCCACAACATGTTTTTCGCCACTATATGGGCCGCCTTTTGCGGCAACTTTCTATTGCCGCTAAATATATATATATATATATATACGAAAGTTGGCTTTTAGTGAGGAAATTTTTTGCTGCAATTTTATTTTTGCCACAAAAGAATCACTTTAGTGGGGAAAATATGATGTCAACACAAAAAGGCATTGTAGTAAACACATTTAGTGGAAACTTATATGTCGTGGCTAAAGGTGATTTTGGAGGGGAAAAAGGATTAGTATCGAGTTTTAATCTTTCACCACTAATGTGGTCTAGGAGTTTATAATTAGCGTGAAACTTTTTTTCCATAGCTAATTTCCTAGGTGTCCTACTTTTAGCTATACTTTTTTATGGGGTATCGTCAAATTTTACTTTGAATGTGGTAGGTCCCACTATACGACTAATCACACACTATCAGAGATGCTGACAATGTCTTCTGGCAGAATCAATGCAACCATAATTTTTGGCAAAAAAAACTCATACTTTTTTGTTCCAAAAGTATAGATCTATTTTAAACTAACACATTATCAATGCATTTGAACACTAATGTGAAAAAATGTAATTGATTTCAAGAAAAGCCCCAAATTTTGGAAATAAAAAAAATTTAGATCTACACTTTAAAATACTAGATCTAGGGAAAAATAAGTGAGTAACATCGAATTTAACTCAATATAAAGCCTTTTGATTCATGAATTAGCGTATTACACAATCTTTACTACTATATCATTCCAAATATAATTAAATAGGTTTAATATCATATCCAGCAGCTTATGATAATAATAGACATCCAAGCACAAAAAAAGAAAGACAATTAGCAAAAGAGTCCTAGCTATCGTAGTCAAGTAGGATCCTTTTGTCTTCTTGATTGCCACTTCTCTAAAACATGAGCTTCGCAGAGGGGGTCCGAGGGTATCCCCCGGCAGGGGTCGAGCTGACCGGTCAGCTCGCGGGGGTCCAGGGGGCAGTGCCCCCGGCGGGAGATCGGGGGCAGCGCCCCCGAAAAAAAAAAAGGATATCGGCATTTGACTACAAGAACACTTGGACTTTTTCTTAATAATTTGTTGATATTTTTATAAATAATCAATATGACATTGGACCCAACTCTTATAGAGATAAAATCTATTTGAGGGCATATTAGGGAGGCATTTGTTATGAGTGATTTAGCTTTTTCTATAACTAGGTTATATTACAGGAGTATAAAAAAAATTTCTATTCCGAGGAATTACAAGTGACAAATTCAACGGGCCCAACTTTAGTTTGATTAAAAATTTTTGAGAGCCAACATCAAGAGGAGGCATTATTTTTAATGGCTTGTATTTTTCATAAGTAGGCACACATTGAGTAAATTATTTTAATCTCTTAATAAAATAAATTCGGTCCACTTAGAAAAGGGTGGATTCTAATTAGGGACTAAAGTTTGGCGCCCTAATCATTCTCTCCCGCCCTAATCATTCTCTCCCGCCATCTCTTTTCTACCAAAAAACGAAACTAGAAAACCTCTCTAGCCTGGTCTCTCTCTCTTTCCCTAAGTCAGAAAAGGGGAAATTCCTACACTATTGCTCTGATCAAGAGATCCGGTCCCTGGCTACCATCATCAGTATCTGCAATCTCTCTCTCGGTAACCCTCTCTCTCTATCTCTATCTCTCTTCTTGTTTTCGTTAAGAAAGGGGGTTTTCGATGAGATAATGTTTTTGCTTATGATGGATACATTAGAATGGAGTTTTGCATATGATGTTCACATGTCATCTCCTTGCTCTGGTTTTGTTGTCTTAGTATTTTTTTTAGAGAGATTCGCTGCTTGAATAGGTCTTCTCTTTGCCAGAGCTTGAGAAGCAAGAGATGGATGGGGCTCTGGGAGATCTCCATTAATGGGTGGTATTGGGTTAGAGAAACATTTTGGGTATGGATTGGTTTTACTGTTGGTGCTCTTTGTCGATCGAGATTTCGACGACATGGGTATCTCTATATTATGAATGAGAACTAAAACAAGAAAACTTGCAGATATGGAAAAATCTTTGTTTGATGTGTGTGTATTTTTTGTGGAGAACTTCTGATGGATTCTGAAATTGGGTGGGTGTGCTTTGTGTGTTGTGAGAGAATTTGTGATGGATCTCGTTTTTCTTTGTGTGAAGAGAGATGTGAAGAAACCAGATGCAGGAGAGAAACGTGTGATTTAGTTCCAAGTTATGTTCAATTCTTATTGTCTTTTATTTAGTAAAGTTATATTTCAAAAGGATGATATGAACTGCTTATCACAATGTGAACTCAAGTTCTCTTGATTCATATGATGGATAACAGAATCTAAAAAATACTCAATTATCAAAAGAACATATAGATAGCTCTGGATCTTTTGTTCATCGTTGCAAACAATACCCATATTTAAATGATGGTGATAATGATGAGAATGAATATCTTTCTTTGTAGCTTGATGAAGGTACTTCAAGAACACATGCACCCACCCACAATACACATGTTATTAACCAGTATGAATATTACTGTCTACCACAAAAAATATATCATGAATATTACATATAGGATAACATCACCCAGATTACTTGGGCTTTGGATTACCATGTTGAATTTGAGTTTGGGCCTTGGACTAGCAACTGAAGCCTCCTCATATGAGCTTGGGCAAACCTACATGTCAATTCTAGCTAGGCGTTGGGTTTGGGGAACTAGATTGAGATGTTTCAGTGGAATTCGGAAAAAATGGACCAAGGCATAAGGCATAAGTTCCTTCAATTTTTTTTTTTTTTTTTTTTTTTTTTATGTTTAGGTGAAGGATTTGAGCTTGAACAAGAAAGTTAGTTCAAGGGCATAGTTTTGTTGATTTGGAGTTGAATTAACTTATTCTTCCTATCTTTATATTTATATTGGAAAAAATTACACTTTTGGTGCAATGTGTAATGAGTGCATACTATTGTGGGCTTGAGTTATGGGAAGCAGTAACTCTGGGCATGACATAAAGAATTTGACTTTCTTGCTTTTCTTTTGGTTTTTTGGAGTTGAATATCTACTATGTTGTTCATTGTTGATACTTTTTAGTGCAGAGACAAAAAGGGGATGGATGTAGAGTACATTCTCACCTTAATGTTTCCTTCTTCTTCTTTTCTGATGTGGGGTTTGGCAATTGAATGATGGTCGGCTCGCCCTTTTGTCATTCATTTGCAGTTTAATGCAACTTAGTGAAAGTTTCTCAAATCCCCAAATACTTAGCTCCCATAAATTTTGGGGATGGTCTGGTAGCCAAATGTGAAGGCACAAAGACTAAGCTTTAAGAGTTAAGAGTTAGAGGAAGGACTGATTGACAGTTTCGTTTTCCAACACAACTCCCCCAAAACATGGATACATGTTAGAATTGATTATTTAGGTTCCACAATTGACACTTTATAATATAAGCCATTTTTTCCTCCTTTGTTGTGGTGGTGGTGGTACATAAATCTAGTGTTGGATTAGTAAATCTCATATGGTGAGATGTCCATGAGCAAGCTATTTACAGGTTCTTCTTTTAGCATCATCACATCACACATCCACCAGAGTGATGATACTGGTTTTTTTTTTTTTAGGTCTGAGGACTTAGTACACTCTGGTGGTCTGAACCTATAATCCGATATGATTGTAATTCGTTTATAACAACATTTTTCCCTCATTTTTTTTATTCAAGGTACCTGAGATTTTTATTGTTGTGTACATTTTTGTGGCTCTATCCATTGTCACCCCATACAAAAATCTTGGGTCAGCTACTGGTGTATGATTACCATTGTTCAATGCAAGTCCATTGTCTTGTTACCTTAAATGAGAGTATAAAAAGAAAAATTCTGATGCCTGATTAACTTGTTAACCTCTGCTTCATCTATCATGTGACAATCTCCCTTTTTACACTATTGGAACACCCATTGTTTTTTGAACCACCTATAAATCCTGCCCACTGTTATCATATGATCCATATGCATTTGGATCTATCCATCTGAATTATCCTTATTCTTAAATTGGAGAGATAATGATACCTGAAATCTCATTTCCCATTCCAACCTCATGTAGTTTCTATCACACACTATAAGTGGATGGCATGCATTGCGATCCTCATACACTCTTTTCCAAATATTTCTGATGTTGTCTGCCAAAACATACTCTGACTTTTGTCTCCTCCAAGAGTGGCACCAAAACCTTGTTTTGAACCATTTTCATGATTGCAATTCTTTTGTCCTTTTGCTCTAGCCTCCTCATGTTCCAAGACGTTACTAAAGCTGTTTTGATCCATCAGTGCCCCTCTTCAACTTTTTTTCTTAATAAAAAAAATCAGTCTGCCCTTTTCCCTTTAGCATTCTTACTATCATGGTTGAGGCTGCACACTAGGTGCTCTATTTTAAACTTGTCCCCTTTAAACACGTAACAGTATTATGTTAGTTTTTGTTTTCTCTTCCATACGTGTCCTTGGACTTGCCACCTTTGCAGGTGGGCTCATAATCCCCCAGAGATAAGCTCTTCCTCTGTCATCTATACTGCTTCAGCTTACTGTAATGCAGATTGATTTCTTAAACTGCAGCATTAAGATCCATAGAGCACCACTTGGGTTTAGAAAAGCTCTATGTTCTTGGCACCAATTGTAGTAATTATGTGCTCTCATAATGATCTCTTGATAGCATTACTTGTTCATTTGTGGGGTATAAATGAAATGTACTTAGGTAAAATCATCCATAATTATATATCTCAATTGCTTGTTTAGAGTGTTGCATTCATGAATATATAGCTCTTGCTGAACCAGGCAGCATATCAAAACTACTTTACTAAAAATTTGGTCTTTAATTCTTAGTGGACAATGGAACTCGAGAGGGACTAGAGAAGTTTTTGAAGTCTGCGAGCAGTGATCCTGAAACAGTTTTGCATTATGAATTCATGCAAGATTACAAGGTTATAATAATCACCAGATCTTTAATTCTGTATGCAGTACTCACTTTATGGAACCTTTCAAACTCTTTTAGTGGTTGAATCATAGGAAAATATCTGTGGATTGGTAATTTGTGGATATGTTGCTCTTCATCACAAATTGACTTGTCTCTTTCACTGGAACATTAATCTCTTAATGGTTTGAGATACTCAAATCTTATTTTTACATGCTAATATATCAAGTTTGTTAAAGGAGTAACATTAATCTCTTAAAGGTTTGAGATACTCAATCATCTTTTTCTTATTTTGACATGATAATATATCATGTTTGTTAAATGCGTCATAGCTCTTGGTTTGGGGTCTCTGGGATTCCTGAAGTGTCTATTTTATGGTTTGATGATATGATTTTGTGATCAGTTGTCTCAGGCTTCCTTTTGTTGGGCTCAATACGTTAGGTAGAAGATGAGGATTGAGGCAAAGAGCAATGCACAATTATATTGTCATTCATTTTTGTAGGATAGCTTCCTTTGAAAATCTGAAGTTCAGTGGGAATCCATTTGGAGTGAGAATTTGGTTCTTTAGAAATCCACAGAGGTTCCCGCAGCAAACTGACCAAGAGGTTATGGTGCTATTAGTGACACTCAAGTTGGAACATGGGGTGCTTAAATAGAAGAGCCATAACTAGGTTGGGTTGGACCCAACCCTAAAAATACCATGTCCAGGTCAAAGTCTAGACTCAACAACAGGTAAAGTCCAGGTATAGGGTGTGAGGCCTGACATTCCTGAATGCTGGTGAACCGATGCTTAGTATTATAATGATAGATACTATATTATGCATTGTCTTTCAAAAATTAATAAATCTACCATTCTATTTTATAATTTTTAAATGTGATGTAGGTTATAACTCGTGGACCCCATGAATCATATTCAGTTTTAAGTTCATGCATGGCTTGATCCAAACCGGAAACATTTAGAGCCTTACATGGCCTGGGTTATAGACTTGTTAGTATTAGTGATTTTTGCTTAGTTGTCATCCATTCAAGACCCTATTTTCAGAAGACTTTCCAATTGACTACTAAAGAGTTGTGCTCCATTATGCGTTTGGACTTTGGAGCACATATGGTTTGCATGCATGGAGGAACAAAACACTCTATGATGTTTATCTTTAGCTCATAACTCAGATGATGGGGCAAAAGATATAACCTCAACCACCTACACATGCACAACACACACGCATGCATGTAGCTCTATTTTTAGCTAGACACTACTTGAGAATACCTTTAGCTAGGTACTACTTCATAAAATCACACTTTTCTTTGATTATTCAATAATGTGACACTCATCATTATCGTTGGTAGTTAAGTTTTTCTTCATTTATACAGCATGTTGATTTCTAATGTTAAGTCTCTTTGATTATGAAATAAGGTGATATTCATCAGGATGTTCATAGTTTTTTATATTTCATTTAGATTGTTTTCCTTTAATAGGTGCGTCTGAAGCATTTGGATGGCCATATTGAAGAGGTACATTGGCACTCTAGGTCGTCTTTTATTTATGTAGACTTACATTCTATGACTTGCATATTCTTCATTCAACAAAACTTTTGTTTAAATCAGGTTCCTTATTTCTGCCTTCCAGCTAATGAGTTAGTTGATGTTATTGCGCCATCTTGCTATAGGTAATCACCTTTCTGAAAGAAAAAAATCTTGTGATAGGTGATTCTTATCCTTTAACTTATTTTAGATTTGTTTGGTCTTGTATTGTTCTCAGTTTCTTTCCTGCAAAACATGTCATTCATCTAAAGGCAGATTTTACAGTATAAAATATAAGTTAAAATCTCAGATTTTGATATATATATTAAATTATATGCTGTGCCTTTTGTGGTTTCTCAGCCTTTATTATGTCATTCTGCTGATGGCATTTTGCACCCATTAATGTGTATTTGAGTGGTTACTGTTTTCTGAATCTAATATGCAGGGATGCTATTGTGACTTGGATTAAGTTTTGGTATCCTTATAATTGACAATTTAACCTCCTTTGGTCAGTAAAATGATTGCAATTTACAGGATAGGTGATTTATATCAGCCGTTATTAGGTGTTCACCAAACTGTGGGGCCCACTGTTGGTCCATCTCATTGGACCAAAATAGGGACCCCCTCTCTTAAACTACATAGGTCCCATCGGTTTTACACCCATCCGAATGGACTGGGCCCACAAATCGACTGTGCATCTATCCTCTGTTGGATTATTTCAAACTCAAGGAGCTACAAAATAATTAAATAGATGTTTTGAAATAGAATCATTTGATGATTCCAGTTATCTAAGAACACCATTTGGATATATAGGAGTGCTAGAATGTTTAATCTCATGCCACTTATCTGCCTATAGTATCTTCAGTCTATCTTTTCTTATTGTATATGCCTCCTTTTTCAGCTATCTCCATATTGTTTTGTTGTCTACGGTACCCATGGGTGCAGTTTTTTATTTATACTTCAAATTGTGTTAGGTATATTGACATGGATAAAAGTTGGATGAAGATTGAGGATAGACGACACCCTAAGTACATAAATGGAGTTAAACAGTTCTTGGAGTTTGCATATGCACATAAAGAGCCAGGGAAAAAGATTCGGTGTCCGTGTGTCAAATGCAACAATGTCTATTTTCGTACCCGGGAAGATGTGGAAGCGGATCTATATTATCATGGTATAGTTAAGTGTTACATTCCATGGGTATTGCATGGGGAGGAGTTTGAGTCAAGCACTGAAGAAGATGATGATGATGAGCCCAACATAGAAGATGAAGATGATCATGATCATGATGACATGCAAGAATTGATACATGATCATTACACAGCATCAACTATAAATGAATGGGCAGGGGAGGATTCTAGTAGCAATGGAAATGTGGTGCCCGACTGGAAAGCAGATAAATTCATGAGACTGTTGAAGGATGCCGAACGGAAACTATATCCGGGGTGCGAGAAGTTCTCTAAGTTGTCGTTCACTGTGAAGCTGTTGCACCTAAAAATACTTAATCATTGGAGCAGCAAATCCTTCACAATGTTGCTTGGGTTGTTAAAGGAGGCACTTCCTGATGGTGAGACGCTCCCCAGCTCATTTTACGAGGCTAAAAATATAATTCGTGACCTAGGACTTGACTATGTGAGGATTCATGCTTGCAAAAATGATTGTGTACTATTTTGGAAGGAGCATGAGCGTAGAGAAGAGTGTCCAGAATGCAAAGAGCCTAGATATAAATTTACTAATGGCAAACAGAAGAAGATTCCTCAAAAAATCTTGCGCTACTTCCCGCTAAAATCGAGATTACAAAGGTTATTTATCTCAAATAAGACAGCATTAGATATGAGGTGGCACAAAGAGAAGCGTGTCAATGATGGGGTGTTAAGGCATCCAGCAGATGCTGAAGCCTGGAAAGAATTTGACAAAATGCATAACTCATTTGCCCAAGACCCTCGTAGTGTTAGGCTTGGCCTAGCAAGTGATGGATTCAATCCCTTTTCAAACATGAGCACTTCTCATAGTACATGGCCGGTTATTCTTGTGCCATACAACCTACCACCGTGGAAATGTATGAAAATTCCATTTTTTATTATGTCGCTGCTTATTCCTGGACCCAAGTCTCCAGGAAATGACATTGATGTATATTTGCGACCGTTGGTAGATGAGCTGAAAGAGTTATGGGAAGATGGCATCCAAACTTATGATGCCTACACAGGTACCAATTTTCAGTTGCATGCAGTGATGATATGGACCATCAATGATTTTCCTGCATACGGAAACTTATCAGGATGGAGCACTAAAGGGTTTTTGGCTTGTCCTACTTGCAATAAGGAGACATCACATATGTGGTTGAAGAATGGAAAAAAAACTTGTTACATGAGTCATCGTCGCTTCCTACCGACAGATCATATATGACGACATAGAAAGAGCTCTTTTGATGGAAAAAACGAACTTCGGGAGACGCCAAAGTCATTGTCTGGGGATGATGTGCTTGAGCAGTTGAGTCATGTTGAACTAGTGAAATTTGGGAAGACACAACCGAAGAAAAGGAAGCATGCCGAGGATTTTAATTGGTCGAAACATAGTATTTTCTTTGAATTGCCTTATTGGAGAACCCTTAAACTGCGCCATAATTTGGATGTCATGCACATAGAGAAAAATGTATGTGATAGTATTCTGGGGACATTGATGAACATCGAAGGTAAAACAAAGGACCATGCCAATGCTCGTTTAGATTTGCAAGCGATGGGTATAAGGCATCAATTACACATGAAACATGATAGTAATTCCTATAAAATGCCCCCTGCATGCTACACAATGTCCCTTGCCGAGAAAAAGAATTTCTGTGAATTATTGGCTTCGGTGAAGTTCCCCGATGGCTATGCTTCAAACATATCTCGACGTGTAAACATCAAAGAATGTCGAATTGTAGGCATGAAAAGTCATGATTGCCACATATTTTTACAACGATTACTTCCACTTGCACTACGTGGATCCTTAAGCGATGATGTGTGTGAGGCACTAATTGAGTTTAGCCATTTCTTTAAGGAGTTGTGTTCTAGGACATTGACAAAAGATGTCTTGGAACGTCTTGAAAGTCAGATTGTTATAATACTTTGTAAGCTGGAAAGGATATTCCCACCGTCATTCTTTGATATTATGGTACACTTGCCCATTCATCTCGCGCGAGAGGTGATTCTTGGCGGACCAGTACAATATCGATGGATGTATCCGATTGAAAGGTAGTGCATTTTATTATTCTTAGTGTTAATTATGCACTTATCATGTTTATATCATATTGCTCCTTTGTTTATCATCCTGAATTTATATTTCATTAGGTACTTATATACACTGAAGCGTTATGTGAGCAATAAAGCTTTTCCAGAAGGGTCAATAGCAGAAGGTTACATTGCCGCAGAATGCCTTACGTTTTGCTCAATGTACTTGCATGGGGTTGAGACCAAGTTCAATAGAGTAGAAAGAAATTATGATGGAAGTAACAAACAAATGCATCAAGGTTTATCCCTTTTTTCAAAGGATCGTCGTCCACTAGGGAAAGGAGAATATGGATATATTGATGACAGAGCTTGGGAGCAAGCTCGTATTTACGTATTGAAAAACTGTGATGAAGTTCTGCCGTTTCTTATGTAGGACACTTATTCCAGAGTATTTGATATATATTTAGTATTTCCCAATTGTCCATTTTTATCTCTCTTTTAATGTAATTCCTTGGGGCTATAATTGTATGTCTTTTTGTATAGTGAACACAAGGAACAGTTGGAGAGAGAGAGTCTAAGGAATGTAGTAAAGAGGCACGAAGAGAAGTTTCCTAAATGGTTTGAAGAACATGTAAGTGTCATGCAACATAAATATTTTTACATCACACATTACTTCTATCATATTATATTTATCTCACTCACAAGTATGGACAGGTTACACAATTGTATAATCAAGGGAACGCACGTGTCAATAAGCAACTTCTAGACTTAGCACGAGGTCCTGACAGAAGAGTGACACGATACAAGGGTTTTATCATTAATGGCCTATGATTTCACACAAAAGATCGTGAGATATTTCGAAAAAGTCAGAATAGCGGCGTGATTGTAAAGGGAGATGACGAATCAGGAAATCAGGATTACTATGGTGTCCTGACAGACATTATTCAATTGGATTATTTTGGGGACAATAATGTTTTTTTGTTCAAGTGCGATTGGTGGGATGTCAGCAAAGATGGAGAGGAATCTAAACAGATAAACACAACTATACCAGTGTCAATTTAGCAAGGAAATGGAATACCAATGAGCCATTTGTGCTAGCATCTCAGGCAGAACAAGTTTTTTATGTAAAAGACTCCAAATTAGGCAATAATTGGCATGTTGTGGTGAAGACACAACCTCGAGACTTGTACGATGTGTCGGAAGATGAAGATGAAGAGTCGATTGGTGATGAAGAGCCATATCAACAGAATGAGTCATATAGTTTAGCTGACGCATTGAGAGTTAATGACGACGACTTCATGGTGTGGCAAAGAGATGATATTCCTCCAATTCTTATTGATGCAAATCTTGTAATGAATGAGGAAAGGGAAGATGAGGATGTTAACACTTTCATTATGAAGAAAGTGAGGAGGACGGTGCCTCCATTAATGATGATACTGAGGAAGATGAAATGAATAGTGATGATGATAGTGAGACCAATGACTTAATGTAATTTATATGATATGTTCCTTATCATTTTTGATGAACTAATACATTAAAGGAATCTTATATCTCTTTCTCATACATTAATCATTCTTTGATGTGATACATGTGCTTGATGTGTATACATATGCTTAATGAGTAATCAATTTAATGTAAAGTGTTGCAGGATAGAACACAAATATGGCCAATAGAGGCCGAGGTGGAGGTAGACGAGGAGGAGCTCGGGTAGGCCAGCCCTCACAGATCAGGCAGCCTACATTAGAGGCGGGACCCTCAGACCCCGCATTTGCTCAAGATGAGGTTGCCATCAGCAACGCCGGTATGTTAACTATTAATTTAAATTGTGCATGTGCTTTTTTATAGTTTATGCATTATATATATAAACTCATGTTGACGGATGCTAACATGTTTAATTGAATTTCTGAGTGAACAGGGTCATGCATGTCCGGGAAGAAAGGACGAGGGAAGACCAGGAACTCTACACTCATAAAGAGGAGGCGCGAGGGGGAAAAGCTAGTGGTGAACATTCCACCAAATTGATGCGAGCTGTAGGTAATAATGCCCAAGTATTAATTACCGAATTGGGCATTATTGTCAGACAAATGGCCCCACTCCGTTTTTCCAAATGGAAGTCAATTCCGGATGATGACAAGCTGAAAATGTGGCATGCTGCAAAAGTAAGTCATTTAAATTAAAAAGCTTATGTGTTAGGATGAAAAACTCTAGTTACATTCGATGTACTACCTTGCATCTATGTTTACTTCCTCTTAAAATACCGTGCAGCAAAAATTTACTCTCAAGGAGCATTCCCATATCCAGGAAGCTGTATATCAGCAGCTAAATCGCCAATATCGAGACTATCGGCATAGGCTGCATAAAGATCATTATTGCAAGTACGACACAGATGAAATGAGACTCGAGTATCCCCCCTCAAGTGTGAGCAGCGATGATTGGATTGATCTTGTAAGGTATTTTGGATCCGAAGAATTCACGGTATGGATGTTAATTAAGTTATATTGTCTACCCTTTCAATCTATCATTTATACATGTATTGCTTATAATTTATGGTTCCTGAATGCAGAAAATTAGCAATAGAAACAAGGAGAACAGGAAAAAGCATACTATTGGCCATATTGCCGGGACAAAGGCTTTTGCTCGGATCAGCTATGATAGTGTAAACTTCACTCATAGTGTTTAGAACAATTTATTTATTAAATAAATATTATATGTGTTAACTTGTGTAATGACAGCGTGATCTTGAGACGGGGAACAAGCCTTCCCGGACTAAGTTGTGGTTCACTACCCGATTTAGCAAGAAAAAAGGCACTTGGGTGGATTCGAGTTCCCAGGAAGTCTATGTAACTTATTGTTCCATTCTTTATTTACATTTCAATTTTTTATATTATATATATCACTAAATTGATTGATAATAAAAATTGGTTGTTGAATGTAGGACAAGCTTAAGAATCTAGAGTCTCAACCGTTGGAGGAGGGCATTCCTCCCATGACTGAGGATGATAGGTTTGAGACAGTGCTTGGACCAGAGCGATCTGCATATATACGTGGTCGTGGGGCTGGTCCAAAGCCCACGACATGTACAGCTGGGCAGCGGATCCGTGCGCAACTAGAAAGGGAGAATGAGGAGTTCAGGAGGCGAGCTGAGGAGGATAGAAGGCTCTTCGAGGAGATGGAAAAGGAGAAAAGAGAGATGGCTTTACGACTAGAGTCCCTAGAGTCCCAAGTAGCTTCGCAGCAAGCACAGATGCATGAGGTGCAAGCTTCAGTAAAGTCTCAATTCATCACCCTCTTCCAGCAGTTCAAAGATAGAGGGCAAATTCCGATGTGATTCATAACTAGTCAAAAGCCTAAGATCATATTGTTTATATTTTATTTCAGGTTTTATTTGATTATGATGATGTAGACTTAACTTTTGCTAGTTAAATACGTAGGAATTTAATGATTTTGAATTTGAAGTTATGTTGCAATACCTGATGGTGATTGAAAATTTTACTACTTTCATCTTGTATAAGCAGGTTCGTGAAAAGCAGATAAATGGAAAGAAAATAAATTTAATAAATTAAAATTATTTTTTATTTATTTTTAATTCTAAACTTTTAGTCGTGGCAACAAGTAGCTAGTATAAGTATGAGATAAGTTGCCACTAAAACATGAACTTTTAGCTGCGATTGTAAGTCGCCACTGAATGCACCTTTAAAACTGCTATAACTAATACTTTTAGTGTCAATTTTGTGCTTGCGGCTAAAAGTTTATTTTTTTGCAGCAACAATAAGTCGCAGTTAAAAGTTAAATATTTAGCGGCAACTTGTAGTCGCAGCTAAAAGTTAAATAGTTAGCGGCGACTTGTAGTCGCAGCTAAAAGTTAAACATTTAGCCGCGACTACAAGTCGCCGCTAAAACTCCGCTTTCATGTGCTTATGATATTTTTTTTAGCTACGACTTTATAATTTTAGTGGCAATTATTTTTTCAATTAGCTGCGGTAAATCTTGTCACTAAATATTAGACTTTTAGTGACAGTTTTAGTGTTGCGGCTAAAACTTTAACATATAGCTGCGACATTTGGAAATTGCGGCAAAAACAATTAGTGATAGCACTATTAGTGACAGCTTAGCCGCGAGAAAAATATTGCCACTAAAACTTTTAGTGGCGACTTTGAGACCTTTAGCCGCGAAAAATTTCGCGGCAAAATGCCAACTTTCTTGTAGTGAATTAGTATGTTAGTTGAAGCATTAGACTTAGACAACAGTTGACCAGACCATGAGCATCATATTTCAATCTCTTATCTTTAACTTCATCTAGACTTTTCTATTTCTTGTTCCTTCGTTTGTATAGAACAAACTTTCCATTCATTTAATCAGGTCCTAAAACAAATAGACAAGATGTTAGCTGAATTGGACCCATATGCATGTCAGATCACCATATTGAACTCAATTAGCCACCCCATGCAACTTCTAGAAGCCAAATTGCATAATATTGCTGGTCAATGGTCATCGAGTCAACTGTTTGAAATGTTGTTATTTTAATTATTCTATTGTAGCTGATATAATTACTATTAAGCATAAATTTTGGAGAGACAAGCCACATGAGTATGTAACATTGACTTAGATCAAACAAAAAAATGGTCAACAGGAGACAAATGCCGGTGGTCATCGTCACTATCCCAGCAGTCTCCCATGTGTTCCACAGCACTGGTGATATTTTGAAATTACCACAAAAATAATGTGGGATTGACTTAAAGAATTTTCCAAATATCGAAAATAAAAACAATACTGCAAAGAAAATCGAAAAAAATTTAGATTAAGAATTGGAAAAATAGAAAAAGAACTATAGAAGTAGTTTTAAATAGTAATTTATATTTATATGTTAGTTTGATTATATAAATATTAATTAACACAATTAACATATTATTGAGAACATAATTAATACATTCTTATGCAATATTAATCATGTCATCAATGATATGCTAGAGAACCAGGGGTTGGTCAATTGGTCAGCAACTTGTCGCTCACCCAGTTGCCCAAGGTTTTGTTGCCCATATTTCCATGTGTGTGGTGAACACTTTCGTTCTGTATGCTCTTTCCATACGTGTTTGGGCTCTCTCATAGCTCAATCTTGCAGTGGGACCAACTCGATTTAAAGTAAATATTGAGGACATCCCATAAATAAGGCAGATATTCATATTGACTGGCTCAAATTTTTATTAAGTGAGCACAAAACTATGGCTTCCACTCCTTCCACTCAGGGGAAGTGTGTGGAAACTCACTATAGACTCCTCCTCATGAGTCTGTGCATCCTTTTATTTAAATTTGTTGTCTCTCCAATAAATTTAAAAAAAATATTGAGCCTGGCTTATCAAGTAAGAATACAACGGAACATGCCTTGCCCATAATATGGGCAACCTTAGGCTAGGAGATCAACAAACACACACACAACACGAAGGGAAATTCTCAAAAACACCCCACTTTAAAAATTAAATGCCCCTGTTTCGCCTCTTTGTTTTTGGTCTTGGAGCCTCTGTTGAGTCAATCTAGTTTCTTCGCACATACTACCCCTGTGAATAGTCACAAGTCCAAGTTTGACACTCATCCAACTTCTCCTCACTATTGGATTGAAATCATAAGAAAATGATGCCTCTAAACCATTAAAGTTTAGGGACAGATTAAAGGATGATCTTACGGATTCAAGATTTTACATATAAGTAGGCCTCGTGTATATGGATCTTTCCATCCAATGGACTTTCATGATCACCATGCATCCCATTGGACATTTTTCTCCTAAAAAATGTCCGTCTCTCTCTCTCTCTCTCTCTCTCTCTCTCTCTCAATCCAAACACAGATTAAAGGGTTTCTCTCTCGAGGGTCCAGCCACCTTAGCTGATAACAAAAAGAAAAAAACAAAAGGAATGACTAGCCCTATTAATCATAAGTTCCACCAAAAATATAAAAAAAATTCTAAATCATAAGTTACACTTCCCAATTTATAGCTTTTTTTTTTTTTTTGCTTTGATTACTTTAATTTCTTTAAAATAATGACATTGAAGGCTAGGCGTGAATCGTCTTTAGAAAGGATGAGATGATCTGTGTACACCAAAGAAACAGATCAAGCAGGCCGTCCCAGGGTCAAGTACAAGCTCTATAACTGCAGCAACTTAAATGTGAATAGGGAATATAAATAACTGTAAATCAAAAAATGGGTCGCTATTGCAGCAATGTCAAAGTCATTTCTTCAGACTTTCAGTTCTTAAATTTAAAGATTCATGCGGGCATCGGCCTAGCATTTTCCTACTTTCACTTAAAACTACTGATGTTCTGCTCTGACTGTTGGAGTGAGTCATCTCCATCCTGCTTTTATTTATTTTGTTCACATCCAGTGTTTATATTGCATTTTTATATAAGCATATCATATCCATCCAATCCCAACCAACCCCTTATTTAATCTTCATTTTTTATTGCTCCCCTAACAACAAAAATAGGCAGGTGCTTGCAGTTGAAGGATGTATTAAACAATATGTTAGCAAATAAAAAATGCGTTGTCAAAGACACCTACAATAAAACAAAATAAATGTCTTGGACCCCATGGCTTGGAACTGCCCATGATGGATGCCCATCTCAGACAAAAGTTTGTATATAATAAACAGGGAAGACCAGATACAGTTCTTGAGGAAATTCTGATAAAGGTCTTTTTGGAATGGGCCCTGTCACTGAAATTTATGTTTTTACATTGAATCTGCTAAACTCCCATTTGGGTCTTCCTGTTTTTGCCTTGTTGTTTTATATGTGGTGTTGTGGGGTTGTCAGGTTGGCCATCTTTGTCTACTGTCTCTGCCCTCGGAGTCTGCAGTTGGGTGAAATGGGTGAGGTGTATGCTGTTTAGACATGATTGTTGGGTTGAAACTTTCCATCTCAGAATCTATTTATTTGTTGCCTCTCTAAAGGATTGTAATTGTGATTTTATTAAGTCACAAACCCTAAAAAATTTACCTGTCATGCCTACTTGCAGCAAAAACAAGCTCAACGTGCCTGGTACCCATGAAATATAGTAGTAGACCATTAATGGTCGTTAATTATATCATACTACCTATACCTCATTTGTAGATTTTTCGAAGGGGAATCTGGGTTGTGTCAGATTCAGCCCAGATCCATGATCAACATTTATTAGCTCTAATAATACCCAATTTTGATATGAATCAATGATAGTGAAAAGGGTATCCAATAATTTTCTATTTTTCACCACAACGGAAGATATCACCATAACTCTCAGCATAAATCAAGGATTTGGAAAGATGGGTGTATCAAACATTGCTGAGAAGAATTGTCTGCGGGTGGGCAAGTGATGGAGTTTCGGGCTTCCCAATACTTTTGCCCCACTGCAGTTACTGTCATGTTTGCTAGGGCTGTTGCTGGTTTTGCAACAAAAAGGTAGAATGATAAGATCCATCAGAGTTAGTGAGTTCAAAAAGGGAAGGATGAAAGACAGCACCCTAAGTAATAAAATATACCAAGAAGGTTTCTCCTGTTGATTCAAATCTCCTGAAAGAAATTGACGAGATTTCATTTCATCTTTCCACTTCAATCATTTTACAATATATTAAATGAAATTAAAAAAAAAATCATTCTTCAAGTTATTTTCTAAATTGGATGCATACTTTTTTTTTTATTCTTTTATCTGCATTTTAAAAAAGGAAGTAAAAGACTTAAATGATAAAATTTTGCAAATTTTGATTGCTTTCTTATGTATTCGTGTGTCTTTTAATCTAATTTATGCTTGGAATGCCTACCTTATATTTTTATTGAAAATAGTTAGAAAATACAAAATTATATATGTCCACCTTTTTAAGTTTCTTCTTGAGTGTTTTAGATGTAAATAAAACAATATCATAAAACTTGAGGCATGGAGAATATAGTTTTAAAAATGTTGGAGATGTCTATCCATGAATGATCTCCTATGTTCCCGGATCCTCAAAGCTAAATACTGTCCTAAGAAAAGCCTGTGGGAGGGCAAGTTTAGAAATGGGAATTCATGGTTTCATAGGGGTTTTACAGACTCTTTGGGATGCATTAATGATAAATTAGGATGGGTGATAGGAAATGGTGAAAGTATTTCAGTTTGGAAAAATAAGTGGATCCCATCTGATGGGAGTCATAGAAAGCCAAGCCATTGTCACCAATTTCCGAATCAGACCTTAATTAAAGGCAAAGACCTATGGGATGATAATGGAGAGTGGGATGAGAATCTAATTAGGAATACCTTTATTGATTCAAGAGATGTTGATAATATCTTAAAAATCTACATTCCAAGAGAGGAAAGAAACGATAGCTAGGTATGGCCTTTCACCGAAAATGGCACCCTCTCAACTAGATCTGCTTATAGGATTTTAACTAAAATGGGCAATGTTGTCCACAACTCTACCTCCAACTGGAAGTCCCTTTGGCGCATCCCTCTTCTGCAAAGGGTTTTATTGTTTGGATGGAATTGTCTCAAGAACGTGATTCAGGTGCGTAAGATCTTATTCAACAAATCTTTGTGCCATAATTTCATTTGCCCTATATGTGAAAATCATGACTCATTCAATCTCGTCATCATTAATCTTGGAGGGGTGGAATTAATTCCTTAAGAAATGTGAATCGACTTCTAATGAGATGATTGTTCAAATTAAAGCCTGGGACTTGGCCATGTGGTTGGCAGTGTTGAAAGCCAGAAATGAATTAATATTTAAAGTTGTTGAGATAAACCCCTTTAGAATAATAAAATATGCTAGTAGTTTGGTCGCTGAGTCGTAAATCCAAATTCAGTCAATAAACCCCTCGGGGAAATTATCGTTCCCAGATTTTAGCTCGAATAAGGCTGTGGCCTTGGTTTTTACATATGCCTCTTTTAGAAAATCTGATAAAAAATGTTGTTTCGGTTTTTCTATTTGACTTAATGGTAATATTTTTCGTGTAGGTTCAATAGAAGGTCCAAATGTCTCTTCCCCTAAAGAGGCTGAAACAAGAGTCATTCTCCCATCGCTTTTAAAGGTGAAGGAATGGGGCTTCAACAAGATTCTTGTGTTGTCGGATGCTCTTAAAGTTGTGCAAGCTATTAAAGGGATTTCTGATTGGTCCATCAATTCAATTCTATTTGATATCAAGGTTACTTCTTGTCCTTCTGATTTCATATGTTTTCTTCATATTCCTAGAGTGTTTAATTAGGTGGCCCATGAGTGTGCTAAGTTGGGTAATGTATTGAGTTCGGGGTCTTTGTCGTAGGAGATCATCTTTTTGTATGTTTGTTGCCGGGCCTTGTGTCTTGGCTAGCTGTCTTTTGTTTTCTTTTTTCATTTAATGAAGCTTCTCCTTTTACCCAAATTTTTTGTTTCATTTTAACTTTTGCCTCAACAAAGAGAAAATTTATATCGGTCATCGCTAAGACATTTATTTAATACAAATTATTCGACCAAGCGTTAAAACTATGGTCATGACTATTGTCATGAGTATATTTACACTATTAATCCAGAATCAGAACTCATAAAAGTGATGAGTCATGGTTGAGGGATGATAAATATTTCCATTTTTAAAAATAAAATGTCACAATGTATGATTTATTTGTTCCATACTAACAGCTTGTTTATTTGATTTAATTTGAACAAGTCATGTCAATTCAGCCCTGAGAAAAAGGGATCCAGCTTGGCCCGGCTCAATCTGATACGGGTCATAGCGTGGAAGATCAAGAGGTCTTGGAGATCCCTATTTGATTAGTGAAAGCGTTTCATCATCAAAGAAAGACGCAACTTCTCCATTAGAGCACAACCGAGCTCCAAAGGTATAATCTACTTCCTTGCATGTTGTAGATTTATTTGTAGCTTATATGTTGCTGGTTCTATCTTCTAGATAGATTGTATTTACTGATCATGATGGCAGAGATTGAGGACATGGATCTTGGATTGGGTTTTAATAGCCTTCTGGATAGTTGATCCCTGCATCAAGTGGGTCAAAAGTTTTGAAACCTATCCTAGAGGTCCACCCTATTTCCAACAATTGGTATCAGAGCCTTACCTCATCTCTTATCATGTTAGATCAGTAAGCTTGATCTAATCTTTACATGAGATGCGAAGAGGATAGATCAAGGGCTATGTACGGATCAGTTTTGATGGTTTTGCCTGGATAATTAGTAAATCCATGTTTGGATAGTCACATAAGGGTTTAACAATGATGGAATGATGGTAGGAAGCCATTGGAAGTCTTCAGAAGAGTTCTGGAGATGGTTGGACACGAAATAGAAAAACCCAACTTGCAGATTTCCGTCAGGCAGGTCGACCGAGCCCTCTGGTAGGTCGACCGAAGACACTCAGGCCGGTCGACCGAACCCTCTAGTAGGTCGACCGAACAGACTGACATATGAGATTGCAGTTTTTGTTTTTGTTTCAGGGGCGCTGCCCCCTGGGCCCCCGCAAGCTGACCGGGCAGCTCGACCTCCACCGGGGGACACCCCCGGACCCCCTCTGCGTAGGGGGCATGAATCATAGTAGTGGCAATATTTGGCATCCTGTCTTTCCATTATTGTTTGATAACCTGGCTTTGTGAGTTGCTTTGCTAGTATGAGATACTAACATGCAGGTTATCATATTCTCTCCATATGGCCCACAAGTCTTTTTACTTTCTTTTATGGTTGAATGTTTATTTTTGGCAAGTTGTAAAGGGCATCATGGTTTCCTTGTTTTCCCGATTTAGGGTAAGGCATGGTGAAATTCCCTATGAGTCTTTTATTTCATTAATAGATTATCATGTAAGTCTCATGTAGAGACATATGAATTTATGTAATTTCTAAATTTGTAAATTCTGGCGATGTCTGAGACGAAGAAGGAAAGTGAAGCTGGACTCCTAATCAAAGAGTTTGAAGATTACCAAAGGTGTTTTGGAGTTTCCCAAAGAGTTTGAGGAATTCCAAATTTTTGGAAAGTCTAGAAGTCCAAGAAGTATATTCCGCTTGGGCCATGTGGAGGAGAGGACTAGTTTCTAATTTTTAGTGTTTTCTATTTATAGTTGAATGCTTTATTTAGAATGTTTCCAAATCTGATCCAAACATAGCAAGTTACTAATATTGGTCAAATCAAATTAATTTTTGGAAAGAGTTCTAATTAGTGTTGCTGTCCCATGAGATGGACACATTGGTAATACTAATTTAAGAAACTGGACTTTCCTTAAAATAACTTGACTTGGAACCAATCTTAGATCACATCATGAGATGATTTGATGATTTATATATTTATATATGTGGGCCCTAATACCTTAAAAGGAAATCCTCAATTCAAAATATTAAGTGGGAGCGGGGCATTTAAATTGATAAATCCCCATGGTTTTCCACCATAGGTCCATTGTAAGGAAAGTATTAGCCTCGCGCCACCAAGAGTGTGGCCGTTCCTTCGGAGGGCTTTTACTTGTCTGGTTACTAGATATGGATCTCCTATGGATAGTGTCGGTGAGACGGGGTGGGGGCTTACTCTCCTAGGAGGAGCTGCTCACAACGGTTGTCATGCAATGCTAGTTGGTGGGTCACACTTAACTAAAATAATGATGTAGTATCCCCTAGGATTTGTCTCATGTATTTTAGAAACCAAAGCAAATCGGGAGTCATACATTATATGGTATGAGATACCTAGATGATAATGAATGATGGGGATCATGGATAGTTAGTCTTAATTCTAATTTTGACGAACTTTGATCCGCACCAATCCAAGGACATTCGCACTCCCCTTAGGAGGCATGCCCTAAGGGATTGGGATTCCGATGTATTCTAAATTCAGTGCTTATGAGGATTCCCATATGAATTTGGTAGAATACTAAACCCTAATGTCATTCATATTCTTTCATTGAATGTATGGTTATGTGCTTTAATTTATACATCATGAATTTGAATACTTTCAATCCACTTGCGACCATCCTCAACCAGAACAAGTTGATGGGATCCAATTATGTAGACTGGAAAAGGAACCTGGATATTATCTTGACAGCTTCAAAATGCAAATATGTCCTTATTATACCCTCCCTTCCTGACCCTGAGCCTGATGCACCACAGATTGTGAAAAACTTTTACACCAAGTGGACCACTGACAATGAGAAAGCCAGATGTTTTATTCAGGCATCCATGTCTACTGTTTTGCAAGAACAACATCAATCCTATAAGTCAGCATACGATATTATATCGAACTTAATGGAGATGTTTGCAGAACAGGTCAGGCCTGCTAGGTAGGCTGCTATAAAAGTGCTGATGGAGACAAAGATGGCTGAGGGAACCCCAGTACAAAAACATTTGTTACAAATGAAGTTGGCATTGAATGAGTTAGATGTACTGGGGACTACGTTTGATACAGAAACGCAGATCGACATGATCACTCAATCACTACCAGACTCATTCAAACATTTCGAGATCAATTATAGTAAATTGGAAATGACCATAGCTGAGCTGTCTCGCCAGCTGGTAGTGTTTGAGGAAATCATGAAGAAAAGACCAACTGCCCTCATGACAGAAAAGTCATTTGCTAAGTCTAAACCGAAAGGCAAAGACCGGGATAGCAAGAAGAAATCAGTCATCAAAGGTCCTAAGGTGGAGTATGGTTCCACTAGTGGTGTGGCCAAGGTCAAGGGTAAGGGAGCAAAGGGAAAGTGTTTCCACTGTGGTATGACAGGACATTGGAAGAGGAATTGTCCACGATTTCTGTCAAAGGAAAAGACCTCAGGTATGATTGAGTCATTTGTTTCTGAAGATAGTTTTTCAACTAGTACTTCAGAATCTTGGTTTGTAGACTTTGGTGCAACTAATTACATCAGTAATATGTTGTAGGAGTTACAGGTAACCAGGAGGATTAATGACGAGGAAATCTGTATTAACCTGGGATCGGAAGCCAAGGCAGAAGCAGTGTCAGTAGGAGTAGTAACTTAGTTATTTTCAGATATTAAATTGATTTTGTCAGATACATTATATGTACCGTTTTAAGACGGAATTTTAATTTCTAGTATGATGAATAAGAGTTATTCAGTTACTTTTGGTAATTAAATCGTCTTAAAGAAAAGCGGTACTCTTATATATTCTGACAAGGTAATCAATGGCTTTTATTTGTTAACTCCCACAATGTATGAGATACATGACACTGATGTTAATAATAGACCATCATTAAAAAAGGTAGTCACCTTCATCTAATCCAACAAACTTTGGCACCTAAGAGGCTAGGTCATATAAACCTAAACAGGATTGACAGGCTAGTGAAAGATTGTATCTTGCCTTCATTGGTGGTAGAATCAATGCCTGTCTGCAAATCCTGTCTGGAAGGAAAAATGACCAATAAACCCTTAGTCATCTAAGGGCAGAAGGGCCAAAGATTTATTGGAGTTAGTGTTTACTAATGTGTATGGACCCATAATATTAGAGCGAGAGATTGATACGAGTATTTCATCACTTTCACCGATGATTACTCGAGATATGAATACATATACCTTATGCACCGCAAGTTCGAGATTTTTTGAATAGTTCAAAGAGTTTTCGAGCGGAAGCGGAAAAGAAATTAGGTAAAAGTATAAATACTCTTCGATAAGATCGATAAGGCGAATATCTCTCCACTAATTTTATGGGATACTTATCAAAAAATGGGATTTGATCCCAGTAGTCTGCTCCTGGTTTGCCTCAACAGAACGGAGTAGTAGAAAGAAGGAACAAGACTCTTTTAGATATGATCAAGTCTATGATTGAGTTTCTACGGATTACCTATATTTTGGGATATGGGAATTGAAATATATATACTAAACCTCGTTCCATCTAAGTCTATACTTGAGACTCCCAGGGAGTTATGGACAGGGCGAAAGCCTAGTCTACAACGTTTTCAGGGTTGTCTGGCACAGATGCTGAAGGATAAGACGGATTAGTTGGAATCGAAGTCGGAAGTATATATGTTTATATTCTATCCCAAAAGGAACTAAAGGTTGGTTGCTCTATAATCCCAAGAGCAAAAAGTGCTTCACAGCACCAATGCGGTTTTCTGGAGGGAGATTATAAGATTAACTGGAAATCTTTAGAAATGGTTATCTTGGAAGAAATTCAAGAGAAATCAATTCCAAATCCAAGAATAACCAAACTTTAAGAAAATCCGCCCATACTTGACCCAGTAGTTACACCAATACCTTGTCGTAGTGGGAGTATTGTCAAGACCCTTGACAAGTTCTCGGTCTAAGGAAAGTCTTACGAGGCAATCCCGGAGGAACCGGAACAAGATCCTTGTAACTACGATAAAGCAGTTAATGACATAGTTTCGGGACGTTGGTTAGATGCTATGAAAGCTGAGGTGGAGTCTTTGTACTCTAATCAGGTCTGGATACATGTGGCTTGCCTGCCAATAGCAAACCTATTTGGTGCAAGTGAGTCTACAAAAAAGAAAAAGAAAGCCAGATGGAAGAGTTCCATCTGGGTACTCTTATCCATTGCGGTTCATCTCGGTGACGAGATTTGGCAAATGGATGTCAAGACAGTGTCTCACGACGGCAATCTTGAGGAAAACATCTATATGATGCAGCCAGATGGTTCTATAGCTAATAACCAAGTGCAAAGAGTTTGCAGGCTGCATAAGTCCGTTTATGGATTAAAGCAGGTATCCCGAAACATGAATATCCATATTCACTAAGAAATCAAGTCACTTGATTTCTATCAGAATCTGGATAAGTCATGTGTAAATGAAAAGTCAAGAACGCAGGGTAGTTTTTCTGGTATTATATGTCGACGACATTCTTCTCCTATGGAGTAACATAAGGATATCGTCAACAGAAAAATTTTTGGTTGGCTAAGACTTTTGATAATAAAGGACTTTTGAAAAGCCAGGTACATCCTAGGAATCAATTTCCATTGAGACCGGAAAAATAGGATGATAAGGCTTATCCCAATGATGTGTACATAGATAAGGTTCTGGTATGGTAAGCTATGCTTTGTACTAGACCGGATATTTGTCACACAATAGGCCTAGTCAGCAAATATCAATCTAGCACAGGTCTTTATCATTGACTGCCGTAAGATGTGTTCTCGAATACTTGAGAAGAACTAGAGATCACATGTTGAGTTACAGCAGTGATGAGTTGATTTCAGTCGGTTACATATATACTGACTTTTAGTCAAATCAGGATTCTAAGAAATCAACTTCTGGGTATGTGCTTATGTTGTAGCAGCTTGAGAAGTAGCTAAGGTAGCAGATTGACTCAAAAGATTCCTTATGGAATTTGAAGTGGTATTTTTGGCAGGACAGCCGATCACAGTTTACTGTGATGACAGCAGGGCAGTCACTAAGTCCAAATAACCCAAGAGCCAAAAAGCATGTACAGAGGAAGTTATACATGGTCAGATAGATTGTGCAGAGAGGTAATGTACGATCACCAAGATAGCCTCTGTAGACAATCTAGTAGATCCATTTACTAAGCCTTTGACTACCAAAGTCTTTGAGCTATAAGTAGACGGGAAGTGCATGAGATGCAACTCTAACTAGCATTGAGCCCAAGTGGGAGATTGTTAGTTTTATGGACTCAATCCAGTAGATGATATAATAAATTGATTAAATTCTTTATTTATTCATATATTCATGCTTTCCTTTCATGAGATGAATGATAATTTATTATATACTTGCACATAACCAATACGAATGACATGATGGTTCATGAGATGAACTGGGGTCCACAAGTATATTATATGTAACACATGTGTATGGATGAGATCTACATACAGGAGACATGTGTGACAAATCTTATACTTAAATATCTTCATAACCAGTGATGAGACTGGACATCTCATACTGACAAGGTTGCATCACTTTGATCACTATGAGATAGTGTGATTTGTCTCGATCATCAGAATGTAAGATTCTGGATCATAGTGCTGGTACATTGGATGTATTGAAGGACCATGAGAAGCACCTTATAAACACTGTCTTTACTTTAAGGTCTGCCCTCATAATTCCCTAGCAATAGGCTCTCAATTCTGAGACATTAATGAACTCAAGTTTCTATCTATTCATTTGTTTTGAGTCACCAATGAGTGAGGCCAATTGTAGGTCAACACCTCGGTGATTTGGGCACGTGGTAGTAGAGCTGTGAGAACATTCAATGGTCAAGATGGAATCTATCTCTAATATCCCCTTATGCCAATTAATGGATTTATCATTGGTAAGTGTGCACCCATTCCGATTAAGAGTTAATTGGAAAGGTACCTATGATCATTATAATTAATTAGGGCTCAAGGATAAATAAGATATGGATCTAGTTTGGAAGACAGGTCCAATTGATCCATGGATATTGATAGAGGTGTCTACTTGTGGTAATGTGGAAGTTTAGGGTCTTCTATGTAATATTCCTAAGACTGGAGTTCAATTGCATTTATATAGTGGAGTTATTTGCAATTAACTGTGGTCCCGGATTACACATGAGATGTGGGGTCGCGTGTCCCAGTTGGAGCCAGCTTTCTAAGGAATCCCTAGTGGTCCCCACGCTAGCCCAATTATTAGAAAGTATCTAATTCTAGTTGAACTCTAAAAGGAAAGTTACTATTTCTATTTGAAGTGAGACTTCTAATAGTGGTAATAGTAGACTTACTAATTTTAGTAGAAGTGAGACTTCTATTTTAATTAGAAAGGAATTGGAAAGTTACTAATCATATTTGAAGTGAGACTTCAATTATGATATGGTAAGTTACTGATTAATGGAAGTAAGACTTCTATTGTAATTAGTAAAGAGGAGGCAACTTGGAAAAGCTATAAATAGAGGAGAAGGGGGCTGGACGTCCCATGCTTGCTCCATACATTGGGATTCACGCCCAAGCCTCCCTAGTGTAAGTGTTGCACGAGTTCTTTCTCCTCTCCCTCTTCTAGTTCTCTTTCTAGTTCCTCCCTAGAGTTCCTAGTAGTTTTCTCTTGGAGATCCCACCATCTTCTTGAGAAAAAGGAGAATCTGATACGGGTCATAGCGTGGAAGATCAAGAGGTCTTGGAGATCCCTATTTGATTAGTGAAAGCGTTTCATCATCAAAGAAGGACGCAACTTCTCCATTAGAGTACAACCGAGCTCCAAAGGTATAATCTACTTCCTTGCATGTTGTAGATTTATTTGTAGCTTATATGTTGCTGGTTCTATCTTCTAGATAGATTGTATTTACTGATCATGATGGCAGAGATCGAGGACATGGATCTTGGATTGGGTTTTAATAGCCTTCTGGATAGTTGATCCCTGCATCAAGTGGGTCAAAAGTTTTGAAACCTATCCTAGAGGCCCACCCTATTTCCAACAAAAAGGCCCTTAAAATGAGGGCTTCTATTTCTTAGAAAAGCCGTGGAGCTGGGCTTGGACATTTTTTGTAGGCCTTGGAATTTGAGAACAGGGGTTAGACAATGCACCTTGGCCCTCCTATATACTTTTCTTTATTTTATATAATATATATTTATATATGTAAATATATACTAAAATGCCTTATAACAACCACGTAGCCGTATTAAAATGAGGATATGACGGCAATTTTGCACCCCCTTACACATTACAAAATGCCTTGCAAACCCATAAACACATATAATTGGTTAATTTATTCTCTATTTAATCATTTAAGTTATGTAATGCATAAGCAACAAGTCAAAATGCCTTGCAAACCCATATACACATAGTATTGGTTAATTTAATCTCTATTTAATTATTTAAGTTATGTAATGCATAAGCAACAAGTGTTGCACCGTTGCTTTGAACCATTCCCTTTTTTCTAGTTTTATTTCCTCTTATTTAAGCTTTTTATATTGTTTGTAGATATTCTTGTTATTGTAAAAGGGGGTATATTTTTGTTAAAAAAGATACAACTTTTCCTCTATGGAGTGATTAGGGATGCCAACCCATTTATGAAGACAGTTTGTACGTGCATGAAACTTTGAGGATATGAGGTGATTCAAATACTTTTTTAATTAGATAAAAATAACTCTCAATTTTTAAAGTCTAAACTAATCGTGATTTTTAAGTACATTTACTTTTGTGATTGAAATCCAACAACTCTTAATAATTAGATTAGTTTTAAATTAAAAGTAATGTCAATTTATAAAGATAGGTGAATGTAATTGATTTAAATTTCCAAAGATATAAGACTTTAATGGAATGATTGGTATGAGAAAATTCTTATGAAATTAAGGTGTGAAATAGAACAAACTTTTTAACCATTTTCCTTTTTTTCACAAAATAAATAAAAAATAGGTCGAGGACTAAGTCACTAAAGCACGTATGACTTTGTCCAATTAAAAAAAAAATCCTTTCAGAGCAACTTTTGTTCTCCAAATTAATACTTTCTTAGTAGTCTATTCACAATAGAAGCAAGACAGGATATAACACTTAGTCAACACTCAATACTTGGTGTTAATGTGAAAAATAATTAGATATTAGTTTTCTTGTTTCGTAGGACCAAGCACTGCCTAGCTGTCGAGGGTAGAGTAACGGCCTAGGTAGTGCATGGCTTTTGAGGGCTTTGGCCTGCTCATGCCCGGCCCTGTATATATTGAGGGTGGAACATGACATGAGGATAAGGATAACCTGGGCTCAACCCTTTGATAGCCCTACTTAGAACACATGGGCATTGAATGAATGAAATTCATGGTCAAATGAGCTTTACATAGATCATTGGAAGAATATGAGGTGAAGGGTGAAAAATATAAGAAAGTAATGTGGATGAAACCTGACTTTCTTAGAATTTGGTACTAAGGTGATGGCTGAGTATTCATTTTCCATCTTTAGATCCTTTGATTTAATTTCTATTAAATGGGGGTGGTAATTTGATGGACAAATATTCTAATTTCCATTAAAGCGAAAGTTACCTGATGGTCAATTTTTCATACTTTTTTTTTTTGGTTAATCCCTCATACACATGTAGCAATGCACGTGCACTAATTAAAACAGGGGGTGTGGAACATGACGTGAGGATCACACTTTATGCCAATTAACGAACCAACCCCAGGTGAGTTGTAGTTTTGGATACCCGTCTTTGAATTTTCATTTTTAACCATTCATAAAAATACAATCCTAGAACTTAAATTATATGAAACAAAAAACCCCTAAAAGATAAATACAAAAAATCCTTTGCAGCACAGTTTTCTGTTCAATCATCTTTCATATTGAAAAAATCGACTGAATCTCACAAAATCATTTATAGCATGTTCATATGCCACACTTTTTAGCAGCAATTCATCTTATACATGTTTTCAATGTTTAATCTTTTGCATAATAATACATTGTTTAAGGCCAAATATATGTCATTTTTTCTCTTTTTTCTTTCCATCAAGGAGACTCAAACTCACACACTTCAAACACATGAACTCATTCTCTCTAATCAAGTGAGCTACAATTTGGGACATTGTATATCTTATTTTCAAGGCTTCAAGAATTGGTTTCCTTCATCACGGGTATAAATCTGCCTTGCATTAGATTATGATGAAAAATGCTTTTCGAAAAAAAAAATAAAAATAAATGTTAATGTGGTACAATAAAAAATCAGTTTCCTCGAAGATTAATTTTTATTTTCAAAGGGAAATCCTCCCCAAAAGTATTCTCTTAAAGAACAAAAAATTAAATTAATAAAAATAATAATCAATACTTATTATAAGCATCTCCATCATCACTGTCATCAATGGCCCTTGGACAGGTCATGTAATTGTATTCACATGGATAGAAAGGCACATCAAAAGGCACCTACTAATGTAAGGTGGAACTTAATGGGGACACGGGTGCTGCGTGTGCATTCACTCCAGCTTTCTACAGTACAATGACTCTCACCTCTATACTTGATTACTGCTACAAAAATCCACCATACATCAAAGTTCCATTTTCATGAAGGGCTTTTTTGTCATTAACAGAGAGTTATATCAGTTGACAAGTCTTTGCTATCCTCATGTGGGGCCCAACTGGATGGTCGGGCAGAAGGATTGATAGGTTCATGGGTTTGGTGTTTCTATAATATCGAACAGAGTAGTAAAATGATCTTATTCTTCTATTTTAGGTCTTTTATTTATTAACAATATAACATGGAAAATTTATTATAAGACAATTAGATAATAATAATGAATAATGTTTGAATCAGTGACAAAGTAAGACTAATTTTAATGTGAGTAGATTAGGTTTTTGCGAAGGAATTAGATTAATCATAGATGGAGTCCTTCTCTAAAAACCTAAAAGGGGTTTTGTAAGAATATACCCTCTTATTGTTAGACAAAAAAGAATGCCACAAATTCAATGAAAAGCAACCGAAATGCTACTGGCCCTGTTAAATGCACATGAGAAAGTGTTGAAGATTCTCTGGAAAAGCATATGGATGTCATGAGAAAAAAGCATTCATCTTTTGACTTTCATTTTTTTTCTTCGTCACATTGCATGCGTTGTATATATTTTATTTTCTGAAGATATGGAAAGTTTTTTAATTCATGCAAGTACATTTTTATTGAGAATTTATTTTATTTCATGTAATGTGTCTGGGATGTGAATGGACATTTGACTACCCGATTATCCAAAGCAGCTGATTATGGGCATTTGTTTTGGGCCGGATTTATGCACGGGCTTTGGTCTATATCTTGATGGGTCTATATTTGAATACTCGAGTAGTATATGTGAATAATATATATTTGATCAGAATCAACTAATTTATTATTAGCTTTGAACGGTCCACGGTGGAACCTACCTAATATATTGGCAATCATGGAGGATTTAGGGCTAGAAGGTCTCTCCATGATCTATTTATAATTTATATGCAAGAAAGGGAAACCATACAATCCAATCGGGCAAAGACTATTTTGAAGGTTCCAAAGATATCCATAGGTTGGACCTTCTTAACTAAGGGATCGATGGTCTGTCTGGCCATTAATATTAAAGACTATTTTTTTTTTTTTTTTTTGTAGAAAAGAAAGGATTTCATTAAAACAAGCAAAACCACATGAAACCACAAACTACAAATAAAACCACAACATTACAACTCTTATAGTTTAGTTTGAGTTGGTTGATCAATTTTCTTTTATTCCTAGAAAACTGAATTCTTTAGCTCATAATTTTGCTAAAAAGTATAACTCTATGGTTGGTGGGATGGGGATTATTGGGTCTTTAGTGGCTATGGCCCCTCACTGACGTCTCTTTATTGTTACATTGCTTTCCTTATTCTTAATGATGTTTCGATTATACAAAAGAAAAAACGAAAAAGAAAATAACAACAAGGGAGAGATTAATTCAAGCATCCACTCAGAAAAGCTATCACGCCACACAACCTTCCTAATGTAGGATTCACCAAAATTGGTTGCTAGATGGGCTGCGCCATTCAAGAACCTAGGGATGTAGTTAAAATTGATCTTATCAAAATAATGGACCAACTCCCAAGCATCTACAATGCGTGTAAATAATGCCCAATCAGATTCTTGAAGACTTGAATTTAAATAAATATATCATATTTATATAATCAGACCCGGTTTCGACATTCCTAACAATCTGTGTCAGCAAAATATTATACTAATAATATTTTGACTTTAAAATTCAAGTCGGATCTGAATCACATCCTGGTCCAGTAGGGAGTGGGAGGAACCAGATCCAGCCCAAACCCGACCCGTTAACATCCTAAAGCTTTTTAATTGTAAATTTTTTATATAAATGGATGGGCACTCTCATGTCTTAATTTGTAAAGTCATTTGGAACCACCACTCCCAGTAGTGTGTGTGTGGTGTCTATATATATACATGTAAAGGTTAAGGCTGTTCCATGGTCCACAACCATGCCTCCCACCCGAGAAGAACCCGACTATGACAGCAGCTGTTCATCCATCACAGCTCGAGATTCCGGCCATGGATGGATCAGCGACGTTAGTTTTGGCAGCTCGAGCTCGCTCTCCGTGTGTTCATACCCGGAGAGCGTCGCCTCGAGCAGCAGCAACAAGCCCCACAAGGCCAACCAGTCCCACTGGGAGGCCATGAGGCGCATCCACCGCGAGAGGGGCCAAGTAGGCCTCGACCACTTCCAACTCCTCCGCCGGCTTGGAAGCGGCGACATAGGCAACGTCTACTTGTGCCGCCTTCGTAACCCGATGGTCGGGTTGCCTGAATGTTTCTATGCCATGAAGGTAGTAGACCGTGAGGCCCTCGTGATTAGGAAGAAGCTTCAGAGGGCTGAGATGGAGAAGGAAATCTTGGCCATGCTCGACCATCCCTTCTTGCCGGCTTTATATACTACGTTCGATGCTTCTCACTACTCTTGCTTGGTCATGGAGTTTTGTCCTGGTGGTGACTTGCATGCATTGAGGCACCGCCAGCCCGAGAAGCGTTTTAGCGTTTCAGCTGTTAAGTAAGTCATTTTGTGGTTTCTCTTAGGTGTCTACAGTTTTTACCTCTTTTTAATGCTTTTTTTTTAAGTCATTTTGCGGTTTCATTTAGGTGTCTACAGTTTATCCCTCTTTTTAATGCATTTTTAAATAAAAGATTAAAAAAAAGTCAATATATTTGCTCATTTTCAAGTCTTTTGATTAGACATTTAATTTATAATTATTTTGGTGGCTCTACTGGGGAACTGAAATGACTAACTAATTCTTCATGAATATAGATTCTACGCCGCGGAGATCATCTTGGCTCTGGAGTACCTCCATATGATGGGGATAGTTTATAGGGATCTAAAGCCGGAAAATGTGCTTATCAGAGAAGATGGTCATATCATGCTCTCGGACTTCGACCTTTCATTCAAATGCGATGTCATTCCAAAGCTCATGAGGTTGAGACCCGACTCAGAGGTGGTCCAGAGGAAGTCCAAAAAGGATTCCACCCCTTCATGCGCAATGCCCATGCAACCAGTCCTCTCATGTTTTTCATTGTCCAAGAAAACAAGAAAGAAGAGGAAGGAAATGGCGAAATTGGTATCGATAGATGAATCACAAGAGCTTGATGCAGAATTAGTGGCTGAACCAGTTGATGCCCGATCAAAGTCATTCGTCGGCACCCATGAGTACCTTGCGCCGGAGGTGATCTCCGGCTTGGGCCATGGCAGTGCCGTTGACTGGTGGACACTTGGGGTATTCTTGTTTGAGCTCTTGTATGGTAGAACACCATTCAAAGGTGAGAACAATGAGAAGACTCTTATAAACATACTTAAGCAGCCTTTGAACTTCCCCAGGATTGCTTTGAGTAGCACCAAAGATTTGGAAGAGATGGTGAAAGCCCAAGACCTCATAAGCAAACTTCTGGTGAAGAATCCCAAGAAAAGGATTGGGAGCTTGAACGGTTCTGTGGAGATCAAGAGGCATGGGTTCTTCAAGGGGGTGAACTGGGCGCTGATTAGATCTGTTAAGCCTCCTCAGGTTCCCAGGGACTTTGAGAAGACGAGAAAGAGAGCTGTCCCATTAAAGGCATCTCACAAGAAAGAGAGGGATGCAACATATCAGATTCCGAAGTATTTTGACTACTTTTGAGTGTTAGTAGATAGAAAGTAGAAACAAACATGTGAGAACATTAATCAAAGAGTTACTTTTGCCCCTTTTTTACTGACCAGTGAAATGAAAGGTAAATGAATCAATTTACTACATTTTTCTTTTCTTTTAGCTTTTTTCTTGCTTGGCTACATGGGAACGATGATAAACAGAAAGGACGTATGATCTAAAGTCCTATCCTCTGAGAATACACCGTAATCTCGACAACGCCCCTCTTGTTGATTCCAAAAATTGAAAAATAAGGAAAATTTTATTAGATGGTAAAAGAGGAGGAAGATGATGGAAACTATTTTTTTCTCGTCCGCACAGGTTGATATCGATCCACCCTAAACCAAAGATGGGCGCCCCTTAAACCAAAGATGGGCGCCCCTGAAGATTTTTCTGTTCATTCGGGCCTTTCCCAATGGATTGGGTTTGGGTTTGGGAAAGAGGGGACGGACTTTTTTTTTGGAAAAACTTCAAATAAGGCCTTATGTTTTTACCTTATTTCAAATAAGGACATAAGTTTTAAAATATTTCAAATTAGTCCTTAAGTTTTTTAGTAAGTTTTCAATTAAGGATATCCAACCATTTAAAAGTATTTTTTTTACGACTTTTTTACTCAATCCTTTTAAAATACCCAAAATACCCTTCATTTAAGGCCACGAAATTGTTCCGACAGCCACTACATTAAGCCAATCGTTGTGAAGATTTTAGTTGTCATTGATCACTATGAGGATGTCGGTGAAAAAAAGTAAGAGGATATAAAGGAAGTGAAAGATGATTTTAATTCAATGAAGGGTAATTTGGATAGTTTAAAAATTTAGAGGAAAAAAATTCCTGAAAATAGATTTAAATGGACAAATGTCCTTAATTAAAGACTTCCTGGAAAACTTAAGGACAAATTTGAGAAGTTTTAAACTTTGTATCCTTTTTTGAAATACATCAAATACTTAAGGCCTTATTTGAAAGTTTTCCTTTTTTTTCGTGCGCTGGGTCGATATCCACCTTCTCTTGGTTTATGGAAAAAAAAGGAACTTTTTGCGGGAAGACGTGTTTCATGTAAGGGAAATTAAAGTGACTGTTTCGGTATAAGCTCCATCTAATGTGTTTTCTTTCTTTTTTTTTTTTTTTTTTTTTGTAAAACCCTCTTTTTTTAATCATCTTTATCACTTTTTCTAGATATTTTACTTATATATTGATCTTATCGACCTAGTAAAAACTCTAACAAAAAGAAAAAAGAAAAAAATGAATTTCTCATTTTATTATTGACAAAGAGAATCATTAGATTAATAGAAACCAGATCAGTGATACTATTTTAGTAAATGGCACAAGTTGAGCGATCTAAACTGACCAGTTTATTGTTTTAACCAAGTAATGATCTCCAAGAACGACTTTTTACGCGAGTGGTAAGGAGCGTCAATTCTTATCTAGCCACCCCAGGTTCAAATTCTGGGTATGTCACATCTTTCTACTTGTGTGGCTGGGCTGCCTTCCCGTGTCTTTGCTCGCTCTCTCTTGGTCCCAACCCTCTTCGCTGGGTTAACAAAAAAAAAAAAAAAAAAAAAACCACCTAAGTAATGATGTCCGATATGGCCGATATCAATTTAGATGGCACCATGAATGCTTTGATGGAATCATGAATGCTTGTCACTTGAACCTTTTCAAACAACGTTGAAAAGGTCGTTTAAGAAAATTTTTTTTTTTGTGTATTTGAAGAAAATTTTGTCATTTCAAACGCTTTGAAATTTGCTTTCAAGAAACTTTCCTCATTAAAAAATAGCTCGAGATCTGCTCTTTCAACAGTCCAATCCCACATCGAGGCTTATTAGGAGTAGCTATTCGAGGGAGAATGAGCAAAACATTGATAGAATTTTTATCTCTCTTCTTACTGTGTTTAGTTTTTTATACAACAAGGATAACTTTTCATTTATTTGTTGCAATCTTGAATGATCCTGATTTTTGTTGGGATTGGTGTATGCCCTAAAGCCCACTAGCTGCACTCTCATCTTTTGTTACTGGATATTTACTGGTTTTTTAATGGAATGACTCTTTTCTGCTTAAACATGTATATATGTATGGTTGTGTAAGGCCCATTGTTTCTAGTAAATGAATTAGGTGTGTAGTGTCTACACACAGATAGGTCTAATTCATGGACACTGGAAACAATATATTTGTTCATAACTGAAAGATGGAGCTGGGCACTTCATCTTGGTATAAGTTATAATGAGAGACTTTCCTGTATTCAGGGTGACTTACCTAAGTCATGGGAGTACTTTCCCGGATTTATCTCATTAGTGTATATGCAATGCATTGAACAGGACCATGGTAGGTGTGATCTCTAAAATAGTACTATCACTGAGAGAGATCAAGTCACCTCATGCTACTGAGTGACCAGTGCTCTTAATCTTGAGCATTTGTGGATGAACTGACGAAGTCAAGTTCTTGTGCTTTAATTCACTGTGGGTGAGATTCTTTTCATGGGTCAACAGCTCTGTGTTTTGGGTACTCGGGCTTGATCAGTTGGGACGTGCAGATGCAATAAAGAATCTATGCCATCTAATGATGGAATGATCGTCCCCTTAGAATTATCCGATTAATCATCAAAATCTAAGATCTTAGTATATGGATGTTCCATATGGATATTGAACTTGTGGGTCGCTCCCTGGACCAAGAGAATGATATCCGGATGATGATTAAGTTAAGGATATGAAGTTCTAAGGTTTAGATGTAATCGAGAAGGTTGATAGTACATGTGATAACCTGACTCGATTATGGATGTTACATAGAGGGGCATTCAGGTCATTACACTTAGTAGGTCGAAGACAACTGTCATTTTATGACGAGCTTATTATATTATATATTTGTCCCTGGAGTTCAACCATAACTCTTTAGTGGAATGAGTTAAGGTTAAAATGGTCTTTATGTTGCTATGGGTTTAGCATGGATATTTTGGTCATTTTGGGAGCTAATGGCAAATATGTCTTTTGGTCCCTTCCCTAGTCACTTTCCAAGATTGGCATGGTTTCCCAAGTTGTTTAGATAACATTTGGTTAATTATGTTAGTGGAAAAATAATTTTGAGTTTAAATTCAAATGGGCCTTTGATGGCATATATGAATTTAATTCTAGATAAATTATTTGTGGGCTATGGTGTGCATTAGTATGTGGGACGTCCATAATGGGAATTCCATGGGTAAGGTTTCCAATTTTGAGTAGGTCTCTCTACTTGGAAGGTTGGACTCTTCTTTGTATTAGTATTCCTATAAGAAAGTTTCATTTTTGAATTAGAAACTTAAATTAGTAAGTGTTGTGCAACTAGGATTACTAATTGCTAAAATTTGTGGGAAGTACCTTAGTTTCCTTTTCTAATTTGAGTGTTTCTAAAAGGAAATAAATCTTTAGATTATACTTTCCTTTTAGGACATCTATGAGAATTAGAAGAGATAGTCTTTAAGGAAAGGATTCCAAAGTTTCTATAAAAAGGACCTACCTCCCCCTTTGGACGTCCACAACAAAGGAGTGCAAGATTCCACACGTCCAACCCCTTTCTCTTCTTCATTGAGGAGAGCTCAAGGTCTGAGATTTTTCCATAGAAAAAGATTCTCAAATCTCATCAAGAAACCTAGATTAAGATCCCACCATCTTAGCCAATCAGATTTGGAAGTGAGATAGAGAAGAAGATCAAAGGCAATACTACTGCAGAAAATTCCAGCAATTTGTTTGCTAATTGCAAGTCTGAGTTCAGCCATTTGGATCTATTTTTTTCAGATATTTGAAGTCTACAAATCTTCAAGGTAAAAGTCTTCTTGATTCTCCTTTAATTATACGCTTGTTGGTCATGAATTCATGGAGTTCTTTTGCGATCACTATGGCTGATTTATGCTGCCCAAATCAGATTTTTTAAAATCTGTCATATTACAAATCAGCCATGAATGTCTTCCACTAGTGATGTTCAGATCTGAATCGCAGTTTCTTTCAGTGGTATCAGAGCCACTCCATGTGAAATCATGATCCCATGTTGTGTATAATTAATCCTAGATTGATTATGGGCATGGTGGCACCCTATTAAAGTTATGATTAGATGCATGTTGTGTACAAGTTTCATTAACAATGCTAGAATTTATTTTCCAGATTTGTTTAATGATGTACATAGTGTGTTTGCATGCACTAACCTCTTTGTTTGCAGCCATACATTGCATCCTTGATGGTTCGCATGATTGTTATGTAGATTTGGATGTTTTTTCAATAGTTGGAAAGTGTACGATTGCGCGTTTAGCAATCATAGGAAGTTGTAATTCTTTCTTTACTTTTATTCCAACTAGTCTTGATGTAAGCTTTCTTAAAAAGCATAGGTATCTCCAATGTAATTCGGGGTTTTGTTTTTTATGGGTTTGCTTGTATAAATTTAATTTATTGGAACAAGCAAGAAGAAGAAAGTTTCAAGCAAGAAAGGTTGCATGTAACCGGATTCCTTAGTGGTGGAGGAGACAAGACTTCTTGGTGAAAGATGAGATCTATTCTTGATGTCCTAGTTCAATAAGGATTAGAAGTCTGAAGAGTAGGGAGCCATCAAGGATTGCATATTTTAATTTGCTCTTATATATGGAATGCATGGATGAATGTTTTATATAATTGCTATAATTGTCACCTAGAAACAGGGCCACCATTAGGTTCTAAAATTGGCATCTTTTTATATTAGATTGTTTTTAGTTTGGCAAATTGTTTTAAACGGAACTTAGACCAGCACCTTCTATTTTGTCTAAGGTTTAAAATTGGATATGGTTTAGTTTATCTTGGTACCCTTTGTTTCCAAAAGAGGCTAAACTAAAATCTAATTAGATGCTACCTATGGGTTCCCATAACCCAAGTTAGGTCTTTGACTCTTTAAAGGGATTTGCTCAAATGTTTTAAAGCAAATGTTATTTATTTTTAAGATGACTCAAGTCATTGAGTCATAAATCTAATTAACCAAGTTTGCTAGATTTAAAAGAGCTTTTGAGTAAACAATGTAAAGGTCAAAAAGTATAAACCCTAGTGATAAATAATCAAGTGAGAGAGGGGTTTTTGGAAAGACCCCACGGCCTTCCATTTTCGGTTCATGTTATCTCATTAAGGTGTTAGTAGGAGCGGCCACCCCTTCGGTGGAGTTCTTTACTAAAGACCGCTTTGATGAGTTAATGGGTGAACTAATGTGAATATTCGTAATGAGGTGTTAGTAGGAGCGGCCATCCCTTCGGTGGAGTTCTTTACTAGAGATCACTTCTATAGAAAGTCAATGAAGTGTTGGTGCGAGCGGCCATCCCTTTGGTGGAGCTCTTTACTAAAGTTCACTTCTAGAATGGATAAAAGTCTCTTCCCTTCGAAGGATTTAATCATAGACATTCTGGGAAATTTCATAAGAGATGGTAAAACACTTGACATAAGACGGTAATGACTTCTCCCTACGGGTTAGAGTTATTTGTCATATGAGGCCAAACCAATCAGTGATTGGACTACCACTGGATATGTGTATCCAGAAAGTGATAATCCAAATAAGCGTACCTTAATTCAACGTGACTGTAGGCTCGGCCATCCCTTCGATGGAGGGTCTATGAGGGGGTTGAAATACTGATCCATTATGATTGGGGTTAAATAATGTAAAAAGTTTTGTGTTTTGTTTTTCCATTTATAACAAGCACCATATGCATATTACATATATACTGCGTGTCTAATTATAAACCGTTTTATATCCAGAGAGAGATGGGTAAAGATTCTTTTAGTCCGCTGATGTGCATTCTTCGTGAGAACAAACTGACCTAACTACGTAGATTGGAAGAGAAATCTTGACATAGTACTCACTGCTGAGGAGTACAAGTATGTCTTGTTGGAAACCTGTCCTGATATTGATGCTAATTCTACTGATGACCAGTTAGAGGCTGAGAGGAAATGGAAGAAAGCGAATAGCATGGCTAAATGCTACATGCTCGCTTCCATGTCCAACGTGTTGCAAACACAGCACGAGCAAATGGACACAGCCTATGAGATCATGATGTCCTTGTCTGAAATGTTCGCAGACAAGAGCAGGCCAGCTAGGCAAACTGCTATGAGGACTATCATGAATACTAGAATGGCTGAGAGAACACCTGTCAGAGAGCATATGCTCAAGCTGATCGATTGTTTCAATGTAGCTGAGATTCTAGGGGCTGAGATTGATGCAGAGAGTCAAACTGATATGATTATCGAAACTCTGCTGGACTCTTTCAATCAGTTCAAGCTCAATTTTAATATGAGCAAGATGGACATGACTCTACTTGAGTTAATGAAAGAACTCCAGGTGGCGGAGGCCATCATGAAGCCCAAAGCCCAAGCTCACTTTTTCCAGTCTTCCTCTAAACTAAACCCGAAAGGGAAGAAGTTCAAGAAGAAGCAGAATAAGGAAAAAAGGCAGAAAAAGGACAATACTGGCAATAAGAAGGACAGGGGTACAGATGGAAAGCCCAAAGGAAAATGCTTCAAGTGTGGCCTCAAAGGTCATTGGAAGAAAGATTGTCCCAAGTTCCTGGCCTCAGTTAAGAAAGGTACATCTTTTTCATACTACATTAAAACTTGTCTGGTGGCTGATTCAATTGACTCATGGATAGTAGACTCAGGAGCCACTAATCATATCTGCAATTCATTGCAGGGGTTTTAGATAATGCAGAGGATTGAGAAAGGAGAGTTTGCCTTTAGAGTTGGAACTGGAGCTAAAGTTTGGGCAGTTGCAGTAGGAGTTGTTACCTTACATTTTCCATGTGATAGGATATTAGTTTTAAATAATGTTTTCTATGTTCCGGACATGAGGAAGAATTTAATTTCAGTTTCCAGACTAATTGAATTTAATTATTCAGTTTCTTTCCATTCTGGTGTTGATATCAGTAGAGATGGAAATATTATATGTTCCGGTAGAATACATGACAACTTATTTTATATATATCCTATTGCTCCAACACTGCATAATGTACAACAAGAAAACTCAACTTCCCTTAAGAGGAAGGTATCTTCAATCAATGACACATATCTTTGGCACTTACGTTTGGGTCACATTAACCTAAAACGGATTCAGAGGTTTTGTAGAAGATGGGCCTTTAAGCTCATTAGATTTCGAACCTTTTCCTCAGTGTGAATCTTGTCTCAAGGGAAAGATGACCAAAAGGTCATTCTCTGGAAAGGGACTAAGGTCAAAGGAGTTGTTAGAATTGATCCACACTAATGTGTGTGGTCCTTTGAACAAATCGGCTCGAGGAGGGTATGAGTATTACATCACCTTCACCGATGATTACTCTAGGTATGGATATGTGTACTTAATGCGACGCAAGTCTGAGGCGTTTGATAAATTCAAGCAATTCAAGGCTGAGGCGGAGCTACAACTAGGGAAACATATCAAAGCCCTTCGATCTGATCGAGGTGGTGAGTACTTCCTGGGTGAGTTCAAAGAGTACCTCACACAACATGGGATTGTGTCTCAGTTGTCTGCACCGGGTACACCCCAGCAAAATGGTGTAGCGGAGAGAAGAAACCGTACCCTTCTTGATATGGTAAGGTCCATGATGAGTCATGCAACCCTACCTATATCTTTTTGGGGATATGCCCTAGAAGCAGCAGCATACATTTTAAATCTGGTACCTTCTAAATCAGTACCTAGGACACCACAAGAAATGTGGACAAGTCGAAAACCTAGTTTAAGACATATCCACATTTGGGGTTGTCCAGCCTATGTACTGAATGATAAAGCTACCAAGCTGGAACTCAGATCGAAAATGTGCTACTTCATTGGGTATCCTAAGGGAACGAGAGGTGGCATCTTTTATCATCCAAAGGAGCAAAAAGTGCTTGTCAGCACTCATGCTAGGTACTTGGAGGATGATTATATGATGCACAAAGAGCTTAGTTGTAAAGAAACCCTTGAGGAGATTCTTCCGGGATCTCCTATAACATCTGTACCAGATCCTGAGGCGGTAGATGAACAAGATATTCTTTTTAACACTCCGGAGCCTCGTCGTAGTGGGAGAATTTCTAGACAGCCAGAAAGATATCTAGGAGTGTCTTTTAAGACAGACTCTGAAGATCTGGTTGAGGATCCTACTAGTTATGATGAAGCAGTAACGGATATAGATGCTGACATGTGGCAGCAAGTGATGAAATCTGAAATGGATTCTTTGTATTCCAATCAAGTCTGGGAACTTGTAGATGCACCTGAAGGGATTAAACCCATAGGGTGCAAGTGGATCTACAAGAGGAAGAGAGGAGTGGATGGGAAGGTGGAAACCTTCAAAGCAAGACTGGTGGCGAAAGGATATACTCAGAAAGAGGGTATCGATTATGAGGAAACCTTTTCACCAGTGGCTATGCTTAAGTCCATAAGGATTCTCTTGGCCATCGCATGTCATTATGACTACGAGATATGACAGATGGATGTCAAGACAGCTTTTCTTAATGGAAGTCTTGACGGATGCATCTATATGATGCAACCAGAGGGCTTCATTGCTAGTGGCCAAGATAACATGGTTTGTAAACTTAAGAAGTCCATTTATGGACTTAAGCAAGCATCTAGAGCATGAAACATCAAGTTTAATCAGGCAGTCAAATCTTTTGGCTTTGATCAAAACATTGATGAACCATGTGTGTATAAGAAAGGAAGTGGAAAAGCAGTTGCATTTTTTATTTTGTATGTAGATGACATATTACTTATAGGAAATGATGTAGGTTTATTGTCATCCACAAAAGTTTGGTTATCCTCTCAATTTCAGATGAAGGATTTGGGTGAGGCCAGCTATATCTTAGGGATCAAGCTTTTGCGTGATCACAAGAATAAGATGTTACCCTTATCCCAATCTTCATATATTGAGAAGATATTGGTCAAGTTTAACATGCATAACTCTAAGAAGGGCTTGTTACCGTCTAGACATGGAGTACCACAGTCTCGAGATCAATGTCCAAGGACATCTGAAGAGATAAAGGGCATGAGGAGAGTTCCAAATGCATCCACTGTTGGAAGTCTCATGTATGCTATGTTATGCAATAGACCAGATATTTGCTTTGCCGTTGGCATGGTTAGCAGATATCAGTAAAACCCTGGACCTATGCATTGGACAGCTGTTAAGCATATATTCAAGTATCTTCAGAGAACGAAAAATTATATGCTAACCTTTCGAGCAGAGGATCTAACGCCTTTGGCGTATACAGACTCTGATTTCCAATTTGATAGTGATGCCAGAAAGTCTACCTCATGGTACGTCTTTACTCTGTCAGGAGGGGCTATATCATGGAGAAGTGTCAAGCAATCCTGTACTGCTGATTCTACCATGGAAGCAGAGTATGTGGCTGCATCGGAAGCTGCGAAGGAAACAGTATGGCTCAGAAAATTTCTATTGAAATTGGGAGTTGTTCCTGCAGTGCAAAAACCGATTGTCATGTACTGCGATAACACTGGTGCTGTAGCACAGTGCAAAGAGCCCAGGAATCACAAGAAAGGCAAGCACATTCAGAGAAAGTACCACTTGATCTGGAATTCATTCAGGATGGAGAAATAGTGGTGGAGCATATTGCTTCGGCAAATAACTTAGCTGACCCATTCACTAAGACTCTTACTGAGAAAGTCTTCACTTCTCATGTAGAGTCTATGGGTGTTAGGTTAGGAAGTAGTGATCTTTAGTGCAAGTGGGAGTTTGTTGGGATTGGTGTATGCCCTAAAGCCCACTAGCTGCACTCTCATCTTTTGTTACTGGATATTTACTGGTTATTTAATGGAATGACTCTTTTCTGCTTAAACATGTATATATGTATGGTTGTGTAAGGCCCATTGTTTCTAGTAAATGAATTAGGTGTGTAGTGTCTACACACAGATAGGTCTAATTCATGGACACTGGAAACAATATATTTGTTCATAACTGAAAGATGGAGCTGGGCACTTCATCTTGGTATAAGTTATAATGAGAGACTTTCCTGTATTCAGGGTGACTTACCTAAGTCATGGGAGTACTTTCCCGGATTTATCTCATTAGTGTATATGCAATGCATTGAACAGGACCATGGTAGGTGTGATCTCTAAAATAGTACTATCACTGAGAGAGATCAAGTCACCTCATGCTACTGAGTGACCAGTGCTCTTAATCTTGAGCATTTGTGGATGAACTGACGAAGTCAAGTTCTTGTGCTTTAATTCACTGTGGGTGAGATTCTTTTCATGGGTCAACAGCTCTGTGTTTTGGGTACTCGGGCTTGATCAGTTGGGACGTGCAGATGCAATAAAGAATCTATGCCATCTAATGATGGAATGATCGTCCCCTTAGAATTATCCGATTAATCATCAAAATCTAAGATCTTAGTATATGGATGTTCCATATGGATATTGAACTTGTGGGTCGCTCCCTGGACCAAGAGAATGATATCCGGATGATGATTAAGTTAAGGATATGAAGTTCTAAGGTTTAGATGTAATCGAGAAGGTTGATAGTACATGTGATAACCTGACTCGATTATGGATGTTACATAGAGGGGCATTCAGGTCATTACACTTAGTAGGTCGAAGACAACTGTCATTTTATGACGAGCTTATTATATTATATATTTGTCCCTGGAGTTCAACCATAACTCTTTAGTGGAATGAGTTAAGGTTAAAATGGTCTTTATGTTGCTATGGGTTTAGCATGGATATTTTGGTCATTTTGGGAGCCAATGGCAAATATGTCTTTTGGTCCCTTCCCTAGTCACTTTCCAAGATTGGCATGGTTTCCTAAGTTGTTTAGATAACATTTGGTTGAATTATTTTTGTGGAAAAATAATTTTGAGTTTAAATTCAAATAGGCCTTTGATGGCAGACATGAATTTAATTCTAGATAAATTATTTGTGGGCCATGGTGTGCATTAGTATGTGGGACGTCCATTATGGGAATTCCATGGGTAAGGTTTCCAATTTTGAGTAGGTCTCTCTAATTGGAAGGTTGGACTCCTCTTTGGATTAGTATTCCTATAAGAAAGTTTCCTTTTTGAATTAGAAACTTAAATTAGTAAGTGTTGTGCAACTAGGATTACTAGTTGCTAAAGTTTGTGGGAAGTTCCTTAGTTTCCTTTTCTAATTGGAGTGTTTCTAAAAGGAAATAAATCTTTAGATTATACTTTCCTTTTAGGACATCTTTGAGAATTAGAAGAGATAGTCTTTAAGGAAAGGATTCCAAAGTTTTTATAAAAAGGACCTACCTCCCCCTTTGGACGTCCACAACAAAAGAGTGCAAGATTCCACACGTCCAACCCCTTTCTCTTCTTCATTGAGGAGAGCTCAAGGTCTGAGATTTTTCCATAGAAAAAGATTCTCAAATCTCATCTAGAAACCTAGATTAAGATCCCACCATCTTAGCCAATCAGATTTGGAAGTGAGATAGAGAAGAAGATCAAATGCAATACTACTGTAGAAAATTCCAGCAATTTGTTTGCTAATTGCAAGTCTCAGTTCAGCCCTTTGGATCTATTTTTTCAGATATTTGAAGTCTACAAATCTTCAAGGTAATAGTCTTCTTGATTCTCCTTTAATTATACGCTTGTTGGTCATAAATTCATGGAGTTCTTTTGCGATCACTATGGCTGATTTATGCTGCCCAAATTAGATTTTTTAAAATCTGTCATGTTACAAATCAGCCATGAATGTCTTCCGCTAGTGATGTTCAGATCTGAATCGCAGTTTCTTTCAATTTTCTCATTTCTAATTTTTTTTTTTGATAAAACTCATTCTTAATCATGAATGATAATTTGTAAATCCTTTCACACATCACCTTGATCTTCTTCTTTTATATTTCTGCAACTTAATGACTAGTGTTGGGAGTAGGGAAGACAAAGAGGGGGAGAGTAGACATGTGCTCGGTTGAACACTTTGTTACACCCCGTCCTGAGTTAATTGAGATTTGTGCTAATTAATCATGTTTAATTAAGTTAATTGTGATTGATAGTCAAATAATTAAGTTGAGTAATTCTCAAGTAGATGAATTAAGATTAATGGAATGAATTTGGATGAGACTAAGTTAATTGAGTTGGTTTTAGACTCAAACAAGAGAGAATATGGACTTTTTCGTAAATACAGGTTTCCGCATATTTTGTCGAATACGGTAACTCTTGATACCATCACATGTATCTCAAAGAGTAAATCAATTTTCATAATAGGCTTGATTGCATTTGATCTCAAATGGATCAAGTGAGTTTGCATTTGATTCAAAGTGTGAATAAACATAAGGAAGGGGGTTTAATGCAAAATTTTGTTTATAAGGTTCGAAATGAACCCAAATTTCATTTCGCTCGATCATTCCAGCACAAGCTACCAGCAAGTGAGAAACCTAGGTCATTTCTGTCTTCTTCTCCACTCTTTTCTATCATTTGTCCAAGCTAGAAGCTGAGCAAGGGATTTTGGAAGAAGGTCCTTATTACTTTATCTTCTTTGTCAAGTTTTCTTCATCTTTGGAGTTAGAGTTTTAGTGGAAGTTCAAGTTCTCCTTTCTTCAAGATATAAGGTAAGTGTTCAGTTGTTTTTACAGAACTTCCAAGTTCTGTAGGTGAATTGGAGTAGTTTCTAGCACAAACAACTCATAGAATTATGTTTTGATTGTTTCATGATGATTAGGTTTAAAAAATGGTTTTGGATTGGAAGTTTTTATCTCAATTGAGCTAAACAAAGAGGGGTTCTTGTTAATTGACTTAAAAAAGGCAAGTATAATCAGTTTATTTGATAATAGATGTTGGGATTGTTGTATGAACATTTTTGAGTCTAAGTGCAGAAATCCGTTTCAGAAAAAATCGGCAGAACTGGGAGCAGTTCGGTTAACCGAACCGGTGACCGAACATAATCGTGAGACTTGATGTCACGCCCCCGGACCGAGGTCCCGCTAAACGAGGCCTTAATCCGGGGACGCGGCGCGACGGGCCGGAAAATTCCGCCCGCACACGCTAGTTTCCCACAGGTTTCCGCGGTAAGGATTCACGGAATCCGATCCAATAGTGATATATAAGAATCACTTTCATACAAATGAATTACGCGGAAGCATTGTAGCAAACATAAAAGTCTCACAAACGGGTATAAAAATGAGAACGCATGAGACTAGCATCAAAAGAGAAACATTTACTGTGGGCCCCAACGTTAGTTTGAAGTTGATACAAAAGTAGAGTTAAGCATTAATTACAAATTTTCCCCCAAAAGAAAATAAGCCAACAATGGCCATGACAAAAACCCAAAATGTATAACATGAACTCCCCAAAAGGTGATCGCAGCTCCAAGACAACCCGACGTCTAATTGACATCATCGGGCTGCCACTCGCCCTCCACTGGAACTATAGGTTCCGCCTCGAAGTGCGCCTCAACCGCGAGGGGCTCGACATCTGACACCAAACAAAAGAGAGTCAGACACGACGGTCTGGCAAGCAATTACAACAATAATAGGATGAAAGTAACGCAAAACATAATAAGTGAGAGTTGCGATGAAATCACGATAATACATTGTCAAAGTAAAGATAGAAGATAAACATCTCGATGATTTACAAATCCAAGGCCATGATGAATAATATAAACAAATAAAAACATTGGCAACCCACATAAAGCTATATTCTCCTGTTACCGAAGTAACCGGAGCAGACAAACCGTAGCCACTAAACGTGGGACCGGAACGACATAGTCGTTATCAGACAGAACCGTAGCCACTATTCGTGGAACCGGATAATTACCGTTGCCATGGTCGGTACAAACGGAATCCAAACTGCAGCTGGCAAACAAAATAAAGACCCCAAGCCGGATGATCAGTCCGACAAGGTGACCTAAGCCTAGTGGTGCCATTTTAGTGAAAATCCGAAACCTCGAAGAAATACAATTCCATTTATAAGATACATTTCCAAATCGATAAGTAAACTACTCCAAACAATGCATATTGGCGGATCCGAGCAAAATAGATGAGTAGTTTCTTCATTACTAAAACATGGGGTAACCCACTTCAAAACAATAAAAGAATTGGAGAAAGAACCAAAACAAAAGTCGTTTTATACAAAAGAATGTATGATGGGTCGGTCGACTAAGCGGGTAGTCTCGATATACATTTAACCCCCTTTATTGTCATTAAAGAAAGTAATTTGGTGCCACCGAAGATCGTTGACAATCATAAGGGATTAAATGTACACTTAGACTTGAGGGTTTTCCTAAGTGGTATTGGCCATAGTTTAAGACACAACTTGCCATGAATTCTAGGCTTGAAAAGGTTGAATGGGCTTCACTTATAGGAGAGGGTTCGGGGCTGAATTGAGCTTGGACATGGGTCCGAAGTGGACTTGAAATTATATAGAATAAGTCTTCCTTAGAAGTAGGTTTAAACCCCTTTTTAATCAGGCCCACAGCTGGCCTTATCCGAGCTCAACAGTCCATTGAAAACAAGCCCAAACAATCCCTAACATAGCCCACAATTCATGTCATACACAGCCCAACAATAAGACCCAAAGACAACCCAAGAATTGACCTTAAAACAGGCCCAAAGAACACTTAAGAAATGGGCTTATCAAAACCTTCAATTGGGCCATCAAACTACCCTAAAGGGACCCTGAATCAGGCCCAAAACCCGAGCCCAGACTGAGCTGGGCTCGCTCGAGCGGACCCAGACAGTAGCTGGGTCGCTCGAGCGGCCCAGTGGGTCGCTCGAGCGGACCCAGACAGTACCTGGTCCGCTCGAGCGACCCAGTGGGTCGCTCGAGCGGACTGGGCCTGCCCAGTCCGGCCCGAGTGCAGAAACTCCTTCTTTTTGTGTTTTTTCTTCCTCCTTTCCTTGATCATTTCAATTCCTTTCTTCCATAGACCATTCTACAACATCTTGGGCCTCTTCTCAACCTCTACAAATCCTCAAACCATCATCCATAATCATATGATTAACATAAACTCCACACTTTTTAAAGAAATCAAACTTCTTTTCCATTTCTTTGAACACCCATTTGAGCACAATGAAACAAACTCTTCAAGAAACCATAAGGAGAACAAACTTCCAATGCATAGTAGAGCAATAACATAAATTAAGATAACTATTAAGGTGGTTCATTAAATCAAAGCAAACCATAAACTAAAGAAGATTAACACAAAAGGGAAAATCAAGAAATAGAATCAAATGAGAGAAAGCATCACATTAGTGTTGGAATATACTTGCCTCAAGCCAAGCCAAGATCAAAATCACTCCTTAAACCAAGCCTTAGAGCTTCAAGCTCCAAATCTACAAAAACCCCAAAATTTTTCCCAAGAAACCCTAAAATGTCAACATTTGTGAATCCTCAATGAAAACCTTAGCAAATGGGATTAAAACACTCCAAATGGAGAGGAAAGCAAAGATCTAGAGTTTAGGAAACCAATGCTAACCTTGAGGAACCCAAACCAAGAAGAAAGGCTTGAATGGAGGGCTTCTCTTAGCTCAAACTCCTCAAGAATGGTATCCTTAGGAAGCTTGAAGAGGGAGGAAGAGTTTGAGGAGATCAATCCTCTAAGAATACCTCACCAAGTGAGAGTTCCAGATGAGAGAGAGTGAGAAGGGAGAAGAGAAAAAACCCTAGCCAAAGAACTTGCTGGAATGAAATGAAGAAGAAGAAAGAAAAGCTCTCTTCTTAAGAGACAAGCCAATGTGGGCCCCGATCTTCACAAGCATAAAAATGGTACTTGCGGGCCCCGAACGGAAACGACGAAGAAGACAAAAATGATCGGCGAAATTTCTACTTTCCAAAAAGTATATTTTTGGCAATTTCTGGAATTTTCGAAATTTGGGTACAGGTTTTGTGTGAAATGTCAATTTTGCCCTTTTTCTCGAAAAACGCGATTTCTGATCACAAAATCAAGTTGGCCAAAACATGAAAGTTGATGATCTAAAGGAAATAAGTCAAAATACACATAAATGGAATTTTTACAAGCATCAAGAACAAACTCAACAATCTCACACATAATCCACGGGCGCCCCGGCCCGTGTCACACTTAAGTCGAGGACTCACAAAGGTTCTAAAAGCTAATCAAACAACCTAATCTAGCTTAATAAAATAAGCTAATCGTCCACTAACCCCACTTATCCACTAATCACGATTAAAACATAATTAAATATTCAAACCTGGGTCGGGGTCTGACATCCTCCACCCCTAAGAATCACATTTGGTCCTCCAAATAATCACTAACCTCTGGGAATAGCTGAGGGTACTTCTTTTGGACTTGATCACGAAGTTCCCAAGTGGCTTCTTCTGGTCCATGATTCTCCCAACGGATCTTTACCCACTGAATTATCCTATTCCTCAGTTCTTGTTCTTTGGTGTCGATAATCTCTGCAGGTTTTTCGATGTAGGTGGCATCCTCTCTGACATCCAACGGCTCATGTTGTAGCACGTGCGAAGGGTCTGAAACATACTTCCTTAGCATCGACACGTGAAACACGTTGTGCACACCCGACAGTTCTGGAGGCAAAGCTAATCTGTACGCCACTTCCCCAATTCGACTCAAGATCTCATACGGTCCAATAAATCTCTTAGACAATTTGCCCTTCTGCCCAAATCTCAGTGTCCCTCTGACCGGAGATACCTTTAAGAATACCTTGTCTCCAACTTGGAATTGAAGATCCTTTCTTCGAACATCGGCATAGCTCTTCTGTCGGCTCCTCGCAATCTTCAATCTCTCATGGATAATTCTGACTTTATCACTTGTTTCCTCAACTAAAGATGGACCATGAAAACTGCGTTCTCCGACTTCTTCCCAACACACGGGGGTTCTACACTTCCTGCCATATAGCGCTTCAAAAGGGGCCATTCCTATGCTGGAATGGTAACTATTGTTATAGGCAAATTCACAAAGCGGTAGATTCTCGTCCCACTGATTCTTGAAATCAAGGACACAAGCCCTAAGCATATCCTCGAGGGTCTGAATAGTCCTTTCCGACTGACCATCCGTCTGCGGGTGGTACGCTGTACTGAATTGAAGCTTCGTCCCCATCGATTCATGCAAAGTCTTCCAAAACCTCGAAACAAATCTACTATCCCGATCTGAAGTGATGGAAACCGGCTGACCATGACGACTAACGATCTCCTTTACAAAAGCTTGCGCTAAAGCCAACATGTGCATCTTCTTACCGGTCTTCAAAGGAATAAAGTGTGCCGACTTCGTTAACCGATCCACTATGATCCAAATGGCATTGTTCCCCTTGCTTGTATTCGGTAAACCTGATACAAAATCCATTGTCAGGTGCTCCCATTTCCACTCTGGGATTTCTAACGGTTGCAAAAGACCAGGTGGTTTCTGATGTTCTGCCTTCACTAATTGACAAGTCATACACTTAGACACAAAGGCTGCTATCTCTCTCTTCATATTGTTCCACCAAAAACGACTCTTCAAATTTTGATACATCTTCGTACTCCCTGGGTGCACTGAATACCTCGTATTGTGAGCCTCTACCATAATGTCATCTTTCAAGTTGTCTACTTTAGGAACACAAAGTCTGCCACGGAAGTACAAAACTCCATCCAACATCTGAAAATCTGGCCTTTCCGAGATATGCTCCACAATTTTAACCAAGTCTGGATCTTGCATCTGATTGTCCTTAATTTTCTGAATGAAGACTGGCTCGGACACTGTCATATTTGCTAACACAACTCCTTCCCTCAAAGGTTGGAACTCTACTCCCAAATCCTCAAATTGCTGAAAATTGCAAAACCCATGCAAACTAGCCAAACAAACTGATTTCCTACTCAACGCATCAGCCACTACGTTAACTTTCCCCGGATGATAGATAATCGGAAAATCGTAGTCCTTGATGTACTCCATCCACCTTCTTTGCCTCATATTTAATTCCTTTTGAGAGAATAAGTATTGAAGACTACGGTGATCCGAATGCACTTCAAATTTTTCTCCGTACAAGTAGTGTCTCCACATCTTCAACGCGAAAACTATGGCTGCTAACTCCAAATCGTGCGTTGCATATTTCTTTTCATGTTCCTTCAGTTGCCTCGAGCCATATGCAATCACCTTTCCATTTTGCATCAACACACAACCGAGTCCTACTCCTGAAGCATCCGTAAAGATAACGAAACCACCACTCCCTGAAGGTAGAGTGAGGACAGGCGCCGAAGTTAACCTCTTCTTTAACTCTTCAAAACTAGCTTCACACTTCTCTGACCATACAAACGGCACATTCTTTCGGGTTAACTTAGTCAACGGTGCTGCGATAGACGAAAAGCCTTGAACAAATCTCCTATAATAACCTGCCAAACCCAGAAAACTTCTAATCTCTGTCACATTTTTCGGTCTCTCCCAATTGATAACTGCTTCAATCTTTGATGGGTCAACTGCTAGCCCTTCTTCAGAAATGATGTGACCAAGAAAAGAGACTTGCTCTAGCCAAAACTCACACTTCCCAAGCTTCGCATATAACTGGTTATCTCTCAACAATTGCAAAGAAGTCCTTAAATGCTGCTCATGATCTTCTCTTGACTTGGAATACACTAGAATATCATCAATGAAGACGACGGTGAACTGATCTAGGTAGGGTGCGAAAATCTTGTTCATGAGAGCCATGAATACCGCTGGTGCATTCGTCAGTCCAAAGGGCATCACCAAAAACTCATAGTGCCCATATCTAGTTCGAAAAGCTGTCTTCGGGATGTCTGATTCTCGAACCCTCAACTGATGGTATCCGGACCTCAAATCTATCTTCGAGAAAAACTTTGCACCTTGCAACTGATCAAACAACTCGTCTATCCTAGGCAAAGGGTACTTGTTCTTGATGGTCACTTGATTCAACTTCCTATAGTCTATACACATCCTCAAACTTCCATCCTTCTTCTTGACAAAAAGCACTGGAGCTCCCCATGGGAAACACTTGGCCTAACAAAGCCTTTATCTAGCAACTCTTGCAATTGCAACTTCAATTCACCTAACTCCGCTGGAGCCATCCTATAAGGAGCAATGGAAATCGGAGCAGTTCCTGGTACCAACTCTATTGTAAACTCAACTTCTCTGATGGGTGGTAACCCTGGAATCTCTTCTGGAAAAACATCGGGGAACTCACACACTATCGGGATATTCTCCACCCCTAGGGACTGTTCGTCCTTGGAAACAAAAGCGATAAATCCCTCACAACCTGATCTCAACAACTTAGCTGCAGAAAGAGCTGAAATAAACCTAACTGGGGAAATCCTTTTCTCTCCTTGAAACTTCACTCCGGAGGACGACCCATCCAACCTAAACATGATGGTCTTACTATAGCAATCCATGGACGCATGATGACCTGCTAACCAATCCATGCCTAGAATAACATCGAAGTCATGCATAACTAAGGTAATAAGATCTGCAGGGAAAATGACTTCTCCTATCTTCACTGTACTACACACCACTTGCTTCCCTACTGGAGTAGTAACAGTCAAAACAAACTCTAACTCCCTAACAGGAACACTAATCTTCTTAGCAAACACAAGGGATAAGAAAGAATGGGTAGATCCCGGGTCAAACAACACTTTAGCTTCTACATCACAAATTAGAAGTTTACCTTCCACAACATCACCCGCCGCTTCTGCATCCACTTGATTGATATGATTGAGACGGCCTTGCTGACGAGGTCTATTCTGATTCTGATTTGGTCTCCCAAGCTGCATATTCCTATTCTGCTGCTGTGGACGGGCATTCTGGTTCTGTGGCTGTTGACGGGGCTGCTGGTTCTGCTGCTGCCTCGGTGGATTCTGAACTACTTGTTGATTTTGCTGAGGGGCCTACCTAGGCGGCTGCTGAGGTGCCCTATTGCCCTGGTTCCTATTGTTCGGGCAATCCTTCACTTGGTGGTCTGAGCTACCACACTTAAAACACGCCCCTGAAATTCGATAACACTGCTGAGTAGGGTGATTCTTGCCACAATGCTCACACCCGCCTTGAGTGGGAGCATTCTGCTGCTTCTTTTGCTTCTTTCCTTGGTACGATTCCTGCCCACTCTGAAACTGCTGCCTCTTTCTTTGGTTGTCCTTGATAATCTGATTGTTTATATCCTCAAACCTGTAGGCCCTTTTGATAGCCTCTTGAAAGGTGGTTGGTGGTACCACACCCAAAGCATCTCTCAAAATAATGGGATTGAGCCCATCCATAAACTTAGTGATCTTTTTCTCCTCGGTGTCCACCAACTCTGGAGCATAGCGAGATAACTTTTCAAACTTCGTAAGATACTCAAGGACAGTCATATCTTCTTGCTTAAGCAACTGGAACTCCGCTGCCTTCTGCTTCTTAATATGTGCTGGGACATATTTCTCACTAAACTGCTGCTTGAAAGTGGCCCAAGCAATCCCATCTGCAATATTCTGGTAGCCTTCCTTGACAGTCTTCCACCAAATGTCTGCCAACCCAGTAAACATGGATGCTGCTAAGTGAACCCGCTGTCTGCCTGTACATACAAAAATGTCGAAGATGTTCTCGGTATGAGCCAACCAATCATCCGCTGCCAAAGGTTCTTCCTGACCCGTAAACTCTTTAGGACCCCTTTTTCTAAACTTCTCAAATAGGATATTAGGGTCTCTGTCCCTATTCTGCACTGGTTCCACATTAGCTACTGGTTCCGGCCTTCTACCCAACACTTCAAGCAGTTGCCTTTGCACTTGAGTTAATTCCTCATCCTTCTTGGCCATTTGTTCTTGAAATCGAGCTTGATTATCATTGGCTCGCTGCTGTTGTTCAACCAACATTTGCATGAGTTGTTGGAATTGACCCGTTACCGGGTTTTCAATCTCGCTGTCATGATTGCTACCTGATGCATTCGCACCTGCCGGAGGTCGACGTGGAGGCATAGTGCTGCAAAACAACTTGTTAGTACAACAAGATATAATAATAAAGCGTTCCCAATCCCAAATCGATGCTAACTAACGGTAATGCTAACGAATCCTTGCCACGTCCTTATGTTTCTAATCCAATTTTAATTGCCTCAAATATTTCTCGCTCTGATACCAAGCCTGTCACGCCCCCGGACCGAGGTCCCGCTAAACGAGGCCTTAATCCGGGGACGTGGCGCGACGGGCCGGAAAACTCCGCCCGCACACGCTAGTTTCCCACAGGTTTCCGCGGTAAGGATTCACGGAATCCGATCCAATAGTGATATATAAGAATCACTTTCATACAAATGAATTACGCGGAAGCATTGTAGCAAACATAAAAGTCTCACAAACGGGTATAAAAATGAGAACGCATGAGACTATCATCAAAAGAGAAACATTTACTGTGGGCCCCAACGTTAGTTTGAAGTTGATACAAAAGTAGAGTTAAGCATTAATTACAAATTTTTCCCCAAAAGAAAATAAGCCAACAATGGCCATGACAAAAACCCAAAATGTATAACATGAACTCCCCAAAAGGTGATCGCAGCTCCCAGACAACCCGACGTCTAATTGACATCATCGGGCTGCCACTCGCCCTCCACTGGAACTATAGGTTCCGCCTCGAAGTGCGCCTCAACCGCGAGGGGCTCGACATCTGACACCAAACAAAAGAGAGTCAGACACGACGGTCTGGCAAGCAATTACAACAATAATAGGATGAAAGTAACGCAAAACATAATAAGTGAGAGTTGCGATGAAATCACGATAATACATTGTCAAAGTAAAGATAGAAGATAAACATCTCGATGATTTACAAATCCAAGGCCATGATGAATAATATAAACAAATAAAAACATTGGCAACCCACATAAAGCTATATTCTCCTGTTACCGAAGTAACCGGAGCAGACAAACCGTAGCCACTAAACGTGGGACCGGAACGACATAGTCGTTATCAGACAGAACCGTAGCCACTATTCGTGGAACCGGATAATTACCGTTGCCATGGTCGGTACAAACGGAATCCAAACTGCAGCTGGCAAACAAAATAAAGACCCCAAGCCGGATGATCAGTCCGACAAGGTGACCTAAGCCTAGTGGTGCCATTTTAGTGAAAATCCGAAACCTCGAAGAAATACAATTCCATTTATAAGATACATTTCCAAATCGATAAGTAAACTACTCCAAACAATGCATATTGGCGGATCCGAGCAAAATAGATGAGTAGTTTCTTCATTACTAAAACATGGGGTAACCCACTTCAAAACAATAAAAGAATTGGAGAAAGAACCAAAACAAAAGTCGTTTTATACAAAAGAATGTATGATGGGTCGGTCGACTAAGCGGGTAGTCTCGATATACATTTAACCCCCTTTATTGTCATTAAAGAAAGTAATTTGGTGCCACCGAAGATCGTTGACAATCATAAGGGATTAAATGTACACTTAGACTTGAGGGTTTTCCTAAGTGGTATTGGCCATAGTTTAAGACACAACTTGCCATGAATTCTAGGCTTGAAAAGGTTGAATGGGCTTCACTTATAGGAGAGGGTTCGGGGCTGAATTGAGCTTGGACATGGGTCCGAAGTGGACTTGAAATTATATAGAATAAGTCTTCCTTAGAAGTAGGTTTAAACCCCTTTTTAATCAGGCCCACAGCTGGCCTTATCCTGAGCTCAACAGTCCATTGAAAACAAGCCCAAACAATCCCTAACATAGCCCACAATTCATGTCATACACAGCCCAACAATAAGACCCAAAGACAACCCAAGAATTGACCTTAAAACAGGCCCAAAGAACACTTAAGAAATGGGCTTATCAAAACCTTCAATTGGGCCATCAAACTACCCTAAAGGGACCCTGAATCAGGCCCAAAACCCGAGCCCAGACTGAGCTGGGCTCGCTCGAGCGGACCCAGACAGTAGCTGGGTCGCTCGAGCGGCCCAGTGGGTCGCTCGAGCGGACCCAGACAGTACCTGGTCCGCTCGAGCGACCCAGTGGGTCGCTCGAGCGGACTGGGCCTGCCCAGTCCGGCCCGAGTGCAGAAACTCCTTCTTTTTGTGTTTTTTCTTCCTCCTTTCCTTGATCATTTCAATTCCTTTCTTCCATAGACCATTCTACAACATCTTGGGCCTCTTCTCAACCTCTACAAATCCTCAAACCATCATCCATAATCATATGATTAACATAAACTCCACACTTTTTAAAGAAATCAAACTTCTTTTCCATTTCTTTGAACACCCATTTGAGCACAATGAAACAAACTCTTCAAGAAACCATAAGGAGAACAAACTTCCAATGCATAGTAGAGCAATAACATAAATTAAGATAACTATTAAGGTGGTTCATTAAATCAAAGCAAACCATAAACTAAAGAAGATTAACACAAAAGGGAAAATCAAGAAATAGAATCAAATGAGAGAAAGCATCACATTAGTGTTGGAATATACTTGCCTCAAGCCAAGCCAAGATCAAAATCACTCCTTAAACCAAGCCTTAGAGCTTCAAGCTCCAAATCTACAAAAACCCCAAAATTTTTCCCAAGAAACCCTAAAATGTCAACATTTGTGAATCCTCAATGAAAACCTTAGCAAATGGGATTAAAACACTCCAAATGGAGAGGAAAGCAAAGATCTAGAGTTTAGGAAACCAATGCTAACCTTGAGGAACCCAAACCAAGAAGAAAGGCTTGAATGGAGGGCTTCTCTTAGCTCAAACTCCTCAAGAATGGTATCCTTAGGAAGCTTGAAGAGGGAGGAAGAGTTTGAGGAGATCAATCCTCTAAGAATACCTCACCAAGTGAGAGTTCCAGATGAGAGAGAGTGAGAAGGGAGAAGAGAAAAAACCCTAGCCAAAGAACTTGCTGGAATGAAATGAAGAAGAAGAAAGAAAAGCTCTCTTCTTAAGAGACAAGCCAATGTGGGCCCCGATCTTCACAAGCATAAAAATGGTACTTGCGGGCCCCGAACGGAAACGACGAAGAAGACAAAAATGATCGGCGAAATTTCTACTTTCCAAAAAGTATATTTTTGGCAATTTCTGGAATTTTCGAAATTTGGGTACAGGTTTTGTGTGAAATGTCAATTTTGCCCTTTTTCTCGAAAAACGCGATTTCTGATCACAAAATGAAGTTGGCCAAAACATGAAAGTTGATGATCTAAAGGAAATAAGTCGAAATACACATAAATGGAATTTTTGCAAGCATCAAGAACAAACTCAACAATCTCACACATAATCCACGGGCGCCCCGGCCCGTGTCACACTTAAGTCGAGGACTCACAAAGGTTCTAAAAGCTAATCAAACAACCTAATCTAGCTTAATAAAATAAGCTAATCGTCCACTAACCCCACTTATCCACTAATCATGATTAAAACATAATTAAATATTCAAACCTGGGTCGGGGTCTGACACTTGAGTAAAAATGTGAGCCTTTTGGATTAGTAACTGAAGGTAACCGAATTGAAATTCGGTTAACCGAGTATTGAATTCCGGTCAACCAAACAGGTGACCGAGTAGGTGGTCAAGAGTACCTATTAGTTGTCAGAAATTTGAAGTTTCTGGATTACTGACCGAAGGTGATTGAGGGTTAGCCGAGCATGTTCGGTTAATTGAGGGGTTGACCGAATGCAAATGTAGAACTTGAGAGAAAAAAATTAGCTTGCTAGAAAACTGACCGTAGGTAGCCGAGTGGTATTCGACTAGCCGAGTTTTAATTTCGATTAACCGAGTAGGTAACCGAATAGGTAACCGAAATTGGAAAATTTCAGATTTGAATTTTAATTTTCCGTGTAGAAGCTTGTTGAATTAGAAGATTTGTTTTAAGATTATTGAATAGTGTTTGTACCTCCATAGGTGATAATTAAGAGGACTCTAATGTATAAATTATAAATAATGTGACGTTCATCAAGAATAACACGTACATTAGATAACCGAACGTTTCACCTAAATGGTTGGTTTGAATCGAGAAATGAATTGAAATGTGAATTGTCTTAGTTCTCTAACCGAGTTGCATTCATATTGTTAATCTCAAGTCTAAAATGTGAATTGCATTAGTCTGTATTCCTTTCAATTATTATGAATGGAATTTATGGAATTGAATTGAAGTCCAAATTGGATTGAATATTGACTCCTTGAGTCTGGCACTACTTAGTTGTCCTGTTAAAGATCATTGTAGAGCTAAAATGTGTTAAATGATTATTTCTACTGCAGTAGATGGATTTGGGGGTGTTTTAGAGCTCCATGGCTGATGCTAGTTGTCCCTGGCTCGGACACTGGTAGATCCCACAATATTTGTAATTGAAAATTAAATAAATACTTCCATTTGGAAGAAATGAAATGAAATGGAATGCTATAATAGTTGCCAATTAGTGTATGATTCTTAATTGACTCTGAATGCATATGTTGTTGTCATTGTACGAGTTGTTTATAATTGTCTAATGTTAGACTTGAACAGATTAAGTATATGTAATAGCATGTACTATCACAGATCTGTTTATACATTGCTGAATCATCGTATTCACTAGTGTTATTGATACCATTATGGGCCCAGTTGCCAATGCTGGTCCTGCAGAGGCCGCAGCGCCAACGTAGGAAGCCGCTCCGGTTCCTCTAGGAGGATTAGTGGAGTGGAATGGTCGGGATATCATTTGATCTTGATATCCAAGTGCGAAAATGTGGTTGAAACCTTTTGAAATGATTAGTTTTGGAAACTTTAGATATTGTCATCATACATTGTATTTTAAATATGCAGTGGATGACATGAGTAGAGAAATGAGAATATTACTTGTGTATAAAGAACTTCACTTTTGTGTAAAGGACTTGTAAACTTTTATATGTGTAAATGTGTACATTTGTGTATCATAGAATAGTAGTTTGTACTGTTCCATATTTGATATCATTTGTATATGTCTTCCACAATGTTATGTGTTTGACAGGTGTGAATTGAGATGTCTCGCCTCGGGATTTATCCAGATGTAATCAAATCTTGGGCTCGGGTCGTGCCATGCTTCTTGACCCAACACCCATGAATCACCTGAGTGTAATGTTTGTACCAAAATAATTTGAAGTGTAAAGAACATGAGAATCCTTATAACAGCTAGCTTCATGAGGTTTACCACACTACGATGTGGGATTCCAACCACATTCAAAATTCTAAGGTGTTGGCTAACAATATTTTCAGACCCTTTTCAGATTGCCTTTGTGGAAGGGAAGAGGATATCTGCCAACAAATATCATTGCTCATTAAATTCTCTATTCTTTTAATAAAAAAGAAGAAATTCAAAATTATGGGCCTAAAGTTGGATATGGCTAAGGCCTATGACAGCCGTAAGTGGGATTTTTTGATTAATGTGCTTGATGCTTTTGGCTTGCATAAAAATCGTGTCCCCCTCATCGTTGAATGTGTTTCCTTAGTCTCAATTTCACTATTACTTAATGGTTCTCCCTTTGGGAACTTCACCCCTTCGAGAGGCCTAAGACAAAGAGACCATCTCTTCTTACCTATTTATTATAGTGACAGAGGTATTTATTGAAAAGTATTTATGCAGCCTCTACTAACACCTTGAGGTTTTGGCAGGAATTGTCAGCTAAAGAGATTTAAGACGGTATCAGAGCCAGCTGGTCGCTAGTTCGAATCCCCGGAGGAACGACTCGATGTGGAAAAAATGTGTGTCGCCAAAAGTACGCCGACTGGGTTGTACCTAAGGGGTACCATTGAGGAGTGTGCTCCACTCAAGGGGGAGTATAGGAAAGTATTTATGCTGCCTCTACTGACGCCTCAAGGTTTTGATAGCGGAAGAGGATGGATGTATTCATGGGGTTAGGACTGCTAGAATGCACCTAATATCTCGCACCTCTTATTTGCGAACGATAGTTTTATTTTCTATGAGGCAACCAAGGAGGTTAGAAAAATTTAGGTCCTCCTTGAGGACTACTATGAAATTCATGGTAGACTAGTCAGTTTTAAAAAGTTGGCAGCCCACTTCCGTATAGGTGCGAGTTTACTAAGGTGCATATCTTTAGAATCTATTTTGGGTGTGAAGCTCATGATTGAAAATGAAAATTACCTTGGAAACCCCTTAGCTATTGGAAGGAACATCTAAAAGTTCTTCCAGTCTCTCATCTCTAAAGTCAGAAGTAGAATCCAATCTTGGAAAATACATCTTCTATCTGAGGCTGGGAGAAGTACTCTTGTTAAATCTATTGCTTCATCCATACTTGTGAATAATATTTCTATCCTCTATCTCCCTATTAAATCTCATAAACGTTGGACAAGTTATATATGGTCTTTTAGGTGGGGAGATGGTGAAGAAAAGAAAAACATTTGTACTATAAAATGGAGTGATATTTGTAAGCCCATAAGAGAAGGTGAGCCTGGGATTAGGGAATAAAAAAAAAAGAACAATATGGCCCTTCTCAGCCAAAACGTGTTTGAGAAGCTTAGTTGAGAATCACCTCTTATGTGCTATAATCCTATGGCTAGATATTGCCCAAATAAAATATAATGTTGCAATAGACGATATATGCATAAATACATAATATATAAGCTTGACTGATGCCGACTTGAATCTAACGGACTACATAGTCCAACGGAAGGGAAACTGCCATATGCAACATAAATCTTAAAACAAAGTCTTCGGACTCACTATCAATGTAGGCAACCCTTCTAATGTCTCTGAGAGGACTAAAATGGCAAAACAAACTAAGCAAAGCTTATCGAAAATCAAAAGTGGATAACTACGTAGTACAAAAATGATGAATGCTCAACAAGACTTAACAAACTATCATATTAAAATTAACTAAGAATCGTAAATTATCTATGCCGAAGTCTAACCCGTTTTAGGCATCATTTCGGTACATAAAGGCTGGTCCTAAAATTGGTGGAAAATAATTTAATTCAGTACGGGCCACTTGGAAAGTAGCAAGCATTCAGGGCGCACTACAAGAAAAGTGAGATTTAGCGGCGGTTTTCTTTCTCTGTCTCTACATCTGATCATCAGCGGCAACATACAGTCGGGTGTAAGTATTTTTAGAGTTATAGTGGCAGACACTATAGTATCGGAATCTACTATCTTTTGTTACTAAGTGCAGAACTTTCGTATATACAACAGTGGATTGTACTTTTCGCTGCTATAAATGTATATATAGTAGCGAATACCGTTACCCGCCACAATAAAGTAACTTTCATGTACATACATCTAGAGTTTCTTTTTTCCTCTTCTATCGATTTCTGTCATCGAGAGACTTCTCTCATATAGGTCGAGATTTCTCCCAAAACCCTAATTGTTCCGTCAAAACCCTAGAAATTTTCTATTCTTCCTCTCGTTCCTCAAAAACCACCGTTCTCCTTCCCAAAACCATCTCAATCTCTTCTCAAAACCGCTTAATCACAGAGGAAAATGAGATCCAACGATCAAAACCGTCGTTCTTCTCCCCTAAAAAAAACCAGCTGTGTGGGGATATTTCCCGAAGTACCGAGGTTACTCTAACTCCGGCACTTGTGCCCATTAATCGCACCTTGACCTCAGCAAGCGCCGCTCATGTGCCACCCGAACTCAAAACCATCTCTGGTCTCGGGTACCCCGATCACAATACAAAGCGCCTACTTCTGCTACTCAGTTCGGCACCAGGACTAGATCCCTAGCCGAGATGGGCGGCAACGGTTGTACTTTCAGAAGTGGCCAGTTGGAACTGACAAAGCCACCCTGGCCGTCCTGTGCCCCTGACAAGCGTGTTGACACCAAAAATGTCACTTTGCCTTTTCAAGATCCAAAGAGCTACATGAAGTCGCAACCTGCCATAAATAGGCAATGCTGCTTCCAAAAAATTAAATCTTGTCAGAATCAAACAAAAACTGCAAGATTCTTCCAGACAGCCAAAAGAGGAGTACACAAGAAGTTTCGGGCCATTTCAAAATCATTTGGCCTAACTTCGCTTCTCCGACAGCTGAAAAGGAGCTCTCGGCGGCAAAGCTCTCCGGGACCATGGTTTCCAAGACAGAGCCTATGGATCATCTTAAAATGACTCCAATAGGTTCCCTGTCAAATTTCAAGTCAATCGGACATCGGTTGACCGCACATCAAACCGCGACATCTTCATCGCGACAAAAAGCAAGTCTACAGGTGATAGGACCCCAAACGGCTTCAAAACTCAAACAAAAGCCTATGGTTGGTCTTATTTATTGCTCAGGAGGCTTCACACCAAATTTCAGGTCATTCCGACATCGTTTGACCCAGTTTCAGCTTCTGACGGAAAATCGGCAGCTCTGCGCGACAAAGTCTTCGGCTTTCTCAGGAAATTGGAAGCTTTGCAAAATAAAATGCAAGGATTCTCATCAGGTTTCCTACAAAGAAATTAGGCCAATAAATGGTCAAAATGTCAAGGAAAAGTACAGAAGAAAAAAGAATCGAAAAACAGCAAAAACGGACGCAAAACAGGACACGAAAGGGGGAAAACCCCCCAGGGTCGCCGGCGACCTTGGAACCCGGGGTCGCCGGGAAAGCCCCGGAAACCCCGGTTTTCGCCGTTTTTTCGCGATTCGAAGAGCCCAGCCTCTGGTACTTTCCAAAATTCATGCTTTTGAGACACCAAGTCCTCTGACATCCGTCCAAAACACGGGTCAATCATCAAGAGTATCGAAAACAATATTGATCGCCACCCGGTCAACCAAAAAAAGTGTGCTTTCTACCCGACCGATCGAGAAATCGACAGGACAGATGGCACCGACCCGCTGTTGGCAACAAACACCTGAAATTACATGATCATCTGATGTCGATCTACATGAAGATCCATCGATGATCATCGACAGAAGAATCCCAAAAGACGTGGCACGGCCCGCGACTCTTCAGCTGCTCGGCGACCACTTAATGCGATTAATTGACTAGCTTTATTACAGTCATTAATCCATTTCTTTGGACGGCCCAATCAGAAGCAAGCATTCGGGAGTTACAAGTCAAGAGATTCATGGCATTTAACCCATGAAACTCCTCCCATCATGGCGATTAAAGGCGATTAAATGCCCTCAATCTCCTCCGGCCAATCAGAAGCCAAGAAAAAGGAGTTACAAAATAAACAATTCAATTTTGTAACTCCTCCCATTATGCGGCTTAATGACAATAAAAGCCCATAAACCCACCTAAAAGGCTACCTAAAAGCCTATAAATAGGAGGGCTCTCCAAGAAGAAAACACATCAGAAACATCAGAGAAAAAAAAGCACAAGCACACAGACAGAAATCCAGAGAAAGGAAAAAGAGAGAAAACTCTGCGGAAGTTCTACACCGGCCACCGCAACAAGGTGACAAAAGTCCCTTGGGGGGTACCCCCCCCCCCCCCAAGGTCCTTACCTTCTCCTCCTGCCTCCAATGGCTTAGATGTGGCTTTTCAGCCCGTCTACTCGGCTTTTTATTGGATATAGGACCTCCTTTTGGTCTTTGTCTTCTAAAAACCTGAGGTTATAGCCAAGCCAAGCGAATCAATAGCATCCTCTGTTCTCATCTGCATGGATGATGGCGAAGCCCACATATGGCTTGCGACCGTCAATCTAAACGGGTCCCCCACAATCTCCTGAGAAGTTAGATCCTCCTTTTCTTGCTTTTCATTGTAGTTTGTATTTTTTTCAAAAGAGACAAAAATCACAATTCTTGTCTTTCATTGTTGATAAGGATTGTAAATCGGCTATAAACGCCAAAATCGGCTATAAACGCCAAAAATCGGCTATAAACGCCAAAATCGGCTATAAATGCCAAAAAAATCGCCTTTCACGGCAAACCAAGAAAAATGTCTCTTTTCTTAAATATATGTGCAATGGAAAACTTGAAAGAAGTCGATTTCCTTTTTACTTGCGAAGGTTGATCTCCGGATCACCACTTGCAATTCCAAGTAAAAATAGAAAATCTGGCACACGCACAAAAAAAGAAATGTTGATGCACGCCCCCTTGCCCCCCGGTTACGAAAGGGTCGGAACCAAACGGACTCCCACGTCCGCCGACCTCGGTAGGAACCCGAGCATCCGGGGCGCGGTCCATCAAGCTGGCTCCACCCGGTGGGACCCGTTTATTTGAGAACACGATGCTAGAAATGAAATATTTGCATATCATATATTTTGCTCTATGCTTATATTTCTTTTCTCGATTCTTTGGCTACTTTATAATTGGTGGCCTATGTTGAATTCCGCATCTAAAAAATGAGATGAGATTTTTGTTTGGAAATTTCCAATTCTTTGAATTTATTTCCACTCTTTCTCTTTTCAAAAAAAAAAAATTTTTTTTAACAAAAAACAAAAAAAATCAGATTTTTCATTTTGGATTCAAAATTGAGAAACTTTGTTCCTCTCCCTTCTGGGCACTGGCGCTCACGGAAATCGTTGAGACCGTGTTCGGATCGGGGATTGGGCCATTGTTTCTCTTCGATGAGTTCATTAAAGATCTAAAAAAAAAAAAAATGAAATGAGATTTTTTGTTTGGAAATTTCTAATTCTTTGAATTTATTTCCACTCTTTCTCTTTCCAAAAAAAAAAAACAAAAAAAAAATCAAAATTTTCAGTTTGGATTCAAAATTGAGAAACTTTGATCCTCTCCCTTCTGGGCACTGGCGCTCACGGAAATCGTTGAGACCGTGTTCGGATCGGGGATTGGGCCATTGTTTCTCTTCGATGAGTTCATTAAAAATATATATATATATATAAACAAAAAAAAAAGATATAGACCACTAAGGTTAAACCAACTGTGTTCTTTGATCATGGTTGATTCAAAGAAAAGCCTTGTCCAGAGTGTGGAGACAGCTTGACTGTTCTAGGCAAGGGTCCTCCAAACGGGTTCATTAAGTAATTCTACCCTTACCTGGGGGCAATTCTATCAATCAAGATTTCATAAGACCGGGTTAGGAGGCCTATGTGTACTCTCTCGTCTTTTAAATAAAGAAAAAAATAAAATAATAATTTTTAAAAAAAAAAATATAAAAATTTTAAAATAAAAAATAAAAAATAAAAATTTTTTTTTAAAAAAAAAAATCTTAAAATAAAAAAAATATAATAAAAAAAATATAGAAAATAAAAAAAAAGATTTAAAAAAAAAAAAATTCTTCAAAATCTTCAAAAAAAAAAAAAAAAACTTCCGTCATTTTGGGTTTAGATTGGAGAAATCTTGGTCTTCTCCTTTCTGAGCACTGGCGCTCACGGAAATCGTTGAGACCGTGTTCAGATTGGAATGCCTTTTGCTCTCTTTGATGAACCCGATATTGACTTTTCAAAAAAAAAAAAACTCGTCATCTTTAGATTCAGATCCGAGAAATTATGGTTCATTTCTTTCTGAGCACTGGCGCTCGCGGAAATCGCTGAGCCCGTGTTCAGATCGGAATACCATCTGCTCTCTTTGATGAATCCAATCTTGACCTTTCAAAACAGAGAATCTCATCTCATGGATGCGGTCTCAAAACATTTGTGTCTAGCGGTACTAGTACGCCCTTTCAGGGTCTACTGTATTGCGACCGGCACATCTGTAACTCCAACTTTATATTCTTCTTACCTCGAGCAAGCTCTGCTTCTCGATAAGTCGAATTTAAGTTCACAATTGCTTCTAGCAGTCACTGGGATGCCCATTCCGGGCCTACCATACCTGCGATCAGAACAATTGTACCTCCTATGGCATTTTGCCTTCCTCATATTGCTTGGGTCATCTACCTCGAGCAATTTGAAAAGACGAAACCATAGAACTTCCCATTTATGATCATTATATTCTTGTGATTACTAATGGATGTGGTCTTGTTTCAGAAATTTTCGAAAACTAACAATGGCAGCTTCACTAACCATTACTTTCGATGAAAACAAGCACCAACTCATGCTTCAACAGAAGCAAACCACGCGCACCTACAAGCGCCCCATCAGCTGCCGAAGTGTCAACTCCCTCGGCAACTCTCTGAACTCCGGGTCGACCTCGACTCCCCGGACTATCGTCTTTGGGACGCTGGGACCATTCCCACTTCCTGAGGAACAAACTGCTCCCTCCAAGAAGCAGAAACTCGCCTCTCAACGTGTCACTACCGTGACACCAAAGGCGAGCACCAGAAGGCCTGAAGCCCGTGGCAGCCCCACGAAGCCTCAACCTGCAAACAACCAGGTCTACCCCAAGACTTGGTCCCCAAGACCTTCACCAAAACAGAGAAGGTCCCAAACATCCACTAAGCCAGCATTCCTGGCCCCACTCAAGGAGAACCAGTTCTGTCCTCTTGCCTACATGAAAGAGGAGAGACCTATCTCCAACTCGACTTCCAAGTCATCCCAGCATGAGCCAGCTTGTTCCTACAAGCTCAAAATCAAGTCATGCATCACAAGGCCTCTACGAGCACCTGCTAAGGCCTACAAACCTGCAGTTCGACCCTTCATCTCTACAGGGGCCGAACTTCAAAAATTCAAAGCTTCGCTGCAACTGGCGAAGGATAGGGTTCGCATCCTGTCCTTGCCCAGCTACAAAGAAGACAGGCTCGGCTGCTGCGCCCGAGGGAGCACATCCTTCATTGTCAAAGCCCAGTCAGAGCTGGCCGAAGCTCAAATTGCTCGTCGTATACGCCGCCGCGCGTCGTACCGACAAAAGAGACTAGAGAAGCAAAGGACCCAGCCTCCCACACTTCAAGTCTCTCCCAAATGGGTCGAAAAAGAAAGACCCAACCAAGTTGCTGCCGTCCATATGGTTGGAAAAACCAGAAGGCGCCAAAAATCAGCAACAAAAATCCATGTCCGACGTCCGATGACCCGCAGCGTCTCCAGGACAAGAAGACATTCAGAAGAATCCCCTGCTCCTTCAAGCAAAGGACAGCAGAGTGATCCTTCCTCAAGCTCCTCTTCAAAAAGAATGAGCCCCAGCTCAGTCACCAGGACAGTTTCTTCGTTCGAATCACGAAGGATGAATGTCTTTGCTACAAATTCTGAGCCACCACCCCGCAATCCACCTCCAGAAGATGCGATCACCCGCATCCAGCAGTTGGAACAGGGCCAGCAGAGGATTGAAACTCTAATGGAAAACCTTCTCCTCGCCTTCCAAAATCAGGCGAACAATGAACCTCCTCCGAATCATCAAGACGACGATGTAAATAGAGAAGAAAATGAGTCACGCGCCCTAACCAAAAAGGACGTAGACGGTATCCTCGCCAAAGCAAAAGAAGAGGATATACTCAAGGAGCATGGGATCAAGCCACCATATCCCTTATGGATGGACTCGGTCCCGTTCCCCACCAAATTCAAGCATCCTACTCTCCAAACATATACGGGGAAAGGATCAGCCAGACAGCACGTCATCCACTTCAAGATCCTGACGGGAGCTATTGCGGATCAAGATGCACTCAAGATTCGCCTTTTTGCAAGTACCCTAAAAGGTACGGCCTTCGATTGGTACTCCACTCTGCCGGAGGACTCAATCCAAAACTGGGCCATGCTAGAGACACGCTTCCTGACTCACTTCAAAGGTGAAGATCATCCCGCTACTATGGCTCAGCTGTGCAGCCTAAAACAGGGGGAGAATAAGTCAACATATGACTTCATTCACAAGTGGAAAGCAATGGCATACAAATGCTCTGATGTATTGCCACAAGCGTCGCTAGTCGACATCTGCCGAAACAACATGAGAGCCAGAATCCGCTCCATGATCATCGGCAACAAATCAAAAAACCTGGGAGAACTCCTAGAAGCTTCCATGGAAGCTGAAACGGTGATTAAGGACCTCAACAGTCAGAAATCATCAAGAAAAGAGCCAACCGCCATTACGACCTCAAAACCAAAGAAGAAAGAGGTCCTCAATGTGCAGACCAAGTCAGCTCCTCAGCCACCAAAGAAAGCTGAAAACAAAGCTGTTGGTAAGAAACCTGAATTCTCTGATGCCTTCAAAGAACGAGTAGAGAAGAAATACCCGTTTGATGAAGATGTTGATGAAATCTTCGGGGCTCTTGTGGCAAACGGCAAGCTCACCTTGCCTGAACCAAAAAGACCGGGTGATGTTGGCAAAACCAACGATCATCGGTACTGTCCATACCACCAGATGATCTCGCATCCTCTCAATCAATGCTTCGTTGTGAGAGAGAAAATAAATGAGATGTGGAAAAACGGAGTCATCACCTTTGACAAAAACTATGGGTCTGCCTCCGTCAACATGGTGACATGTGGACAAACATCAAGATCATCGAAGAAAAAAATCACTACTTCCTTCAAGGTGATAAACTCAATCGAAGCGTCCGAGGAACTGGTTCCTTACCCGACACCAGACGGACAACCGATATGGGTACATCCCGATCTCCTGGAAGATGAAAATTGGGAGGTCGTGAAAATAAAGCCTACAGCTCAACAGCGAAGGCAGGCTAGGAAACATCTCCTCAAGCTCAAACGGCAAGAGAAGACCCAGCCAAAACTAGAGGTCAAAGAAAAGGCAGAGGCTTCCTCTACCGCTTCACTGGAGGTAACAAAAACATCCCTTCCAGAGACTTCAAAGGGGGTAAGGAAATTCACTCTCAGTGATTTCATGCCACCTCAATTCAAAGAAGCCATGCAGGAGGCATCATACTCTTGCAATTCGGTAGTTGGATTCTCCATTGATGGATACGAATCCAGCGACACCGATGATGGATTCGAATCCAACTACACAGATGAGTGGGAGGAATCCCTTGAAACAGGAGAATATCTCTCTGATGAAGAATGGGTTCCTGAGTCTCATCTTATGCCAGTAATCTGGTATAACCCCCTACAGCCACAAGGATCCTGGTCTGATGATGAAGAAGACCAAGAAGCTGTACAAGAAAATGCTGCTGAACCAGCACCTCTCATCACTCCAGTGGAAATCAACAATGTTGAGCCACAAAGAGATGATGAAGAAGAAGATCCGGCTCACATACCTGATCTTGAAGAATATGCAAGGATCTTGCAGCGACTCGCTCTAGAACAAGAGCAAGAACGCGCCAACGAGCCTCCTCGCAATCCAGAGCCTGAAGTCCCTGAAGACCACCAGGTACATCCTCCCTTAACTCCTGAAAATGGAGAAAATTGCTGGATAGACGATCCTCTCACATCCGAGGATGAGTCTGACTCCGATCAGGCAACGTCTCCCGTCAGAGCTTCCTGTAATGTGATAATTCGGGATTACAGCTCTTCCGAAGCATCGTCTGATGAGAGCACCTACACTCCGGCTTCGCAAACACAAACTGCGAATGAATCCATTGAAATGCTTCTTCGGCGTCTCGTCGGGTAAGTTCCTCGGATTCTTAGTTCGGAAAGCTGGAATAGAGCTTGACCCCATAAAAGTCAAAGCCATTCTAGAAACGCCCTCTCCAAGAACCTTGAGAGAACTCAAAGGGCTTCAAGGGAGATTAGCCTACATCAGACGGTTCATCTCCAATCTTTCGGGGAAATGCCGTCCATTCTCTCGGTTGATGAAAAAGGGTGTAAACTTTGCCTGGGATGCTGACTGTGAAGCTACTTTCCAAGACATCAAGTCATACCTGACAAAACCTCCAGTGTTAGCTGCTCCTACCACTGGAAAACCATTCATCTTGTACACAAGAGCCCTTGATCACTCTCTGGGAGCTCTGCTTGCGCAAGAAAATGATCAAAGGAAAGAAGCTGCTCTATATTACCTCAGCCGCATGCTAGTAGGTGCAGAGCATCGCTACTCTCCAGTCGAAAAAGAATGTCTTGCAGTGATGTTCGCCGTACAAAAGCTGCGTCACTACTTGCTTTCCAATACAATCTACCTGGTCTCGAGGGTCAACCTCTTGAAGGTCCTTGTCACAAAGGCAGGTTCTCTCAATGCTCGACTGGCAAAATGGTCCATCCTTCTGTCACAATTTGATATTAGGTATGTACCACAAAAAGCAATCAAAGGGCAAGCTCTAGTGGACTTCCTCGCAGAACATCCATTGCCTAAAGATTCTCCACTCAGAGATTGATGGACCGCGCTCCTGCTCGGTTCTACCGAGGTCGGCGGACGTGGGAGTCCGTCGGGTCCGACCCTTTCGTAACCGTGGGGCAAGGGCGTGCATCAACATTTCTTTTTTTTGTGGGTGTGCCAGATTTTCTATTTTTACTTGGAATTGCAAATGGTGATCCGGAGATCAACCTTTGCAAGTAAAAAGGAAATCAACTTCTTTCAAGTTTTCCATTGCACATATATTTAAGAAAAGAGACATTTTTCTTAGTTTGCCGTGAAAGGCGATTTTTTTGGCATTTATAGCCGATTTTGGCGTTTATAGCCGATTTTTGGCGCTTATAGCCGATTTTGGCGTTTATAGCCGATTTACAATCCTTATCAATAATGAAAGACAAGAATTGTGATTTTTGTCTCTTTTTAAAAAAATACAAACTACAATGAAAAGAAAGAAAAGGAGGATCTAACTTCTCAGGAGATTGTGGGGGACTCGTTTAGATTGACGGTCGCAAGCCATATGTGGGCTTCGCCATCATCCATGCAGATGAGAATAGAGGATGCTATTGATTCGCTTGGCTTGGCTATAACCTCGGGTTTTTAAAAGACAAAGACCAAAAGGAGGTCCTATATCCAATAAAAAGCCGAGTAGACGGGCTGAAAAGCCATATCTAAGCCATTGGAGGCAGGAGGAGAAGGCAAGGACCTTGGGGGGGGGGGGTACCCCCCAAGGGACTTTTGTCACCTTGTTGCGGTGGCCGGTGTAGAACTTCCGCAGAGTTTTCTCTCTTTTTTCTTTCTCTGGATTTCTGTCTGTGTGCTTGTGCTTTTTTCTCTGATTTTTCTGATGCTCTGTGATTCTTTTCTTCTTGGAGAGCCCTCCTATTTATAGGCTTTTAGGTAGCCTTTTAGGTGGGTTTATGGGCTTTTATTGTCATTAAGCCGCATAATGGGAGGAGTTACAAAATTGAATTGTTTATTTTGTAACTCCTTTTTCTTGGCTTCTGATTGGCCGGAGGAGATTGAGGGCATTTAATCGCCTTTAATCGCCATGATGGGAGGAGTTTCATGGGTTAAATGCCATGAATTTCTTGACTTGTAACTCCCGAATGCTTGCTTCTGATTGGGCCGTCCAAAGAAATGGATTAATGACTGTAATAAAGTTAGTCAATTAATCGCATTAAGTGGTCGCCGAGCAGCTGAAGAGTCGCGGGCCGTGCCATGTCTTTTGGAATTCTTCTGTCGATGATCATCGATGGATCTTCAAGTAGATCGACATCAGATGACCATGTAATTTCAGGTGTTTGTTGCCAACAGCGGGTCGGTGCCATCTGTCCTGTCGATTTCTCGATCGGTCGGGTGGAAAACACACTTTTTTGGTTGACCGGGTGGCGATCAATACTGTCTTCGATACTCTTGATGATTTACCCGTGTTTTGGACGGATGTCAGAGGACTTGGTGTCTCAAAAGCATGAATTTTGGGAAGTACCAGAGGCTGGGCCCCTCGAATCGCGAAAAAACGGCGAAAACCGGGGTTTCCGGGGCTTTCCCGGCGACCCCGGGGTCCAAGGTCGCCGGCGACCCTGGCCCAGGGTCGCAGGGGTCTGCGACCCTGGGGGGGTTTTCCCCCTTTCGTGTCCCGTTTTGCGTCCGTTTTTGCTTTTTTTTTTTATTCTTTTTTCTTCTGTACTTTTCCTTGACATTTTGACCATTTATTGGCCTGATTTCTTTGTAGGAAACCTGATGAGAATCCTTGCATTTTATTTTGCAAAGTTTCCAATTTCCTGAGAAAGCCGAAGACTTTGTCGCGCAGAGCTGCCGATTTTCCGTCAGAAGCTGAAACTGGGCCAAACGATGTCGGAATGACCTGAAATTTGGTGTGAAGCCTCCTGGCAATAAATAAGACCAACCATAGGCTTTTGTTTGAGTTTTGAAGCCGTTTGGGGTCCTATCACCTGTAGACTTGCTTTTTGTCGCGATGAAGATGTCGCGGTTTGATGTGTGGTCAACCGATGTCCGATTGACTTGAAATTTGACAGGGAACCTATTGGAGTCATTTTAAGATGATCCATAGGCTCTGTCTTGGAAACCATGGTCCCGGAGAGATTTTGTCGCCGAGAGCTCCTTTTCGGCTGTCGGAGAAGCGAAGTTAGGCCAAATGATTTTGAAATGGCTCGAAACTTCTTGTGTACTCCTCTTTTGGCTGTCTGGAAGAATCTTGCAGTTTTTGTTTGATTCTGACAAGATTTGATTTTTGGAAGCAGCATTGCCTATTTATGGCAGGTTGCGACTTCATGTAGCTCTTTGGATCTTGAAAAGGCAAAGTGACATTTTTGGTGTCAACAGAGATGATCTCCCAGACGAATCAGTCTACAATGTGGAGACTTTCTCACAAAGTGCCTCCTGGGATATGTACTTTGACGGTGCAACCAGGACAAATGAAAAAAGACAGCTGATCTCGGGAGTTGGCATCCTCTTTGTTAGCCCCGACAAATACATGATTCCACACGCTTTCTCGCTACTGGAACCATGCACAAACAATGCAGCTGAATATCAAGCTCTGATCTTAGGATTGGAACTCGCCATCGAATCCGGTATCACCATGCTGGAAGTCTTTGGAGACTCTCAACTGATCGTCAACCAGATGAATCAGAAATTTGAAGTCAGGAAGCCAGATTTGTTGCCCTACTACAACAAGGCACAATCACTTCTGCAAAAGTTTGACATCTGTCACATCACCCACATTCGTAGAGGTGAAAACATACGTGCGGATGCCCTAGCCGGACTTGCCGCATCCATGGCAATCCAGGAAGGGGAAAACATGCAAATCACAGTGTGTGAAAGAAGAATCCTTCCTCCTCTTAACACACACCAAGCAGTTGCTGAATGCCACCAAGTGGTCGGAAGTCGGATTTCAATCCTTCAAACTTCAATTAGCGACTGGAGGGATCCGTTCATTGATTACATTATGTTCGGAATCCTACCTGAAGATTCAAAAGAACGGGTAAGCATCCAAAGGCGAACCCCAAGCTTCCATTTGGATATTCCTTCAAAAATCCTTTACAGGAAATCCTTCAACGGAGTACTTCTACGCTGCTTGTCACAACAAGAGGCTGAAGAAACACTCAAAGAAGTTCATGCTAGTCTTTGTGGAGCTCATCAGGCTGGACCTAAGCTCTATGATCAGATAAAAAGGTTAGGATATTACTGGCCTACCATGGTAGCTGACGCAATGCAATTTGCTAAGCGCTGCCAAGCAATGCCAAGTTCATGGAGATTACATTCACATGCCTCCAGAATGGCTGCATCCTACAGCGATCTCATGGCCTTTCGAAGCCTGGGGTATGGACATTATAGGTCCTATTTCTCCCCCTTCAAGCAAAGGTCATCGCTTCATCTTCGCCGCTACGGATTACTTCTCTAAGTGGTCAGAAGCATTTGCGTTTAACGAAATGAAGACCTCATCAGTCCTTCAGTTCCTGCGCACCAACATCATTTGTCGTTTCGGCATACCCAAAAGATTCGTCCATGATAACGGACCACAGTTCCGGGATCATCGATTCTACAGGTTCTGCGACAAATACAAAATCCAAAGCTGTCCTTCGACTCCATACAATCCGGCAGCAAACGGGTTAGCAGAAGCTTTCAACAAGACACTCTGCAAAATCCTCAAAAAAATGGTCTCTAATCACAAAAGAGACTGGAGCGACAAAATGTCTGAAGCTTTGTGGGCCTATCGAACCACCGTTCGAGGACCAACCCATAGCACACCATTCTCCTTGGTCTATGGATGCGAAGCTGTCGTGCCCTTGGAAGTACAAATTCCTTCCTTGAGGGTATCCTTGCAAAATGACATGACTCAAGAAAGCAATGTCAAATTGCGGCTCCATGAGCTGGACAATCTCGATGAGAGACGGCTCGAAGCTCAACAAAGCATTGAACTTTACCAAGCACGCATGGCAGGATCTTTCGATAAAAAGGTCAGGCAACGCGCCTAGAAAAAGAATGACTTGGTTCTTGCGGTAAAAAGACCAATGGTCTTCGCTCACAAGTCCAAAGGCAAATTTGAGCCAAAATGGGAGGGACCCTACGTTATCGACAAAGTTTTCTCCAATGGCGCATACGCACTCCTAAACATGGAAGGTGACAGATGTATGCTGCCCATCAACGGCAAGTTCTTAAAGCGGTACTACCCTTGAAGACTTACCCAACTGGGTAAGAGCAATGCCTGTATGGCCAAAACCGGTTTCCAGGTACACGCTCGCTAAACCCACCCTTTTTTAGAATTTTCATATCAAATGTTGAAATTTCTAGAAATCTAAAACAATGCTTACTTTCATCGTTTCATTGTTAAAAAAAAAATAATATCCAAGTTTAGGAACCTTTCCCTAACTTGACCAAAATTTTCAACCCTTGAACCCAAAATTCATGGTTTGAAACAAAATCCGGATTCAGGGATTTCCACCCTAGTCCACCCTGCCTTTTACCTCCAAAATGGTTTTAGGTCAAAACTTATGACCCTCGTGTCTTTAAAAAAAAAAAAATGGTTTTTCAAAAACCGCGAGGAAGCGACGCTTAGTCGATACTCGCACAAATCGGAAGCAAGCGAACCACGTTCGACACTTCCAAAATCGCAGGGAAGCGACATTTCGTCGATACTTGCAAAATCCAAAACCGTGGAAACGCAACATTTCAGTTGATATCCACAACCCAAATTTCAAAGGTTCGAAAAAACCTAAAAAACTGTGGAGACGCAACATTTCAGTTGATATCCATAACCCAAAGGTTCGAGAAAACCACAAATTTCAAAAATCGTGGGGAAACGACATCAAGTCAGTACCAGCAAAACCAAAATTTTTGAAAAGCAAGGATGCGACATTCCATCGATACTTGCACCCAAATCCGCGAGGATGGGACATTCCATCGATACTCGCAACCGAATGAGCAAGGATGCGACATTCCATCGATACTTGCAAGAACATTCAGCAGGGAGGCGACTTTTAGTCGATACTTGCATTTTTTTGAAAACCAAACCGGCTATAAATGCCATCAAAACAGGCTATAAATGCCACAAACCGGCTATAAATGCCATCAAAACAGGCAAAAAATTCCACAAACCGGCTATCAATGCCACCAAAACAAAACCGGCTATCAATGCCACAAACAAAAACTTGGATTTCAAAAAAAAACCGGCTATCAATGCCACCAAAACAAAACAGGCTATCAATGCCACAAACCGGCTATCAATGCCACCAAAACTGGCTATAGATGCCACAAAAAAAAAACTCGGCTATCAATGCCACAAGAAAAGCTGGCTCTCATGCCAAAATTGGCTTCCATGCCACAAACAAAAACCTGGCTTTCATGCCAAAACAATTACTTGACAAAAGATTTTCACAAAATGACAACCTTTTGATCAAATCCCATTTAACAATTACTTTTATCACAAAAAGATTCAAGTGAGCGTAGGGATAACAAAAAAAAAAGAGAGAGCATCCCATTTAGCAATTACTTTTATCACAAAAAGATTAAAGTGAGCGTAGGGATAACAAAAAAAAAAGAAAGTGTTCACAAGCACTACACAAAAAAAAGGGGAGTACCAAAAAAAATACAAGTGGTACCAAAAAAAAAAAGAAAGTGTTCAAAAGCACTACAAAAAAAAAGAGTACCAAAAAATACAAGTGGTACCAAAAAAAAAAGAAGAAAGAAGGATGGTTTCTGTATACAGGAGCTCAATAAAAAACGGTCTCCAGCCAAGAGTTCAGCTCCTTAAGTAAGCTTTTGGCTTCATCCGTCAAGTATTCCAAGGCACGCTTCTTCAGGAACCTGCCATGAGATGCTGGGGTGGGCTGTAACCCTTCTTCTGCACTGGGAAGCTTCCTTCGAGCGGTTTTCCATTGTTTGTCCTCATCAGACTTCCTTTTGAGAACTCGAATGGCATCCTCAACTCGGTGAATCAGAGCAGTCTCCCTTTCACGAGCCTCTGTTATTTCAGTCCACTTGGCAGCGACTTGTGCCTGCAGATGCTCAAGACGTTTCCTGGCCTCATCGACCTCCCTATCAAGGATGTTAAGGTCATGTGTCAGCCTAATGATGGTTATTTCTTCTAAGTTCCTCTCTCGGACTGCCTGCTTCTTGCTTTCTGTTGCCTCATCCAGGTCAGATTGAGCCTTATCCGCAGGGTCCGAGAACATCTCCTTGAAGAACTGATCGTCAGGAAAACCCATGGTCTCAAACCACTTGTCACCCAGCTCAATGATCCTATTAACGATCGCCCTGGCATATGTGACATCCAAAGCAGCTTCTTCAGCATCACCGAGAATCTCACGCACATGCTGGATCATGCTAAATCCGGCATCCAAGTGCCCAGAAAAGAGAGTCTCAATCCAAGAGCTCAGAACTCGCACCACCACCTTCTTCGCAAAAAGAAGAGATGGCCCAGCTGAAGATTCGCCCAACTCCGTTGGTCGGCTGCTCATGTCATCATCTGTTGAAAGAGTAACAAAAGAACTCTTTCCAGTTGAAGCTGCTCCTGCTCGGGAAGGAATCTCAGCGCGAGGAATCTCCTCAACATTGTCAGAACTGGTCCCAGGAGTCTCTACCTCTGGATTAACCTCTGGCATCCCTTGCTCTGGAAGCGACGGACCCTCCTCTGCCACTTCAAAACCTGCAAAGGAAACACAAAAAGGTATGAATATGACCCTGTTTGAAAATCATTATCAGAGTTATAACTACAAAATACCTTCTTCGACGACTGGCGGAACACTTTCTTCCTCCATGAACTCATCAGAAGCATCATCAACATCTGCGTCCATCGATGGTTCAAAGTCATCAGAACCCTGTGGCAAGTCAGCTGACAAAAAAAAATGTGTGTTAGCAAACCAAGTCACAAACTCAAAAAAAAAGAGCAAAAGAAGTCATACCAATTGGAGATTCTGGATTTACTCCAGAATCCCTCGGTTCTTCTTCAGGTGCCTCAACAGGATCCATCACCACCTCATCGGTTGGGACCTCAGGCATCACCAAGTCTTCCTCTGCTAAAAAAAAAAAAGAAGAAAAGCAGAAACAAGAAGCAAATCATAACATGGAAAAAATCCCATGAAAAGAAATGGAAAGAGAAAAAGGAAGAACCATACCTTCACCCACGGTCTCTTCTTCTCTTCTCTGGAGGCTCGTCAGCATCCACTGGCACATCCTCATTGATAGTAAGAGGAACTTCCAAGTCAGGAGAGTCCTCATGCTGCCCCTTGCTGCGATGATGACTCCTCCCCCTCTTACTCCGGCGGGTTCGCTTCTTAGAAGAACCTACCCCGCTGTCAGAGTCAGGTTTCCCACTCGACTCCTCACTGGATGGTCTGCTCTTGCCAGTAGACTCCACGGAAGCTTGCCTCTGTGCCGCTTGCATCCAAGCACCAAGTTCGGCTTCCTCCTGTTCTAGCTGCTCCAAAGCCTCATCAGGTATCTCTCGAACAGCTTCAGAACCAATGACGCCCTGGTCACCGAGAAAGCCTATCTTGTGCTTCTCTCCAGAAAGGAAGGCCCAAACTTCCTCCCGCTGAATGCCATCCGACTTTCCAAGGCCCTTTCCAGATGCCAGCTTCACATCAAGCTCCTTCTTGGAAAGCCCCCGATATGCCGAAAAGCTCTCCGCGAACCACTTCGTAAAGCCGGCAGTCCGGGAAGTCAGCAACACAGGATAAGAAATCATGGCTGTAGTGTCTTCAGCACTATAGAAAGCCCATGCATTTCTCCCGTCCTATAAGCCTCCAAAGCGCTTCACCATGCTTGAAGGCGCTCCAACAACGCCTTGAGAAAAGCCCAGCTGCAAAGCAAAGCGAGAGGGTACATACGGCTGGATGTCGGCGAAAAGATGTCTACGGTACACCATCGTGCCGACACGTATGCTGAAAAGCCACTCTCTCTCTGCATTTGTCAAGGAATAATGCCTTCCCGACCCCGCCCTGGTAGAGTCTCGAGAGGCACCAAAATCAAAAGCCTTCTTCCGCAACTCCGGAGAAAGCTTCACTGAAGATTGCCCCATCTCGACGTCCCTGAACCGTCGGATCCTCATGCGGGCAAACAAAAGTGATTCGGAAACGGCTTTGCCCTTAGCCAGTCGAATCATCAGAGGATCATCATCCTGTGCAGCACCCAGCCGATGGAAGCCAGGACAGTGGTATACATACCACGAATAAAAGATATGGGCTGAAAATACCCTATTCATGGGAAGCCCAAGCCGAACCAGAAAAGCAGCAGCCTGCAGTTCGGTACACAGGTAAGAGTAAAGAGCTGGCACCAAAGCAAGCTGCTCTCCAAACGCCATCTGACAAGCCGGGAAAATACAATGCGGCCTAATGTGCGTTCCATCTCCTCCAGCAAAAACAGCCTCGCCAAGCCAATAAGTGAGGTAAACAGCGAGATCTCTCCGCAGTGCAATGTCAGGACATATGGCGTTTGTACTTGCACAGAAATCTCTCAACTCTTCTTGCATGGCCAAGATCTTCTTTGAACTTGGATCTTGAGCTCCGGCTTCTTGGGTCACGCTATCAGAAGGCTCCCTGCTATCAAAAAAGTTGGGGAATGAAGAGCTAAAACTCTTCCAACTGCTGGATCTAACTTTCAAACCCCCCTTCTCCTTCAAAAAATCATAGAAGGCGACGAGCTGAAAGTATAGAAGCCTGAACTCCTCAGACTGCCCCTCGAGGACGCTGTCAATCGGCATAAACTCCTCATAGGGTTTGCCGAGGATGGGCAATCCAGTAATGGCGCTCAGCTCCTTCAAAGAAAAACCAATCTCGCCATTCGTCACAACGAAGGTATTGGTTTGTGGGAGGAATGACTCCAGCATAGCCATGAAGGCCTCGTCGGAAAAGATCACGGTCTCCCTAAAGGCGCGGACCGCATCAAAAATCCCGGCTTCCTTCAAAACGGCGCCACCAATCAGCAGGACGCGATTAGTCCACGACTTCCATTCGGAGTCGGCATTGAAACGGCCTCGAAGTCAAAAAGGCTTGATCCAATTGCTGCCGTCACCACTGAAAATACCAAGGCCCACCGTCTCAAATCGTCCGACGGATAATCAGAGCCCTGGTAGCCGCTGGATGGCATCAACAGGTCCATGTCAACAGGCGACCTCTCCGTATATCCAGGAGAACCGCCAACAAAAACCCCGGTCTTGATTACATTTGTCATTCTCACCCAGCTTGGAGGATCTTCCCTCTTAGGGCACGTGGGGGCAAGGCTCAGAATCGAGACGGTGCGATCAAACGTCGACCGGGTAGCAACAGTCTTCTTCTCACCATCTGCTGTGAAGGAAAACTGAAAACATCTCCTCTGGTATGTCATGTCATCAGGGACTGCATCACCAAAGAAGAAGGTAGGCTTGGGCAAAATGCTCTGATCTTCCATCACCCATGGACGACTGCTTACCATGATCTTATAGAATTCCTCTCCCTTGAGAGCAATCAGTCGCTGCCTCATCTCATCTCTGTTGAGGGAGTCGCACTCTTCCAGATTTCTCTCAACATACTGGACCTTCTCAAAAGCCTGCTGAACGGCCGGATTAGAAGATCTAGAAGATCGACGAGGTACGCTTGTAGCAGGCTCTTTACCCTTGTTCGCTCTGGAGGAACCACCTGAAAAGGATGGAAAAGAAAAAGATCAAACATCAAAATGACAGAATCTCGCTAAAAAAAAAAATCTGGCGAAATTTTGACATGATGACGGGGCAATTCCGAAGAAAAGGAACTATCCCGAAAGAAATAGAAAGCTTGAAGATGGGCTCAACATCGCTGCGAGCTCCGAAACTCCAAACTTTCGAAACCTCAAAGTCTCCGCAAAATCAGGAAGGGCTCAACATCACTGCGAGCTCCAAATTCCCAAATTTGCAAAAACTTTCAGGTATGCTATCACATCATGCTACAAATTTAATTTACAAATTGAATGCATGCATGAACATCTTGGTTTGCGAAAAAAAATGCATTGTCATGATGAGCAAAAAAAAAAAAGAAAAGAAACTTTCTCAAAAAAAAAGAGGGGAAACAAAACAAAAAAGAAAAGAAAAGAAACTTTCTCTAAAAAAAAAAGAGAGGGGAAAGAAAACAAAAAAGAAAAGAAAAGAAACTTTCTCTAAAAAAAAAAAGAGAGGGGAAAGAAAACAAAAAAAAAGAAAGAAAAGAAACTCTCTCAAAAAAAAAAGGGGGGGGAGGGAATCAAAAAAAAAAAAAGAGAAAAAAAAAAAAGTGGGCTGGCCCACAGGCCACGTGGCCGTACGGCCAGATCCGTACGGATCTGTCCGTACGGCCCACAAAAAAAAAACATGAAAAAAAAAGAAAGCAAAAAAAAAAAAACCGTGTGAAAAAAAAAACGGGGGGCAAACACGTGGAAAAGAAAAAAAAGAAGAAAAGAAAAGAAAGAAACAAAAAAAAAAAGAAAGAACTTTATTTTTCCTACAATGGAGTTTTTTCTTGAAAAAAAAAAAAAAAAGGAGAACTTACTTGAAGCCATTGATGGAGAAGAAGAAGAAAAGTCTTGAAGATCTTGAAGAAGAAGAACTCTTGGTCTTGAAGCCCTCTTGAGATTATTGCAAAAGAAAGTAATAAGAGCAAGAGATCCAACCTTCTCCTTGCTTTTATAGAGGAGAGCAAACCAAAGAAGGAAAGAAGAAAGAGGTAAGTGTTACTAATTAGTAACCTTACCAAAAGAAAGAGATTAGAAAGATTCTTTCCCAAAAGAAAGATATCTTGAAGGATTTTCTCCCAAAAAGAAATCTATGACGGATTCTTTCCCAAAAGAAAGATATCTTGAGATATTCTATCCCAAAAATAAAGGGATCATGAGAGATTCTCTCCAAGTAAAGATATTCTTGGATATTCTCTATCCAAATGAGATATTTTTGGATATTCTTTACAAAAATGACACCATATGAGATCTAAGCCATTTCAAAAGCTTAAGGTCCCATGGGTTAGCCCATATGAGCCAGGTTTGACCACCTAGGCACAAAAAAAAAAAAAAAAAAAAAATTTTGGGCTTTTAGTCAAAGAGAAATCCCTCTTACCAAGAGCATACAAAAATGGTTCCATGCCTCTTTTGAGTTGATTGGACCATACAAAAGAAAATTCCAAGCCCCATGAGCTTCCAAAAATCAAACAATCCAGCCTCATCTACCAAATTGAGCCAAAATCTTGAAATTGACATTCCACAAAAATCAAACCAAATCCTGGTCCCCTAACTTGCCACATACAGCCTGTTAGGTCACAAGACCAAAAACCAAAAACCAAAACCTGATCCCCTAACTTGCCACATACAGCCTGTTAGGTCACAAGATCAAAACCAAAATTGATCCCCCAACATTCCACATACAGCTTGTTGGGTCACACGATCAAAACCAAATCCGACCCCCTAACCTGCCACATATAGCCTGTTAGGTCACAAGGTCAAAACCCAAATCCACAACCCTGATGTCATCTTCAAAACTTTGCCTCGAGATGGTACGTGATCCCTTTCACTACCATAAAATTCCCCTGGAAGCTCAAAAGGCTACAAATACCAAAAAGAAAGACTGCTCAAAGACTCTTGGTCAAGTCACAGGCTCTCCTTCAAAAATCTCTTCGAGGCACATCGACTACAAAAGTTAAGCAACACGCCGCTGTACCTCGAGGGGGCATTTGTTGACACAAAAAATGTCACTTTGCCTTTTCAAGATCCAAAGAGCTACATGAAGTCGCAACCTGCCATAAATAGGCAATGCTGCTTCCAAAAAATCAAATCTTGTCAGAATCAAACAAAAACTGCAAGATTCTTCCAGACAGCCAAAAGAGGAGTACACAAGAAGTTTCGGGCCATTTCAAAATCATTTGGCCTAACTTCGCTTCTCCGACAGCTGAAAAGGAGCTCTCGGCGGCAAAGCTCTCCGGGACCATGGTTTCCAAGACAGAGCCTATGGATCATCTTAAAATGACTCCAATAGGTTCCCTGTCAAATTTCAAGTCAATCGGACATCGGTTGACCGCACATCAAACCGCGACATCTTCATCGCGATAAAAAGCAAGTCTACAGGTGATAGGACCCCAAACGGCTTCAAAACTCAAACAAAAGCCTATGGTTGGTCTTATTTATTGCTCAGGAGGCTTCACACCAAATTTCAGGTCATTCCGACATCGTTTGACCCAGTTTCAGCTTCTGACGGAAAATCGGCAGCTCTGCGCGACAAAGTCTTCGGCTTTCTCAGGAAATTGGAAGCTTTGCAAAATAAAATGCAAGGATTCTCATCAGGTTTCCTACAAAGAAATTAGGCCAATAAATGGTCAAAATGTCAAGGAAAAGTACAGAAGAAAAAAGAATCGAAAAACAGCAAAAACGGACGCAAAACGGGACACGAAAGGGGGAAAACCCCCCCAGGGTCGCAGACCCCGCAGGCCCCTGCGACCTTGGAACCCGGGGTCGCCGGGAAAGCCCCGGAAACCCCGGTTTTCGCCGTTTTTTCGCGATTCGAAGAGCCCAGCCTCTGGTACTTTCCGAAATTCATGCTTTTGAGACACCAAGTCCTCTGACATCCGTCCAAAACACGGGTCAATCATCAAGAGTATCGAAAACAATATTGATCGCCACCCGGTCAACCAAAAAAAGTGTGCTTTCTACCCGACCGATCGAGAAATCGACAGGACAGATGGCACCGACCCGCTGTTGGCAACAAACACCTGAAATTACATGATCATCTGATGTCGATCTACATGAAGATCCATCGATGATCATCAACAGAAGAATCCCAAAAGACGTGGCACGGCCCGCGACTCTTCAGCTGCTCGGCGACCACTTAATGCGATTAATTGACTAGCTTTATTACAGTCATTAATCCATTTCTTTGGACGGCCCAATCAGAAGCAAGCATTCGGGAGTTACAAGTCAAGAGATTCATGGCATTTAACCCATGAAACTCCTCCCATCATGGCGATTAAAGGCGATTAAATGCCCTCAATCTCCTCCGGCCAATCAGAAGCCAAGAAAAAGGAGTTACAAAATAAACAATTCAATTTTGTAACTCCTCCCATTATGCGGCTTAATGACAATAAAAGCCCATAAACCCACCTAAAAGGCTACCTAAAAGCCTATAAATAGGAGGGCTCTCCAAGAAGAAAACACATCAGAAATATCAGAGAAAAAAAAAGCACAAGCACACAGACAGAAATCCAGAGAAAGGAAAAAGAGAGAAAACTCTGCGGAAGTTCTACACCGGCCACCACAACAAGGTGACAAAAGTCCCTTGGGGGGTACCCCCCCCCAAGGTCCTTACCTTCTCCTCCTGCCTCCAATGGCTTAGATGTGGCTTTTCAGCCCGTCTACTCGGCTTTTTATTGGATATAGGACCTCCTTTTGGTCTTTGTCTTCTAAAAACCTGAGGTTATAGCCAAGCCAAGCGAATCAATAGCATCCTCTGTTCTCATCTGCATGGATGATGGCGAAGCCCACATATGGCTTGCGACCGTCAATCTAAACGGGTCCCCCACAATCTCCTGAGAAGTTAGATCCTCCTTTTCTTGCTTTTCATTGTAGTTTGTATTTTTTTCAAAAGAGACAAAAATCACAATTCTTGTCTTTCATTGTTGATAAGGATTGTAAATCGGCTATAAACGCCAAAATCGGCTATAAACGCCAAAAATCGGCTATAAACGCCAAAATCGGCTATAAATGCCAAAAAAATCGCCTTTCACGGCAAACCAAGAAAAATGTCTCTTTTCTTAAATATATGTGCAATGGAAAACTTGAAAGAAGTCGATTTCCTTTTTACTTGCGAAGGTTGATCTCCGGATCACCACTTGCAATTCCAAGTAAAAATAAAAAATCTGGCACACCCACAAAAAAAGAAATGTTGATGCACGCCCCCTTGCCCCCCAGTTACGAAAGGGTCGGAACCAAACGGACTCCCACGTCCGCCGACCTCGGTAGGAACCCGAGCATCCGGGGCGCGGTCCATCAAAGCGTGGCCCCCAACCAGGTCCGATGGGACTAGGCCCAAAAGTCAGCTATGGTAAGGTCCGATTAGACCAGCATTTAATGCATTGTGGGCTGATCGGACCCTCATTTAATGCATTATGGGCTGATCGGACCCTCATTTACTGAATGGTGGGCTGATATGATGATGCCCCTAGGCATGCCAGAACATCATCATGAGCCTCCCCCATGCAACTAGGCCTCCTCCTCTATAAAGGAAGGAGCGATCTCCATTACAGGTATGCACACCCAAAACCAGAGAGCTGTTACTCTGCCTCTCTTCTTCCTCTCCTTCCTTTGTCTCAGTTCATATACTGACTTAGGCATCGGAGAGCCTTGCGCCGCCCAGGCCAGGGTCCTCTGACCATTTGCTCTTCTCTTGCAGGCTTTGAGGCAGCAGATCATCTCCTTCATTTGGATAAGTCCTATCAGGCACCTTAAACCTTGTGAGTCATGGTTTTCTGCACTTACAATTGGCGCCGTCCGTGGGAAAGTACTAATCCCAACCTTTCCAACCTTCTAAACCTTAAACCATGCCTCCAAAAGCTAAGAAAGGCGGAGAGTCCTTGAGAGTAATGCTCGAGCAACCGGGCCCGTCGACGGACGTCCCTCCTCAAGGGCGGTCCAGAACGGTGCATGGCGCGTCTGCAGGCGAGGGCCGCCTAGGCTTGCAACTCTTCGTCGAGATTCCCTTCCAAGAGGGACTTGAGGCATCGCTCTCAGGCGAGGAAGTCACGCCTCCGCGGCGGGACGAGCGTCGACACGAGCGGCCTCGCAAAGACAAGGCTGTGGCAGCGGAAGAGCCACGCCGTGCGCAACCTCCTGATGATGGAGGAGATATCGCGGCTCAAAACGCTCTCCTCGAGAAACAGGAGCAGTTAATCCGCCAGCTCCAGCAGCAACTGAGAGCAGTGCAAGCTGCCTCGTTAAGGCAGCCCTCTGAGCCCCAAGGCGAGAAGAGAGCCGTCCAGTGCAAGGCAGCCCAGCCCTCCCGCGAGGATCTGAGAGCCTTTTTGGATCAGAAGCATAGCCAGGCCCACGACAAAGGCTCGAGCAACAGCCGGAGTCATCACGGCCGTGACGGACGAGTTCATAGCCACCACAGCCGAGACCATTCGAAGCGGAAGCCAAGGGCACCGACACCAGAGAAAGATGACGAGCAGGAGCGGCTTGACAATCGTATCAAGCTGGCCCTTCAGCATAACTTGGAGATGCGGGACCAGCAAGATATTTGTGGCCCTACTGATCTGGGGGCCTCTCCCTTCACGCGGGATATCGAGAGAACTCCCTTGCCTAAGAAGTTCTCTGTCCCGCGGTTCAGTCCCTTACGACGGATTGTCCGAACCAACCGCTCACCTCCGACACTTCTCTCAGAAGATGTCCATCTGGGGGAACGAGGGCCACCTCAACTACAAGATCTTCTCCTCCAGTTTGAGTGACCTTCCTCTGAAATGGTACTGCGCCCTCCCGGAGAAGTCTATCTCGAGTTGGAAAGAGCTCCAACTCTCCTTCCTGAAGAAGTTCCAGGCCTACAGCGTCGTCCCCAAGACCGATGCTGATATACTCGCCCTCAAGATGAAGCAGGGCGAGAGCCTCACCCAGTTCGCCCAGCGATTCTGGGCGATTTACAGCCAGATTGAAGATACTAGAGACGAAGTGGCGATTTTCGCCTTCTGGAATGCCCTGTTACCCGGGAATGAGCTGAGCAAAGATCTAGTTGGAGACCCTGTTACCTCCATCCCGGCCTTAATGTCCCGGATAAAGCGCTATGTCGCCCGGGAGGAGGATGAGATCCGGGCCTGGGAGGACGAAGGCCCGGGACCCAAGGAAAGGAACAGCCAGCCCCAGCAAAGGGGCAAAAAGCCCTTTAAGAAGGAAGAGCCGAAGCAAGCCTGGGTCTCCAGTTCGGCGAAAGCTGCGGCGTCCGGATCTGGGGGCAGCAAGAGGACCAGACCCCCCTCCGACGCCTACCAGGCTGTGAACGTCGTCTTCAAGGAGCCGATCCACCAGATCATGAACAAGATCAAGACTAGGCCGTTCTTCAGGTGGCCTCAGCCCATGCAGGGTGATCCCTCCACCCGTGACCAAACCAAGTTTTGTGCCTACCACAAACAGAATGGGCACAAGACCGAGGAGTGCAGGACCTTGAAGTATCACCTTGAGGGCTCGCCAAGGAAGGCCACCTCCAGGAGTTCGTGAAGGTAGGAGATGTCGGCAGCGGCGGCAGCAGCCGAGCTCGTCAGAGCACTGATAAGGATCCAGAGAGCGAAGACTCTGAGAAGATCATCAATGTGATCCATCTGGCGCCCTCAGCTCCCTCTCCCTCAGCTCGGGGCTGTTGACACCAAAAATGTCACTTTGCCTCTTTAAGATCCAAAGAGCTACATGAAGTCGCAACCTGCCATATATAGGCAATGCTACTTCCAAAAAATCAAATCTTGTCAGAATCAAACAAAAACTGCAAGATCCTTCAAGACAGCCAAAAGAGGAGTACACAAGAAGTTTCGGGCCATTTCAAAATCATTTGGCCTAACTTCGCTTCTCCGGCAGCTGAAAAGGAGCTCCCGGCGGCGAAAGCATCGGAGACACCAAATCTTCGATCAGAGCCGATGGATGGTCTCAAAATACTTCCAAAAGGCTCCACGTCAAGTACCGAGTCAAACTGACAACGTTTGACCCTACATCAACCCTCGAACAGCTAAATCAAGCCTCCCGGCGGTGAGAACCGCTGAGGCCATCACTCATCAGATAGAGCACATGGACGGCTTCAAAATGATTACAAAGGGCTACACGTTAAATTTCAGGTAATTTCGACAACATTTGACCATACTTTGACGTTCGGAAGTCAAATCAGGCCTCTCGGCGGCGAAGCTCCCCGGGACCATGGTTTCCAAGACAGAGCCTATAGATCATCTTAAAATGACTCCAATAGGTTCCCTGTCAAATTTCAAGTCAATCGGACATCGGTTGACCGCACATCAAACCGCGACATCTTCATCGCGACAAAAGCAAGTCTACTGGTGATAGGACCCCAAACGGCTTCAAAACTCAAACAAAAGCCTATGGTTGGTCTTATTTATTGCTCAGCAGGCTTCACCCCAAATTTCAGGTCATTCCGACATCGTTTGACCCAGCTTCAGCTTCTGACGGAAAATCGGCAGCTCTACACGACAAAGTCTTCGGCTTTCTCAGAAAATTGGAAACTTTGCAAAATAAAATGCAAGGATTCTCATCAGGTTTTCTACAGGGAAATCAGGCCAATAAATGATAAAACATGTCAAGGAAAAATACAGAAAAAAAAGAATAAAAAAACATGAAAAACGGACACAAAACAGGACAAAAGGGGGAAAACCCCCCAGGGTCGCCGGCAACCTTGGTGCCCGGGATCGCCCGGTGGGCCCCGGAAACCCCATTTTTTCGCTGTTTTTTCGTGATTTGAAGCGTCCGGCCTCTGGTATTTTCCAAAATTCATACTTTTGAGACACCAAATCCTCTGACATCTGTCAAAAACACGGGTTAATCATCAAGAGTATCGAAATCAACATTGATCGCCAACTGGTCAACCAAAAAAAAGTGTGCTTTCTACCCGACCGATCGAGAAATCGACAGGACAGATGGCACCGACCCGCTGTTAGCAACCAACACCTGAAGTTACATGGTCATCCGATGTCGATCTACATGAAGATCCATCGATGATCATCACCAGAAGAATCCCAAAAGACGCGGCACGGCCCGCGACTCTTCAACTGCTCGGCGACCACTTAATGCGATTAATTGACTAGCTTTATTACAGTCATTAATCCATTTCTTTGGACGGCCCAATCAGAAGCGAGCATCCTGGAGTTACAAGTCAAGAGATTCATGGCATTTAACCCATGAAACTCCTTCCATCATGGCGATTAAAGGCGATTAAATGCCCTTAATCTCCTCCAGCCAATCAGAAGCCAAGAAAAAGGAGTTACAAAATAAAGAATTCAATCTTGTAACTCCTCCCTTTATGTAGCTTTATGACAATTAAGGCTCATAAACCCTCCTAAATGGCTACCTAAAAGCCTATAAATAGGAGAGCTCTCCAAGAAGAAAACAGCACAGACGGCAGAGAAAACAAACAACAAACTGCAGAAAATCCGGAAACTCAGACAGAAAAAGGCATCAAAGAGAGAAAACTCTGTGGAAATCCTACACCGACCACCGCTATAAGGTGACAAAAGTCCCTTGGGGGGTACCCCCAAGGTCCTTGCCTTCTCCTTCTGCCTCCAATGGCTTAGACGTGGCTTTTCAGCCCGTCTACTTAGTTTTTTATTGGATATAGGACCTCCTCTTGGTCTTTGCCCTCTAAAAACCTGAGGTTATAGCCAAGCCAAGCGAATCAATAGCATCCTCTGTTCTCATCTGCATGGATGATGGCGAAGTCCACATATGGCTTGCGACCGTCAATCTGAACGGGTTCCCCACAATCACCTGAGAAGTTAGATCCTCCTTTTCTTGCTTTTCATTGTAGTTTGTATTTTTTTAAAAGAGATAAAAAATCACAACTCTTGTCTTTCATTATTGATAAGGATTGTAAATCGGCTATAAACGCCAAAATCGGCTATAAGCGCCAAAAATCGGCTATAAACGCCAAAATCGGCTATAAATGCCAAAAAATCGCCTTTCACGGCAAATCAAGAAAATTTCTCTTTTCTTAAATATATGTGCAATAGAAAACTTGAAAGAAGTTGATTTCCTTTTTTACTTGCGAAGGTTGTTCTCCGGATCACCACTTGCAATTCCAAGTAAAAATAGAAAATCTAGCACACCCACACAAAAGAAATGTAGATGCACGCCTCTGCCCCTTTCCGGTTACGAAAGGGTCGGATCCAACGGACTCCCACGTCCGCCGACCTTGGTAGAACCGAGCGGAAGCGCTGTTCCATCAGGGGCAGCTCCTAGGCTCGTGCCGAAGCCAGGCAAGCCTCGCACGGGAAAGAGGTGATGAGAGCCGAGCTCGGGCCAGCGTCCAAGAGAGCACGGCGCGACCGACCAGCCATCTCATTTTCAGACAAAGACCTAGAGGGAATACAGCTTCCCCATAATGATCCCCTGCTCCTGACCATGAAGCTGAGAGACTTCACTGTGAAGAGGATCCTCGTCGACTCCAGCAGTTCCTCCGATGTCCTCTCTACGACTGCTTCAAAAAGATGGGACTCTCAGAAGGTGATCTGAAGGAGGTCCATGCGCCCCTATTAGGGTTCAGCGCCAAACCAGTCTACCCCAAGGGGAGAATCACTCTGGAAACCAGAGTGGGCGGAGCCTCTGTGATGGCTGACTTTCTGGTAGTGGACGCCCCTTCCCCCTACAATGTTATCATGGGCAGAACGTGGCTCCACAAGATGGAAGCAGTTCCCTCCTCCCTCCACCAGAAGCTGAAGTTCGTACTCGAAGACAAGGACGGCAGGATGGAGGTGGTCATAGTCGAAGGAGATCAGCAGCTGGCCAGGCAGTGTATGCTGGCCATGGTCCTTGGAGAGAAGGAGCCGGAGAGAGTCAATTTGGCAGAGTTCGAGAAGGTGCTTGACGAGAACGGCCGGGATCCTGACAAGAAGAGTATTGAGGATCTAGTCGAAGTCAGGCTCGACCCGGCAGACCCTGACAGATTTTTTCTGATCGGCACCCAGTTGCTCAACCCAGAGAGAGCCGAGCTCTCAAGATTTTTGATGCAGAACGTGGACGTCTTCGCTTGGACCCCGAGCGAAATGCCTGGGATCGACCCCGAGGTCATTTGCCACAGCCTGAACGTGGATCCCAACCCCAAGCCCGTGGTGCAGAAGGCCTGCAGGATAGGGCTGCAGCAGACGGAAGCGGTGGTCGAAGAGGTCGACAAGTTGCTAGAGGCGGGCGCAATCCGGGAGGTCCAGTACCCGGTCTGGCTGGCCAATACAGTGGTAGTGAAAAAGAAGACTGGCAAGTGGAGGGTATGCATGGACTTCACAGATCTCAACCGAGCTTGCCCCAAGGACAGCTTCCCCCTTCCAAAGATTGATCAAATGATCGATGCTACTGCTGGCCATGACAGAATGAGCTTCCTTGATGCCTACAGAGGCTACCATCAGATTCCAATGTAAAAGCCAGACGAGGAGAAAACTGCATTCATAACCCCCCGCGGCACTTACTGTTACAATGTGATGCCCTTCGGGCTCAAGAACGCGGGGGCAACTTATCAGCGCCTCGTCACCAAGATGTTCCAGGCTCAGCTCGGCAAGACAGTCGAAGTCTACATTGACGACATGGTCGTCAAATCCAAGCAGTCCAGCGACCATCTGACGGATCTGGCCCAAGTCTTCAGTGTCCTCCACGAGTTCAAGCTCAAACTAAATGCTTCCAAGTGCGCTTTCGGCGTCGCTTCTGGCAAGTTCCTCAGAAGCCTGGTAACGCGGAGAGGGATCGAGGCCAACCCAGACCAGATTACTGCAATCCTGGGCATCCAAAGCCCATCTACCACGAAGGAGGTCCAAAAGCTTACAGGCATGGCTGCAGCACTCAATCGCTTCATCAGCAGATCATCAGATAAGTGTCGGCCTTTTCTTTTAGCTTCTGGAAAAGAATTTAAAGTTCCAATGGACCCCTGAGTGCGACCAAGCATTGGAAGCACTCAAAGCTTATTTGTCTTCACCACCCTTACTCTCTACCCCAACTCCGGGGGAGATTTTGTATTTGTATCTTGCGGTCTCGGATCATGCAGTCAGCTCCGTCCTCATCAGAGAAGACGATGGAATCCAAAAATCAATTTACTACACGAGCAAGATTCTGCTTGATGCCGATACCTTTTGTTGGAGAAGCTTGCGTTGGCACTCGACAGCGCCTCCCGCAAGCTCTCCCATTATTTCCAATCCCACACTATTATGGTTATCACGGAGCATCCACTCCGTTCTATATTCAAGAAAGCAGACTTTTCAGGGCGAATCTCAAAATGGGCAGTCGATCGGGGGCAGTATGACATCCAGTACCGTCCCAAGACTGCGATCAAAGCCCAAGTTCTGGCAGACTTCATTGTAGAGATCGTCTCTCCGAGCTCGGCTTCGGCCCAGCCCGGCACCGAACTGGGGGGCATAGGGCATGAGCGTGAAGTTACCGAGGTCGAGCCAGTTCCTGTCTCGGCATGGAAGGTCTTTGTTGACGGCTCGTTCACCTCCAAGAGAGCTGGCGCCGGCATAGTCCTCCAATCGCCAGAGGGACTGGTTATAGAACAAGCCTTCACCTTGGACTTCAAAGCAACGAACAATGAAGCGGAGTATGAAGCTCTGATAGCAGGATTGAATAGCGCCCGATTCCTCGGAGCCCAGCAATTGGTGATCTTCAGCGATTCACAACTGGTAACTAGCCAGCTCGCTGGAGACTACCAAGCCAGGGACGATAGGATGGCGGCCTACTTAGCCCTCGCAAAGAAACTACTCTCTCACTTCCAGGCAGCCGAGGTCAGGCAAATCTCCAGAGATATCAACACGCACGCTGATGCGCTCGCAAACCTGGCTTCCGCTGTTGAAGCAGGAAAGAAAAGAACTATTGAGGTTGGATCTATACCAAGATCAAGCCTAGAGCTCCACTCATCTCGGCAAGTCCTATGTGCTGATCTCGGCTCGAGCTGGATGGATCCAAAACGACAGCCTCTTGATCCTGAAGACAATCTTCCAAACGAAGACCCTTCTCAAGAAGCTCTCGAAGTTGGTAGAGGCACCCGCTCTGGCCGGGACTACCACAAAAATTACAACCAATCTTCCTTTACATATGTAAATCCTTCGGGAAAAGATGTTGTAAGCGCCCCTAGTGGCAACAATGATGAACATGCAGGCCCTAAGGAGGCTTTCAAGTATGACTTGATTGAACATTTCAAGCACATACCTGCACGTCTACACATCCTAGATTTGTTGCGAATGTCTCCGTACACTCGTGATAATCTCATTTCGGACTTACAAAAGCTGAATGAGGATGTCGACAAACATACCCTGCAAGTCCTCCAAATTGAAATGGATTACCGGGTCAAAAACTCAGAAGCCTCCTCAAAGGGAGAAAAGAAGAAAACTGAGGGATCATGCATTGAATGCCTCTCGGTTAAAAAAGCAGCCAGTTCAACCATCGCCTTTACAAAGGATGACCTCCTACTTGGCGAAACCAGGCATAACCGACCCCTGTACTTCACAGGGTATATCAAGGAAATGCCTATGCATAGAGTTCAGATCGACCCAGGTTCTACACTCAACCTCATCTCCACATCGGCTCTTGAAGAGTTGGGCATCCCACCTAGCAAACTGAGCCACACATCTGTATCTATCTTTGGATACGATGGGAGTACTCAAAGGCCTATAGGCAAAATCAGGTTCAAGTTGCAGATCGGTGATCTTATCTCTGAGGTCACAGTGTATGCAATAAAGACCCCTTCATGCTACAACATCCTTCTCGGACGCCCTTGGATCCATGAGAATGGTGTTGTCCCTTCAACTCTACATCAATGCATCAAGTTTGTTGGCGACGACAGCATGATACATCGAGTCTTTGCGGAAAGAAAACCCTTCAAAGGTAAAGAAGTCCACTTCGCAGACTCACAGATGTATGAAGGTGAAAAAGAAGAAGAGGAAAAACACACAGCATCCTTCGCCGAAAATCTCCATAAAGATAAAGGCAAAGCTCCTCAACAATCACCGGAAGAAAATAAACCATCCGGTAAATCTGAAGAGAGCATGCAAACTCCCTTCATCATCTCCCTCAAATCTTCAAAGCCTTTGGTCATCACAACTAAAGTGAAGAAGGCAAAACAAAAGCCTGGGGGCAAATTTGTTGTCTCTTTCGTGTCTATCATGCAAGACACGGACTCGGATTCAGAGCCAGAAGACGACACATCGTCAAGCCAAGCTGACACTCAGCAAATTCAGCCTGCTCTTACTCCAATGGAGACAACTTCTGACATAGAAGATCCTGCGTCAGCTTCCTTCGTTGTTCCAGCAACTTCAACAAAGGAAAAGCCGATCTTCTTCCATAGATCGGATGCTTCTTCATCAAACTCCATGCTTGAACCTTTCCAAAATAAAGGTACGCCTCAACTATCCTTATACAGTTCTGTGGCACAAGCTATTATGAAGAAAATGGGCTATGACGCTCAAAACCCAGTCGGTTTGGGAGAAGGACGCGGTATTCTCACGCCATTGGGGCCCGTCTTGACCAAAAGCCAGCTGGAAGATTGGAGACTCTACGGCTATGTAGAAAAGTCTTCACACGGGTTAGGGTATGATCCTGACACTCCCTTGAGACAGTTGACACAAAGGCTTAAAAGTCAATATACTGACCAAGCCTCAACATCTCAAGTTCATGAAGACATCGATCTCCCTGGATATCTCTTTGATGAGTCACCTGACAAAGATCCAGGAAGCTCATCCAATTGGCACGATTTCTCCGAAAATGAAGAGGAGTTGTCCGATGGCACAGACGTGAGGACTTCTGACCCAGAAGAACCCTCATCTCCAAAAGAAGTAGCCTACTTCGACTCGGTTTCAACAGGCAATTGGGATCATCTCATAGCAAGCCTTGGGAAAATTACCGATCAAGAAGACCCGTGGAAAGGAACAAAACCTTGGTCTGGAAATGCCCTTGAAACCCCAGAAGGTTTCGTTGAGCTGGAAGCCTCCGAAAATATTGTGGAGGAACCACCTTCGAACCTTCCAACAGAAGATCCTGTTCAAAAGATAGACTTGGGAACACCAGATAACCCACGTCCTGTATTCATAAGCAAGAATATAAAGGATGATGAGTTACCCGAGTATATCGCCTTTCTTCGTGAGTTCGTTGATTGCTTTGCATGGTCTTACGCTGAAATGCCAGGCTTAGACCCCAAAATAGCAGTTCACAAACTCAATCTTCAAGAAGACATCAAGCCTGTCAAGCAAGGCCAAAGAAGATTCCATCCAGATGTGATGGATAAAATTGAACAAGAAGTTCAAAAACTCAAAAGCGTCGGCTTCATCCGTGAGGAACAACATCCTGAATGGTTGGCCAATATTGTCCCCGTGACAAAGAAAAATGGGCAGATCAGGGTCTGTATTGATTATAGAGACCTGAATGGCGCATGCCCAAAAGATGAATTTCCGCTCCCCATACCAGAGGTAATGATTGATAATACCTGTGGATTCGAGCGAATGACATTCATGGATGGTTTCTCTGGCTACAATCAGATAAAGATGCATCCTGAGGATGAAAAACATACATCCTTTCGAACCCCATTTGGCGTGTATTGTTACACTGTCATGCCATTTGGTCTGAAGAATGCTGGTGCCACATATCAGAGGGCTATGATGAAAATATTCCAAGATATGCAGCACAAGACGGTTGAATGTTACGTTGATGACCTCGCCGTCAAAAGCAGAAGAAAAGAAGATCATCTCGAAAACCTCCGAGAAGTCTTCCTCCGGCTTCGCAAACACAAACTGCGAATGAATCCATTGAAATGCTTCTTCGGCGTCTCGTCGGGTAAGTTCCTCGGATTCTTAGTTCGGAAAGCTGGAATAGAGCTTGACCCCATAAAAGTCAAAGCCATTCTAGAAATGCCCTCTCCAAGAACCTTGAGAGAACTCAAAGGGCTTCAAGGGAGATTAGCCTACATCAGACGGTTCATCTCCAATCTTTCGGGGAAATGCCGTCCATTCTCCCGGTTGATGAAAAAAGGTGTAAACTTTGTCTGGGATGCTGACTGTGAAGCTGCTTTCCAAGACATCAAGTCATACCTGACAAAACCTCCAGTGTTAGCTGCTCCTACCACTGGAAAACCATTCATCTTGTACACAAGAGCCCTTGATCACTCTTTGGGAGCTCTGCTTGCGCAAGAAAATGATCAGAGAAAAGAAGCTGCTCTATATTACCTCAGCCGCATGCTAGTAGGTGCAGAGCATCGCTACTCTCCAGTCGAAAAAGAATGTCTTGCAGTGATGTTCGCCATACAAAAGTTGCGTCACTACTTGCTTTCCAACACAGTCTACCTGGTCTCGAGGGTCAACCTCTTGAAGGTCCTTGTCACAAAGGCAGGTTCTCTCAATTCTCGACTGGCAAAATGGTCCATCCTTCTGTCACAATTTGATATTAGGTATGTACCACAAAAAGCAATCAAAGGGCAAGCTCTAGCGGACTTCCTCGCAGAGCATCCATTGCCTAAAGATTCTCCACTCAGAGATGATCTCCCAGACGAACCAGTCTACAATGTGGAGACTTTCTCACAAAGTGCCGCCTGGGATATGTACTTTGACGGTGCAACCAGGACAAATGAAAAAAGACAGCTGATCTCGGGAGTTGGCATCCTCTTTGTTAGCCCCGACAAATACATGATTCCACACGCTTTCTCGCTACTGGAACCATGTACAAACAATGCAGCTGAATATCAAGCTCTGATCTTAGGATTAGAACTCGCCATCGAATCCGGTATCACCATGCTGGAAGTCTTTGGAGACTCTCAACTGATCGTCAACCAGATGAATCAGAAATTTGAAGTCAGGAAGCCAGATTTGTTGCCCTACTACAACAAGGCACAATCACTTCTGCAAAAGTTTGACATCTGTCACATCACCCACATTCGTAGAGGTGAAAACATACGTGCAGATGCCCTAGCCGGACTTGCCGCATCCATGGCAATCCAGGAAGGGGAAAACATGCAAATCACAGTGTGCGAAAGGAGAATCCTTCCTCCTCTTAACACACACCAAGCAGTTGCTGAATGCCACCAAGTGGTCAGAAGTCGGATTTCAATCCTTCAAACTTCAATCGGCGACTGGAGGGATCCGTTCATTGATTACATTATGTTCGGAATCCTACCTGAAGATCCAAAAGAACGGGTAAGCATCCAAAAGCGAACCCCAAGCTTCCATTTGGATATTCCTTCAAAAATCCTTTACAGGAAATCCTTCAACGGAGTACTTCTACGCTGCTTGTCACAACAAGAGGCTGAAGAAACACTCAAAGAAGTTCATGCTGGTCTTTGTGGAGCTCATCAGGCTGGACCTAAGCTCTATGATCAGATAAAAAGGTTAGGATATTGCTGGCCTGCCATGGTAGCTGACGCAATGCAATTTGCTAAGCGCTGCCAACAATGCCAAGTTCATGGAGATTACATTCACATGCCTCCAGAATGGCTGCATCCTACAGCGATCTCATGGCCTTTCGAAGCCTGGGGTATGGACATCATAGGTCCTATTTCTCCCCCTTCAAGCAAAGGTCATCGCTTCATCTTCGCCGCTACGGATTACTTCTCCAAGCGGTCAGAAGCATTTGCGTTTAACGAAATGAAGACCTCATCAGTCCTTCAGTTCCTACGCACCAACATCATTTGTCGTTTCGGCATACCCAAAAGATTCATCCATGATAACGGACCACAGTTCCGGGATCATCGATTCTACAGGTTCTGCGACAAATACAAAATCCAAAGCTGTCCTTCGACTCTATACAATCCGGCAGCAAATGGGTTAGCAGAAGCTTTCAACAAGACACTCTGCAAAATCCTCAAAAAAATGGTCTCTAGTCACAAAAGAGACTGGAGCGACAAAATGTCCGAAGCTTTGTGGGCCTATCGAACTACCGTTCGAGGACCAACCCATAGCACACCATTCTCCTTGGTCTATGGATGCGAAGCTGTCGTGCCCTTGGAAGTACAAATTCCTTCCTTAAGGGTATCCTTGCAAAATGACATGACTCAAGAAAGCAATGTCAAATTGCGACTCCATGAGCTGGACAATCTCGATGAGAAACGGCTCGAAGCTCAACAAAGCATTGAACTTTACCAAGCACGTATGGCAGGATCTTTCGATAAAAAGGTCAGGCAACGCGCCTACAAAACGAGTGACTTAGTTCTTGCAGTAAAAAGACCAATGGTCTTCGCTCACAAGTCCAAAGGCAAATTTGAGCCAAAATGGGAGGGACCCTATGTCATCGACAAGGTTTTCTCTAATGGTGCATACGCACTCCTAAACATGGAAGGTGACAGATGTATGCTGCCCATCAACGGCAAGTTCTTAAAGTGGTACTACCCTTGAAGACTTACCCAACTGGGTAAGAGCAATGCCTGCACGGCCAAAGCCGGTTTCCAGGTACACGCTCGCTAAACCCACCATCTTTTTTAGAATTTTCATATCAAATGTTGAAATTTCTAGAAATCTAAAACAATGCTTACTTTCATCGTTTCATTGTTCAAAAAAAAAATATATCCAAGTTTAGGAACCTTTCCCTAACTTGACCAAAATTTTCAACCCTTGAACCCAAAATTCATGGTTTGAAACAAAATCCGGATTCAGGGATTTCCACCCTAGTCCACCCTGCCTTTTACCGCCAAAATGGTTTTAGGTCAAAACTTATGACCCTCGTGTCTTTAAACAAAAAAAAAAATGGTTTTTCAAAAAACCGCGAGGAAGCGACGCTTAGTCGATACTCGCACAAATCGGAAGCAAGCGAACCACGTTCACACTTCCAAAATCGCAAGGAAGCGACATTTCGTCGGTACTTGCAAAATCCAAAACTGTGGAGATGCAACATTTCAGTTGATATCCACAACCCAAATTTCAAACGTTCGAAAAAAAAAAAAAAACCTAAAAAACTATGGAGACGCAACATTTCAGTTGATATCCATAACCCAAAGGTTCGAGAAAACCACAAATTTCAAAAATCGTGGGGAAACGACATCAAGTCAGTACCCGCAAAACCAAAATTTTTGAAAAGCAAGGATGCGACATCCCATCGATACTTGCACCCAAATCCGCGAGGATGCGACATTCCATCGATACTCGCAACCGAATGAGCAAGGATGCGACATTCCATCGATACTTGCAAGAACATTCAGCAGGGAGGCGATTTTTAGTCGATACTTGCATTTTTTGAAAACCAATCCGGCTATAAATGCCATCAAAACAGGCTATAAATGCCACAAACCGGCTATCAATGCCACAAACAAAAAAAAAAAAAACTTGGATTTAAAAAAAAAAAACGGCTATCGATGCCACCAAAACAAAACCGGCTATCAATGCCACCAAAACTGGCTATAGATGCCACAAAAAAAAAAAAAACTCGGCTATCAATGCCACAAGAAAAGCTGGCTCTCATGCCAAAATTGGCTTCCATGCCACAAACAAAAACCTGGCTTTCATGCCAAAACAATCACTTGACAAAAGATTTTCACAAAATGACAACCTTTTGATCAAATCCCATTTAGCAATTACTTTTATCACAAAAAGATTCAAGTGAGCATAGGGATAACAAAAAAAAAAAAGAGCATCCCATTTAGCAATTACTTTTATCACAAAAAGATTCAAGTGAGCGTAGGGATAACAAAAAAAAAAGTACCAAAAAAATACAAGTGGTACCAAAAAATAGAAACAAGGATGGTTTCTGTATACAGGAGCTCAATCAAAAATGTTCTCCAGCCAAGAGTTCAGCTCCTTAAGCAAGCTTTTGGCTTCATCCGTCAAGGATTCCAAGGCACGCTTCTTCAAGAACCTGCCATGAGATGCTGGGGTGGACTGTAACCCTTCTTCTGCACTGGGAAGCTTCCCTCGAGCGGTTTTCCATTGTTTGTCCTCATCAGACTTCCTTTTGAGAACTCGATTGGCATCCGCAACTCGATGAATCAGAGCAGTCTCCCTTTCACGAGCCTCTGTTATTTCAGTCCACTTGGCAGCGACTTGTGCCTGCAGATGCTCAAGACGTTTCCTGGCCTCATCGACCTCCCTATCAAGGATGTTAAGGTCATGTGTCAGCCTAATGATGGTTATCTCTTCTAAGTTCCTCTCTCGGACTGCCTGCTTCTTGCTTTCTGTAGTCTCATCCAGGTCAGATTGAGCCTTATCCGCAGGGTCCAAGAACATCTCCTTGAAGAACTGATCGTCAGGAAAACCCATGGTCTCAAACCACTTGTCACCCAGCTCAATGATCCTATTAACGATCGCCCTGGCATATGTGACATCCAGACCAGCTTCTTCAGCATCACCGAGAATCTCACGCACATGCTGGATCATGCTAAATCCGGCTTCCAAGTGCCCAGAAAAGAGAGTCTCAATCCAAGAGCTCAGAACTCGCACCACCACCTTCTTCGCAAAAAGAAGAGATGGCCCAGCTGAAGATTCGCCCAACTCCGTTGGTCGGCTGCTCATGTCATCATCTGTTGAAAGAGTAACAAAAGAACTCTTTCCAGTTGAAGCTGCTCCTGCTCGGGAAGGAATCTCAGCGCGAGGAATCTCCTCAACATTGTCAGAACTGGTCCCAGGAGTCTCTACCTCTGGATTAACCTCTGGCATCCCTTGCTCTGGAAGCGACGGACCCTCCTCTGTCACTTCAAAACCTGCCAAAAGAAACACAAAAAGGTATGAATATAATCCTGTTTGAAAATCATTATCAGGGTTATAACTACAAAATACTTTCTTCCTCCATGAACTCATCGGAAGCATCATCAACATTTGCGTCCATCGATGGTTCAAAGTCATCAGAACCCTGTGGCAAGTCAGCTGACAAAAAAAAAAGTGTTAGCAAACCGAGTCACAAACTCAAAAAAAAAAGAGCAAAAGAAGTCGTACCAATTGGAGATTCTGGATTTACTCCAGAGTCCCTCGGTTCTTCTTCAGGTGCCTCAACAGGATCCATCACCACCTCATCGGTTGGGACCTCAGGCATCACCAAGTCTTCCTCTGCTAAAAAAAAAGAAGAAAAGCAGAAAACAAGAAGCAAATCAGAACATGGAAAAAATCCCATGAAAAGAAATGGAAAGAGAAAAAGGAAGAATCATACCTTCACCAACGGTCTCTTCTTCTCGGCTTCTCTTCTCTGGAGGCTCGTCAGCATCCACTGACACATCCTCATCGATAGTAAGAGGAACTTCCAAGTTAGGAGAGTCCTCATGCTGCCCCTTGCTATGATGATGACTCCTCCCCCTCTTACCCCGGCGGGCTCGCTTCTTAGAGGAACCTGCCCCACTGTCAGAGTCAGGTTTCCCACTTGACTCCTCACTGGATGGTCTACTCTTGCCAGTAGACTCCACGGAAGCTTGCCTCTGTGCCGCTTGCATCCAAGCGCCAAGTTCGGCTTCCTCCTGTTCTAGCTGCTCCAAAGCCTCATCAGGTATTTCTCGAACAGCTTCAGAACCGATGACGCCCTGGTCACCGAGAAAGCCTATCTTATGCTTCTCTCCAGAAAGGAAGGTCCAAACTTCCTCTCGCCGGACGCCATCCGACTTTCCAAGGCCCTTTCCAGATGCCAGCTTCACATCAAGCTCCTTCTTGGAAAGCCCCCGATATGCCGAAAAGCTCTCCGCGAACCACTTCGCAAAGCCGGCAGTCCGGGAAGTCAGCTGTCACGCCCCGAAACCGGGACCTGCAGCGAACCGATCTCGGGGTGCGAAATTTTGGAATAATTTGAAACTTTTTGTTATAGTTCCCAAGATCCGCGTGAATGAGGATAAACAAGTCTCATCACAATCAGAGTATATTTTTCGCGGAAGCTATACATGGTGTTACAACTCGGAATCCGTGGCCATCGGGTTCCGTGTCGTACGCAACCAATGTCATAAAGCCATCATAAACAGACTGGCATAAATCATAATTCACAACACACTGAGCTGGTAGTAACAATCTATTATTTCCCAAATATTCAAGTTACAATTAACAGATGTCTTAATTACAAACCCAAAAGAAAAAGGCTGATAAAGCCATACAAAAATATACCCAACCAAAAGAAATACTACCCTCAATGTTAGTTACGAACTCCGGTGCCAAACTTGACATCGAAATGATATCAACGGGCAGCCTCTCACGTCAGACCGGCGGTCCCACCGCCTCCTCTGATCAAACACCTACAAACAGAAAGAGAAGGAACTGGCACCAAACAAAAAGGGTCAGACACGACGGTCTGGCAAGTAAATAAACAAATAATATGAACAAAAGAACATAAATAAAACCTGATGAAATCATCGTAAAACCGGATAAGTAGTCTAAACAATAATGACAATAAAACATGCTAAGACAATCGAAAATCCGAACATAAATATCAAGGCGAATAAACGAGCAGTCTCTAAAGCATAAATGTCTCGAAAAGATAACCACCTAAGCAAGGCATTTAATAATTGGAAATACATTTAAAAACTGAATAGTAGAAACAATACGATAAAGGTCGATATCGTAAACATTAAACAAATCAAAGCAAAGAAAGCATAATCGACAATAATCATAAACTAAAGTAATATGTGGGTAAAACCTAGGCGACCACAAATAGCTAAATCCTCCTATCACCGAAGTAATAAGAGCAGACAGAGCGTAGCCACTGAACGTGGTACTAAACAGAGGATCAGAACCGTAGCCATACAAATGGGACCGGCAGATCAAAAGTATCAGAACCGTAGCCATACAAATGGGACCGGCAAATAATTACCGTTGCCATGGTCGGTACAGACGGAATCCAAGCTGCAGCTGGCGGACAGAGTAAAGATCCCAAGCCGGGTGATCAGCCCGACAAGGTGACCTAAGCCTAGTGGTGCCTTTAGTTTTCAAACTCAAACAGATACAAATCTAACATAATACTAATCCCTTTGGCTCAGGGGCTCACACCACATAGCTCTGGCCCCGTCTTGCCTCGGGGTTTTGTTTTCGAAGTCATAGCCTCTTTGGCTCATGGGCTCGCACCACATAGCTCTGGCCCAGTCTTGCCTCGAGGGTTTTATTTTCAAATACTAGTGTTGTCAAAACAATAGTCTTATCGAAGAAATCCCAAATGTGACAAACATACTCCAAATCTCTTTTCAAGTCAAATCGGAGAAAACATACGAATTTCGATGGTGAACCGTTCAAATACGCATCAAGGTGATTTGTATAAAATCATACGGACAATCCTTTCGAACATGGAAAACCACATGATTTTATGACAAATCACCGATGCTATTTAAATTAGTCTACCAAAGAATACCAATACAAATACAAATACATTTTCTGACTTGAAATTGAATGGACAGTGGAGAATGACTTAATGACTTACCAAGGAACCATCTCAATGCACATTTAACCTTTAAACATTGATAATTAGAGAATGTGTTTGATGCCAATGAAAATCCATAATGTTTAAATGATAAAGTGCGCATTGAGACACGAAAGGTTCCCGGATAATTCCACATATGTACATTCTCACATCATTCCCATTTCACCAATTTCCAAGTATCAAAGTAATGACAAAACTCTTAAAAACAGGCCCATAATTGGCCTTGAACCAAACCCCCAAACAGTCCTTTAAATCCGGCCTAAACAGACCTTGAAATTAGTTCATAGTTAAACCTTGGATGGCCCACAGAACACATCTTAAAAACAGCCCAAACTAATCTTGAGATGGCCCACAGTACAAACCTTAAAACAGCCCAAAACAAATCCTTTAATGGACAAGAAACAAGTTTTTAAAACAAACCCAAGACTAAACCTGAACCAGGCCCACAAACAGATTTTTAAAACAACCCAAAACTAGACTTGAACCAGGCCCACAAACAGAATTTAAAACAGTCCAAAACAACTTCTTAAATGGCCTATAAAACGATTCTTAAAAACAGTCCAAACTAACTTCCAACAGGCCCACAAAACAAATTTAAAAACAGTCCACAACTAGTCCTTAAATGGTCTAAGGAACAAGTTTTAAAACCAACCCAAACTAACCATAAAACAGGCCCACCAACACATTCTAAAATAGTCCACTAACAGGCCCTAAACTGACCCAACACCAGGTCTTGAAATGGCCCAAAGATTGGCCTGAATCAGATCCAAGAAAGCCCTTAAAAATCTGGCCCATAAACAATCCCAATCCAGGCCCGAACCCGAGCCCAGACTGAGCTGGGCTCGCTCGAGCGGACCCAGACAGTGCCTGGTCCGCTCGAGCGACCCACTGGGTCGCTCGAGCGGACTGGGCCTGCCCAGTCCAGCCCGAGTCTTCTTCTTGCATTTTTTTTCTTCCTTTTTCAATCCTTTTTCAATCCTTTCCATTCCCAATCTTTCACACAATGATCCTAGATCCTTTGGGCCCTTCTTTGACCTTCCAAACTCATCAATCACCATTCATTAATCTATCAAATTGATCAAATACAACCCTTTTTCAAAGATCAAAGTTTTTCCCATACTTAGAACACAACACCAATAATACAAAGAAATCAAATTATCAAAGTGACTAAAATGAAACCAAACCCCCAATACATCATAAGAAAATAGCATATGTGGAAATCAACATACATTAGTTGTGAATCCATAAATCACAAAGGGTTAGAACATAATGAAGAAAAGCCATGGAACCAAACAAGAAACATGGAAACATCATATTAGTTGAAAATTCTACTTGCCTTAAGCCAAGATATGAGCAAAATCACTCTCCAAACAATGCCTTAGAGCCTCAAGCTTCAAATCTACAAAAACCCCAAAATTTTCCCAAGAAAACCCTAAAATGTCAAGATGGGTAAACCTCCAAGGAAAACCCTAGCAATTGGGTTTAAAACACTCCAAATGGAGAGGAAAACAAGAATCTCAAGAAAGAAATGATATTGCAAACCTTGAGAAGTCCTAACAAAGAAGAGAGGCTTGAATGAGGGGTCTTCTCTAGCTCAATCATCTCAAAAATGGCATCTAGGGGAAGCTTGAAAGATGGGGAAGAAGAAGAGGAGCTCAAATCTCCATTTAGCATCAAGGGAGAAGGGATACATGAGGAGAGGGAAAGGGCTAGGAGAGGAAACCCTACTCCCCTTTTCTTGTTGCAGGAAATGAAGAATGGGAGAAGAGAAGAGAGCCCCATGGGTTTTATAGAACAATTGGGCTGGGCCCCATGGGCCCCAAGCTTACCAAAGCTGAAACTAAGGTTTGCGGGTCCCGAATGAAAACGACGAAGAAGACAAAAACGATCGGCGAAATATCTAGTTTCCGAAAAGTATATTTTCCCCAATTTCTGGAATTTTCGAAATTCATGGACAGATTTAGTGAAAATGTCATTTTTGCCTCTTTTTCCTTGAAAAACGTGATTTCTGAGTATCAAACCAAAATGATCAAAACATGAAAGTTGTTAAACTTCATTAAATGAGTCAAAATAACCCAAATTCAGAATTTTTAGAAATCGAAGGTAATTTCTCATAAAAATACAAATCATATTGACCGGGTCAAACCAAAGTCAACGGTCTTTAAAATCTCCAAGGCAAGGAAAAATCCGGTCAAACTCAAATACGCGGTCAAACTAAATCAAATCTCGCTTAAAAAGCTAAACCATGATTAAAACAATGCTAAACAAAAGGATTGGGGTCGGGATCTTACATCCTCCCCCCCTTAGAATCCATTTGGTCCTCCAAATGGCTTAAACCAAATCAAAACCAAAAACTCAAAAGACAAACGAGAACACTGACACCTATGCTAGACCTCGGTGACTGAGACAACCTCTGACCAAACCTGACGTTGAGAACTTGAGATGCACGGTCCACCACACTCTGATTCGGTTGAAGGCTTCACACTATTCTACATATCTGCCAGAAAACAACTTCTCTGACCAAACTGGTGTGCAACAATTCTTCTAAACACCCTTGGTGTCACCTGTCGTTCCAGCACTAAATCATTTCTTTTACTTATCTCATCAGCGACTGTCGGTCCAAAGAACTGCAAATTCTGTCTCTTTCTATCACTTGGAATCCTGTGCCTTAAATCCTTCGAAGCTGTACACGGTGCTTCCGATGCTTGAACAAAGATGTGATCGTAGACATGCCTTTTCCGAAAAATCTTCATCCCGGAAAATTTTGGAATTCCGTATTCCTACTTGCTGCTCTTAATCCCTTACCTGATACCTCTCATACATCTTACTTTGTCTCCAACTGAACCAGTATACGTTCTGACATCCCTCAATCCTTCAATTCACACACTACCAAACTCCAGCCAAAGACTATTACAACCCATTCCATCCGATACAAACAAATCTTAAAATCTTAAACATAGGGACTAAAACTATTACTTAGTTAAATCTCATCATTTTAAAACATAGTAGAAGTTGAACTTCCGAATTATCAAATAAAACTTAATAAAGAAGGTTTATCAAAGTTTGAATATGAAACAACATTATTCATTTTGAAATTCATATTTTTAGTATGACTACACATCAAACTTCGTTGAAATCTGAGCGTTAATTGGATACTAAACCTTGTTGAAAACTAACTCACTTGTTTATAAAAATCTTGCGAAAATCTAAACAAAGTTGAGCGTTAAAACAAATGTAGGAAACCTACATAAAATCTAAACACAAAACCTTTAAGAAATTTCATTTTACATAACCATAGAAAACAACTCAATGAAACAGGAATCTCACACTACTCTATGAGAAAGAAACACAATTTTGAGTTACATGCTTTTAAAGACCAATCTTGAAAACAAAATCATGTGACTCATGAAAAGAGTATAGTAACATAGTTTTTAATTCAAAATAAGCCTCAAAGAAGAAACATAAATCCATTTTTAAACACTACAAGAATAAATCATAGACATTGAGGAAAACATAATAAAGATGAAAATATCCTGAAAATCATTTTAAATAAGAAATGGGCATCCAAACCACTGAGGTACTCCCTTGCTGAATCAACTACACCGACTAAGCTGCAAGTTACCGAACTTCTCAACCAAAACCATGACCATGCTCGTCGAATCCGAGGAAATCCCTGAGTTTCTTGCACCACTCCAAATCTTACTAACTAAAGTCACTTCTCCCTTCATAAAAATTGCCAACTAATGTGTCTCCTGCAGTCCTTCATCTTGGGAAGATGGTCTGAGTTCACCCAATAATCCACATTTACTCACCTTGGTACGCTGCATGATGATCTCCAATTAGCTGAAAGGGGGTCTTCGAATAATGCTCAAGTTCAACTCCGGCGGGCAAACGCACATGTCTTCTCTCAATAATCACATTGAAGATGCTGAAGGCTGAAAGTCTGCCGCTGTTCTCCGAAAACAACATACTAAATCCACGAGGTTCTCAGTCTCCGACACAAACACAGATAAAAGACACCGAACAAGAGCATGGAGACTTTAAAATTCTCCACCACTAAGGAGGAAATTTGGCCATCCAAATCTCCTAACAACAGAACTAAAAGAAAAGACAAGCAAAATCTCCCGAACTGAAAGAAAAGCCGACTCAAATCCAAAGAAACAAAGACACGAGAAAACAAATCGACACAATCTAACGAATCCTCACCACACGTCTTAATGTCTCTAGAGTATTTTATTTCCTAGAAACTGACCAGCTCTGATACCAAACCTGTCACGCCCCGAAACCGGGACCTGCAGCGAACCGATCTCGGGGTGCGAAATTTTGGAATAATTTGAAACTTTTTGTTATAGTTCCCAAGATCCGCGTGAATGAGGATAAACAAGTCTCATCACAATCAGAGTATATTTTTCGCGGAAGCTATACATGGTGTTACAACTCGGAATCCGTGGCCATCGGGTTCCGTGTCGTACGCAACCAATGTCATAAAGCCATCATAAACAGACTGGCATAAATCATAATTCACAACACACTGAGCTGGTAGTAACAATCTATTATTTCCCAAATATTCAAGTTACAATTAACAGATGTCTTAATTACAAACCCAAAAGAAAAAGGCTGATAAAGCCATACAAAAATATACCCAACCAAAAGAAATACTACCCTCAATGTTAGTTACGAACTCCGGTGCCAAACTTGACATCGAAATGATATCAACGGGCAGCCTCTCACGTCAGACCGGCGGTCCCACCGCCTCCTCTGATCAAACACCTACAAACAGAAAGAGAAGGAACTGGCACCAAACAAAAAGGGTCAGACACGACGGTCTGGCAAGTAAATAAACAAATAATATGAACAAAAGAACATAAATAAAACCTGATGAAATCATCGTAAAACCGGATAAGTAGTCTAAACAATAATGACAATAAAACATGCTAAGACAATCGAAAATCCGAACATAAATATCAAGGCGAATAAACGAGCAGTCTCTAAAGCATAAATGTCTCGAAAAGATAACCACCTAAGCAAGGCATTTAATAATTGGAAATACATTTAAAAACTGAATAGTAGAAACAATACGATAAAGGTCGATATCGTAAACATTAAACAAATCAAAGCAAAGAAAGCATAATCGACAATAATCATAAACTAAAGTAATATGTGGGTAAAACCTAGGCGACCACAAATAGCTAAATCCTCCTATCACCGAAGTAATAAGAGCAGACAGAGCGTAGCCACTGAACGTGGTACTAAACAGAGGATCAGAACCGTAGCCATACAAATGGGACCGGCAGATCAAAAGTATCAGAACCGTAGCCATACAAATGGGACCGGCAAATAATTACCGTTGCCATGGTCGGTACAGACGGAATCCAAGCTGCAGCTGGCGGACAGAGTAAAGATCCCAAGCCGGGTGATCAGCCCGACAAGGTGACCTAAGCCTAGTGGTGCCTTTAGTTTTCAAACTCAAACAGATACAAATCTAACATAATACTAATCCCTTTGGCTCAGGGGCTCACACCACATAGCTCTGGCCCCGTCTTGCCTCGGGGTTTTGTTTTCGAAGTCATAGCCTCTTTGGCTCATGGGCTCGCACCACATAGCTCTGGCCCAGTCTTGCCTCGAGGGTTTTATTTTCAAATACTAGTGTTGTCAAAACAATAGTCTTATCGAAGAAATCCCAAATGTGACAAACATACTCCAAATCTCTTTTCAAGTCAAATCGGAGAAAACATACGAATTTCGATGGTGAACCGTTCAAATACGCATCAAGGTGATTTGTATAAAATCATATGGACAATCCTTTCGAACATGGAAAACCACATGATTTTATGACAAATCACCGATGCTATTTAAATTAGTCTACCAAAGAATACCAATACAAATACAAATACATTTTCTGACTTGAAATGGAATGGACAGTGGAGAATGACTTAATGACTTACCAAGGAACCATCTCAATGCACATTTAACCTTTAAACATTGATAATTAGAGAATGTGTTTGATGCCAATGAAAATCCATAATGTTTAAATGATAAAGTGCGCATTGAGACACGAAAGGTTCCCGGATAATTCCACATATGTACATTCTCACATCATTCCCATTTCACCAATTTCCAAGTATCAAAGTAATGACAAAACTCTTAAAAACAGGCCCATAATTGGCCTTGAACCAAACCCCCAAACAGTCCTTTAAATCCGGCCTAAACAGACCTTGAAATTAGTTCATAGTTAAACCTTGGATGGCCCACAGAACACATCTTAAAAACAGCCCAAACTAATCTTGAGATGGCCCACAGTACAAACCTTAAAACAGCCCAAAACAAATCCTTTAATGGACAAGAAACAAGTTTTTAAAACAAACCCAAGACTAAACCTGAACCAGGCCCACAAACAGATTTTTAAAACAACCCAAAACTAGACTTGAACCAGGCCCACAAACAGAATTTAAAACAGTCCAAAACAACTTCTTAAATGGCCTATAAAACCATTCTTAAAAACAGTCCAAACTAACTTCCAACAGGCCCACAAAACAAATTTAAAAACAGTCCACAACTAGTCCTTAAATGGTCTAAGGAACAAGTTTTAAAACCAACCCAAACTAACCATAAAACAGGCCCACCAACACATTCTAAAACAGTCCACTAACAGGCCCTAAACTGACCCAACACCAGGTCTTGAAATGGCCCAAAGATTGGCCTGAATCAGATCCAAGAAAGCCCTTAAAAATCTGGCCCATAAACAATCCCAATCCAGGCCCGAACCCGAGCCCAGACTGAGCTGGGCTCGCTCGAGCGGACCCAGGCCCGCTCGAGCGGACCCAGACAGAAGCTGGGTCGCTCGAGCGACCCAGTGGGTCGCTCGAGCGGACCCAGACAGTGCCTGGTCCGCACGAGCGACCCACTGGGTCGCTCGAGCGGACTGGGCCTGCCCAGTCCAGCCCGAGTCTTCTTCTGGCATTTTTTTTCTTCCTTTTTCAATCCTTTCCATTCCCAATCTTTCACACAATGATCCTAGATCCTTTGGGCCCTTCTTTGACCTTCCAAACTCATCAATCACCATTCATTAATCTATCAAATTGATCAAATACAACCCTTTTTCAAAGATCAAAGTTTTTCCCATACTTAGAACACAACACCAATAATACAAAGAAATCAAATTATCAAAGTGACTAAAATGAAACCAAACCCCCAATACATCATAAGAAAATAGCATATGTGGAAATCAACATACATTAGTTGTGAATCCATAAATCACAAAGGGTTAGAACATAATGAAGAAAAGCCATGGAACCAAACAAGAAACATGGAAACATCATATTAGTTGAAAATTCTACTTGCCTTAAGCCAAGATATGAGCAAAATCACTCTCCAAACAATGCCTTAGAGCCTCAAGCTTCAAATCTACAAAAACCCCAAAATTTTCCCAAGAAAACCCTAAAATGTCAAGATGGGTAAACCTCCAAGGAAAACCCTAGCAATTGGGTTTAAAACACTCCAAATGGAGAGGAAAACAAGAATCTCAAGAAAGAAATGATATTGCAAACCTTGAGAAGTCCTAACAAAGAAGAGAGGCTTGAATGAGGGGTCTTCTCTAGCTCAATCATCTCAAAAATGGCATCTAGGGGAAGCTTGAAAGATGGGGAAGAATAAGAGGAGCTCAAATCTCCATTTAGCATCAAGGGAGAAGGGATACATGAGGAGAGAGAAAGGGCTGGGAGAGGAAACCCTACTCCCCTTTTCTTATTGCAGGAAATGAAGAATGGGAGAAGAGAAGAGAGCCCCATGGGTTTTATAGAACAATTGGGCTGGGCCCCATGGGCCCCAAGCTTACCAAAGCTGAAACTAAGGTTTGCGGGTCCCGAATGAAAACGACGAAGAAGACAAAAACGATCGGCGAAATATCTAGTTTCCGAAAAGTATATTTTCCCCAATTTCTGGAATTTTCGAAATTCATGGACAGATTTAGTGAAAATGTCATTTTTGCCTCTTTTTCCTTGAAAAACGTGATTTCTGAGTATCAAACCAAAATGATCAAAACATGAAAGTTGTTAAACTTCATTAAATGAGTCAAAATAACCCAAATTCAGAATTTTTAGAAATCGAAGGTAATTTCTCATAAAAATACAAATCATATTGATCGGGTCAAACCAAAGTCAACGGTCTTTAAAATCTCCAAGGCAAGGAAAAATCCGGTCAAACTCAAATACGCGGTCAAACTAAATCAAATCTCGCTTAAAAAGCTAAACCATGATTAAAACAATGCTAAACAAAAGGATTGGGGTCGGGATCTTACATCAGCAACACAGGATAAGAAATCATGGCTGTAGTGTCTTCAGCACTATAGAAAGCCCATGCATTTCTCCCGTCCTGTAAACCCCCAAAGCGCTTCACCATGCTTGAAGGCGCTCCAACAACGCCTTGAGAAAAGCCCAGCTGCAAAGCAAAGCGAGAGGGTACATACGGCTGGATATCGACGAAAAGATGTCTGCGGTACACCATCGTGCCGACACGTATGCTGAAAAGCCACTCTCTCTCTGCATTTGTCAAGGAATAATGCCTTCCCGACCCCGCCCTGGTAGAGTCTCGGGAGGCACCAAAATCAAAAGCCTTCTTCCGCAACTCCGGAGAAAGCTTCACTGAAGATTGCCCCATCTCGACGTCCCTGAACCGTCGGATCCTCATGCGGGCAAACAAAAGTGATTCGGACACGGCTTTGCCTTTAGCCAGTCGAATCATCAGAGGATCGTCATCCTGTGTAGCACCCAGCCGATGGAAGCCAGGACAGTGGTATACATACCACGAATAAAAGATATGGGCTGAAAATACCCTATTCATGGGAAGCCCAAGCCGAACGAAAAAAGCAGCAGCCTGCAGTTCGGTACACAAGTAGGAGTAAAGAGCTGGCACCAAAGCAAGCTGCTCTCCAAACGCCATCTGACAAGCCGGAAAAATACAATGCGGCCTGATGTGCGTTCCATCTCCTCCAGCAAAAATAGCCTCACCAAGCCAATAAGTGAGGTAAACAGCGAGATCTCTCCGCAGTGCATTGTCAGGACATATGGCGTTTGTACTTGCACAGAAATCTCTCAACTCTTCTTGCATGGCCAAGATCTTCTTTGAACTTGGATCTTGAGCTCCGGCTTCCTGGGTCACGCTATCAGAAGACTCCCTACTATCAAAAAAGTTGGGGAATGAAGAGCTAAAACTCTTCCAACTGCTGGATCTAACTTTCAAACTCTTCTTCTCCTTCAAAAAATCATAGAAGGCGACGAGCTGAAAGTACAGAAGCCTGAACTCCTCAGACTGCCCCTCGAGGACGCTGTCAATCGGCATAAACTCCTCATAGAGTTTGCCGAGGATGGGCAATCCAGTAATGGCGCTCAGCTCCTTCAAAGAAAAACCAATCTCACCATTCGTCACAACGAAGGTATTGGTTTGTGGGAGGAATGACTCCAGCATAGCCATGAAGGCGTCGTTGGAAAAGATCACGGTCTCCCTAAAGTCGCGGACCGCATCAAAAATCCCGGCTTCCTTCAAAACGGCGCCACCAATCAGCAGGACGCGATCAGTCCATGACTTCCACTCGGAGTCAGCATTGAAGCAACCACGAAGTCGGAAAGGCTTGATCCAATTGCTGCCGTCACCACTGAAAATACCAAGGCCCACCGGTCTCAAATCGACCGACGGATAATCAGAGCCCTGGTAGCCGCTGGATGGCATCAACAGGTCCATGTCAACAGGCGACCTCTCCGTATATCCAGGAGAACCGCCAACAAAAACCCCGGTCTTGATTACATTTGTCCTTCTCACCCAGCTTGGAGGATCTTCCCTCTTAGGGCACGTGGGGGCAAGGCTCAGAATCGAGACGGTGCGATCAAACGTCGACCGGGTAGCAACAGTCTTCTTCTCACCATCTGCTGTGAAAGAAAACTGAAAACATCTCCTCTGGTATGTCATGTCATCAGGGACTGCATCACCAAAGTAGAAGGTAGGCTTGGGCAAAATGCTCTGATCTTCCATCACCCATGGACGACTGCTTACCATGATCTTATAGAACTCCTCTCCCTTGAGAGCGATCAATCGCTGCCTCATCTCATCTCTGTTGAGGGAGTCGCACTCTTCCAGATTTCTCTCAACATACTGGACCTTCTCAAAAGCCTGCTGAACGGCCGGATTAGAAGATCTAGAAGATCGACGAGGTACGCTTGTAGTAGGCTCTTTACCCTTGTTCGCTCTGGAGGAACCACCTGAAAAGGATGGAAAAGAAAAAGATCAAACATCAAAATGACAGAATCTCGCTAAAAAAATCTGGCGAAATTTTGACATGATGACGGGGCAATTCCGAAGAAAATGAACTATCCCGAAATAAATAGAAAGCTTGAAGATGGGCTCAACATCGCTGCGAGCTCCGAAACTCCAAACTTTCGAAACCTCAAAGTCTCCGCAAAATCAGGAAGGGCTCAACATCACTGCGAGCTCCAAATTCCCAAATTTGCGAAAACTTTCAGGCATGCTATCACATCATGCTACAAATTTAATTTACAAATTAAAGGCATGCATGAACATCTAGGTTTACCAAAAAAAAAAGAGGGGCATTATCATGATGAGCAAAAAAAAAAAAAGAAAAGAAACTTTCTCAAAAAAAAAAAGAGAAAGAAAACAAAAAAAAAAGAAAAGAAACTTTCTCAAAAAAAAAGGGGAAAGAAAACAACAAAAAAAAAAGGAAAAGAAACTTTCTCTAAAAAAAAGAGGGGAAAGAAAACAAAAAAAAAAGAAAAGAAACTCTCTCAAAAAAAAAAGGGGGAGGGAAAGAAAAAAAAAAGAAAAAAAAATAAAGGGACTGGCCCACAGGCCGCGTGGCCGTACGGCCTAGATCCGTATGGATCTGTCCGTACGGCCCACAAAAAAAAACATGAAAAAAAAAGGAAAAGAAAAGAAAGCAAAAAAAAACCCGTGTGAAAAAAAAAGGGGGCAAACACGTGGAAAAGAAAAAAAAAAGAAGAAAAGAAAAGAAAGAAACAAAAAGAAAAGAAAGAACTTTATTTTTCCTACAATGGAGTTTTCTTGAAAAAAAGAGAGAACTTACTTGAAGCCATTGATGGAGAAGAAGAAGAAAAGACTTGAAGATCTTGAAGAAGAAGAACTCTTAGTCTTGAAGCCCTCTTGAGATTATTGCAAAAGAAAGTAATAAGAGCAAGTGATCCAACCTTCTCCTTGCTTTTATAGAGGAGAGCAAACCAAAGAAGGAAAGAAGAAAGAGGTAAGTGTTACTAATTAGTAACCTTACCAAAAGAAAGAGATTAGAAAGATTCTTTCCCAAAAAAAAGATATCTTGAAGGATTTTCTCCCAAAAAGAAATCGATGACGGATTCTTTCCCAAAAGAAAGATATCTTGAGATATTCTATCCCAAAATAAAGGGATCATGAGAGATTCTCTCCAAGTAAAGATATTCTTAGATATTCTCTATCCAAATGAGATATTTTTGGATATTCTTTACAAAAATGACACCATATGAGATCTAAGCCATTTCAAAAGCTTAAGGTCCCATGGGTTAGCCCATATGAGCCAGGTTTGACCACCTAGGCACACAAAAAAAAATTAATTATTTTGGGCTTTTAGTCAAAGAGAAATCCCTCTTACCAAGAGCATACAAAAATGGTTCCATGCCTCTTTTGAGTTGATTGGACCATACAAAGAAAATTCCAAGCCCCATGAGCTTCCAAAAATCAAACCATCCAGCCTCATATACCAAATTGAGCCAAAATCTTGAAATTGACATTCCACAAAAATCAAACCAAATCCTGGTCCCCTAACTTGCCACATACAGCCTGTTAGGTCACAAGACCAAAACCAAAAACCAAAACCTGATCCCCTAACTTGCCACATACAGCCTGTTAGGTCACAAGATCAAAACCAAAATCGATCCCCTAACATTCCACATACAGCTTGTTGGGTCACACGATCAAAACCAAACCCGACCCCCGAACCTGCTACATATAGCCTGTTAGGTCACAAGGTCAAAACCCAAATCCACATCCCTGATGTCATCTTCAAAACTTTGCCTCGAGATGGTACGTGATCCCTTTCACTACCATAAAATTCTCCTGGAAGCTCAAAAGGCTACAAATACCAAAAAGAAAGACTGCTCAAAGACTCTTGGTCAAGTCACAGGCTCTCCTTCGAAAATCTCTTCGAGGCACATCGACTACAAAAGTTAAGCAACTCGTCGCTGTACCTCGAGGGGGCATTTGTTGACACCAAAAATGTCACTTTGCCTCTTCAAGATCCAAAGAGCTACATGAAGTCGCAACCTGCCATAAATAGGCAATGCTGCTTCCAAAAATCAAATCTTGTCAGAATCAAACAAAAACTGCAAGATTCTTCCAGACAGCCAAAAGAGGAGTACACAAGAAGTTTCGGGCCATTTCAAAATCATTTGGCCTAACTTCGCTTCTCCGACAGCTGAAAAGGAGCTCTCGGCGGCAAAGCTCTCCGGGACCATGGTTTCCAAGACAGAGCCTATGGATCATCTTAAAATGACTCCAATAGGTTCCCTGTCAAATTTCAAGTCAATCGGACATCGGTTGACCGCACATCAAACCGCGACATCTTCATCGCGAGAAAAAGCAAGTCTACTGGTGATAGGACCCCAAACGGCTTCAAAACTCAAACAAAAGCCTATGGTTGGTCTTATTTATTGCTCAGGAGGCTTCACACCAAATTTCAGGTCATTCCGACATCGTTTGACCCAGTTTCAGCTTCTGACAGAAAATCGGCAGCTCTGCGCGACAAAGTCTTCGGCTTTCTCAGGAAATTGGAAACTTTGCAAAATAAAATGCAAGGATTCTCATCAGGTTTCCTACAAAGAAATTAGGCCAATAAATGGTCAGAATGTCAAGGAAAAGTACAGGAGAAAAAAGAATCGAAAAACAGCAAAAACGGACACAAAACGGGACACAAAAGGGGGAAAACCCCCCCAGGGTCGCAGACCCCTGCGACCCTGGCCCAGGGTCGCCGGCGACCTTGGAACCCGGGGTCGCCGGGAAGGCCTCGAAAACCCCGGTTTTCGCCGTTTTTTCGCGATTCGAAGAGCCTAGCCTCTGGTACTTTCCAAAATTCATGCTTTTGAGACACCAAGTCCTTTGACATCCATCCAAAACACGGGTTAATCGTCAAGAGTATCGAAAACAATATTGATCGCCACCCGGTCAACCAAAAAAAAGTGTGCTTTCTACCCGACCGATCGAGAAATCGACAGGACAGATGGCACCGACCCGCTGTTGGCAACAAACACCTGAAATTACATGGTCATCTGATGTCGATCTACATGAAGATCCATCGATGATCATCGACAGAAGAATCCCAAAAGACGTGGCACGGCCCGCGACTCTTCAGCTGCTCGGCGACCACTTAATGCGATTAATTGACTAACTTTATTACAGTCATTAATCCATTTCTTTGGATGGCCCAATCAGAAGCAAGCATTCGGGAGTTACAAGTCAAGAGATTCATGGCATTTAACCCATGAAACTCCTCCCATCATGGCGATTAAAGGCGATTAAATGCCCTCAATCTCCTCCGGCCAATCAGAAGCCAAGAAAAAGGAGTTACAAAATAAACAATTCAATTTTGTAACTCCTCCCATTATGCAGCTTTATGACAATCAAGGCTCATAAACCCTCCTAAATGGCTACCTAAAAGCCTATAAATAGGAGAGCTCTCCAAGAAGAAAGGATCATCAGACATCAGAGAAAAAAAAGCACAAACACACAGACAGACAGAAGCACAGAAATCCAGAGAAAGGAAAAAGAGAGAAAACTCTGCGGAAGTTCTACACCGGCCACCGCAACAAGGTGACAAAAGTCCCTTGGGGGTACCTCCCCCAAGGTCCTTGCCTTCTCCTCCTGCCTCCAATGGCTTAGATGTGGCTTTTCAGCCCGTCTACTCGGCTTTTTATTGGACATAGGACCTCCTTTTGGTCTTTGTCCTCTAAAAACCCGAGGTTATAGCCAAGCCAAGCGAATCAATAGCATCCTCTGTTCTCATCTGCATGGATGATGGCGAAGCCCACATATGGCTTGCGACCGTCAATCTAAACGGGTCCCCCACAATCTCCTGAGAAGTTAGATCCTCCTTTTCTTGCTTTTCATTGTAGTTTGTATTTTTTCAAAAGAGACAAAATCACAATTCTTTTCTTTCATTATTGATAAGGATTGTAAATCGGCTATAAACGCCAAAAATCGGCTATAAATGCCAAAATCGGCTATAAATGCCAAAATCGGCTATAAATGCCAAAAAAAAAAATCGCCTTTCACGGCAAACCAAGAAAAATGTCTCTTTTCTTAAATATATGTGCAATGTAAAACTTGAAAGAAGTTGATTTCCTTTTTACTTGCGAAGGTTGATCTCCGGATCCCCACTTGCAATTCCAAGTAAAAATAGAAAATCTGGCACACCCACACAAAAAAAGAAATGTTGATGCACGCCCCTGCCCCCCGGTTACGAAAGGGTCGGACCTGACGGACTCCCACGTCCGCCGACCTCGGTAGGAACTCGAGCATGAGCGCGGTCCATCAGAGGGAGCACATCCTTCATCGTCAAAGCCCAGCCAGAGCTGACCGAAGCTCAAATTGCTCGTCGTATACGCCGCCGCGCGTCATACCGGCAAAAGAGACTAGAGAAGCAAAGGACCCAGCCTCCTACACTTCAAGTCTCTCCCAAATGGGTCGAAAAAGAAAGACCCAACCAAGTTGCTACCGTCCATATGGTTGGAAAAACCAGAAGGCGCCAAAAGTCAGCAACAAAAATCCATGTCCGACGTCCGATGACCCGCAGCGTCTCAAGGACAAGAAGACATTCAGAAGAATCCTCTGCTCCTTCAAGCAAAGGACAGCAGAGTGATCCTTCCTCAAGCTCTTCTTCAAAAAGAATGAGCCCCAGCTCAGTCACCAGGACAGTTTCTTCATTCGAATCACGAAGGATGAATGTCTTGGCTACAAATTCTGAGCCACCACCCCGCAATCCACCTCCAGAAGATGCGATCACCCGCATCTAGCAGTTGGAACAGGGCCAGCAGAGGATTGAAACTCTGATGGAAAACCTTCTCCTCGCCTTCCAAAATCAGGCGAACAGTGAACCTCCTCCGAATCATCCAAACGACGAGGTAAATGGAGAAGAAAATGAGTCACGCGCCCTTACCAAAAAGGACGTAGACAGTATCCTCGCCAAAGCAAAAGAAGAGGATATACTCAAGGAGCATGGGATCAAGCCACCATATCCCTTATGGATGGACTCAGTCCCGTTCCCCACCAAATTCAAGCATCCTACTCTCCAAACATATACGGGGAAAGGATCAGCCAGACAGCACGTCATCCACTTCAAGATCCTAACGGGAGCTATCGCGGATCAAGATGCACTCAAGATCCGCCTCTTTGCAAGTACCCTAAAAGGTACGGCCTTCGATTGGTACTCCACTCTGCCAGAGGACTCAATCCAAAACTGGGCCGTGCTAGAGACACGCTTCCTGACTCACTTCAAAGGTGAGGATCATCCCGCTACTATGGCTCAGCTGTGCAGCCTAAAACAGGGGGAGAATGAATCAACATATGACTTCATTCACAAGTGGAAAGCAATGGCATACAAATGCTCTGATGTATTGCCACAAGCGTCGCTAGTCGACATTTGCCGAAACAACATGAGAGCCAGAATCCGCTCCATGATTATCGGCAACAAATCAAAAAACCTGGGAGAACTCCTAGAAGCTTCCATGGAAGCTGAAATGGTGATTAATGACCTCAACAGTCAAAAATTATCAAGAAAAGAGCCAACCACCATTGCAACCTCTAAACCAAAGAAAAAAGAGGTCCTCAATGTGCAGACCAAGTCAGCTCCTCAGCCACCAAAGAAAGCTGAAAACAAAGCTGCTGGTAAGAGACCTGAACTCTCAGATGCCTTTAAAGAACGAGTAGAGAAGAAATACCCGTTTGATGAAGATGTTGATGAAATCTTCGGGGCACTTATGGCAAACGGCAAGCTCACCTTGCCTGAACCAAAAAGACCGGGTGATGTTGGCAAAACCAACGATCCTCGGTACTGTCCATACCACCAGATGATCTCGCATCCTCTCAATCAATGCTTCGTTGTGAGAGAGAAAATAAATGAGATGTGGAAAAATGGAGTCATTACCTTTGACAAAAACTATGGGCCTGCCTCCGTCAACATGGTGACATGTGGACAAACATCAAAATCACCGAAGAAGAAGATCACTACTTCCTTCAAGGTGATAAACTCAATCCAAGCGTCCGAGGAACTGGTTCCTTACCCTACACCAGACGGACAACCGATATGGGTATATCCCGATCTCCTGAAAGATGAAAATTGGGAGGTCGTGAAAATAAAGCCTACAGCTCAACAGTGAAGGCTGGCTAGGAAACATCTCCTCAAGCTTAAACGGCAAGAGAAGACCCAGCCAAAACTAGAGGTCAAAGAAAAGGCAGAGGCTTCCTCTACCGCTTCACTGGAGGCAATAAAAATATCCCTTCCAGAGACTTCAAAGGGGGTAAGGAAATTCACTCTCAGTGATTTCATGCCACCTCAATTCAAAGAAGCCATGCAGGAGGCATCATACTCTTGCAATTCGGTAGTTGGATTCTCCATTAATGGATACGAGTCCAGCGACACCGATGATGGATTCGAATCCAACTACACAGATGAGTGGGAGGAGTCCCTTGAAACAGGAGAATATCTCTCCGATGAAGAATGGGTTCCTGAGTCTCATCTTATGCCAGTAATCTGGTATAACCCCCTACAGCCACAAGGATCCTAGTCTGATGATGAAGAAGACCAAGAAGCTGTACAAGAAAATGCTGCTGACCAGCACCTCTCATTACTCCAGTGGAAATCAACCATGTTGAGCCACAAAGAGTTGATGAAGAAGAAGATCCGGCTCCCATGCCTGATCTTGAAGAATATGCAAGGATCTTGCAGCATCTCGCTCTAGAATAAGAGCAAGACCGCGTCAACGAGCCTCCTCGCAATCCAGAGCCTGAAGTCCCTGAAGACCATCAGGTACATCCTCCCTTAACTCCTGAAAATGGAGAAAATTGCTGGATAGACGATCCTCTTACATCCGAGGATGAGTCTGACTCCGATCAGGCAACGTCTCCCGTCAGAGCTTCCTGTAATGTGATAATTCGGGATTATAGCTCTTCCGAAGCATCGTCTGATGAGAGCACTTACACTCCGGCGAACCTCAAGCTTTCATTTGGATATTCCTTCAAAAATCCTTTACAGGAAATCCTTCAACGGAGTACTTCTACGCTGCTTGTCACAACAAGAGGCTGAAGAAACACTCAAAGAAGTTCATGCTGGTCTTTGCGGAGCTCATCAGGCTGGACCTAAGCTCTATGATCAGATAAAAAGGTTAGAATATTACTGGCCTACCATGGTAGCTGACGCAATGCAATTTGCTAAGCGCTGCCAACAATGCCAAGTTCATGGAGATTACATTCACATGCCTCCAGAATGGCTGCATCCTACAGCGATCTCATGGCCTTTCGAAGCCTGGGGTATGGACATCGTAGGCCCTATTTCTCCCCCTTTAAGCAAAGGTCATCGCTTCATCTTCGCCGCTACGGATTATTTCTCCAAGTGGTCAGAAGCATTTGCGTTTAACGAAATGAAGACCTCATCAGTCCTTCAATTCCTGCGCACCAACATCATTTGTCGTTTCGGCATACCCAAAAGATTCGTCCATGATAACGGACCACAGTTCCGGGATCATCGATTCTACAGGTTCTGCGACAAATACAAAATCCAAAGCTGTCCTTCGACTCCATACAATCCGGCAGCAAACGGGTTAGCAGAAGCTTTCAACAAGACACTCTGCAAAATCCTCAAAAAAATGGTCTCTAGTCACAAAAGAGACTGGAGCGATAAAATGTCTGAAGCTTTGTGGGCTTATCGAACCACCGTTCGAGGACCAACCCATAGCACACCATTCTCCTTAGTCTATGGATGCGAAGCTGTCGTACCCTTGGAAGTACAAATTCCTTCCTTGAGGGTATCCTTGCAAAATGACATGACTCAAGAAAGCAATGTCAAATTGCGACTCCATGAGCTGGACAATCTCGATGAGAGACGGCTCGAAGCTCAACAAAGCATTGAACTTTACCAAGCACGCATGGCAGGATCTTTCGATAAAAAGGTCAGGCAACGCACCTACAAAAAGAGTGACTTGGTTCTTGCGGTAAAAAGACCAATGGTCTTCGCTCACAAGTCCAAAGGCAAACTTGAGCCAAAATGGGAGGGACCCTACGTCATTGACAAGGTTTTCTTCAACGGCGCATATGCACTCCTAAACATGGAAGGTGACAGATGTATGCTGCCCATCAGCGGCAAATTCTTAAAGCGGTACTACCCTTGAAGACTTACCCAACTGGGTAAGAGCAATGCCTGTACGGCCAAAACCGGTTTCCAGGTACACGCTCGCTAAACCCACCCTTTTTTTAGAATTTTCATATCAAATGTTGAAATTTCTAGAAATTTAAAACAATGCTTACTTTCATCGTTTCATTGTTCAAAAAAAAAAATATCCAAGTTTAGGAACCTTTCCCTAACTTGACCAAAATTTTCAACCCTTGAACCCAAAATTCATGGTTTGAAACAAAATCCGGATTCAGGGATTTCCACCCTAATCCACCCTGCCTTTTACCGCCAAAATGGTTTTAGGTTAAAACTTATGACCCTCGTGTCTTTAAACAAAAAAAAAATGGTTTTTCAAAAAACCGCGAGGAAGCGACGCTTAGTCGATACTCGCACAAATCGGAAGCATACGAACCACGTTCGACACTTCCAAAATCGCAGGGAAGCGACATTTCGTCGGTACTTGCAAAATCCAAAACTGTGGAGATGCAACATTTCAGTTGATATCCACAACCCAAATTTCAAAGGTTCGAAAAAACCTAAAAAACTGTGGAGACGCAACATTTCAGTTGATATCCACAACCCAAATTTCAAAGGTTCGAAAAAACCTAAAAAACCATGGAGACGCAACATTTCAGTTGATATCCATAACCCAAAGGTTCGAGAAAACCACAAATTTCAAAAATCATGGGGAAACGACATCAAGTCAGTACCCGCAAAACCAAAATTTTTGAAAAGCAAGGATGCGACATTCCATCGATACTTGCACCCAAATCCGCGAGGATGCGACATTCCATCGATACTCGCAACCGAACGAGCAAGGATGCGACATTCTATCGATACTTGCAAGAACATTCAGCAGGGAGGCGACTTTTAGTCGATACTTGCATTTTTTGAAAACCAAACCGGCTATAAATGCCATCAAAACAGGCTATAAATGCCACAAACCGGCTATCAATGCCACCAGAACAAAACCGGCTATTAATGCCACAAACAAAAAACTTGGATTTCAAAAAAAAACCGGCTATCAATGCCACCAAAACAAAACAGGCTATCAATGCCACCAAAACAAAACAGGCTATCAATGCCACAAATCGGCTATCAATGCCACCAAAACAAAACCGTCTATCAATGCCACAAATCGGCTATCAATGCCACCAAAACTGGCTATAGATGCCACACACAAAAAAAACTCAGCTATCAATGCCACAAAAAAAGAAGCTGGCTCTCATGCCAAAATTGGCTTCCATGCCACAAACAAAAACCTGGCTTCCATGCCAAAACAATCATTTGACAAAAGATTTTCACAAAATGACAACCTTTTGATCAAATCCCATTTAGCAATTACTTTTATCACAAAAAGATTCAAGTGAGCGTAGGGATAACAAAAAAAAGAGAGCATCCCATTTAGCAATTACTTTTATCACAAAAAGATTCAAGTGAGCGTAGGGATAACAAAAAAAAAAAGAGAAAGTGTTCACAAGCACTACAAAAAAATAAGTACCAAAAAAATACAAGTGGTATCAAAAAAGAGAAAAGGGGATAGTTTCTGTTATATAAAAAAAAAACAGAAGCTCAATAAAAAATGGTCTCCAGCCAAGAGTTCAGCTCCTTAAGCAAGCTTTTGGCCTCATCCGTCAAGGGTTCCAAGGCACGCTTCTTCAGGAACCTGCCATGAGATGCTGGGGTGGGCTGTAACCCTTCTTTCGCACTAGGAAGCTTCCCCCGAGCGGTTTTCCATTGTTTGTTCTCATCAGACTTCCTTTTGAGAACTCGATTGGCATCCGCAACCCGGTGAATCAGAGCAGTCTCCCTTTCACGAGCCTCTGTTATTTCAGTCCACTTGGCAGCGACTTGTGCCTGCAATTGCTCAAGACGTTTCCTGGCCTCATCGACCTCCCTATCAAGGATGTTAAGGTCATGTGTCAGCCCAATGATGGTTAGCTCTTCTAAGTTCTTCTCTCGGACTGCCTGCTTCCTGCTTTCTGTAGCCTCATCCAGGTTAGATTGAGCCTTATCCGCAGGGTCCAAGAACATCTCCTTGAAGAACTGATCGTCAGGAAAACCCATGGTCTCAAACCACTTGTCACCCACCTCAATGATCCTATCAACGATCGCCCTGGCACTTGTGACATCCAGACCAGCTTCTTCGGCATCACCGAGAATCTCACGCACATGCTGGATCATCCCAAATCCGGCATCTAAGTGCCCAGAAAGCAGAGTCTCAATCTAAGAGCTCAGAACTCGCACAACCACCTTCTTCGCAAAAAGAAGAGATGGCCCATCTGAAAATTCGCCCAACTCCGTTGGTCGGCCGCTCATATCATCATCTGTTGGAAGAGTAACAAAAGAACTCTTTCCAGTTGAAGCTGCTCCTGCTCGGGAAGGAATCTCAGCACGAGGTATCTCCTCAACATTGTCAGAACTGGTCCCAGGAGTCTCTACCTCTGGATCAACCTCTGGCATCCCTTGCTCTGGTTCTGAAGGAAGCGACGGACCCACCTCTGTCACTTTTAAACCTACCAAAGAAACACAAAAAGGTATGAATATGATCCTGTTTGAAAATCATTATCAGGGTTATAACTAGAAAATACCTTCTCTGACGACTGGCGGAACACTTTCCTCCTCCATGAACTCATTGGAAACATCATCAACATTTGCATCCATCGAGGGTTCAAAGTCATCGGAATCCTGTGGCAAGTCAGCTGGCAATAAATGTGTTAGCAAACCAAGTCACAGACAAAAAAAAAAGAAAAAAAAAAAGAAAAAAAAAAGAAAAAGAAGTCATACCAATTAGAGATTCTGGATTCACTCCAGAGTCCCTCGGTTCTTCTTCAAGTGCCTCGACAGGATCCGTCACCACCTCATCGACTGGAACCTCAGGCATCACCAAGTCTTCCTCTGCTAGAAAAAAAGAAGAAGAGAAAAGCAGAAACAAGAAGCAAATCAGAACATGGAAAAATCCCATGAAAACAAATGGAAAGAGAAAAAGGAAGAATCATACCTTCACCGACGGTCTCTTCTTCTCGGCTTCTCTTCTCTGGAAGCTCGTCAGCATCCACTGGCACATCCTCATTAATAGTAAGAGGAACTTCCAAGTCAGGAGAGTCCTCATGCTGCCCATTGCTGTGATGATGACTCCTCCCCCTCTTACCCCGGCGGGCTCGCTTCTTCGAGGAACCTGCCCCGCTGTCAGAGTCAGGTTTCCCACTTGACTCCTCACTGGATGGTCTACTCTTGCCAGTAGACTCCACGGAAGCTTGCCTCTGTGCCGCTTGCATCCAAGCGCCAAGTTCGGCTTCCTCCTGTTCTAGCTGCTCTAAAGCCTCATCAGGTATTTCTCGAACAGCTTCAGAACCGATGACGCCCTGGTCACCGAGAAAGCCTATCTTGTGCTTCTCTCCAGAAAGGAAGGCCCAAACTTCCTCTCGCCGGACGCCATCCGACATTCCAAGGCCCTTTCCAGATGCCAGCTTCACATCAAGCTCTTTCTTGGAAAGCCCCCGATATGTCGAAAAGCTCTCCGCGAACCACTTCGCAAAGCCGGCAGTCCGGGAAGTCAGCAACACAGGATAAGAAATCATGGCTGTAGTGTCTTCAGCACTATAGAAAGCCCATGCATTTCTCCCGTCCTGTAAGCCTCCAAAGCGCTTCACCATGCTTGAAGGCGCTCCAACAACGCCTTGAGAAAAGCCCAGCTGCAAGGCAAAGCGAGAGGGTACATACGGCTGGATGTCGACGAAAAGATGTCTACGGTACACCATCGTGCCGACACGTATGCTGAAAAGCCACTCTCTCTCTGCATTCGTCAAGGAATAATGCCTTCCCGACCCCGCCCTGGTAGAGTCTCGGGAGGCACCAAAATCAAAAGCCTTCTTCCGCAACTCTGGAGAAAGCTTCACTGAAGATTGCCCCATCTCGACGTCCCTGAACCGTCGGATCCTCATGCGGGCAAACAAAAGTGATTCAGACACGGCTTTGCCCTTAGCCAATCGAATCATCAGAGGATCATCATCCTGTACAGCACCCAGCCGGTGGAAGCCAGGACAGTGGTACACGTACCACGAATAAAAGATATGGGCTGAAAATACCCTATTCATGGGAACCCCAAGCCGAACCAGAAAAGCAGCAGCCTGCAGTTCGGTACACAGGTAGGAGTAAAGAGCTGGCACCAAAGCAAGCTGCTCTCCAAATGCCATCTGACAAGCCGGAAAAATACAATGCGGCCTGATGTGCGTTCCATCTCTTCCAGCAAAAACAGCCTCACCAAGCCAATAAGTGAGGTAAACAGTGAGATCTCTTCGCAGTGCAATGTCAGGACATATGGCATTTGTACTTGCACAGAAATCTCTCAACTCTTCTTGCATGGCCAAGATCTTCTTTGAACTTGGATCCTGAGCTCCGGCTTCTTGGGTCACGCTATCAGAAGACTTCCTACTATCAAAAAAGTTGGGGAATGAAGAGCTAGAGCTCTTCCAACTGCTGGATCTAACTTTCAAACCCTCCTTCTCCTTCAAAAAATCATAGAAGGCGACGAGTTGAAAGTACAGAAGCCTGAACTCCTTAGACTACCCCTCGAGGACGCTGTCAATCGGCATAAACTCCTCATAGAGTTTGCCGAGGATGGGCAATCCAGTAATGGCGCTCAGCTCCTTCAAAGAAAAACCAATCTCACCATTCGTCACAACGAAGGTATTGGTTTGTGGGAGGAATGATTCCAGCATAGCCATGAAGGCCTCGTCGGAAAAGATCACGGTCTCCCTAAAGGCGCGGACCGCATCAAAAATCCCGGCTTCCTTCAAAACGGCGCCACCAATCAGCAGGACGCGATCAGTCCACGACTTCCACTCCGAGTCAGCATTGAAACGGCCACGAAGTCGAAAAGACTTGATCCAATTGCTGCCGTCGCCACTGAAAATACCAAGGCCCACCGGTCTCAAATCGACCGACGGATAATCAGAGCCCTGGTAGCCGCTGGATGGCATCAACAAGTCCATGTCAACAGGCGACCTCTCCGTATATCCAGGAGAACCTCCAACAAAAACCCCGGTCTTAATTACATTTGTCATTCTCACCCAGCTTGGAGGAACTTCCCTCTTAGAGCACGTGGGGGTGATGGACCGCGCTCCAATGCTCGGTTCTACCGAGGTCGGCGGACGTGGGAGTCCGTCGGGTCCGACCCTTTCGTAACCGGGGGGCAAGGGCGTGCATCAACATTTTCTTTTTTTTTTGTGGGTGTGCCAGATTTTCTATTTTTACTTGGAATTGCAAGTGGTGATCCGGAGATCAACCTTCGCAAGTAAAAAGGAAATCAACTTCTTTCAAGTTTTCCATTGCACATATATTTAAGAAAAGAGACATTTTCTTGATTTGCCGTGAAAGGCGATTTTTTTTGGCATTTATAGCCGATTTTGGCGTTTATAGCCGATTTTTGGCGTTTATAGCCGATTTTGGCGTTTATAGCCGATTTACAATCCTTATCAACAATGAAAGACAAGAATTGTGATTTTTGTCTCTTTTGAAAAAATACAAACTACAATGAAAAGCAAGAAAAGGAGGATCTAACTTCTCAGGAGATTGTGGGGGACTCGTTTAGACTGACGGTCGCAAGCCATATGTGGGCTTCGCCATCATCCATGCAGATGAGAACAGAGGATGCTATTGATTCGCTTGGCTTGGCTATAACCTCGGGTTTTTAGAGGACAAAGACCAAAAGAAGGTCCTATGTCCAATAAAAAGCCGAGTAGACGGGCTGAAAAGCCATATCTAAGCCATTGGAGGCAGGAGGAGAAGGCAAGGACCTTGGGGGGGGGGGGTACCCCCCAAGGGACTTTTGTCACCTTGTTGCGGTGGCCGGTGTAGAACTTCCGCAGAGTTTTCTCTCTTTTTCTTTTCTCTGGATTTCTGACTGCTGTCTGTTGATGTTCGTTGTTCTTTTCTTCTTGGAGAGCCCTCCTATTTATAGGCTTTTAGGTAGCCCTTTAGGTGGGTTTATGGGCTTTTATTGTCATTAAGCCGCATAATGGGAGGAGTTACAAAATTGAATTGTTTATTTTGTAACTCCTTTTTCTTGGCTTCTGATTGGCCGGAGGAGATTTAGGGCATTTAATCGCCTTTAATCGCCATGATGGGAGGAGTTTCATGGGTTAAATCCCATGAATCTCTTGACTTGTAACTCCCGAATGCTTGCTTCTGATTGGGCCGTCCAAAGAAATGGATTAATGACTGTAATAAAGCTAGTCAATTAATCGCATTAAGTGGTCGCCGAGCAGCTGAAGAGTCGCGGGCCGTGCCACGTCTTTTGAGATTCTTCTGTTGATGATCATCGATGGATCTTCATGTAGATCGACATCAGATGATCATGTAATTTCAGGTGTTTGTTGCCAACAGCGGGTCGGTGCCATCTGTCCTGTCGATTTCTCGATCGGTCGGGTGGAAAGCACACTTTTTTGGTTGACCGGGTGGCGATCAATACTGTCTTCGATACTCTTGATGATTTACCCGTGTTTTGGACGGATGTCAGAGGACTTGGTGTCTCAAAAGCATGAATTTTGGAAAGTACCAGAGGCTGGGCCCTTCGAATCGCGAAAAAACGGCGAAAACCGGGGTTTCCGGGGCTTTCCCGGCGACCCCGGGGTCCAAGGTCGCCGGCGACCCTGGCCCAGGGTCGCAGGGGCCTGCGACCCTGGGGGGGTTTTCCCCCTTTCGTGTCCCGTTTTGCGTCCGTTTTTGCCTTTTTTTTATTCTTTTTTCTTCTGTACTTTTCCTTGACATTTTGACCATTTATTGGCCTGATTTCTTTGTAGGAAACCTGATGAGAATCCTTGCATTTTATTTTGCAAAGTTTCCAATTTCCTGAGAAAGCCGAAGACTTTGTCGCGCAGAGCTGCCGATTTTCTGTCAGAAGCTGAAACTGGGCCAAACGATGTCGGAATGACCTGAAATTTGGTGTGAAGCCTCCTGAGCAATAAATAAGACCAACCATAGGATTTTGTTTGTGTTTTGAAGCCGTTTGGGGTCCTATCACCTGTAGACTTGCTTTTTGTCGCGATGAAGATGTCGCGGTTTGATGTGCGGTCAACCGGTGTCCGATTGACTTGAAATTTGACAGGGAACCTATTGGAGTCATTTTAAGATGATCCATAGGTTCTGTCTTGGAAACCATGGTCCCGGAGAGCTTTTGTCGCCGAGAGCTCCTTTTCGGCTGTCGGAGAAGCGAAGTTAGGCCAAATGATTTTGAAATGGCCCGAAACTTCTTGTGTACTCCTCTTTTGGCTGTCTGGAAGAATCTTGCAGTTTTTGTTTGATTCTGACAAGATTTGATTTTTGGAAGCAGCATTGCCTATTTATGGCAGGTTGCGACTTCATGTAGCTCTTTGGATCTTGAAGAGGCAAAGTGACATTTTTGGTGTCAACAAATGCCCCCTCGAGGTACAGCGGCGAGTTGCTTAACTTTTGTAGTCGATGTGCCTCGAAGAGATTTTTGAAGGAGAGCCTGTGACTTGACCAAGAGTCTTTGAGCAATCTTTTTTTTTTGGTATTTGTAGCCTTTTGAGCTTCCAGGGGAATTTTATGGTAGTGAAAGGGATCACGTACCATCTCGAGGCAAAGTTTTGAAGATGACATCAGGGATGTGGATTTGGGTTTTGACCTTGTGACCTAACAGGCTATATATGGCAGGTTAGGGGGTCGGGTTTGGTTTTGATCGTGTGACCCAACAAGCTGTATGTGGAATGTTGGGGGATCAATTTTGGTTTTGATCTTGTGACCTAACAGGCTGTATGTGGCAAGTTAGGGGATCAGGTTTTGGTTTTTGGTTTTGGTCTTGTGACCTAACAGGCTGTATGTGGCAAGTTAGGGGACCAGGATTTGGTTTGATGGAATGTCAATTTCAAGAATTTGGCTCAATTTGGTAGATGAGGCTGGATGGTTTGATTTTTGGAAGCTCATGGGGCTTGGAATTTTCTTTTGTACGGTCCAATCAACTCAAAAGAGGCATGGAACCATTTTTGTATGCTCTTGGTAAGAGGGATTTCTCTTTGACTAAAAGCCCAAAATTTTTCTTTTTTTTTTTTTTTTTTTTTTTTTTTGTGCCTAGGTGGTCAAACCTGGCTCATATGGGCTAACCCATGGGACCTTAAGCTTTTGAAATAGCTTAGATCTCATATGGTGTCATTTTTGTAAAGAATATCCAAAAATATCTCATTTGGATAGAGAATATCTAAGAATATCTTTACTTGGAGAGAATCTCTCATGATCCCTTTATTTTTGGGATAGAATATCTCAAGTTATCTTTCTTTTGGGAAAGAATCCGTCATAGATTATATCTTTTAGGAGAAAATCTCTCAAGATCCCTTTATTTTGGGATAGGATATCTCAAGATATCTTTCTTTTGGGAAAGAATCCGTCATAGATTGATTTTTTGGGAGAAAATCCTTCAAGATATCTTTCTTTTGGAAAGAATCTTTCTAATCTCTTTCTTTTGGTAAGGTTACTAATTAGTAACACTTACCTCTTTCTTCTTCCCTTCTTTGGTTTGCTCTCCTCTATAAAAGCAAAGAGAAGGTTGGATCTCTTGCTCTTATTACTTTCTTTTGCAATAATCTCAAGAGGGCTTCAAGACCAAAAGTTCTTCTTCTTCAAGATCTTCAAGAGTTTTCTTCTTCTTCTCCATCAATGGCTTCAAGTAAGTTCTCCCTTTTTTTTTCAAGAAAACTCCATTGTAGGAAAAGTTCTTTCTCTTTTTTTTTTGTTTCTTTCTTTTCTTTTCTTCTTTTTTTTTTTCTCTTTTTCACGTGTTTGCCTCCTTTTTTTTTTTTACACGTTTTTTTTTTTTTTGCTTTCTTTTCTTTTTTTTTTTTGTGTGGGCCGTACGGACAGATCCGTACGGATCTGGCCGTACGGCCACGTGGCCTGTGGGCCAGTCCTCATTTTTTTCCTTTTTTTTTTATTTCCCTCCCCTTTTTTTTTTGAGAGAGTTTCTTTTCTTTCTTTTTTTTTGTTTTCTTTCCCCTCTTTTTTTTTGAGAAAGTTTCTTTTTTTTTTTTTTTTTGCTCATCATGATAATGCATTTTTTTTTCGCAAATCAAGATGTTCATGCATGCATTCAATTTGTAAATTAAATTTGTAGCATGATGTGATAGCATACCTGAAAGTTTTCGCAATTTTGGGAACTTGGAGCTCGCAGTGATGTTGAGCCCTTCCTGATTTTGCGGAGACTTTTAGGTTTCGAAAGTTTGGAGTTTCGGAGCTCGCAGCGATGTTGAGCCCATCTTCAAGCTTTCTATTTCTTTCGGGATAGTTCCTTTTCTTCGGAATTGCCCCGTCATCATGTCAAAATTTCGCCAGACTTTTTTTTAGCGAGATTCTGTCATTTTGATGTTTGATCTTTTTCTTTTCCATCCTTTTCAGGTGGTTCCTCCAGAGCGAACAAGGGTAAAGAGCCTGCTACAAGCGTACCTCGTCGATCTTCTAGATCTTCTAATCCGGCCGTTCAGCAGGCTTTCGAGAAGGTCCAGTATGTTGAGAGAAATCTGGAAGAGTGCGACTCCCTCAACAGAGATGAGATGAGGCAGCGACTGATCACTCTCAAGGGAGAGGAATTTTATAAGATCATGGTAAGCAGTCGTCCATGGGTGATGGAAGATCAGAGCGTTTTGCCCAAGCCTACCTTCTTCTTTGGTGATGCAGTCCCTGATGACATGACATACCAGAGGAGATGTTTTCAGTTTTCCTTCACAGCAGATGGTGAGAAGAAGACTGTTACTACCCGGTCGATGTTTGATCGCACCGTCTCGATTCTGAGCCTTGCCCCCACGTGCCCTAAGAGGGAAGATCCTCCAAGCTGGGTGAGAAGGACAAATGTAATCAAGACCGGGGTTTTTGTCGGCGGTTCTCCTGGATATACGGAGAGGTCGCCTGTTGACATGAACCTGTTGATGCCATCCAGCGGCTACCAGGGCTCTGATTATCCGTCGGTCGATTTGAGACCGGTGGGCCTTGGTATTTTCAGCGGTGACGGCAGCAATTGGATCAAGCCTTTTCGACTTCGAGGTCGTTTCAATGCTGACTCCGAGTGGAAGTCGTGGACTGATCGCGTCCTGCTGATTGGTGGCGCCGTTTTGAAGGAAGCCGGGATTTTTGATGCGGTCCGCGCCTTTTAGGGAGACCGTGATCTTTTCCGACGAGGCCTTCATGGCTATGCTGGAGTCATTCCTCCCACAAACCAATACCTTCGTTGTGACGAATGGTGAGATTGGTTTTTCTTTGAAGGAGTTGAGCGCCATTACCGGATTGCCCATCCTCGGCAAACTCTATGAGGAGTTTATGCCAATTGACAGCGTCCTCGAGGGGCAGTCTGAGGAGTTCAGGCTTTTATACTTTCAGCTCGTCGCCTTCTATGATTTTTTGAAGGAGAAGGGGGGTTCGAAAGTTAGATCCAGCAGTTGGAAGAGTTTTTGCTCTTCATTCCCCAACTTTTTTGATAGCAGGGAGTCTTCTGATAGCGTGACCCAGGAAGCCGGAGCTCAGGATCCAAGTTCAAAGAAGATCTTGGCCATGCAAGAAGAGTTGAGAGATTTCTGTGCAAGTACAAACGCCATATGTCCTGACATTGCACTGCGGAGAGATCTCGCTGTTTACCTCACTTATTGGCTTGGTGAGGCTGTTTTTGCTGGAGGAGATGGAACGCACATCAGGCCGCATTGTATTTTCCCGGCTTGTCAGATGGCGTTTGGAGAGCAGGTTGCTTTGGTTCCAGCTCTTTACTCCTACCTGTGTACCGAACTGCAGGCTGCTGCTTTTTTGGTTCGGCTTGGGCTTCCCATGAATAGGGTATTTTCAGCCCATATCTTTTATTCGTGGTATGTATACCACTGTCCTGGCTTCCATCGGCTGGGTGCTGCACAGGATGATGATCCTCTGATGATTCGACTGGCTAAGGGCAAAGCCGTGTCCGAATCACTTTTGTTTGCCCGTATGAGGATTCGACGGTTCAGGGACGTCGAGATGGGGCAATCTTCAGTAAAGCTTTCTCCGGAGTTGCGGAAGAAGGCTTTTGATTTTGGTGCCTCCCGAGACTCTACCAGGGCGGGGTCGGGAAGGCATTATTCCTTGACAAATGCAGAGAGAGAGTGGCTTTTTAGCATACGTGTCGGCACAATGGTGTACCGCAGACATCTTTTCGTCGACATCCAGCCGTATGTACCCTCTCGCTTTGCTTTGCAGCTTGGCTTTTCTCAAGGCGTTGTTGGAGCGCCTTCAAGCATGGTGAAGCGCTTTGGAGGCTTACAGGACGGGAGAAATGCATGGGCTTTCTATAGTGCTGAAGACACTACAGCCATGATTTCTTATCCTGTGTTGTTGACTTCCCGTACTGCCGGCTTTGCGAAGTGGTTCGCGGAGAGCTTCTCGGCATATCGGGGACTTTCCAGGAAGGAGCTTGATGTGAAGCTGGCATCTGGAAAGGGCCTTGGAAAGTCGGATGGCATCCGGCGAGAGGAAGTTTGGGCCTTCCTTTCTGGAGAGAAGCACAAGATAGGCTTTCTCGGTGACCAGGGCGTCATCGGTTCTGAAGCTGTTCGAGAAATACCTGATGAGGCTTTGGAGCAGCTAGAACAGGAGGAAGCCGAACTTGGCGCTTGGATGCAAGCGGCACAGAGGCAAGCTTCCGTGGAGTCTACTGGCAAGAGCAGACCATCCAGTGAGGAGTCGAGTGGCAAACCTGACTCTGACAGCGGGGCAGGTTCCTCTAAGAAGCGAGCCCGCAGAAGTAAGAGGAGGAGGAGTCATCATCGCAGCAAGGGGCAGCATGAGGACTCTCCTAACTTGGAAGTTCCTCTTACTATCAATGAGGATGTGCCAGTGGATGCTGACGAGCCTCCAGAGAAGAGAAGCCGAGAAGAAGAGACCGTTGGTGAAGGTATGATTCTTCCTTTTTCTCTTTCCATTTCTTTTCATGGGATTTTTTCCATGTTATGATTTGCTTCTTGTTTCTGCTTTTCTTCTTTTTTTTTAGCAGAGGAAGACTTGGTGATGCCGGAGGTCCCAACCGATGACGGTGGTGATGGATCCTGTTGAGGCACCTGAAGAAGAACCGAGGGACTCTGGAGTAAATCCAGAATCTCCAATTGGTACGACTTCTTTTGCTCACATTTTTTTTGTTGTCAGCTGACTTGCCACAGGGTTCTGATGACTTTGAACCATCGATGGACGCAAATGTTGATGATGCTTTCGATGAGTTCATGGAGGAAGAAAGTGTTCCGCCAGTCGTCGAAGAAGGTATTTTGTAGTTATAACTCTGATAATGATTTTCAAACAGGGTCATACTCATACCTTTTTGTGTTTCCTTTGCAGGTTTTGAAGTGGCAGAGGAGGATCCGTCGCTTCCAGAGCAAGAGATGCCAGAGGTTGATCCAGAGGTAGAGATTCCTGGGACCAGCTCTGACAATATTGAGGAGATTCCTCGCGCTGAGATTCCTTCCCGAGCAGGAGCAGCTTCAGCTGGAAAGAGTTCTTTTGTTACTCTTTCAACAGATGATGACATGAGCAGCCGACCAACGGAGTTGGGCGAATCTTCAGCTGGGCCATCTCTTCTTTTTGCGAAGAAGGTGGTGGTGCGAGTTCTGAGCTCTTGGATTGAGACTCTCTTCTCTGGGCACTTGGAAGTCGGATTTGGCATGATCCAGCATGTGCAGGAGATTCTCAGTGATGCTGAAGAGGCTGGTCTGGATGTCACAGGTGCCAGGGCGATCGTTGATAGGATCATTGCACTGGGTGACAAGTGGTTTGAGACCGTGAGTTTGGCTGATGACCAGTTCTTCAAGGAGATGTTCCTGGACCCTGCTGATAAGGCTAAGTCTGACCTGGATGAGGCTACAGAAAGCAGGAAGCTGGCAGTCCGAAAGAGGAACTTAGAAGAGATAGCCATCATCAGGCTGACACATGACCTCAACATCCTTGACAGGGAGGTCGATGAGGCCAGGAAACGTCTTGAGCATTTGCAGGCACAAGTCGCTGCCAAGTGGACTGCCATAATAGAAGCTCGCGACAGGGAGAGTGCCCTGATTCACCAGGTTGCAGATGCCGAACGGGTTCTCAAAAGGAAGTCTGATGAGGATGAACAATGGCAAACTGCTCGAGGTAAGCTTCCTGGTGTGAGAGAAGGGGTACAGCCCACTCCAGCATCTCATGGCAGGTTCCTGAAGAAGCGTGCCTTGGAATCCTTGACGGCTGAGGCTAAAAGTTTGCTTGGGGAGCTGAACTCTTGGCTGGAGACCATTTTTGATTGAGCTCCTGTATATTATTTTTTTTACAGAAACCATACTTCTCTCTTTTCTTTTTTTGGTACCACTTGTATTTTTTGGTACTTATTTTTTTTGTAGTGCTTGTGAACACTTTCTCTCTCTTTTTTTTGGTACCACATGTATTTTTTTGGTACTCTTTTCTCTTTTCTTTTTTGTTATCCCTACGCTCACTTGAATCTTTTTGTGATAAAAGTAATTGCTAAATGGGATGCTCTTCTTTTTTTTGTTATCCCTACGCTCACTTGAATCTTTTTGTGATAAAAGTAATTGCTAAATGGGATGCTCTTCTTTTTTTGTTATCCCTACGCTCACTTGAATCTTTTTGTGATAAAAGTAATTGCTAAATGGGATTTGATCAAAAGGTTGTCATTTTGTGAAAATCTTTTGTCAAGTAATTGTTTTGGCATGAAAGCCAGGTTTTTTGTTTGTGGCATGGAAGCCAATTTTGGCATGAGAGCCAGCTTTTCTTGTGGCATTGATAGCCGAGTTTTTTTCTTTTGTGGCATCTATAGCCAGTTTTGGTGGCATTGATAGCCGGTTTGTGGCATTGATAGCCTGTTTTGTTTTGGTGGCATTGATAGCCGGTTTTTTTTTTTTTTGGTGGCATTGATAGCCGGGTTTTTTTTTTGAAATCCAAGTTTTTTTTTTTTGTGTGTGGCATTGATAGCCGGTTTTGTTTTTGGTGGCATTGATAGCCGTTTTGTGGCATTTATAGCCTGTTTTGATGGCATTTATAGCCTGTTTTGATGGCATTTATAGCCTGTTTTGATGGCATTTATAGCCGATTTGGTTTTCAAAAAATGCAAGTATCGACTAAAAGTCGCCTCCCTGCTGAATGTTCTTGCAAGTATCGATGGAATGTCGCATCCTTGCTCATTCGGTTGCGAGTATCGATGGAATGTCGCATCCTCGCGGATTTGGGTGCAAGTATCGATGGAATGTCGCATCCTTGCTTTTCAAAAATTTTGGTTTTGCGGGTACTGACTTGATGTCGTTTCCCCACGATTTTTGAAATTTGTGGTTTTCTCGAACCTTTGGGTTATGGATATCAACTGAAATGTTGCGTCTCCACAGTTTTTTTAGGTTTTTTCGAACCTTTGAAATTTGGGTTGTGGATATCAACTGAAATGTTGCATCTCCACAGTTTTGGATTTTGCAAGTATCGACGAAATGTCGCTTCCCTGCGATTTTGGAAGTGTCGAACGTGGTTCGCTTGCTTCCGATTTGTGCGAGTATCGACTAAGTGTCGCTTCCTCGCGGGTTTTTGAAAAACCATTTTTTTTTTGTTTAAAGACACGAGGGTCATAAATTTTGACCTAAAACCATTTTGGCGGTAAAAGGCAGGGTGGACTAGGGTGGAAATCCCTGAATCCGGATTTTGTTTCAAACCATGAATTTTGGGTTCAAGGGTTGAAAATTTTGGTCAAGTTAGGGAAAGGTTCCTAAACTTGGATATTTTTTTTTTTGAACAATGAAACGATGAAAGTAAGCATTGTTTTAGATTTCTAGAAATTTCAACATTTGATATGAAAATTCTAAAAAAAGGGTGGGTTTAGCGAGCGTGTACCTGGAAACCGGTTTTGGCCGTACAGGCATTGCTCTTACCCAGTTGGGTAAGTCTTCAAGGGTAGTACCGCTTTAAGAACTTGCCATTGATGGGCAGCATACATCTGTCACCTTCCATGTTTAGGAGTGCGTATGCGCCATTGGAGAAAACTTTGTCGATGACGTAGGGTCCCTCCCATTTCGGCTCAAATTTGCCTTTGGACTTGTGAGCGAAGACCATTGGTCTTTTTACCGCAAGAACCAAGTCATTCTTTTTGTAGGCGCGTTGCCTGACCTTTTTATCGAAAGATCCTGCCATACGTGCTTGGTAAAGTTCAATGCTTTGTTGAGCTTCGAGCCGTCTCTCATCGAGATTGTCCAGCTCATGGAGCCGCAATTTGACATTGCTTTCTTGAGTCATGTCATTTTGCAAGGATACCCTCAAGGAAGGAATTTGTACTTCCAAGGGCACGACAGCTTCGCATCCATAGACCAAGGAGAATGGTGTGCTATGGGTTGGTCCTCGAACGGTGGTTCGATAGGCCCACAAAGCTTCAGACATTTTGTCGCTCCAGTCTCTTTTGTGATTAGAGACCATTTTTTTGAGGATTTTGCAGAGTGTCTTGTTGAAAGCTTCTGCTAACCCGTTTGCTGCCGGATTGTATGGAGTCGAAGGACAGCTTTGAATTTTGTATTTGTCGCAGAACCTGTAGAATCGATGATCCCGGAACTGTGGTCCGTTATCATGGACGAATCTTTTGGGTATACCGAAACGACAAATGATGTTGGTGCGCAGGAACTGAAGGACTGATGAGGTCTTCATTTCGTTAAACGCAAATGCTTCTGACCACTTGGAGAAATAATCCGTAGCGGCGAAGATGAAGCGATGACCTTTGCTTGAAGGGGGAGAAATAGGACCTATGATGTCCATACCCCAGGCTTCGAAAGGCCATGAGATCGCTGTAGGATGTAGCCATTCTGGAGGCATGTGAATGTAATCTCCATGAACTTGGCATTGTTGGCAGCGCTTAGCAAATTGCATTGCATCAGCTACCATGGTAGGCCAGTAATATCCTAACCTTTTTATCTGATCATAGAGCTTAGGTCCAGCCTGATGAGCTCCACAAAGACCAGCATGAACTTCTTTGAGTGTTTCTTCAGCCTCTTGTTGTGACAAGCAGCGTAGAAGTACTCCGTTGAAGGATTTCCTGTAAAGGATTTTTGAAGGAATATCCAAATGGAAGCTTGGGGTTCGCCTTTGGATGCTTACCCGTTCTTTTGGATCTTCAGGTAGGATTCCGAACATAATGTAATCAATGAACGGATCCCTCCAGTCGCCAATTGAAGTTTGAAGGATTGAAATCCGACTTCCGACCACTTGGTGGCATTCAGCAACTGCTTGGTGTGTGTTAAGAGGAGGAAGGATTCTCCTTTCGCACACTGTGACTTGCATGTTTTCCCCTTCCTGGATTGCCATGGATGCGGCAAGTCCGGCTAGGGCATCTGCACGTATGTTTTCACCTCTACGAATGTGGGTGATGTGACAGATGTCAAACTTTTGCAGAAGTGACTGTGCCTTGTTGTAGTAGGGCAACAAATCTGGCTTCCTGACTTCAAATTTCTGATTCATCTGGTTGACGATCAGTTGAGAGTCTCCAAAGACTTCCAGCATGGTGATACCGGATTCGATGGCGAGTTCCAATCCTAAGATCAGAGCTTGATATTCAGCTGCATTGTTTGTGCATGGTTCCAGTAGCGAGAAAGCGTGTGGAATCATGTATTTGTCGGGGCTAACAAAGAGGATGCCAACTCCCGAGATCAGCTGTCTTTTTTCATTTGTCCTGGTTGCACCGTCAAAGTACATGTCCCAGGAGGCACTTTGTGAGAAAGTCTCCACATTGTAGACTGGTTCGTCTGGGAGATCATCTCTGAGTGGAGAATCTTTAGGCAATGGATGCTCTGCGAGGAAGTCTGCTAGAGCTTGCCCTTTGATTGCTTTTTGTGGTACATACCTAATATCAAATTGTGACAGAAGGATGGACCATTTTGCCAGTCGAGCATTGAGAGAACCTGCCTTTGTGACAAGGACCTTCAAGAGGTTGACCCTCGAGACCAGGTAGACTGTATTGGAAAGCAAGTAGTGACGCAGCTTTTGTACGGCGAACATCACTGCAAGACATTCTTTTTCGACTGGAGAGTAGCGATGCTCTGCACCTACTAGCATGCGGCTGAGGTAATATAGAGCAGCTTCTTTTCTTTGATCATTTTCTTGCGCAAGCAGAGCTCCCAGAGAGTGATCAAGGGCTCTTGTGTACAAGATGAATGGTTTTCCAGTGGTAGGAGCAGCTAACACTGGAGGTTTTGTCAGGTATGACTTGATGTCTTGGAAAGCAGCTTCACAGTCAGCATCCCAGACAAAGTTTACACCTTTTTTCATCAACCGGGAGAATGGACGGCATTTCCCCGAAAGATTGGAGATGAACCGTCTGATGTAGGCCAATCTCCCTTGAAGCCCTTTGAGTTCTCTCAAGGTTCTTGGAGAGGGCATTTCTAGAATGGCTTTGACTTTTATGGGGTCAAGCTCTATTCCAGCTTTCCGAACTAAGAATCCGAGGAACTTACCCGACGAGACGCCGAAGAAGCATTTCAATGGATTCATTCGCAGTTTGTGTTTGCGAAGCCGGAGGAAGACTTCTCGAAGGTTTTCGAGATGATCCTCTTTTCTTTTGCTTTTGACAGCGAGGTCATCAACGTAACATTCAACCGTCTTGTGCTGCATATCTTGGAATATTTTCATCATAGCCCTCTGATATGTGGCACCAGCATTCTTCAGACCAAATGGCATGACAGTGTAGCAATACACGCCAAATGGGGTTCGAAAGGATGTATGTTTTTCATCCTCAGGATGCATCTTTATATGATTGTAGCCAGAGAAACCATCCATGAATGTCATTCGCTCGAATCCACAGGTATTATCAATCATTACCTCTGGTATGGGGAGCGGAAATTCATCTTTTGGGCATGCGCCATTCAGGTCTCTATAGTCAATACAGACCCTGATCTGCCCATTTTTCTTTGTCACGGGGACAATGTTGGCCAACCATTCAGGATGTTGTTCCTCACGGATGAAGCCGACGCTTTTGAGTTTTTGAACTTCTTGTTCAATTTTATCCATCACATCTGGACGGAATCTTCTTTGGCCTTGCTTGACAGGCTTGATGTCTTCTTGAAGATTGAGTTTGTGAACTGCTATTTTGGGGTCTAAGCCTGGCATTTCAGCATAAGACCATGCAAAGCAATCAACGAACTCACGAAGAAAAGCGATATACTCGGGTAACTCATCATCCTTTATATTCTTGCTTATGAATACAGGACGTGGGTTATCTGGTGTTCCCAAGTCTATCTTTTGAACAGGATCTTCTGTTGGAAGGTTCGAAGGTGGTTCCTCCACAATATTTTCGGAGGCTTCCAGCTCAACGAAACCTTCTGGGGTTTCAAGGGCATTTCCAGACCAAGGTTTTGTTCCTTTCCACGGGTCTTCTTGATCGGTAATTTTCCCAAGGCTTGCTATGAGATGATCCCAATCGCCTGTTGAAACCGAGTCAAAGTAGGCTACTTCTTTTGGAGATAAGGGTTCTTCTGGGTCAGAAGTCCACACGTCTGTGCCATCGGACAACTCCTCTTCATTTTCGGAGAAATCGTGCCAATTGGATGAGCTTCCTGGATCTTTGTCAGGTGACTCATCAAAGAGATATCCAGGGAGATCGATGTCTTCATGGATTTGAGATGTTGAGGCTTGGTCAGTATATTGACTTTTAAGCCTTTGTGTCAACTGTCTCAAGGGAGTGTCAGGATCATACCCTAACCCGTGTGAAGATTTTTCTACATAGCCGTAGAGTCTCCAATCTTCCAGCTGGCTTTTGGTCAAGACGGGCCCCAATGGCGTGAGAATACCGCGTCCTTCTCCCAAACCTACTGGGTTTTGAGCGTCGTAGCCCATTTTCTTCATAATAGCTTGTGCCATAGAACTGTATAAGGATAGTTGAGGCATACCTTTATTTTGGAAAGGTTCAAGCATGGAGTTTGATGAAGAAGCATCCGATCTATGAAAGAAGATCGGTTTTTCCTTTGCTGAAGTTGCTGGAACAACGAAGGAAGCTGACATAGGATCTTCTATGTCAGAAGTTGTCTCCATTGGAGTAAGAGCAGGCTGAACTTGCTGAGTGTCAGCTTGGCTTGACGATGTGTCGTCTTCTGGCTCTGAATCCGAGTCCGTGTCTTGCATGATAGACACGAAAGAGACAACAAATTTGCCCCCAGGCTTTTGTTTTGCCTTCTTCACTTTAGTTGTGATGACCAAAGGCTTTGAAGATTTGAGGGAGATGATGAAGGGAGTTTGAGTGCTCTCTTCAGATTTACCGGATGGTTTGTTTTCTTCCGGTGATTGTTGAGGAGCTTTGCCTTTATCTTTCTGGAGATTTTCGGCAAAGGATGCTGTGTGCTTTTCCTCTTCTTCTTTTTCACCTTCATACATCTGTGAGTCTGCGAAGTGGATTTCTTTACCTTTGAAGGGTTTTCTGTCCGCAAAGACTCAATGTATCATGTCGTCGTCGCCAACAAACTTGATGCATTGATGTAGAGTTGAAGGGACAACACCATTCTCATGGATCCAAGGGCGTCCGAGAAGGATGTTGTAGCATGAAGGGGTCTTTATTGCATACACTGTGACCTCAAAAATAAGATCACCGATCTGCAATTTGAACCTGATTTTGCCGATAGGCCTTTGAGTACTCCCATCGTATCCAAAGATAGATACAGATGTGTGGCTCAGTTTGCGGGGTGGGATGCCCAACTCTTCAAGAGCCGATATGGAGATAAGGTTGAGTGCAGAACCTGGGTCGATCTGAACTCTATGCATAGGCATTTCCTTGATATACCCTGTGAAGTACAGGGGTCGGTTATGCCTGGTTTAGTGGATGTATGGGACCTTCTCTGTTTTGGTGAAGGTCTTGGGGACCAAGTCTTGGGGTAGACCTGGTTGTTTGCAGGTTGAGGCTTCGTGGGGCTGCCACGGGCTTTAGGCCTTCTGGTGCTCGCCTTTGGTGTCACGGTAGTGACACGTTGAGAGGCGAGTTTCTGCTTCTTGGAGGGAGCAGTTTGTTCCTCAGGAAGTGGGAATGGTCCCAGCGTCCCGAAGACGATAGTCCGGGGAGTCGAGGTCGACCCGGAGTTCACGGAGTTGCCGAGGGAGTTGACACTTCGGCAGCTGATGGGGCGCTTGTAGGTGCGCGTGGTTTGCTTCTGTTGAAGCATGAGTTGGTGCTTGTTTTCGTCGAAAGTAATGGTTAGTGAAGCTGCCATTGTTAGTTTTTTCGAAAATTTCTGAAACAAGACCACATCCATTAGTAATCACAAGAATATAATGATCATAAATGGGAAGTTCTATGGTTTCGTCTTTTCAAATTGCTCGAGGTAGATGACCCAAGCAATATGAGGAAGGCAAAATGCCATAGAAGGTACAATTGTTCTGATCGCAGGTATGGTAAGCCCGGAATGGGCATCCCAGTGACTGCTAGAAGCAATTGTGAACTTAAATTCGACTTATCGAGAAGCAGAGCTTACTCGAGGTAAGAAGAATATAAAGTTGGAGTTACAGATGTGCCGGTCGCAATACAGTAGACCCTAAAAGGGCGTACTAGTACCGCTAGACACAAATGTTTTGAGACCGCATCTATGAGATGAGATTCTCTGTTTTGAAAGGTCAAGATTGGATTCATCAAAGAGAGCAGATGGTATTCCAATCTGAACACGGGCTCAGCGATTTCCGCGAGCGCCAGTGCTCAGAAAGAAATGAACCATGATTTCTTGGATCTGAATCTAAAAATGACGAGTTTTTTTTTTTTGAAAGGCCAATATCGGGTTCATCAAAGAGAGCAAAAGGCACTCCAATCTGAACACGGGCTCAGCGATTTCCGCGAGCGCCAGTGCTCAGAATGGAGAAGACCAAGATTTCTCTAATCTAAACCCAAAATGACGGAAGTTTTTTTTTTTGAAGATTTTTGAAGATTTTTTTTTTTTTTTAAATCTTTTTTTTATTTTTTTTATTTATTTTTTTTATTTATTTTTTTATTATTTTTTTTAAAATTTTTTTTTTTGAAATTTTTTTTTTTATTTTTTATTTTTTATTTTTTATTTTTATTTTTAAAAATTTTATTTTTGAAAAAAATTTATTTAAAAGACGAGAGAGTACACATAGGTCTCCTAACCCGGTCTTATGAAATCTTGATTGATAGAATTGCCCCCAGGTAAGGGTAGGATTACTTAATGAACCCTTTTGGAGGACCCTTGCCTAGAACAGTCAAGCTGTCTCCACACTCTGGACAAGACTTTTCTTTGAATCAACCATGATCAAAGAACACAGTTGGTTTAACCTTAGTGGTCTATGTCTTTTTTTTTTTATATTTTTTATTTTATTTTTATTTTTATGAATTCATCGAAGAGAAACAATGGCCCAAAACCTTAGTCGAACAGGCTCAACATTTCTGCAAGCGCGATGAACGATAGGAACGGATCAAGGTTTCTCAATTTTGAATCCAAATTGAGAAATCTAAAAATATTATATATATATATATATATTTTATTTTTTTTAGATTTTTAATGAACTCATCGAAGAGAAACAATGGCCCAAAACCTTAGTCGAACAGGCTCAACATTTCTGCAAGCGCGATGAACGATAGGAACGGATCAAGGTTTCTCAATTTTGAATCCAAATTGAAAAATCTGATTTTTTACTTTTTTATATATATATTTTTTTAGATTTTTAATGAACTCATCGAAGAGAAACAATGGCCCAAAACCTTAGTCGAACAGGCTCAACATTTCTGCAAGCGCGATGAACGATAGGAACGGATCAAGGTTTCTCAATTTTGAATCCAAATTGAAAAATCTGATTTTTTTTTTGTTTTTTTTTTTTGAAAAGAGAAAGAGTGGAAATAAATTCAAAGAATTAGAAATTTCCAAACAAAAAACCTCATCTCATTTTTTTTATTATGCGGAATTCAACATAGGCCACCAATTATAAAGTAGCCAAGGAATCGAGAAAAGAAATATAAGCATAGAGCAAAATATATGATATGCAAATATTTCATTTCTAGCATCGTGTTCTCAAATAAACGAGTCCCACCGGGTGATGCCAGCTTGATGGACCGCGCTCCAATGCTCGGTTCTACTGAGGTCGGCGGACGTGGGAGTCCGTCGGGTCCGACCCTTTCGTAACCGGGGGGCAAGGGCGTGCATCAACATTTTCTTTTTTTTTTGTGGGTGTGCCAGATTTTCTATTTTTACTTGGAATTGCAAGTGGTGATCCGGAGATCAACCTTCGCAAGTAAAAAGGAAATCAACTTCTTTCAAGTTTTCCATTGCACATATATTTAAGAAAAGAGACATTTTCTTGATTTGCCGTGAAAGGCGATTTTTTTTGGCATTTATAGCCGATTTTGGCGTTTATAGCCGATTTTTGGCGTTTATAGCCGATTTTGGCGTTTATAGCCGATTTACAATCCTTATCAACAATGAAAGACAAGAATTGTGATTTTTGTCTCTTTTGAAAAAATACAAACTACAATGAAAAGCAAGAAAAGGAGGATCTAACTTCTCAGGAGATTGTGGGGGACTCGTTTAGACTGACGGTCGCAAGCCATATGTGGGCTTCGCCATCATCCATGCAGATGAGAACAGAGGATGCTATTGATTCGCTTGGCTTGGCTATAACCTCGGGTTTTTAGAGGACAAAGACCAAAAGAAGGTCCTATGTCCAATAAAAAGCCGAGTAGACGGGCTGAAAAGCCATATCTAAGCCATTGGAGGCAGGAGGAGAAGGCAAGGACCTTGGGGGGGGTACCCCCCAATGGACTTTTGTCACCTTGTTGCGGTGGCCGGTGTAGAACTTCCGCAGAGTTTTCTCTCTTTTTCTTTTCTCTGGATTTCTGACTGCTGTCTGTTGATGTTCGTTGTTCTTTTCTTCTTGGAGAGCCCTCCTATTTATAGGCTTTTAGGTAGCCTTTTAGGTGGGTTTATGGGCTTTTATTGTCATTAAGCCGCATAATGGGAGGAGTTACAAAATTGAATTGTTTATTTTGTAACTCCTTTTTCTTGGCTTCTGATTGGCCGGAGGAGATTGAGGGCATTTAATCGCCTTTAATCGCCATGATGGGAGGAGTTTCATGGGTTAAATGCCATGAATCTCTTGACTTGTAACTCCCGAATGCTTGCTTCTGATTGGGCCGTCCAAAGAAATGGATTAATGACTGTAATAAAGCTAGTCAATTAATCGCATTAAGTGGTCGCCGAGCAGCTGAAGAGTCGCGGGCCGTGCCACGTCTTTTGAGATTCTTCTGTTGATGATCATCGATGGATCTTCATGTAGATCGACATCAGATGATCATGTAATTTCAGGTGTTTGTTGCCAACAGCGGGTCGGTGCCATCTGTCCTGTCGATTTCTCGATCGGTCGGGTGGAAAGCACACTTTTTTGGTTGACCGGGTGGCGATCAATACTGTCTTCGATACTCTTGATGATTTACCCGTGTTTTGGACGGATGTCAGAGGACTTGGTGTCTCAAAACATGAATTTTGGAAAGTACCAGAGGCTGGGCCCTTCGAATCGCGAAAAAACGGCGAAAACCGGGGTTTCCGGGGCTTTCCCGGCGACCCCGGGGTCCAAGGTCGCCGGCGACCCTGGGGGGGTTTTCCCCCTTTCGTGTCCCGTTTTGCGTCCGTTTTTGCCTTTTTTTGATTCTTTTTTCTTCTGTACTTTTCCTTGACATTTTGACCATTTATTGGCCTGATTTCTTTGTAGGAAACCTGATGAGAATCCTTGCATTTTATTTTGCAAAGTTTCCAATTTCCTGAGAAAGCCGAAGACTTTGTCGCGCAGAGCTGCCGATTTTCTGTCAGAAGCTGAAACTGGGCCAAACGATGTCGGAATGACCTGAAATTTGGTGTGAAGCCTCCTGAGCAATAAATAAGACCAACCATAGGCTTTTGTTTGTGTTTTGAAGCCGTTTGGGGTCCTATCACCTGTAGACTTGCTTTTTGTCGCGATGAAGATGTCGCGGTTTGATGTGCGGTCAACCGGTGTCCGATTGACTTGAAATTTGACAGGGAACCTATTGGAGTCATTTTAAGATGATCCATAGGTTCTGTCTTGGAAACCATGGTCCCGGAGAGCTTTTGTCGCCGAGAGCTCCTTTTCGGCTGTCGGAGAGAAGCGAAGTTAGGCCAAATGATTTTGAAATGGCCCGAAACTTCTTGTGTACTCCTCTTTTGGCTGTCTGGAAAGAATCTTGCAGTTTTTGTTTGATTCTGACAAGATTTGATTTTGGAAGCAGCATTGCCTATTTATGGCAGGTTGCGACTTCATGTAGCTCTTTGGATCTTGAAGAGGCAAAGTGACATTTTTGGTGTCAACAAATACAGAAGAAAAAAGAATCGAAAAACAGCAAAAACGGACACAAAACGGGATAAAAAGGGGGAAACCCCCCCCCCCCCCGCCCAGGTTCGCAGACCCCTGCGACCCTGGAGCCCGGGTTCGCCGGGAAGGCCTCGGAAACCCCGGTTTTCACCGTTTTTTCGCGATTCGAAGCGTCCTGGCCTCTGGTATGTCATGTCATCAGGGATTGCATCACCAAAGAAGAAGGTAGGCTTGGGCAAAACGCTCTGATCTTCCATCACCCATGGACGACTGCTTACCATGATCTTATAGAATTCCTCTCCCTTGAGAGTGATCAGTCGCTGCCTCATCTCATCTCTGTTGAGGAGTCGCAACTCTTCCAGATTTCTCTCAACATACTGGACCTTCTCAAGGCCTGCTGAACGGCCGGATTAGAAGATCTAGAAGATCGACGAGGTACGCTTATAGCAGGCTCTTTACCCTTGTTCGTTCTGGAGGAACCACCTGAAAAGGATGGAAAAGAAAAAGATCAAACATCAAGATGAAAGAATCTCGCTAAAAAAAATCTAGCGAAATTTTGACATGATGACGGGGCAATTCCGAAGAAAAGGAACTATCCCGAAAGAAATAGAAAGCTTGAAGATGGGCTCAACATCGCTGCGAGCTCCGAAACTCCAAACTTTCCAAACCTCAAAGTCTCAGCAAAATCAGGAAGGGCTCAACATCGCTGCGAGCTCCAAATTCCCAAAATTACGAAAACTTTCAGGTATGCTATCACATCATGCTACAAATTTAATTTACAATTGAATGCATGCATGAACATCTAGGTTTGCCAAAAAAAAAAAGGGGCATTATCATGATGAGCAAAAGAAAAAAAAAAGA